>OX383295.1:22465435-23080116 GCA_947523025.1 Dryobota labecula | reverse complement strand
TGGAACCTTGACATGTAAAAATAATTTGCATGATGATTTTGTAGAATAATATCTCTTTTATCAGTATGCAAACAAGAATTTATATTTTTGTCCCCTATTATGTACTTTTTTTTTGGTACTTCCTGATGGTATGTAATGATAAGGCCGAAGGTAGAAGCGAGCTTTAGCCGGAATCCTCAACCATAGGAATTGGCTATCTGGCTACCTCTAACTGCCGAAACACAATAAATGCTGTTAACATTGTTGTTATGCGAAAGACTTAGATAAGATGGTGGTAGCTAACCAGGCGGACTTAGAACGAGCCCTTCCACCAATCAAACCGATCAGAAAATTCAATGTGGTCTTACCATTAGACCACAGGAGGCAGTTAAAAACTTATACCTACTCTAGTCACAAATCTAATCAGATGCATGATCACTTTGCTGTATTGGCGATTGGCGCCCTCGACGTTTTTAAGTCTTGTAAAAGGCGAAGCCGGAGTGTTGCATCATCAGTCAATGGAAAGAGGTCGTAGCTAAGGACGAAGAGTTAAGAGTTCTTTAGCACAAGAGCAGTCTTGCCATATTGCCACACCCTGCACCCTAATTGGGTAACACACTATCAATCACAATCTGAATGATTTTGAAGGATATTGCTAATCCATTGCTTCATATGCTCGAAAAATTTGTCTGCTCAACAACGATAATGGAATACGGTTGAACTGTCAAAATGAAACCCATTGCTACTGAAAAGTGTGTTAAGCAATTACCCCGCTGGCTATACGGAGAATGGTGTAATTTAAACACAATTACCCCACCGGTGTCCCAGACGACACCCATGGAAAGCGAGGGATTGGTCTTATTTGTAACGCGAAGACGATAAGTAATCGATTTTACAATAACTTGTCAAGTTTCGCCAATGCCTTAGCAGAGCTTAGAAGGAGCTATGCTAATGTCCGAGTCCTGCCAAAAATCTTCAGGAAAACTGATGGAGTAAAGGCTCGTACAGACTCGCGGGATATCGCGGCCGCGATAGGCACCGACAAAGAAATTGTGCTAATAGTGTCGCGTCGCGATATCGCACGAGTCTGTACGAGCCTTTTGGTCGTTTTCAGTTGTCTTGAATTATCGTTCATTCTAGGAATTAGCAAAAACACGGAAAAACATTCCATTTTCCTCAGTTATTTGTTTACCTAGTTCTTCACGTTTGAAATTCCCTTCGGAAAGATGAAATATTTTACCGTTGCGTTGCTTTGCTTTATTGCTTGTAAGAATGCATCACCAATAAACTAAAATACCACGACACCAGTAACATGCAATTCTTTCCCATGAAACACATAGCGTGAATTATGTTGTTTAACTATGAGCAGGACATTCTAAAGGGGTTTCAGCCTCATGGCAAAAACGACAAAAATCTGGGCATTGAGGCAGTAACTAGGTACATATATGACTCCCATGTTTTATGAAAACCTTCGTGTTCTTTCACAATAAAGTTTTTTTTATGTGGAACCTCCTTTTTTCACAAACTCTCAGTAAAAAAAAAATATAAGAAGCGTGTCAAAAGAAATACACAAGCAT
Source organism: Dryobota labecula (assembly GCA_947523025.1). Lineage (NCBI taxonomy): Eukaryota > Metazoa > Arthropoda > Insecta > Lepidoptera > Noctuidae > Dryobota > Dryobota labecula. The sequence continues at coordinate 23,078,560 of OX383295.1, read as the reverse complement.
ATGGGGCCTTCGATAAGCCTGGCTTATGCCGACTCGTTACCATTGTTAAATACTCTGTAAGACCCGTTTATGGTCGCGATAAAGCTAAGCTGGTTAGAAAAAGTTCTCATTTAAAAAGTTTACGTATTTTTTCAAGTATTTCTGGCCTCCGTTGATTCCTAAATATTATTTATAGCTTGGAATACGCATTACTGTTCGATTAACTGGATTCTTCAACTAAAAATATGTCACGAATGTGTTAATCAATGCCCTAAAAAAATAAAAAGCAGATTTGTTATTTATAACGGTTAAAAAGATAACGGGTCGGTTACCAACAACCTGGTGTTTGGCGAAAGAAATCTTGACATCTTATGCCTTGAGGCTTTCTCTTGATTCCCGTTACGCTATGATGTTGGTACAAAACATTACGGATTTATCTCGGATCAAACGGCCCAGTTGGGGTTTAATTCGACGTTTCGTAAGATTTCACAGTTCATTGCTTTAACGTCCTCAGACGTTGAAATAAAAAGGAAAAAATATTGAAGTCAATGGTTTTTACTTTGATGTAATAAAAACTGGCTGTCAAGATTCCAGAAAAAAAATTAACTTCTTGATAAACAAGAACGTATTTTTTTTTTAATCTTTAAGAAAATCTGGAGCTTCAAACAACCTACCCTTACCATATTTTTGGTACAAAAGGACCTTCAAATTTTGTAATATAACCCGCCAATCAGGTCCAGAACATGGCTTATGACGTCAGCCATAATTGTTCGCCATCTAGCCTGTTATTATAATTTGACCTTTTTAGTGCATACTCTTCAAATTTCAAGGGCATCCATTGTCTAATATTTCAATTGATATTTTCCCTGCCTTTGGTACCTAGGTATTTACCGATTGTAAGTACTAGGTTGATTGCGAAACCTGCCTATTCAATTTACGTAATTCTCATGGTCTTTTCCTTGCACGGTCGGTCTCAAAATGAAGTGTAATGGTGCCGTTAAAATGACGTACCTAGTGGCTTGATAAGATCGTTGAAGTTCTGACAGGTTTTCAACAACCTTATCGTTCACGGGTATTGTAGTTACTCACATGTTCAATTTCCATAAGATCAATTACTTTTCTGCGAATGATAAGCAGTTGATATGAACAGTTCGTGTTTTGTCAATAAATTGAAAAGTGTCCAAAATAGCCTTCCCTTTTTTGGATTTAAATTACTAGCTTCTGCCCGCGACTTCCGTTCGCGTCGAAGTCGTAGGATACACAATATACTAAAATAACAGCCTCATATTTATAAAACTCCCTCAGCCCCCGTCACATCGCATCGCCCTGCCCGCCTGCGCTTTCACTTCGTTTTCGCTTAGCGTTCTTTTTTACTTCTTGCTCGGCTCCTGATGGTCATAGCGTGATGTTATATAACCTATAGCCTTCCTCGAGAATTGGGCTATCAAATGCAAAAAGAATTGTTTAAATTCGACGGGTAGTTCCAGAGATTAGCACGTTCAAACAATAAAAACCGCTCAAGAGCGAGTCGGACTCGCGCAAAGAGGGTCCGTTCCATCAAAAATCATCAAAAAATTACATTAGTTCCACTATCGGTCAAGAGCCACTTCGAATTTTTAAGACACCCAAGACAAACAAATCTTTCTTATGTGCAAAATAGTTGGGCAAGCGTCGTCATCTAAAACTGTTCCAAATTTCAAGTTGATGATAGCATTAGTAGTTCTTGAGATATCCAGCAGTGACAGACGGACCGACAGACTGACTCGCACCATAAGGGTTCCTTTTTACCATTTTGGTACGAAACCCTAAAAATAGACTCTTCAGGTTTATTGTCTGGGGGTACGGAAGTGCCCCCGCCAAGACGAGCCTTAGTATATTTCCGACTTGCTTGACAAAAATTGTGGTAGCTCGGCTAATATGCAGATATAAAGATAAATTATAGTCTATAGTAATCAGGGATAACGTAGCTACATATTAGTGAAAGAATTTTCAGAATGCGTTCAGTAGTTTCAGAGATTACCCCCTAAATACATACTTAAACAAATTTTACCTCTTAACTACCTATATTAGTATAGATAACGGTAGACATATATTAGAAGAGCATCTTGCATCTGAAATATCCAATATATCATAGTTTTCCTGATAGAACTCAATTTTTACCAAGCGCCCCCCGCGAAATCCAAGGCCGAGCAAAATGTATTTTTGCACACTTTTGGCCACTGTTACATATACATTACATAAATGAGATTTTGTTCCTCTAGTTGTAAAGGAACAAAAGCCCAGATGCAAGGTGGTTATGTATCGAAATACAAGGAAACAACAAACTGTTTGAAATAACCTATATTTATAAAAATAAAATCTCCTCCATACAACATCACACGGTAGCCTTTAGGGGTCAACCGCATTAATAAGTTATGAAATCAAACCTTTACAATTTAATTTAACATGTAAAGTAGATAGATGACTACAATGGTCACTTATTATTGCCAGCCAGCTTAAACTTCAGCAGAAGGAACTAAGGTCGTGGGGAGTTGGAGATGAAGCCAGTACTGTTCTGAGTAAAAGTTTAAATTAAGTATTATAAATTTCAATATTAAAGTATAACCTTCCAATTATTATTGGGCGCCAGGGACTTTGAAAGTCCCGGATCCCGGAGCCGACGAAGATGTCCAATATACTTCCAGATAAACGTAGGTGTCGAACTCGGGGTCCTTAATTTAAGTTTTGTTATAGACCTTTTTCCAATATTGAAAACTGGAATAAACCTGTTTTCATTTTTTGGCATATTTGACCCACAATTCCAGATGCAATGTTATTATTCACTCCTTGGCATTTGGACTTTTAACGATTCTTAACACATCTAGCTTTTGACCAGAAGCGTGTAGGGAGGGGGAGGCAGATTTCCGTAGGTTGCCAGTTAGACAGCTCGTGCTACCCATTACCGCTTGAATATATTTTAATATATTATTCAAATAGCCCGGGTGTAACCAGCATTTTCCGGACACTGCCACGATGCGCAGTTTTTATCGCACTTTCTGGCCTAATCTGAACGACCCGTTGTTTTTCATAGTATATGCCATGTACCTACGGATAAAATTTATAAATGACGCAATAATACTCAATGGTTAAGGAACTGAACTCTGAGAAAAATGTTTTGGCAACAAATTCCATAATTTTATTAATAGATTTTACATGTTAATAGGACGCATATATTTTACTATCTTTCTAGCACACAAAAGCTTGGCCTAAAATAATTATGTTATGGCAGCCATCTATGTGTATCGTGTGGTGCCGCACAGTGGAACGAATGTATGGGAGCGGTTGGACGTAGACATGTCCGAAAAAAAAGAGTAAAATTATGCCAAACTAATGATGCCATCTTATTCGATTACTTAATGCCTTCATAACTTGTGGTGATGAATTTCTTCATAACTCCCATATTTCGGGAGTAATTTGAGAAAATGTGAAATTTTACTATGAAAATGAGTGTATCGAGCTCTCTCCCTCCTGATTCCGGGCTTGTTTCAAGTAGCGGTCTCTAATATCATAATGCTAATACTAAGAGCTATATTTAATACTAAGACACATAGTGCGCCAAATGTGCACTTTCTGGGATAAAGAGTGATGTTTATTTTATAACACAATTTTTTTATTTTTTGTTTATTTTGTTGATTAAAACCGTTTTTCTAAAGGTTTACCTTATTACAATAACATTTCTGAGCAGCCAATTAGAGAAGATATAAGCTAATTAGGATATATAATTAGGGACTTAAGGTTTACATATAAAACTGATGCACTAATGATTACTGATAAGAACATTGCTATTATTTAATTACTAAATGGCTCTTAATACACTAATTTAGCATGCATCATTTACTAATTATCACAATAACTAATTACCTTGCAATATTTAACAAAGGATACCTGGGATACCTGGATTTTATATAAATAGGTCACTATTAGTAACTTTAAAATCAGTGTTGATTTACACCTCGTTGTATCCAAGCTAATCTCGCAATGTATTTTCCAAATTTTAATACAAATCTTGATATTCACGTTGCTTTATGCGCACGCGCACATAAAGATTTACGCGACTTTAACTATTTGTTCAGTGTTTTAAAAGATAACAGTTGTGTTCAGTTATGTGAAAGTGCTGAAACAAGTTTAAAAGACTGGTGTCGTCGATTTTGCTACCGCATTTATGCAAAATGGACACAGTCTGGAAGAAGCACAGATAAGTTTCGGAAGAAACATGAGATTTGGCTACAGGCTGCAATTCAATGGCCGGAATTACAGAATGAAAATATGGAACCTTCTACAGAAAATATAAGTGACGTCATCGAGCCCATAATTTCTCCTGCTAAATCTGATGCTTCAACTTGTACACATCCTAGTCCTCGTAAATCTTTTGAGGACCTTAGTAACCGGCAAAAAAGAAGACGCACTGAAGATAGTCTTTCATGCAGCAGTAGCAGCGCTGAAATTATGTTTTCGGCCGAAAGGGCGCTTCAAAAGGCAGGACAAAGCGATACAGCTTATGTTATGAAATACTTGACGGAGAATCCAGAAGAGGCCTCAAAAATCAAAGCCTTCATTGAAGGTAAATCAATTCAGGTACGGGAAATATCCCCTTTGAAGGCATTGGCTCTTTATGTATCGATGAACTTATCGAAATGGCGCTATAACACTCTTCGGGATTTCAACACTCAAGAAGGAGCTCTTCAATACCCGAGTTACTACATGTTGGTTAAAGAAAAAATTAAGTGCTATCCGGCCAAAGAAGATCTCACAGTTACAGAGAGCTCTGCAAAAATCAAATTACAAGCCTTGATGGATTTAACCTCAAGAAGACTTATTAGGTCGTTAGAAACCCCTGTTGATCCCAATCAACAGCTCGTATTGACCAGCAAATGGGGTTTTGACGGATCATCTAGCCAAAGCATTTATCATTAAAGGACGAGTGAAGATGAGCAAATCGATCTTGCTAGTAATTTTATGATTAGTCTTGTACCACTGCGGCTCGTCTCAAAAGGTGTAACAATTTGGGAAAACGAGCGACCATCTTCCACTTCATTTTGCCGGCCAATATTGTTTAAGTTTATAAAGGAAACCAAAGAAAATGTGCAGAGAGAGATGGCTGAAATCGAAGCAGAGATTGAAGCCTTAACTCCATCCACCATCACTGATGGAATTAGTGTCAAACACCAACTGCTGTTGACAATGATTGATGGTAAAATTCATTCCATTATATCCAATACAGCAGCTTCAGTGTGTGACATATGCAAGGCTTGTCCTAAAGAAATGAATAATTTAGAGTTAATCAAAGATAAACACGCAAACGAGGACATGTATAAATATAGCTTAAGCACCCTTCACGCTTGGATTCGCTCAATGGAATGCTTATTACACATTTCCTACAAATTAGACATAAAATCATGGCAAGTAAGGGGTGATATAGCAAAAAGGCAAGTTGATGACAGGAAGAAAAGAGTTCAAGAGGCTGTAAGAAGAGAAACGGGCTTACTTCTCGATGTTGTGAAACAAGGCAGTGGATCCACCAACAATGGCAACTCGGCAAGGAGATTTTTTGAAAACTACACTAAATCTGCTGAACTGACCGGAATAGATGCTATGCTTTTAAGAAAAATCTGTGTGATCTTGCAGTGTATTTCATCAGGAGAGAAGATCAACGTAACTAAATTCCGAGAGTTCTGCTTTGATACTGCTAAGCTTTACGTGGAGTTATACCCATGGTATTATATGCCTTCTTCACTTCATAAAATTTTAATGCATGGGCCAGACATAGTTCAGAACATGTCAATTGTGCCCATTGGTTTTCTATCCGAAGAGGCATCTGAGGCTAGAAATAAAGATTTTAGAAAATATAGAGAGGGGCATTCTCGAAAGCATAGCAGTATCTCATGCAATGAAGATATTATGCACAATCTTTTACTGTCTTCTGATCCACTTGTTACAAGTATCCGTCCAAAAGGAAATAAGTTTGTAAAAAAATCTTCTTTTAAGGAATTTTATGAGCTTACGGATTCTGAGAAAAGTGATATCGAATTTGTTAACATAAATGATTTAGCGGACATCGATTCTGAATTTGAATTAATTGATAATGATGATGATGACGAAGATAATTAAATGATGTTATTGTTTTAAAATGTGTAACTTAGTAAATTAGAGCTTACATCTTAATTATTTATTGTACTTTTAATGAAACTAGGTAATTTATTATCAACTTACTTAAAAGTCATACTCTCATCAGTTCTTGTGAATATTTTTGTTAATATATATTTCTGTATATATATAATATATTTATAGACCTCTTAATAAGTCTGTCTGCGGTTTAAAGTAAATACAAATGGGGAAAAAACGTTTTTTTTTTTAAATTTTCATTTCCTTTTATCCCAGAAAGTGCACATTTGGCGCACTATGTGTCTTAGTATTAAATATAGCTCTTAGTAATAGCATTACGATATTAGAGACCGCTACTTGAAACAAGCCCGGAATCAGGAGGGAGAGAGCTCGATACACTCATTTTCATAGTAAAATTTCACATTTTCTCAAATTACTCCCGAAATATGGGAGTTATGAAGAAATTCATCACCACAATTTATGAAGGCATTAAGTAATCGAATAAGATGGCATCATTAGTTTGTCATAATTTTACTCTTATTTTTCGGACATGTCTACGTCCAACCGCTCCCATACATTCGTTCCACTGTGTGCCGGACGTAAAGAATAGCACCTCCCCATTTCCTCCCGTGGGTGTCGTAAAAGGTGACTAAGGGACTTACTAGAGAATGGGCAGCAGCGTTATCTATGCATTTTTATCGCCAACCCGCCTGTCAAGCGTGGCGATTATGGCAAATTCCCCCCCTGTTGGGGGAGGCCTATGTCCAGCAGTGGACGTCTTTCGGCTGAAATGATGATGATGATCCATCCATGGCCATTCTTTCTTGCTCAGAACAACATTATTTATCGAAAGAAAACTTTTGGCTGCACTCAAAAAATCTCCTAAATTACAAAATGTATGTTTCCAAGTAGCATCACCTCAAACCTTTCATCTTTCTTCACAGGTGCCGTATCAGGAGGCGGCCAATGGACGCGAGCGCCTCCCGCGCCTCCACCAGGCGTGGTCGGTGGGGTGGGAGTCGGTTCTAATGCCGTGGCCCTTAACAATGTGTCCAGCCAATCCACGCGAGGCAGGCGGGCGACTACCCAAAGGCATTCGCCGGCCTCACAGGCCATGCAGATGCCTCATGGAGGATTGTCGGCAGCCGCTGTACAAGCGCTGGCGAATGGTTGGAACTTGCCCGGAGCATTGACACAAGCGCAAACGCAGCAAGTGCTAAGGCTCGCTCAGGTACGATTTATCACTTTTCTGTTAAGAAAATCGTGGTGGAATTAAGAAAAAAATTATTATGTCAACGAATGAATTTTATGTTTAAGTTGGGATGAAAATATTTTTTAGAAAATATAACTTTGTCGTCTGTCGTCTTATCTCTAACAGGATAACTAGCTTATCAGCGACTATTTGCTGCATGCCGGAAATTACTCAGGGCTTTATTTTAATTAAATTAAATTCCATCTAGTCAAAAAAGGAATTTCTTAGCAATCTTTCCCCCTCAGTCACTCGTTATTGGAACAATTGCTCAAACACAAAAGGAAACGCATTGTTATCCAACAGCTGATGGAAACGGTCCTAATTGTGACGTCACTCATTGTTTATTAATTATTTCCACGAAATTAATTGATTCATTCGGCCGTTAAATACGTAACTATTGGAACTTTTTGTATTTAAATTTTTGGTTACCTCGTAATTAGTCCGAATAATTTCATTGCTGGAATTAGCCATCCCTATATCAATCTGTCTAGCCTTTTCCCAAAGTTGGGGTCGGCTTCAAGTCTATCCGGATGCAGCTGAATACCAGTATTTTACATGGAGCGACCGCCTATCTGACCTCCACAACCCAGTAACTGGGTAATACGATACCCCTTGGTAAGACTGTTGGGCTTCTGACTACACGTAATGACTGTCAAAGATCCACGAATGACAGCCGGGACCAACGGCTTAACGTGCTTTCCGAGGCACGGAGGAGTCTTGATATGTAAAGATGGTCACCCATCCATGGACCAACCGCGGCAAGCATGGGTCAATTTATCAGGTTAAGCTAAACCTGATAGATTGACCCATGCGGCTGTTATTACTTAGCACAAACCTCTATTCTGCTAAATAGGCTGTATAATACATATATTTTTTGAAAATTCGATAACTTGAATGTTCCGTTGTTTAGGCACAAGTGGCGCAGGCGCACGTGGCTGCGCGGTACAACAACGCAGCCATCGCGGCCGCCGCAGCAGGCTTGCCGCAACACCGCTCGCAACAACACCAGCGCACCGTGCAGGTAATTATCACGATCGCGTTACGGCAACATGGTACGCGTAACACACTTCGCATAGGGTTCTAAATATTTACAATATCACGTCTGTATTCCCCAAAGGGGGATGCAGAGGTAAATAACTACATACAGTATAGTTAAAGAAAGAAAGAAAAATATTTTTCGTGACCATACGTCCCGTTTTGAACGGGACCGTTCCGGTGTCCCCGAAGAAAACCTGGGGACGCAAAATAGTCCCGTTTTCATATAAAAAAATATATGTAAAAAAATTAAAAATATTAATATGAAGCCCGATAAAAAAATAAAATTAAAAAAACATGCCATTAATTTCATTCTTACTTAAAATCATCATCAGCTGTGTAAAACTAATTTGTTCTGCTGATATAATATCAAGATTAATTTTCAGTAATTTTAAACTTTTAAAATTTTTAATAAATAATTTTGATAAATAAATAAAAAATATTTAAAAATGCGTATTTTTTTTTTTCATTGAGTGTCTTGGCTGAAAGTCTGACACGCCCTCCTCCCGCTCCGCCCAGAGCGGGAGAAGTTATTTGATAATTTCTCACAAAAAAAAAAAGTTGGTATTCTCAAAATTTAGTTTCGTTGAATAAATGGTCACGTTATGTGTAGTACAACGTACAACACACAATCAGTTGTGTATTGTAAAATGAGCTTTTGGCGAAAAATATTTATTCAATTCGGTATTATCAGAATCAAATCCTGTTGAATTTTTGCTTCAATAGTGCAGTTCCAATAAATACCTCGCTATATGTATAATTATTATTATTATTATATTTAGTTTATTATAGTCTTCCACAATAATATTCCTGCTATCGCCCTTTGTTCTAGAGCCCCGTGAAAATGTTTGTTTTTATCATTTATTTCAGTTTCCGAACAGTGCAATTACAATGGCGATGGGTCAGCAACCCCCTCCACCTCTCGTGAGGAGCTCGGCAAACACATCAACCATGAAGTGAGGAACTTTTCATCATTTTTAGTGGATTTTGTAAGAACAGCCCCGTTTAATGTAGCACATAAAGCAACAGATGTATTCCATATTTGTAACTTGTTAACCTTCTTACTGTAATTTGTATTCCCTTAGAAACTTTACTTCAACCTAGTTCAAGTTTCTATATAACATTAAGAGTTTTAATTTTTACCATTCTTATCGTGACAGTCCAAAAAGTAATGTTTCCTGCTTGTCATCATTATCATTTCGTGCGCACACGACGTTTGTTTATTGGTCACATTTCATCGCATGCTTAATTAACCAACCAATAAACAATCGTCTTTCAGTAAACGCTATTATTTGGACTCTTATTAAATTCTACTTCAATTAAAGTTAGACGGGGACATACAAATTGGCGGCGATCCTGTCTCTGGGTAAACTAAACTAAACTAAAATTATTGCTGACGGAAAAACAATTTAGGGGTGAACTACAAGCTTTTAAAACATTTGAGATTAACTTAAAAAAATGTATTTAAAAACAAACTGAATCCTTCAGTCCTAAATGTTGTGAACTAATTTTAACTGCTCTATTTTCCCCCTCTCTTGTTATACCTATTAGAAAAAGATGGCAATACTTTTAGCTCAGTCAGGGTCGGTGAGTAACAGAGTTGGTGTTTGTAATCATTATATTTTTTTAATGATGGCTGTTCTTACAAGTGTGTATTTTCCATTCGCCATTGTCTTGACACTGTCTTACAAAAGTAATATTAATATTTATTGTATACTCTTTTTTTTTTTCAATATGAACTTTAAATTAAAAGTTTTCTGTTCCCCATCTGATCAAAATACCGCGTGGATTATTTGCAGCAAGAGTGATTTAATGCACCATATTCTCTTCGGAGCAAGCTCGATTTGATTTTGCTACATTTAGTAGTGGAAAAATCAAAATACAGCAAATTTGAGTAGTCTCGTTCTGAAATTCGTAATTAATTTGCAAAAGAGTTAAGGTCTCTGCACACAGCGGGCGCGGCGCGGCGGGACGGGACGCCGACGCGACGCTGAGCAGTTGTAATGTACTAGATATTACGGACGACGCCACACAGAGCCGTCCGGCTCGACGCGACGTGACGCGACGCTCTGTGTGGCGTCGTCCGTAATATCTAGTACATTACGACTGCTCAGCGTCGCGTCGGCGTCCCGTCCCGCCGCGCCGCGCCCGCTGTGTGCAGACACCTTTAGCCCGCGGCGGGATTTTATCGCGCACTCGATTTTTAACTCTCGGTGTTAAGCCGAGGGTTGAGAATGCAACAGAATGCAACCCAGCGCGTCGAGAAAACACACTGTTGGATTTCAACTCTCGGCGCTAAGCAGAGCGTTGAAAATCTAGTACGCGAAAAAAATACCGCTGCGGGAAAAAAATCGCCTGTGCTACGAGTACCTGGGCTTACGGTGTCCATAAAAAGAACATTATGATTGCAATATCAGCAGGAAAACCGCCCATACAACTACTTCGCACGTCGGCAACAAGAGTCACAACGCATAAAAATACGAAGTTTAAGGGTCAAATATATCTTTTGATTTTAATTTCTATAATAGCATTAAAAATTTCTCCGTAAGCTCTCTCAATTTTATTTTATGGAAATTTAGGTACCTTATAGAAAAATAGTGATGTCCAAAAAAATTTTTTTTTTGTGTTGCTGATGTGCGATTTGTGTTTTGCTGTTCTCCTTCGGTGCCCTTTGCTAGATCTTACAGGGCTGTTTAGCCCTTCCATGTTGGTTCATAGGCTCCACTCAAAAAAATCAACCAAACTAATTAATTTCTTTCAAAACACGCGGTATTTTGACATTTCATTTTCGGCTGCATTGATGAAAGGGCTTGCTTGACGTCTTCTATTTTGTAGGCGAAATCAACGCTGCATTAATGATTATGTAGATTAATTGTTCATTAAACCTTTTAAGAGTTAAAAGGATAGAAAGCGATTGGATGGTACTTTTGGCTTATTGGTTGATTCACAGGAATTTACTCGCCCGTTAGTTAAGAGGGGGCTCACCGGTCCATTAGCACCACTCCTTAAAAAAAAAAAATCTCGTGACTGAGAAGTAATTATGAAAAACAGCTCAGTCAGCTCCCTCGGTGTGTCTAGAATTTTCTAATACCTCTTATAAAGTTTCATATTGAGACACGAAGCAACAAAATTCGATCTCTATATCGTATTTATATAAATTCTAGACACACTTAAAGGGAGCTGATTGAGCCGTTTTTCATAATTCCTTCCCAGTCACGAGATAACATTTTTTTTTAAGTTGTGGCGCTAGTTGACCTGTGAGGACCCTCTTAATACGTATTAGCCAATTGACACATTTTGAGTTTTATGCAATAAGAAAAAAGTCCACAAATAACATCAGGCGATTATCCCACAAAAAAAAAAAAAAAATGTCGATTCCAACCAATAAGCCGTACTTTTCGGTTTGTCACTTGCTAACTTAGATAATGGACAGCAAACAAACTTTTAGCACCTCAAAAGGCTCTACGTCTTGTTATTTATTTTAAACTAGCTGCAATCTGTACCCTGTGACGAAGACTTTAGGTATGCCATATAATATTCTCCGCCTGTTCAGCAAGCCCTTTACTTACCAACTTCAACTGACCAACGGCCTTAACAAACTTCAAGCCTATCTATGCAGCCATAGCCAAGTCAGATCTGTACCAAAATTAAGTTACGAACAACGAAACTAACATATTGTTTACATTACAGTGTACCTCCACAAGTGACTGGAACAATGAATGGCCACTCAACCTCTCACTCCGTGGACAGTCGCAAAAGGCTTACCCCAATACCCGACATCAATATAACTGGCAACCATACGCCGTATAAGGTAAGGACTTATGTGTTAGTTATTAAAAAAGTTTTTAGCTATGAGTTTATTTTTGGTCCCAATCTGGAGCTTCTATGTAGATAATATAGACATATGAGGAACAGGGTGTAAAGTTCACTCATCCTCTATAGAACAGGGAGGATCCTCCGACTAGACGGGTCTTGTTTCTGGTGGGCAACTGCCCGACGTTTGATGTAATTATATGCTAGTCGTGCGGTAAACTCTGCTTGCGCAAAACAAATGTATTTAGTGCAAGCAGGCCTTAGATATGAACCCAGTTTCATGTATTACCCGTACACATCATTTATCATGTCGTAATGTTCTGTCTCCCTCGCACAGGTACAGAAAGCGTTGGTGGAGAACACGATGGTGCCGTGCATCAACGCCAAGCCGTACCAGTACACGGAGCTGCTCATGACGCTGCCGGACCTGGCGAGCCACTTCTTCCCGCGCGTGTCGCTCACCACGTGCCGCGCCATGCTGGACGCGCTCGGCATCACGCTTTACAGGCCTAACTCGTGAGTAGAGCCAGACTAGTCTAAATCAAATTATACAGGGTGGAAGGGACATCGACGCGAAACCGGTTACCATGGATTCAGTACATGATTTTGGACCCCACGTTTAAATTTTTCGTCGGTTATTTAAAAAAAAAACTGCTTTTTCCTACAAAAGTGCAATACCTACGCGGTCAAAATGTATGGAACAGCAATTTTTTTTAAATTACTGACGAAAAATTATAACGCAGGGGGGTTCAGATCATGGACTGAATCCATGTTAACATAGCAGATCGGACATCGATGTCCGATCTGCTGTGTCACCCTGTATTAGCTGCCATATATGTATTGCAGACCAAATGGTAGAATGTGCCTAGGGTATATGTATTTTATCTAAATAAACATTTATTCTATTCTAAAGTAATTTATTTGCCAGAAACACGGTACATAGGTGTTCATACATTAAATTTTTTCATTATAATTTTGTTCATATCATATAATCTGATCAGCTTGTGTGATTTTCCAATTCATTTAGAACAACTACTTCAACACTCATTTAAATTGAGTAGGTTTTTGAAATGATACAAGTGCAGTACTTGAGATTGATTAGTCTCAAGTCCCATATCTAGCATGTGTACTCGTATTAGAAATGCCCTTATACTTGACTATTTTAGCGCCGTCTAATCATAATTTTTCTATCTTTCTTCCGTAAGACGTCTTCGTAACATAAGCTCCAGTTGAAAACCCGCGTCAGGCATTACTCTGACATTTATGCTGAACAAGGCCTATTTGGCGCAGCCGTGAGGCACACAACACTGTTTCAAAGTTAATTCTGTAAAAAAAAATATTTATCTTCATCGTTTTTTTTTTTTCTTTACAGAACACAGTTACAAGTACTCCGCAACTCTGGCAAGTGCAAGTCAGCGGCGGCGGGCGAGAACGGGCTCGCGCTCGTGCAGATCCGTGACGTCATGCAGCACATGCTGCAGTTCAAGTACATGCTGCGCTCGGGGCTGGCGGCCGACGAGTCGCCGCACGCGCAGCCGCGCCCCGCGCACGCGCCGCCGCCGCAGGCCAAGCGCGCGCGCGCCAACTGACGCGTCCCGAGTGACGTCACCGGCGCGCGCCCCGAGCGGCTCGTGCTGAGGAGGCTCGGACCCGCCGCAGTGCCCGACTGGGTCAAGCAGCGGGCGGCGTTGCTCTCGCGCCAACGCCAACAGCTGCAGCAGTAATATCATTTGGAAGACTACAGCACGAGAACCATGTGCTTCTCGGAATATTTTCGCTAAAGTAGATGGATCCAAGTGCAGAAATCCTTTGAGTGCCTGATGCTGTTCTGCAAGGGTTGACTACGAAGCAGCCTGAGCCTAACGCCAGAAATCCGCTGGCAAGAAAAAAATGGTTACAGTGTGAAAAAACCACACAAATCTACCAGGGGACCACAGGAATGTAGTCATCTGTGTGCGTTTGAGCTGACATTATTTCAATTAGCCGAAATTTTAAGCGCAATTAACCAATTGGCACCTATTGATGCAAACACTAGTGTGCTAATAAAAACAGGAGTGCAGATATAGTTTTAATTGACTGATTTTGTGGTGCAAGACATGAGATTAAGTATGGAACATTAGTAGGTAGTGTTGTGAGACAGTTCTTAATTCGATAACTAGTGTGCTGAAGACTAATAATGAAAATAGTGCGGTGACAATAAACGTGATTGTAAGATAAGCTGGCTGGCTGCAAGCCGGTTGTCGGTCTCAGCCAGTGGCTAAGTTACAGACTGTCCAAATATCACGGATGCTAAATGCGTAAAGGACGTGTCAATTTTTCCATAGCTTGTACAAACTGTATGATACTATACTGTAAATCAAAAGATCTAATTTATAGCGATCTATTTGTACTATTCAATAGAGAAGACTGAGAATTTTATTTTTTAATAATTTCCTAAAACAAAAGCTATAGACATGTTGTGAATGTTTAGTTTTAGTTTAGTCAAGTTTTTCTGAAGAGTGATTTGGCATGATTTTTAAGTTAATTTGTATGTTGAGTTTATGTATACGAACTGTTAATATTATATTCCCTGCATTTATGCAGTAAATGTTATTTTAGCAATACATTAAATTTTATATACTTCTTAAAATAATGCTTAAAATTTTAGTGTAACACTGAAAAAGTAAGCGTTATTTTAGTTTGAAAAATATTGCTTAAATAGCATAATAAGATGCTTATTAAATTATCATCACAATTTATAAACTAACTTCACAAATTCAGTCACATTTTATATCAAATAATGTGCTGGTGTTTACAAAAATATAGTGTAAGAAAGGCATGACAAGAGTAAGATAAAGATGGGTGGCAAAATACATTAGGAGAATTTCATAGCTATTTAGGGCCATGCCTCCAAATTTTCTGTAAGAAAATAGCAATATCTAGCCAGCCAGGAACAAAATTGAAAATGCCTTGTTGAATGCACAAATCTTGAATCATTTATTTTTAAGTAGCTTAAAGACGAAAGGGCTTGCGATGTGTCCACACCAAATCCAGCCATACATTTTGTTTGTATTCATAATAGTTCACCTGCACGGCATGGCGACTGCCCTGCAAGGTGATTAATTAATTATAGCAGTCAGTGGGGAAAGCTCATGTGTAGACGATGTTAACAGGCTGATATTTATGTATTTTTAAGTAAGTATTAATATGCCCTATATGCAATAATAATATTAGGTAGACAGTACGTAGGGTATTTAACTCAAGTTCGGCTGTATTTGGTTACGTTATTTGGATCCCTTTCGTCAGTCATTCATTGCCCATTAACTATTGTAATGTTTATGGGCAGAATGCTGTTCCTGGCTTTACCAGTGAATATTGGCGTAGCTTAATTTCATATAATGTAATAAAAACAACGTTTCCATTAGGAAATGCTTATTTAATACTGTTCCTATAGATGGGGCTCATGATGCGAAAAGCTGTTTTCTGTACCCTAATTGTGTAACACACAATCAATTGCAATCTAAACGATTTTGAAGCAGATCGCTAATCAAAAAATCTGCTCAACAACTTAAATAGCGCAATGAATGTAGTTGAATTGTCAAAATGAAACTGATTCCTACTGATAGTTTGTTACGCAATTAGGCCTCTGTTTTGTTTAAAGTTGAAAAAAATTGCGCGTTTTACATTATGTAATTATTTTTTCAATTATTTAATTTGTACAAATGCTGCAGTTGATTTAAAACAAGATGGATGTTTTCCGTATTGTTGTGGGACCCCCTATTTCGTTTCACTAGTTGGGATTTCATTTTAGCTTTTACTTAGCAATTTCAATAGCTTTATAATTTAATAAGGCTACTAAAATAAGGATTTTAGTTATTGCGCTACTATTCAATTTTCTGACGCCACTTCCATGGTGGGACGTAACGTAATGCTCATCATCGTAATAAATCTTATTGATTATAAAATGCACCTTATTTTGTTGACATTATGCTGAAATTAATTTAAAATTATGTAAAAAGTGTTGAAACAACTTTCCAGTTTTGCAACATTTACGTAATACGCGAGGAAAAAATGTCTTACTTATAAAATATATGATTTATTTATATTTCACATTGCAGAAGATAATGAAATCCCATGCGTCACGATTGCTGTTGCAATGTATTTTAACTTCGGTAATATTTATAATATTTGTACCTATTATTTCGGTGCGATGGATGGTAATAGACTGGTTTTCATGAGACTTGATATTGTAATTAGAAACATAGTAATAATTGTTCATGCATTTATACTTTTAAATCAGCAGTTCCATTTTCGCTTTTTATTGGAATATTTAAATAGTGATTATTTATGCTTCCAATTTAGAATATTTATAAGCAAAAAGAGTGATTTTAGACTAATTTTCTATTTTACATTTTTGCATTTTTTAAGACCAAGTTAGTATAATATCAACGTACAGTCGCGGAATGAAAAGGTTGACCAGTTTTCAAATAAATTCATTTACGCGTTGCAAGCACATGTTACCTTTTTAAACTGTGTAACAGACGAGAGTGTTGTATTGAAAATTATGTTAAACTGTTTGACAACAAAGTTCAAATTTACTTAGGCGAATGTTCCTTGACTATTCATAGTTGAACAAGAACCTTTTTATTAGTTTGTTCTTGCCATTACGTTGTGTCAAGTTTGATAAATCTAATTACATCCTCTTCGCTTTTAATGATTAAAACTATAAATGTGAATAACAGTTCCTGTCAATGTCAAATGTCATTGCCATTTTTTTCATTCATGCAGTGAAATTACATTCATTATGACTGAATTTGTCATACTCGGTCGATAAAGCAGATACTGATAACCTAAACTGCGCAAGCAAAAACAGATCTTAAGGTGGTCAACCTTTTCATTCTGCGACTGTACATGACAATATCAGGAGCTCGAGATTTCAATACATACACTATGTTAACATGCAATCCGATTTATTTTTTATAAAAATATCAAGTTTCATGCAAACCGTAAAGGAGATAATACATTTAGGCCTTGTTAGTTGTGAAGGGAAGCTAGTGTAGTAACCTTTTCTAAATACCTAGTATAATGTAAACGCAGAGCTGTGTAAATTTTACGCTAAATTATTTATGAATAGTTGTAAGTAAGGCGTGGTCTATTTGATATATCAGTTGTAAGCGGACCACGGTAGCTCGTCGCTGTACAAGCGTTTGTGGTGATCCTGTAATAAACAAAATAAAAGATACTTTATAATAAATGTTCTGTTTTTTTTTATTAAGAACCCCCTCGCCCCTACGTTGGATGACCAATATACTGATTTCTCTCCGGTCATGTCGGATTGTCGGTGTGACTGACACTGGCATGGCCATCATTAGGGATTTTAATTTTGATAACAAAAAAATTGTCGGTCACTGCGCATGGTTCAAAAGTTATAGGGTTTATAGGTGGATTATCTGGGAGCATCTCCCCAGCTTGGCCTAATTTGAACCTTAAAAGCTAGGGCACCTAGCGAAGACCGGTTTTCTCCCAAATTTTGTCGCTAATTAGTCTGAATCAGTCGCCAAATATCAGAATCTGTCGGTCACTGGTTCAAAAGTTATAAGCGTTTCTAGGTCTCCCCAGCTTGGCCACATTTATATTTCAAAAACTAGCTTAATAGCATTTAGCGAAGATTTGTTTTCTTCCAATTTTTGTCGCTGATTAGTCGCAATTTTTCGCCAATCACAGATATAGATTTTTTTATTTTTTTTAAATTTTGGCTTATAATATTGTTAGTAAAAATGACTTAAAAAACTATATTTATTTAATAATTAATTTAATTATTTTCCGCCTGCTGGGGCTCCGGGCAGACGCACTTGTGCTTGAACCCAGTGCCCCAGCAGGGGCTGTCCAGTGTTGCCAGTACCTGCGTCGACTTTCGGACGATTCACTTCATGAAATGGGACGATTTTTGGACAAAAAGGACGGCTGGACAAATAATAATTCGTTACGATTGAATGAGAAAAAAGTATACCTAAAAAGGCGTGAGTACGGTTATATTTTTAGGGCAAACAAAAAAAGTGAAAAAAATAATAATTAAGATGTCCAATATTTATTATTTTATAATTTTGTTTTTTGCATGTCTTTGGTCAGCTCAAACTTCACGACATCCTTAATTCCTGAAATCGGAAACTCGCAAAACGAAAACTTCATTTCAAAAACCTCATTGCCGACGAGCATCGTAGTAACTCGTACGTAATGAATTCAGCTGAAAAACCGAATGATTGTCAGATTGTGGTTGTTTGTGTACGTGGAAGGTACAGGCAAGCGATACGGATCACTACGCGTGGAAAAAGGATAGCTAGCGATATTCGCCAGCAGTGGTTTGACAGACGCCGCGCGTTTCGTTTTAGTATTACGTACGCATTTTTGTAATTTTTAAAACTGCGTTTTGTTATTTGCATTTTAAACGCATTAGTTTTGTAATAAGAAAGTAAATGATTGTAGTTGGCTATTTGAAAAGGGACGGAAAAGGGACTGAATATATGAACGGACATCGAAGGGACGTAAAGATGTCTAAACGGACAAAAATCGTCCCTTTTGGGACGTTCTGGCATCACTGGGGCTGTCCAGCTTGTGGCTGAGCACGCCAGTGTTGCCATGTCCAAAATCTGGTCGGTGGTAAATCCATTATAAAAATACGGTAGATTTTATAAAACTACGGTGATTGGGTTATGAGAAAAAACGGTGTAACACTTTTATTAAAATCATACAAAAATACAAGTAAAGTTACTAGATAATAATTCAAAAACATATCTTGTACAAAAATAAGGTGAGGTAAGGAAATAAATACCTTAACTATTCTGAATCTGACACCAAAATCTCATTTTTGTAAATGTTTTGATTTAATTTCTTAGCCAATCGCGAAACTGTGGTTTTAGTAGCCATTCCTCTCGAAACCTCTGCTTAGACTGTTTTCCATAGATAAATGATTGGTCTCGCTCTTAGAATAAAGGTGTCTGCACACAGCGGGCGCGGCGCGGCGGGGCGGGACGCCGACTCGACGCTGAGCAGTTGTAATGTACTAGATATTACGGACGACGCCACACAGAGCCGTCCGGCTCGACGCGACGTGACGCGACGCTCTGTGTGGCGTCCTCCGTAATATCTAGTACATTACAACTGCTCAGCGTCGCGTCGGCGCCCCGCCACGCCCGGTCCCGCCGCGCCGCGCCCGCTGTGTGCAGACACCTTTATAACGGGTCTCGCTGCAGTCGAGCACAGCGAGACCTATCATTTATCTAAGCTGTTTTCTTTTTTTAGAAACTTCAGACTGAGAGTCAGTGTCAGTTTCAGTTTCACAGTTTCAAAAATAATCGACAGTTAAACAAAGAAACTGTAAAAACTTGACGACTTGACAAGATACCAAAAACAAACTAAATTCGACGAATGCTAGGTAACTAAATAAAACGATCGTAATATTACTCGAAATTAATATCTATACTAAACTTGAAGTCTCAAATTCAGGTAATTTATGTAAACAAAGGGGATAACATAACAAAAAAATATCTTCGTAATGGTAATTCACATAAAATTGCGAAAAAAGAGGTTCTATTTTCTTTTAAGTACTGATTTTAAGAAATAATAATTAAAAAGTAATCATACCGTCATAATTTTTGTAAATTTTCGGTTTTAAACAAAGTTATTAATAAAAGGAGATTTTCTGGTATAAAATATTTTATGATACTGGTAACATTGCAGGAGATCCAAACATTTTCAAATTTTTAACATCTTCAACAACACTAATATTACAACTGTCATAAATAGATTCCTAATTAAGTAGCATATCTAGCCACATTTTGGATGAAAACGGCTATAAACTGTTTCGATTGGAAATCGATTTTGGGACGCCTACGTCTAGCACTGGGCTTAAAAGGGCTGATTATGACTATCATATACCGTGCTTCCGACACACTACAAAAAACATTGTTTGGCGACGGTATTTTGTTTGCATAGTTCTTATAATTAATTCACTTTAATTTTATCGATAATTATTTACAAAAACATTTAATGATAAAATGTTTTGTACCACTGCCCTGTCATTTTGACAGTGACATTTCTTGACATTACTTTGTTTACATAAATTATCTGAATTTGAGACTTTAAGTATATACGTCAACTCAATTTGTTAGCATTATAGAGGGCCCGAAACAGGGGGAATCCCCAAACTTGTCTGCTGGTGTGACCATTCTAGTGTCGGACAAAAATATTAGGGATCGGAGTGCGTTTATAGTACAAACGCCAGCACATCAAGCTATTACAATCTGTCAAATTTCTTTAATCGATTTTCAACTTTATCACTACATAGTAAGGTTCAAGGTTGATTGCGAAAATTTGACAGTTTCGGGTAGCTTGACCTGCTGGCGTCTGTACATATTTTATTACGTCTTTTGATTTAGTTAATTTTTTTTACAATAGGAATCAGATAACGGTAGATTTTTTCACCGTTGTCATGCCTCGACGGTAGGTGGTAAATTTTTGCTGAATACGGTGCATTTACCGTAATAAGGGTGTACATGGCAACACTGGAACACGCTCAGAATGGTGTCGGCGCTCCCACGCGTGCGGAACATCAGCGAAGCGATGCGGCGCCGTAGCACAGTGTGAAAGCCGTCTGTGTGCGCGTGCGCAAACATCGCAGAAGCACTACAGTAGCGTGAGAGCCCCACCAGTATCCTGAACGCGTTATTAAGCTATTGCATAGCTTCTATCGCGGGCCTTGAGCGCGGGTACCTAATCCAGAAATTCCGTAACGAAAAAACCTCACGCTATCGCTGTCTCGCTTTAACATCTATTCGACTCTATCGCACTACGCTACTCAGCCGCCATAGCTACCGGCCGCCATATTCTTGTCTTGTTTGTTGTCAAGAACTTTGTCAACAAAGCGCTGTTTTTCCTACACCAGTACCCTCTAGTGATCTAATAATTTCTGGCAGTTCCTTTTTTCTGTGTACTGCGTATTTTATTCTTATAAATATTAGTTTATTAAATTATGATCTTCACAAAAAGTGATTGTTGATAGTGGGGTTTGAACTCACGAGAAGTCGATTATGAGTACATTCAGTTCCCCTGTTGCACCGCAAGGCTACAATGACTTAATTAAAGCTTGCCAAATAGTTGATACCATTCCAGTTGAACAATTTTTAAACTTGACTAGACGGTTGGAAATGACTCATGTACATGGAATTTTTTCGCTGTCAAAACAGTTTGTCACTCTTTTTTTATTTAAAATTACTTTAGGTTCAACACTTTCGTCTATTTTAAAGTTGTTATTATGCTTATATTTGAATAGTATTTGACTTTGTTTACGTAGTTATACACTTTTACGACGTTCAGCACTTATTTATTTTCTTTTTAAGCTATTGCATAGCTTCTATCGCGGGCCTTGAGCGCGGGGACCGAATCCAGAAATTCCGTAACGAAAAAAAAAAAAAATAATATCAAAGAAAAAGAAATACTGCATAAATAAAATAAATAAATAATTATAATTGCATAAGTTGATACAAAATGCTATGCAATAGCTTTTTATATTGTATTCGGAGAGCGTTGATGGCCTACTGCGTGTAGTTGACCCTAAGATTGTTATTTAGAAACGCTTATAACTTTTGAAACAGTGATCGACAGATTCTGATATTTTGCGACTGATTCCGAAAAATTTGCGGCAAAATTTGGGAGAAAACAGATCTTCGCTAGGTGCCGTAGCATTTGAGATTCAAATTGGGCCAAGCTGGGAAGATACTCCCAAGATAGGCCACCTAATCTAAAACCATATAGCTTTTGAACCAGTGACCGACAAATTCTGATATTAGGCGACAAATTGAATAGAATAGAATAGAATAGAATACTCTTTATTATGTACACCATAAAAAATTGCGGCTAATTAGCGGCACATTTTTTGTGTTATCAAATGGTTTAAAGGCATGAGGAACAGGATGTAAAGTCCACTCATCCTCTATTGAAAAGCGAGGATCCTCCGACCAGCGTGCCGCGCGGATTTAGTCTTCGCGTGCTAGAATAAAAGTAAATAACAAATAGGTATATTAAAGGCATCATAGGCCTAATATGGTATACATTTATAATGGGAAAAATTAATTTAGAATGAAAATTGTTATTTTCATGGCTTTTTACAGTTAATAGACAAGGGATAAATTGGCAACACAGGTCAGGCCACAGACATGATATAAAAAGGTGCTCTGTGTATAAAAACAAGAACAAGAAACGTCAAAGCAAAATGGAGGAAAAACTAACAATTTGGGAAATTGTCTTTAAAAGTGAAATTTAAAATAAAACCATTGATAAAATTGTGCAATTTCTGACTTTAGTTACACCTTTTGTAGGAGCTTCAATGATGGAGGCTTTGACTGGACTACATTTTGGTCATTTCTCATTTTATCTAAACTAGTTATTTAAGGTTCTATTTCTCATTTGTCCGATGTATTTTTGTTATTTTAGAAATTTGAGACTACTCGTTTGTCATTCCATTGTAATTCACATTGTTTACGTTTATTGTTATTGCCGTACATAGTTTGTTGTTAGTTGTAAGGGTTATGTCGGTCAGGCTGTCGTAATGAACATACAAGTATGCAGAGACCCATCAGACGCTGTGGCGCTTTACTTGCCGCAGCGTTTGTATCTTAAATCCTTTGCAAAGATTAACATTTCTGTCCAGCTCCCTTCCCACAAGGTTCAGGTTCATGGCAAGTCGATATCAAACTGGGAACTCATGGAGAAGATGCGAAAGATGATCCTACCTGATAGTTTCTCTGTGTTAAAAGTGTCGAAGCATAGTTCGGAAGTGATTAGATTTGATGCGGAACTAGAGTGTCGCGACAACCTCGACAGAGTGCTTGCGCGGCTCGAGGACCGTGTCGTGCAGCTGAAGGACTACCCAGACCAGTTGAAGGTCAGGGTCTGTGAAGCTAAGTCTGATTTCCCCAATCGTCATGATTGGGACTCGTTTTTCCGAGATGCTACTGAGATGGATGAGATGAAGCCTGGAGAGCGTCCGGACACCATCCACATAACGAATTTGCCCATCAGATGGTTTATACATGCTAGAGATGAAGATGAGGATGCGCTTCCTTCAGAAAGCTTAGTAAAGAAGGTTTTTGAGAAGTTTGGTTCAGTCCGCCAAGTGGACATCCCAGCCTCTGATCCATACAGGATGCAAATGAAAACACCAATGAGAGGCATAACAATCCCTCCACAGGATGCTGCACTGTACTTTGAGACTTACGTGCAGTTCAGTGAATATGTCGGGTTTGTTCGGTGCATGGATGCTCTAAGAGGTTGTAAACTTCTGCGGAAGCGTGATGATATTGCTGAGTGGTGTGGCATAAAGGTTGAATTTGATAAAACTAAGCACATGACTGATGCTGCTGTGAAGCGGAGATCGATTGTTCGGGAAAGGCTGGCTTCACGTCAACAAGCAAAAGATAATGAGGATAAGGCAGAGAAAGAAAAAATTGCCAAGAAAGAGGCTAAAGAAAGGTATGCATATTGTTTGATTGTCACCCTGGTCTAATACATATTTAATTGAGTAACTGTTTCTGTGTGTGACTAGCTTGTATCACCGAATAAGGCTTAATAAAAATTACTAGTGATCCGCCCTTGCTTTGCACGGGTGCAATTTACATGTACAGACAGTATTCTGTTCACAACCAGTTGTGTACAAGTTTGAGCATTAACTTAATTAATACCGTAATATGTAGGCCTATAACATGAATTCAAGATAATACTTAAGTACTTCTTTTTGTTTAAATTTACTTAATATATATATAGATACAATCACATTTCTTCCTCCCTTTCTCAGCTTAAATGGTTGCCAATACGACTCAGGAGGTCCCTCAGATCTCTCTGCTTGCTCTTCACGATTATGAACGATCCATGTGCTCCCGATTATCTAAAGAATTATTTCAAAGTGTTGGGCAGTTCTCATAGTCGTAACCTACGAGCTTCCAAGAATCTACTTCTCCGAATTCCTTCACACCGTACTGGTTTTATGTCAAATTCTTACGCTATCTCTACTATAAAGCTCTGGAACGCGCTACCTTTTGGCATTAAAAAAGCTAAAACAAATTTACTTTTAAAAGAAAAGTTCGTAACCACTACTTAAGTCAGACTAAATAACTCTCAAATGATAGTCTAGTCATAGTAATTATTATTAGGTGGTATTTGTTAAAATATCTATCAGTTTATTTTATTTGTATATGTGTATTAGTAGCAATAAAACTATATAAATTCTCATAATCAAGAAGTTAGTATTTTAGTCATTATTTTTGTACCCTACCACTGTTTTTATATTTAACCCAAAGGTTGACTGGTAGAGAATGCCTTGTGGCATTAAGTCCGCCTATGTACCACTATTGTACATGAAGTTTAAATAAATAAATAAATAATATAGCTTTAGTTCATCTGGAATAACGTACCTTTCAACTGGTGAAAGAATATTTCAAATACGGGTTGTGGTTCTGGAGATAACCCTCTGCATACAATCTCACAAAATTCGCTCTCTCTTTTTATAATATTAGTATAGACTACATCTACAAAATCCTTTTCAGACAAAAATATGAGCGCACTGAACGAGAAAAGTTAGAAAAAATGAGAGAAAGAGAAGAGAGGCGCAAAAAGAAACAGTTAGCCAAACTGATGCAGAGTGACAACTTAGATTTGAACAGTAAGGTGGCAGAAGAGCAGAAGAAACTTATGAAAGCACAGAAGAAGATGCAGGGTATAAGACTGATTGAAGAGCTGTTCAAGAGGATAGAGGTTGGTGTAGCTTTTTCACAAGCAATCCAGTACTAAAGTTGATTAAAAGATTTTGTATAAGAAATGAGTAATGATTATTATCTTTCTTTGCATAGAAGATTGCCATCTTTAACCAAGAGTTCATTATGTCAGCACTTGCTGGAACTATTAATATTTTAGGTAATAATATTCTATTGGAATATTTCAAATAAAAAATGCCAATGTAATTTTTTGCTTCAGTTATTTTTTAACTTTTTTTTCAAAAGAAAGTGATTTTCAACTTTATTTTTTACCAGCTTTTGCCCGCGGCCCCGTCCGCGCGTATGTCGGTTATCGCGTAAAAAAAAAGTAGCCATGTCCTTCTCCATATCACAGGCTATATCTCTGCCAAATTTCACGACGATCGGGTCAGCGGTTTAGGCGTGAAAACGTAACAGATAAACAGAGTTACTTTCACATTTTATAATATGTATGGATTGCCCTTTTAATCCACAGCTATTTGGAAAAGGTAACAATTCCTAGAAAAAAAAAACTTGTATAATTTATTATTTAATCTTTTACATTCTTTTTACAGTTGCGTCCAGAACTACAACGTAACGGCCACCGAGGGGATCAGTACTACCTCCCGGGCGAGAGAACCGCGCGAGCACGCATCATAGACAAGTTCAAACAACAACAACAAGACTTACTGGAGGAACAGAGGAATAACTACAACAATGCTCTGAATGGTAAGTAATCAATTTTGGACAGTCACTGGGCTTTAATAATAGTTACTACTATTACTAAAATATAAGTATTTTATTATTAATTTTTTGTATTTGATGTGTAACATCTGTCCTCTCGCTTTCCTGCAATTTGTGGGAGTGATTTCGTTAAAAGGGACGGAAGTGTGTAACAGGAAGCCGGGGAAGCGCCCGCTATTTGATTTGACCAATGAGCGCGCGCGCTGGTAGAGGTAGCCGTCAGATGGTATCAAGCCATTTTAATTTTTTTATTTGACACGAAGCAACATTCGATCTAAAGAAAAACGGCCACATTCCTCTAGATCGTATTTTGTTGCTTCGTAACTCAATATGAAACTTTATAAAAGGAATTAGAAAATTCTAGACACACCGAGGTTGCTGATTGAGCAATTTTTCATAATTGTTTTTTTTTTTTTTTTAGTTTTCCCCTCACTAGGAATTTCTCCTGTATTGTGGGTGCGTTTACAAACATTTAAACTCTCATATACAAACAGCCAGACCCGGAACAACTACTTGTAGTTCATACAAATATTTGTTCCGTGCGGGAATCGAACCCGCGACACGCAGCGCAGTAGTCAATCGCTTAACCACTGCGCCAACTGTGTCGTCAATTCCTCAATTCCTTCTCAGTCACGAGTAATTTTTAATATTTTTTTATATTATACTATCTGCAATCAGCCCTTGGGCTATAATCAGATTCGTTGTTTCTTCACTGGCAGTTCGAGATTGTTCACATCCTGCGATGCGTCATCTCGTTAGTAAAGGTAATAGTGTTGGTTAGATTGACGCTATTCGTTCTCTTTTAAGTCTGTAGGTAGAGTCTGAGGACTTTAGAAGTGTAACAGCGAGTGCATTTGTATGTCGTTGGAGTCTTTCCTTATAATTTTTGCAGGACCTTTCTACAACCTCCTTGATAGTTGGGATTTGTAGGTACTCATGCACTTAAGGTTTTTAGTGCTTTATTTTGGAAGCGCTGTATTATCTCAATATTTGAGTGGCTTGCTGATCCCCAGAGCTCTATACCATACGTCCATACAGGTTTAAGGATGCACTTGTAGATAAGGAGTTTGGTTTCCGAGTCACGAGTAGATAATATTTTTTTAAAGGAGTGGCGCTAGTGGCGCGCCCTCTTAACAGTGAACTAAAACAAAACAAAAACTTAAAAAAATACCATTGTTTAAGATTTTGAATACGAGGCTTTTGGTTACTTTATATTGGTGTGCGTATTTTCTAAATTTTTTTTGTAATGTGAGTCCTGTTTGTGCAGAATAAACAAATTTTCTTTCTTTCTTTTCTTTTTTCTTCGCCTGACGGTACTGCAATATGTGCTTCTCCCGCAGGTCGCATAGTAATTCGCTCGGCGCTTGAAACAAAGAAGCCCAAACGTGACTCGTCCATGAGCTCTATATCATCAGACGGGCGCGGTCGAGACGATCGCGACTGTAAGGACAGTCACAAGAAGATCAAGACTGAGAGGTTAACCACGCCAGAGCGAGAGATGGAGTATAATAAGACTACAGGTTTGTTGAGGTTTTTTTGGTGATAACCAGTGGTACGATATTCGGATGCATATTTACCTAAACTTGTAGTGAGGGTTATTATGGAATGCACTTTTGTATCGAAAAAATCCCAGGATTCCGGGATCGACAAAAGTGTTCTGATTATAGAATCGAATGTATATTTACTTACGTTCAGGTGTTGCATTTTGGTTTATATCAATCACAAAAATCTCGCGATTCCGGAATTGATGAAATTGAGTAGTTTTTGACTATAGAATCTTATACAATTTGAAATAAATGCTTTGACTTTGCTTTGAATGCTAGCTAACGTTGTGAAGTTAACTTTACTAATACCACGTATTAAAAACGTCGTTCCCATACCATGTATCTGATTAGTTGTGCATTCTAGGTTTTTCTGGAATCCCGGAATTACATTATGGAAAAAAATAATTAGGAAGCCGTTTCGATAATTTCTTAGCCAAAAATTAACTTTAGGTAAATATGCATCCGAATATCCCGTCACTGGTGATAACTTAATAATTATGGTGACACCATCATAATCACCATTATCATAATTATTGTCAGCAAAGCCAGGGGGATTTAGAGGCTTCTGATCATGCATCATTTGTGTCAACCTGGCAAAAACATCAATGATATTTTTCATTATTGTCTTGAGATTGATACTTTGGCTATTCTTTGGCATGTATGTGCAAAAATGTTCCAGATATTAATAAAGCATTTCAGTTTCATCCCTGGCAGAAGTTACTAATGATAATACTAATGTCCTTGAATGGCATGACAGCAAAAGTTTTCATAAGTTCAATATCAGTATAGAGGTATGAGGAACAGGATGTAATAGTTATATATCAATCAATCAATCAATACATATCGACGCTTGAAAGGCAATATTGACCAAACGACATGTTGGCAACTTTACATTAGAGCATTTTAAAGTTTTTTTTTTCCAAAAAACAAAGAAAACATTAAAATGGACTATTTTATATTTTTAAGAGGAGTACTCTCTAGTAGAGTATACACTGGAGCATTTTAAGGTTTTTGGTTGGAAAAAAATCTTTATAATGCTCTAGTGTAAAGTTGCTAACATGTCGTTTGGCCAATATTGCCTTTCAAGTGTCGATATCAATACATATAGTGTGGCTCATACTCTATACTATAGAGTATGAGCCATACTATACAGCGTGTTACGGAAAGGGTATATCCATACAAACGGGGTGAAGAGTGTATCTGGTTCAGAATCTCTGTACAAAATTTCAGCTCAAAAGCACTAACTAGAAAATGCTTAATATTTTTTTTATTTCGATTGTTTATTAAATTTAAATCATAACAAACGTGTTACCGCCGTTTCTTTGTGTGTAGTTTATTGACACCGATCAGCTGACTTGGTCTAGTGATGTGTAGAATTCAATTGGAAACATTTGATTTATATTTAAATGTTTCTTAACTTTTTAATTATGTGGGTATAGGTATTAAAAAATATTGCCCTGTAGTTTGTTATCACCAAAAGAATCCGTGCCTTTGATATGTATATACCCTTTCCGTAACACGCTGTATAACTTTTAGAGTCTATGGAAAAGGGAGGATCCTCCGACCAGGGGCCCAAGTCTGCTATTTTTATAAATTCGTCACTCCAACACGATCCTATTGTCATTTTGCTAAAAGTTCGTAATCTGCTAAATTCAT
This sequence comes from Dryobota labecula, assembly GCA_947523025.1. Lineage (NCBI taxonomy): Eukaryota > Metazoa > Arthropoda > Insecta > Lepidoptera > Noctuidae > Dryobota > Dryobota labecula. Next base: position 23,049,635 of record OX383295.1, on the reverse strand, counting down.
AATGGTCGATCATTGGTCGGTCAATGGTCTCGTAATAGAATTGTATAACAATGGCATTTTGAACATTTATTCATGCCAGATTCATTTATATTTATATTTTTACATATTATTTATTAGTGTTATAAGCAATATGAAGTTGTAGGAAGTTGGAAGTTTAGTAGGAAGTTTCATTTGTCATTATGTACGAGATTACCAATTATTTCAATGGAGTGTCAGTGGCTGACTATTGGAAAGTCATAATGACGCCATTATATTAGTAGATTACCAAACTTGTCAAAATCAACAATTATGAAATCAATGATAGACCATTCTGACACTATTGTAATTAGGAGACTTGAGGCCCAGACGGGTGTTGTGTCTGGTGGGCAACTGCCCAACGGTTGATGTCGGGATGTTGTATTTAATAAATTTGTTTTATGTTTGTTTTTACAGCGGGCATGTACAGCATGCCCTACGGTTTCGGCTACCCGTTCTGCCCGCCAGGCTACGCGTACCCACCGCAAAGTATGAGTATCTTATACATCTTATATCTTATGTTTCTACTAAAATGTTTTATACTTTACTTGTACGCAATAAGGGTGATATCGCACTGACCTTCGTCCAGCGTTACGATTAAGTTATGCATGTTTCCAATATTTAAAACCTTGAAACAATCGGGTAGAATAAAAAGAGTCAAATTCTGTATTTACTAGCCAAATTTCGGGACTCTGATTGACCCACCAATCTTATAAAAACTAGCTAAATAAAAATAAGTAAATAAGTTACTCCAGCTTTTCTAAAATAAAAGTAGGTAAATAAGCATCGGAGATTAGCCGGAACAAACAGAGAGACAGAAAGACAGAGAACAATTTTAAAATTTGTTTTTTTTTGGTGTAAGTACCGTATTTACTTTCATATTGTGTTTAGTAAAAGTTGTTATTTTGACATTACAAACAGACACATTTTTTTTAGGTTTCCTGGTAAAACACAACCTTACAGGATTGTATTACTAACATCTTATACAACTTTTGTACTATGAATTTTAATCATTCATCAGATAGACCTGTAACTGACGTAACTGATGCAGCCTTTAAAAGAAGAGTAAAAGATTACTATCTTTCCATTTCGTCATAGATGCATATTATTATGTATTTATTATTTTCCACTACATTGTAGTTCTAAGTATATATTTGAGTGATATTTATTTTAGAAGTATGTATGTAAGTATATTCTCTTATTGTATGTTTATAAGTACATATTTATATTAGTGTATAGCTATTTTGATTTTATGTATATTTTTTCTCTTCTACTCTTACACACGTTGTCTACATCTCTATATCTACTTTCCTATCGCAGGTATGCTGGAAGAGATTTCATTATAAATAAGCATCAACATTGTACTTATTTTTCTGTTCCTTTCTTCTTGTCTGTTTATATGTGTGTACATAAATTGTTAAATAAATAAATATATCATATTTTAATACATACATTTGGGTCATTCTCAGGACACTCATTATTTGGTTGACTTCGGTGGCAATTTTTTTTTACATTTAGGCATATCTAACATGAAATATCAAATCTAGAGTTAATTTAAAACATATTAGTAGTACTCTCGTTATGATATTTCATGTTAGTTATGCCTTAATGTAAAAATAAAATTGCCACCGAAGTCAACCAAATAATGAGTGTCCTGAAAATGACCCATTTAAGTATTTAAATTCAACGCTCTAAATGTTTCGAACTCTACGCGTAGCAAAAGAAACTGCCGTGTCTTACGAGTGACAGTGCACGGGTGGCGTAGGTAGGTACAACAAAATACAGAATAGAAATGTGTTAGATAGAACAACGAAATCTTGAAGGTTTGCTTTTGGTAAATGTATAATGTTTTGTAAAAAGTCATAGAAAAAGTTGTTGCTTATGATGTTTGTAATACAGTCCTCCAAGGTTGTGTTTTAACAATAACCTTGTAGATAAGTTTCTTCCAAGCTTGAACTATACGCTGGTTAAACGTTACTGGACATGCCCCTTAATAGTTAGTAATTCCAAGAACTACAGAAAAAGTGCATGGTACACTCATACTCCCATGATTCGTACAGATTATTTTTTAGGCCCGTGTTAATAAACAACTGTTCACTAGATCACCGGTTCACCAGCGCCACTCCCCTTTTTTTTTAAACTTTGCCCCACACTAGGATTTTCTCCGTGGGTGCGTTTACAAACATTTAAACTCACATACACACACAGCCAGACCCGGAACAACTACTAAATATTTGTAGGTCATACAAATATTTTTTACGTGCGGGAATCGAACCCGCGACACGCAGCGGGTCAATCGCTTAACCACTGCCCCAACTGTGCCGTCAAACGAATACAAACAAATATCATCTCGTGACTGAGAAGGAATTATGAAAAACAGCAATCAGTTCAATTTATCAATCAATCAATCAGTTTATTTGTCAAACATAGGTGTCACATAAATAGGGGTTGCAATTAAGACATACAAATTTATAAGTGACACATTAGATGTCAGTTTATTTGTAAAACTTAATTCGTTTACATAGGTTTAATACCTTTTATAAAGTTTCATATTGAGACACGAAGCAACAAAATTCGATCTCTAGATCGTATTTTGTTGCTTCGTGTCTTAATAGGGAAGCTGATTGAGTCGCTTTTCATAATTCCTTTTCAGTCACGAGATACTATTTTTTTAAAGGAGTGGCGCTAGTGGACCGGTGAGCGCCCTCCTTAAGCAATATCACTCCATTATAATCGTCATTTAAGGCTCCTACAAACAGGCGCGACACGCGACGCGACACAAAGGCACCGCGCGTCACGCGACGAGCGATGGCTTTGCGTCGCGTCTCGTGTCGCGGTTGTTTGAAGGAGCCTTTAAACCATTTCATGTTATGGTTTTGATAAAAGACATTGGTACAGTCAACCGTACATTAGTGGTAACAATAACATTACGAAAATAACCCGTACGATTATGACACGAAGGCGCTGTCAGTGTCTACTTGTTACTACTAATGTTTGTTTATTAACACGGGCCTATGCGCTTCAATCAAATAGAAAGATAAAGACTGAGAGGGCCATTGGCACAGTCCTGTTGTTTTTATCTATACATCTATACATCTATAAAAGTAAATAAAATTAAAGTTTCTGTTTGTAATGTGAAAATTACAACTTTTTACTAATGCATATGAAAGTATATACGGTACTTTAAAAAAAACGAGCGAGCCTTACAGTAGTCGCATAAATGATGTGTGTAACATCTGACATCTCATCTTGGTGTGTAACATTGACACTGCATGCTGAAAAAAAAATTATTCAGGTATTATTTGAAATGGTTTTTCGTAACGATTGACCTGAAACACCATGAAAACGACACACATGCATGATGGAAAATTTGAACATTTTCGCAGCCGCTATCTTGAATTTTCATTTTGACTCTATCGGTTCTAGCACCCTCGAAAACTATGAATACGACACCCATGATAAAAAAATGTGAAAATTTTTAGCTGCCGCCATCACGGATTTTCATTTTGACCTCACTATCGGTTAGCACCCTCGAAAATCATGAAAACGAAACCCATGATGGAAAAGGAGATTGTCAGGACCTAGTATCGTTATTTGTTCTGTGGTGACTTAAGTTTATAATGTTGATAATAGAATACTCTTTATTATGTACACCATAAAAATTACAGATATAAATGTAGAACTGTTACATAGGGTGTCACAATGGGCGGTCTTATCGCTAAAAGCGATCTTTTACAGACAACCTTTGGATGGATCAAAAAGTAGAAGGAGAGACAATACTGCAGGTATTTAGTGGTGTACCACTTACATATATACAATAAATACATATACACAAAGCATATAGATACTTATCCATATAAATATATATATATATACACACACAATAATAAACATGATACAAGAGCAAGGAACTTTAAGTAATGATGATGTTTAAGGAGAGAGGAAGTGATTTTTAACCAAAATTTTAAAAGTGGACAAAGATTGAGCACGCCTTATCGAAACGGGCAAGGCATTCCATAACCGTACTGCTTGAACTGTAAAAGACTTGTCATAAAAACTAGTGGAATGCATTGGCATCTCTAGTCTCAAGCTTTCCGATGACCTCAGATATCTATTATGTGTGTCATGAAGGAACTTGAAACGTTCTTTAAGATAAGAGGGGGTTTTAAATATAATGATTTTATCTGGTAATGCGAATCCTTAAATTCTCCGCATAAAAAACATCATAAAAGTATTAGTTTTTATTTCGATTTCCTATTTTACCCATACATAGTTTTTTTTTTTTTCACGCAAGTATTGTCACATGTCGTTGGCATGGCATTCAAAGAGTATGTAAATAATAAAACCTTGACTTACGCAAAATAATTAAATTACGCATTCGATTATTGAACTTATAGAATAATTAGTAAGAACAGATATTAATAACAACTAATTATTATTATAACATTGTAATAACGATCTGATAAAGTGTTAAAAGTAGCTAAGCAAAACTTTTGGTTAATAGAAAGGCAGAATGTTTTCGAGACCTTAGCCTGTTTGATTCATCATTAAAAACTCTTTGAAAACAGAACAAACGCGCGCCATAGAATTCAATGCTCATTTTCTTATTTGCTTAATAGAGGAACTTGTGTATATTATTTACTGGAGTTTTAATTTACAATGTCTGTAACCTGCATTACGCATTCCTAGTTTAGCCTTTCTCTTGTAAAGTGAAACAAAACCTCAAAAGAAGCCTGCATATTAAAGGTGAGTAGAAACTGGAACATATTCATACACTTAAAAAAGGGTTTTAGTGGTAACGCAGTTCTCAATGAAATGCTTTTGACACGTGATTTGTGTGTTTTCTGAATATTTATTAGACCAAAAATGTTCAGCGGTTTAATGTTATTGTTGTGACCTTGTTGTAACGTAGGTAATTGTTTAATAGTATATAAATTAAGTTGTGTTTCAACACAACGGTAAGCATTGAAAGCGATTTATATTTCATAACAGACTACATTTTCGATCCAAGATTTCTCGAGCGAAATTAACGAGTATTAAAAATGCTCAATCGTCATTTTTACTAATTCCTATTTTGAATTTACCAGCATACATTGTGACAAAAAACCAGGAGATTCGATTCGAAACTTAGATTTTTATACCTAATTACTGTGTAATGCTGAGAATTATGATAAAATAGTAAATAACATACGAAAACCCTTAAATCATTCTTTAAATTAAACCATAAATCTTTGAGTCACCGCATGTTTCATACCGATACTAGGTTCCTTAGTCACTTGGTCAATGTCCTTTGAAAATGTTCGTTCCGCCATCTTGGATTTTAATTTATAGGTAGTAAAATAAAATGTTTGTTTGACGTGCATTTAAAAATAAAAAAGGTCAAATAAAAAAAAAAATATGGGTTGGTATGTACCATCTGTCGGCCAACTCTACTACCGCGCGCGCTCATTGGTCAAATCAAATAGCGTGCCCTTCCCCGGCTTCTGTTACACACTTCCGTCCCTTTTCACGAAACACTCCCACAGATTGCAGGAAAGCGAGAGGAAAGATGTTACACATTAAAAAAACAAATGTGTCTCTTTGTTCCGAATAATCTCCGAAACGGCTGGACCGATTTTGACGAGATTAGCAGAAAGCTGATTTTATAAGGAGTAACTTAGGCTACTTTTATTATAGAAAAAGCTATACGCGGGTGATGCCGCGAGCAGCAGCTAGTAGCATCTATATCTGTGAATCACGCCCTATACGCGAGAGGTTCATACTATTGACATGTGCTAACATTCCTGGGTGACAGCGTCGATGTACTACCCGATGCGCGGCCAGTACTACGCGCCGCCCGGCGAGTACGTGCGGCGCGCGCGCGGCCGCGGGCGCGGCCGGGGCCGGAACCCGAGGATGCCGTACTTCGACGGGCCTGACGCTAACCATCAGTATTACAGGTCAGTATCATCATTGGTGCGGTGGCCTTAAATATTTATTTTATTCTGTTTTTTAGTATTTGTTGTTATAGCGGCAACAGAAATACATCATCTGTGAAAATGTCAACTGTCTAACTATCACGGTTCATGAGATACAGCTTGCTGACAGACGGACAGTGGAGTCTTAGTAATAGGGTCCCGTTTTACCTTTGGGTACGGAACCCTAAAAATGAAATGTTGTTAGTTGGTAAGCGCATCACTTGAGAACTGCTGGTCTGATTTGGTTATTTTTTGTTTTAAAATGTTTGTAATAGTCCGAATCACGTTCTTATGGAAAGAATAATTGAAAATGTTTCCCGAAAAATCTTCAAATTCGGGAAAAAACTGGTAGTCCTTTTTGGATTAATTTATTATTGAAATTTGGACAGGACGTTTGTCGGGTCAGTTAGTTTTTAATGATAAATACACTTATTTTGTTTCCAAAACCTGATAATGCATTTCTCAACTGATATTATGACACCAAACTAGACGAATTGACTCATCATACCATTCCAGATACTTCAAGAAGTTAACAGAGCACAATCCGCACAGCGAGTATGAAGACCGGTCACGCGGGCGCTCGTACTCGCGCTCCCGATCTCGGCGCCGCGAACATTCACGCTCGCGCTCGCGAAGACGCTCGTACTCGCGCTCGCGGTCTCGGAGCAGGCGGTCTAGGAGTCGAAGTCGCAGAAGTAGGAGTCGGAGTCGGAGGTCCAAGTCTAGGAGTAAAAGATCCAGGTAGTGTAGTGTTTCTGCTATGCTTTTGATATTCCTTAAATAAAAAGGTTTGTTTGAGATGAACTTCGATCTAGTCTGTTCCATCCTTAGATTAAGTATTATTTTTCTCTGGTCGTACTCATTACCTATTTCAGATGGGATTAAGCTTAATTCCTGCCACCAGACACTTCGCGTAAAGCCGATATCGGTAAACTACAACTCAGACCCTGAAAAAAAAAGAACCTTTTCCTTTGATATTTTGTTTTCACAAACGATAATAAAAAGCTCTTAGGTATATTAAATTTTCTTGTAACATCAATGCACATAAAAATAAAGCTGTTTTGAACGGATGCAGTCGGTAGTGTGTGGTCGTGTAATTTTATAGTGTACTCGTAGCACCAAAACCACTCTGACGTTGACCTTTTCGTTTTCGCTGACGATAAATATCCTATGACTATTGCCGTGGGGATGGCGCCTTTGCGCTTCGGACGTCGGCGTAACATTATTTCCAGCATATTTTAACTCTTTATGATTCATGTTCCAGATCCTACCATTCCCGCAGTCGCTCTCGCTCGCGCTCACACCGGCGTTCGCGCTCGCGCCGCTCCCGCTCCAAGTCGCACCACTCGCACCACTCGCAGCACTCGCGCCGCACGCCCAGCGCGACCAAACCCGGCCGGACCAGTGTGGATAGCAGCAACAAGCTCGTGTCGCCCTCTCAGGACAAGACCAGACGTTCCCGCAGCTGGTCGCAGAGCAAAGAAGATACGGCCGCGACGGCTAGTCCTAAGGATAAGAATGAATGACATATATTGTATTATATTTATTAGTAAACGTGATTTAAGGTTATGATTAGTTTTTATTTTTTGCGATACTTCTTTACGTGTCCTTTTGACTCACATTTTGTCCAACCAGAATGTAGTTACATAGACAGCCCCTATCATTGGACACAAAACAATACGGGAAAGAGTAATAGTCCTCCAGACCGTATTTCGGCTATGGCACAAATTAATACAGATGGGACACTCCGCAAAATCATTTAAATAAAAAGCGACTCTTGCTACGACACAATAAAGTGCAATTTAAGTCGCACAACGCTTATTACCTACAGTTATATTCACCTACAAGTTGCCTCTTTCAATCGCGTAACTCTTATAGGGGCGGCGCGCGTCACTCCTACTGAATTGTCCCAGTGAGATGGGCCCGCCGCGTACTTGTAGCTTCATACCTAAACTGCGGAGTGTCCCTCTGTATTAATCTGTGGCCATGGCCGCCAATCTCAACGGAGACTAGCCTTCGGCGCGGGAGTATATATAAATGTACTCTGTGCGCGGGAGATATTATAGTGCAGGCGTGTGTGCGCAGACACTGGTGCACTTACTCTCAAAGTCCTCAGGGACGGCAATCCGACACTAGCGACGTGCGCGTGGGTATCACCGCCAACTTCCAAACTCCGGGCTGTTACTAATGGAAAATGGAATACCGTTCTAATTTTTCCTAATGGGAAAACTGTAGTCGAAGGGGGCGTGGCTAATTTCAGACTCCAGATCTGACTTGTCTAGATCGCCATTTTGGGCCTACCAGGTGAGGGGATAACACTTTGCCCGACCTGGGAATCGAACCCGCGCTTGCTACCACGAGACCAACGGGTCTGGATGGAGTAGGTAGTAACAGAATAAGTACATCCAAACTTCGCCAGTTAATTTAGTGAACTCCCATGTAATATTGGGCCACCCTAATATTTTCATTAACCGGGCACTAATCTAGTTTCCAGGGTGATGGAGCATATGGTGGAGGTCCTGCCCGGCTTGGGTGGAGCACCTCCGTGTCCTCACAGAGGTGATCGACGGCGGCGATCTCGCGTCCGGTCCTGGTCCAGGCCATGGTACGGAGCGAGAGTGCATGGGAGGCCGTCACCTCCTACTGTGAAGTAGTAATGCTCGCGAAGGACGAGGCGGAACGCGTGAGGGAGAGGCAGTCTGTGCACCCTCACGCCCCTAGTCGCATGACACGCCCTGGGTGGCCCGCGGCGGGAGTCTATAGCCGATTCCCCGCCACCGTAGTCGCGGACTTGCGGACGGCGAGCAATGGGCAGCTCGCTGACCGGTAAGGACCAGGCCCGGGTCGACGGCGCGTTGTGGTCCACGCTCGCCTCCAAGAGATGTCAGCATGCACTGACGGGGTCCGCCGGGACCGATGCCTGCCAGGGTTGCGTGTTTGTGCGAAAGGGATACAGTGGCCCTGGCATTCAGGCAACTGAAGGAACGCGGGTGGATTTTTGTCAGTAAAAGTCTAACACGCACTCCGCCCAAAGCGGGAGCACTTATTTTATAATTTCACACCCAAAAAAAAAAAAAAATAATATGCTACTGAGGATTCCCTAATAGAGAAACCCAGTTGAATTGCCCACACTGCCCACTGTCAGCGTAGTCACGCTTGTGAAGTTGCATGCTTTAAATCACTAAGAAACCATAGAGGAGCGATTTCTGTGTGTTGAATCCTCATTATAGCTGTTGGAACTCGGTCAACTGGGAGTGGTTCCGCCATCCAGACGTTGAATGCTATTACGGTAAAATTATTTAGGTACTAATTATTTGATTAAAGATACCGATTAGTACCAATTACGCCAATTGGGTACTTATTCAAATATATATTATACCTACTGTTTAACATGCAAAATCTTGACTTGCGCGGTCCAGAGAATTTCCCGTGAATTCAGAGTCAGTTTTTCTTCCTACATTTTCTGAAATTTTATGCTCTACATTAACGAGCTTATGCTTATAGCTTATCATAATCTTTGACACGCGACTTAAAAATTAGGTAAATGTAATTATTATAATCACCGTTAATACCGATTGATTCTGATAAATAGATAATGACGTAATCATATTTTTTTCCGCTGAGTGTTATTCAACATATACGTACGGATATCGGCGTGTGAACTGCTAAACGTAGGCTGAATACGTTTAGCAGTCCTTAGTCTCCAACTTACGAGGAAATACCTAGACATAACCACCATTTGCAGGTAGTCCTCCTAGATTGGTGGTCGTAGTATATAGATTCGTGGTGTGTATATAGTTTGGGTGGTGAACTGACTACTCGTGTCACCAACATTGACTTAAGTGTGACTTTTGACCGCTGTCTTACTTTTAGAGATCACGTTTCTATCCTTGCGGAGGAATCTTTCAGGCGCCTGGGATTTGTTTTGCGAAATGCTCGTGACTTCGCAAACCAGATGTTATTAGGCTCTTGTACACTACTTACTCTGGTTCGAAACAAACTCGAATCCAGTGCCTGTGTTTGGCACCGCTATACCGCAACCCAAACACTGATGCTCGAAAAGGTCCAGAAAACCTTTAAGATGCCTCTTCAAAAGGTTATACAATTTCTTTCCCTATATGTACCCTACCACTATCTTTTAGGTTTTTAACTCATTGGAGGTGAGAAGAGGCTTTGCTGTAAAACCTTATGGGGGCGTAGACTGCTTAGAGCTCCATGGCCTCTTCTGCCAACTATTTGTCCCCGACAAATACATCTGACACCGTCCGCAAGTCGCCGGCACAATCTGTTTGCGCAACCGTCATCCAAAACTGTCGCCAGAGCTGAATCCCCTGCAGTGTGTCGTACTTTGAAGATGCTCAACGCCTTTCTGACTGCCAATCCTAAATGTGATGTGTTTGCGAATAAATGCAGTAAAATTATGCGTTTGGTGTTCTGTGAGAGAAATTTTGCAAGGGAGTACTGTTCCATGTTAGTTTTAATTAAATTATATACAAAAATTGTCTACATTTTTTTTTAAATGTTTCTATTTCAATTGGTGTAATTGGTGTTGTACCGTTTTAATTAACTATAAATAAATAATCCCCATTAATACCTGCTTATAAGCGTAAAATGTTGTCCAGAGATCTCATTTCATTTCAAAGAATAAAATAAATAAATATTTATTCAAAAATTTAAGGAATAAAGTTAAATACAGTTTTTCTTAAGTCTATGTCAAGTTCACACAAGTTGATTAATGCCTGAACTAAGGAAATCCTGTGTTTCAGGGGATTGGAGGGAACATTGATTAAATAATCACATATCAATAATCTTATTGGTACTTAAGTAAAAAGGTGTATAAAATTATATTTAGTATCTTAACTTAGCTTACTAATAAAAAAATTAAAATAAACGAATAACAATAATACGAACAATATTTACTTTAGCACTAATAGTACTTAATACTTCTCTGTATCTTCATATTTAGACATAGTTTGGAGAGTTTCCTTTAGGATTTTCTTACAGTTACTATTATTTACCGTGTGGTGCCGGACGTAAATAATAGCACCATCCATCCTATTTCCTCCCGTGGCTGTCGTAAAAGGTGACTAAGGGACATACTAGAGAATGGGCGGCAGCGTTCTCTATGCGTTTTTGACACCATATTGCGACCGCCAACCCGCCTGCCAAGCGTGGCGATTATGGCAAACCCCCCCCCAATTGGGGGAGGCTTACGTCCAGCAGTGGACGTCTTTCGGCTGAAATGACTATGATTTAAGGAGTCTAGATGTTTCCCTTTTCAATTAGCCTGTTTATATCGTAGCGGTCCGAGGTACATAAAATTTGGCTGTGAAAGCATGTCTTTCCGTCTCCTTTTAGAAAATGCAGTGCTTTATGGAAGTGCTGCGTGTTGTTTTAGTACAGTGCTCATTATAAATAACTGTCGACCTGTTAGTTGGTACTTCACAAGATTGATACAGGAGGTTAGTGGGGAAAAGGAAAGGGCGGCAAGTATAGCCACCTTGAGAATCGGCGAACAAACTAGTACCGTACAGTAAGTATGATGCTCTGTGAGTAAGGCCCTTCGTCCAAACGTTTTTCTTGCCGTGCCGTGTGTTGGCAGTGTCGATGTCGTCAGTGTTAAAAAAAAAAAAAGTAAAAAGTTTTTATTTTGGAACAACAACAAATTGACATAATTACAATAGAAACGGTGATAGCTACAAAAGTTAAAAACTGTGTCGCAGCTATCAACGCCCGTCTAAACATAAGAAACACATTGTTCCAGACTTAACTGTGATATAGGTACAATTTAGCTAGCTTTGGAATAAGGTAAAAATTAAAAATGCAAGAAGAAATAAAGAAACAAAAGCCATGCAAACTTTGTATCTTGGTAGTTGTGGTGCAGAGTGGAGTGGGAGTGTGAGTGTGGGTTTGTGTAAGTGTGGGTGTGTGTAAGTGAAGGTGTGTGTGAGTGAGGATGTGTGTGAGTGTTTGGAGTAGTTAAGATTTAAGTGTCCACAATTTTTTCAGTTGCATCATATGATAGAGATTTCAACCAGTCGGTCAACTTTACTCTTAAGATATTACGAGGTAAGCGGTAAATGTCGATGCTCTTATTGACTTTATTGTAGACCTTGGAGCTCAAGAACCTGAAGTGTCTTCTCGCCACAGCTGCTCTACGAATGTATGAATCACTATGAAAGCTTGTTGACGGACACGTTTTTTCTATGGTGCGGTTTATACGCCGTACCGTAAAGAAATTGTTTTTCTTGCCGTGAAAAACTACGGTTGATTTGCCGTGTGTAGGCATGGTCGTCAGTGCTCTATGGATAACTATGGCAACTGACAGATACGGCGGCACTACGGCACGGCGCTGCCGTATACAAAGGGCCTAACTGCCTACTTTAAGAACCTAGAGAGAAAGGAGGACTTAACACCCCAGATATGCCTAGTAACCGTTACTGCGCCGAACGTTGTTTGCGATGATTAGGGAAAGCCTATGTCCAGCAGTCAGTCTTTTGGTTGATATCTACAATGATGATGAATCCACACTGAAAGAAACGATCACAACGTTATGAGTTCGCAAAAAAAAAAAAATGTAGTAGATGCCTACTTTAGGATTAAAACGACTGATTTCAGTATGTTATCTGCTATAGTTAATCCAAGTCAATCTTTTAAACCCACGTGAAAGAGGGGCGGGGGAGAGGGTGTTGCTGTTTTGGTCACACTGCTTCTTTTTTTACGTGTTTTTATAACTTGTGTATTTTATCTACCCAAGCAGCAAAAACTAGTAGGTACTATAAAAAGCCATAGAACATTTTGTAAAAAACTGTCCTTGGTCCTATAAAACCCCAAAGAACGTATCTTTTATTCGGAAGTGGCGCATTTATAGCTCTGTTTAGTGACAAAATAAATTTTTAGCAGTGTTCTAAATGAGGAAACAGTCCAATAAAATCTATGTAACAGTGATGCAGGTCTCAAAATAATGATGTACTGGCTACTGTAGGGCTTTTTATACTAGGTACTTTTTCATACTATACAAGAGTTTAGTTTCCTTTACCTCACATTTTTCATTCACCGTTCTACAAAAGTAAAAAAATAAAAAAGACGTGTGGCACTCGGGGACTGCCGCGGTAAAGCTATTGCATAGCATTTTGTATCAACTTATGAAATTATAATTATTTATTTATTTTATTTATGCAGTATTTCTTTTTCTTTGATATTATTATTTTTTTTTTTTTTTCGTTACGGAATTTCTGGATTCGGTCCCCGCGCTCAAGGCCCGCGATAGAAACTATGCAATAGCTTAAAAACAAAATAAATAAGTGCTGAACGTCGTAAAAGTGTATAACTACGTAAACAAAGTCAAATACTATTCAAATATAAGCATAATAACAACTTTAAAATAGACGAAAGTGTTGAACCTAAAGTAATTTTAAATAAGAAAAGAGTGACAAACTGTTTTGACAGCGAAAAAATTCCATGTACATGAGTCATTTCCGACCGTCTAGTCAAGTTTAAAAATTGTTCAACTGGAATGGTATCAACTATTTGGCAAGCTTTAATTAAGTCATTGTAGCCTTGCGGTGCAACAGGGGAACTGAATGTACTCGTAATCGACTGGTCGAGAGTTCAAACCCCACTATCAACATTCACTTTTTGTGAAGATCATAATTTTATAAACTAATATTTATAAGAATAAAATACGCAGTACACAGAAAAAAGAACTGCCAGAAATTATTAGATTACTAGAGGGTACTGGTGTAGTAAAACCGTCGGAGTGGGGAGCGTGAGGTTTTTTCGTTACGGAATTTCTGGATTCGGTCCCCGCGCTCAAGGCCCGCGATAGAAGCTATGCAATAGCTTAAAATAATTTTACAAAAGGATACAAGCAATCTGAGATGAGAAAGATTTTATTTTGTTATTATAATATTAGTCTATTACGGTGGAAATGATGTGCGACTGCAGCTTTACTGATAAACTAGGGATAGGTTTACCATGAATTTAAAGTGCCCCCCTCGAATTGTTGAGCTTTTACTAAAATAATTATCATATAAAGTGATTTCGATATTCTAAGAGCCATTATAGTACTTGCCGTGATAATGTTTTCACTGTCAGTCATCGTGGATTCAACCTAAAATTGGGGTTCTGTGTGACTGAATATATAATACAGTGTATTTTACAATTTTTCTGACCATAGGTAATGAAAAAAAATTTTTTATTATAAACTGTTTACTGACGAATGGTGTGAATTAATCATGTAACCAGTTTTTTTTTCTTCGGGAAGAACTTACGTAGTTATATCAAGTTTAGTTTTGTTTAATAAAAAGTTTAGTTAAAGTTTTAGTTTTTAAGTTTTGTTTTATTTTTAAATTTATTTTTATTAAAGATTTTTTTTTTTGTTTTTTTTTTTTTTTTGCCTAGTTCCCACGGGATAAGTTGTAACAGTCTTCTCTGTTTTAAGAAGCGTTCGGGGATCGTTACATTACCTATAGGTAATGTGTTTGGTATTCTATTGTTAATTAATCGTACTAAACTTTTTGTTGCTTCATGCGAAATATTATAATTAATGGCCCAATTTTTCACGCCATCACGAAATTGTTGGTCATTTTAGAATGTTGAATCATTGCTTGAAGATTCAGAAAAATCGCTGGAGTAAGGACTCTCTTCAGAAATAATATCTTTGTAAGACACATTTTGTACGGAACTGTTTCCCGTAATTGTGATTCCAACTTGGCAGATTGCACGTCGCATTAATTCCGCATCAAAATGTCTGAATATTGTTGTAAAAGCGAGCCAATAACCCTTTTTGGGACTTAACTGTCATTTTATAGAAACATTTATCTACATGTATATGCCACTTTTGCGTCATTATAGTGATAGATACCCATTTATAATACTAACAAGCGCATTGCTAGGCACCAAAAAAGTTGTTATACAATAATTCTGCTCTATTATAGTGTCTGTGTGATATGCTTATCGATAAAATTATAATATGCATCTAAAAACTATTATAGTACACTTACGTTCTATTAACGTGATCTGAAATTAGACTACATCACAAAAACACTCTATTGTAAAGTCTTTGTGACTACTAACGCACACGTACTATAGCAGCGATCTGAATATCCACAATATCACAATATCGCCCTGTAGTTGAGTGTTCACTGCTATAATGAAACTACTATTGCAGTTCATTTGGAACCCTTTATTACGCTAATCAGATAAATAAAGGCACCTGCTAACAATTTTATAGAGCAATATTAGTATCTATATTCAATTGTACTAGTTATATTAGAACTTGCTATAGTACTTGACTATAACGGTTGTATAAAATGGCGTAGTAAACGTTTACATCCTTTGTTTATAGGATTTTTTAGCTCTATAAGCATTTAGAGCAATAATGTACTGTCGAACGCTTTTATACAACACTCTGGCACCGCTAAAACCTTAATAAATCATTTATAGAGCTTTTTAGAGTTATGAGCTGAAATAATAGGACTGAATTGCTGGTTGGGTATGGGCCTTAGTTGCCTGACAATAAAGGAATTATTATTACTATGACATATCTCGGGACCCTGCGAACCTGGAGTCCCGGACTTTTGGAAGGCGTACAAGGGGCCGAAGCCAACTCGCAGAGGTTCGTTCGATTTTAAATGAGGCTCCAACCGATGGTTATCCGTGTACCTATGCACTAATCAAGTGCACCCAAGGCAAACCCCCGGTTGGTGCAGGACTATTGCAGAACATGGAAACACAAGATATTGGGCTATGGGTATGGGTGGCTTTAGTGGATTGGTTGTCTAAAACTATGAAAGGACTTAATTGTCCCCTGCCAGATCAATGTTATTATTATTTTTATTAAACTAATGGAAGGCCTCTACTGAGCTTATCTGTATCTTTCCGAATAAAGTCACTAGGTGGCCATCCACATCAAATGAAGATTGGAATCTTAGGAACTGCTTCTTCTTAGCGTCCATAGATTCCAAAGATAAATTCCTATAACACGCAGGAGAGTAAGACGCCACATAAAAAAAAAAAACATAACCCTAGTAGCATTTTTGTTGGCGTTTGGTTGGGCCACATACCTCTGAAGGTGGCCCAACTAAATGCCAACGAAAAATGCTACTAGGTAAACCTACATAGGCCCTTATGAAACGTCAAAAGCTAGGTGCACGGTTCCAATTGGTCGTTTTCTATTGAGAAGAGCTGGCAAGAAACTCCTAGGTAACTGTTAGGTACTATCGGGGACATCCGAGACGGCACACTTTCAAAACAAAATCCCGTGCTAACGGATGTCCACAACTCCTTACCGCCCCTTTTTGCGACGATCAATAAAAAAAAAAAACTTGTTTAAATTAATTTCTCAGAACCCTGTAACAATGATCGCAGATGTCTGACCACCTCGGCTGGATTTTTACGATCTTTTTTTTTCGTTTTCAAAACAAGGGCTTCAGCAAAAATCTGATGTTGCGATGCTGTTGATTGATGAGCGTAGGTAAGCGTTATTATAGCGGCTGAGCGCTGGAAGCAAGAATACTCCTTATAGTGGTCCAATTCGGATGTCCCCGACAGTACATAGTCAAGCAATCT
This sequence comes from Dryobota labecula, assembly GCA_947523025.1. Classification (NCBI taxonomy): domain Eukaryota; kingdom Metazoa; phylum Arthropoda; class Insecta; order Lepidoptera; family Noctuidae; genus Dryobota; species Dryobota labecula. The sequence goes on along the minus strand of OX383295.1, from coordinate 23,033,091 downwards.
GTAATCAAGGTCTTCAAAATTATTAAAACTAAGGTACCTATTACTTACCTAAGTCTCCGAGGTAATACTATTAATAATTCGCAACGCTAATGTGCCGTATCTACGTTATTAATTACCTGCCTAGAAATCTTTAGCTAATGAGCCAGAACATTTTAATCTCGACTCGGCGAGTGGTTTTCTTTCTGCGCTGTCGGTCACGGGTTCGATTCCCGCACCAATATTTGTACGCCTGTCATTTACTCGTAGATACCTTTATCAAGTTCATTGAATCTGGATTTTGGGTTACAGTTACTGTATGCCAGAATCCAGATTCAAAGAACTTCGGTTAATCAGTGCTCTACTGTAGAACACTGAATAACCGAACTAATTAGGGGGACAAGGGTGTTCGGAAAACCGATATATTCGGATAATCGAACAGTATGAAAAATTAGTTCGACCCGCCGTCCAAGGCATGCACTGACCGACCCAGACGACCCCACTACTCTCCTCCAGGAGAGTCGTAGGGAAACGAGTACAGTTCGCAAGATAAGAGCACACAATACACGATCGTCATTCCGACCTCGCCGCCGAGGCCCCGCGCGAAATCCCCGACTAACGAATAGTCCTCCCCGACCCTTGACTGTAGTTGAAGCGCCAGCACGCGTTTTAGCTGAGCAGCAAGTAATCCAAACTCCCCAGGATAATAATCAAAACACTGATTTTATCCAGCCACCGTCGGTCCCTTGCCACCCTCCCTCCGACTCAGCTGCCCTAAGCCGAGGTTCGTACCCCACAGGGGGTGCCCTTAGCGAGCAGCAGTCATTTAGTTTGTAGTTTTTTACGCCCTGGCTGGAGGCATTAAGTTTCGATAGGAGCTTAAGGCAACCACAGGATAGCCCGGTTAAAGAGTCGGAACCTTAGTGGTTACACTCTGAGATGCCCTAGATAAAAAAAAAAAAAAAAAAAAAAAAAAAAGTATGAAAAACTGTTACAATAAAACCATGTAGGTATGTAATCTATTTATTTAATAATAAGTAGGTAGTATTCATACACAAAAAGAAAAGGAACGAATAAACGCTTAAAAAGTCCTTATATAAGTATGTAAATTGAATTTTTGTCACGAAATTGGGTCAAATTAATGTCAATTATTGTGTAACGTATGTACAAACTAGATATGAGCAGAAAAACAGGTTGCGCGTCTTCCGGAGAATTCTCGCGCATTATAGACCTCCTAATAATAGATATAGCTAAAAAATAATAAATTATGAATTTCAAACAGTAGAGTAGAGAATATTGATCATTACACACTCGGTTCCTATATCGATTAATACCGCCTCAGCTATGATGACCATCATAGCACACTTGTATCATAGTGTACTATTATGTCACTTATTGTTTAACGTACACACGGATACACATCAATCTATAATTTCCAGTATAAGCTGATCTCGCATTGTATAGGATTTCCGTACAATGAGAGATCAGCTTATACTGGAAATATATAGTTTGATATGTAGCCGTGTGTACAAACTAGATTCGAGCAGCTAGCGGGAATTCCCGACTTAAGGCTCATACAAACAGGCGCAACACGCGACGCGACACAAAAACACCGCGTGCCGCGCGACGAGGGTCTCTTTGAGTCGCGTCGCGTGCCGCGCCTGTTTGTAGGAGCCTTTACAGAGGCTATCTGTTTACCTACCTAAACGTGAAATCCAAAAACAGCACATACAACAATAATGTACGTTATCAAAGCAAAAACCCTATTACCTCGTCGGGTATCTAATCCAAACATCCGTTGGTTTCTTTTAAAATACGTACCTTTATCAAAAGATTAATTTATAAGGAATCATGGAACACAAAATTAATCGGTATTTGTATCAACAGATTATGATTTAATGACGTCCCTGTTATCTTTGATAAGAGAGGCTAATTAGTATATGTAGTAAGTCGGTAATTAATTCATTATAGTGAGTGTCTTGACCGTTGGAACATGAAGGCTTTCGCATTTGTTTTGTTGTGCGCGCTTGCCGCCGTCCAGGTAAAAAACTTAGATATTTTATAGTGAATTTAAGTACATTAATATTTTAAAACACCCTGTACATTATGATTTTAGAAAAAAATCGATGCTTTATTTAAACTTTCTTTAGGGAAAATCCCAATAGGTACGCACTGTTTAAGGCGCTTACTTTAGCGAACCCTTACCTTGAGCGTTCGGTCCTTCCCTATCACGGAGCCGCTCTGTCCCACACCCTGTGCACACCGAATTCACACAATTTTTGGAATTATTTTAGTAGAATAAGAAAAGCGATCTTTTGAAATAAAATATAACATGAATAGGGATGATGATAAAAAAAAAAGAAAATTGTATGTCTTGTAGATTATTAAAAAATATTGTACACGTATTTTTTATTTTTTTACGTTATCAAAACATTACGGCGATACAATGAGTTCAAATGTGGCATGACGTCACTTCTCAGTAGATTTTATACGTAGCTGTGACGTAACGAGCCCCCACTCCCCAAGTTTAATGTGTTTTATCTAAGTAATTTTTAATTAATATGACAAAGCAAAAAACATTCTGACTGACGGACTAAACAGTTTCTTTTTACCTAGATCACGGGATGTGTTCTGGGTAAAAAAAAAAATATTATTTAGATTTTTAAATTATTAATTAATTAGTGTAATCTTCAAATTAATAGAACGTCACCTTTAGCAAAAGATTCAACCCATATTTTTGTAATTTTTTACAAGATTTTAAATTTATTTATATCACAAAACAAATAAGAACGTGCAATGTGATGATAGGGTTTTTTTTTTAATTAGCCTATACTGTCCCACTGCTGAGCAAAGGCCTCCCAAATCCTTCCAGGCATCCTTTTCTAGAGCCACCTCGGTCCAGCCCTTGCGGTACGCATCTAGGTCGTCTCGCCACCTCTTCCTTATTTTTTTTTTGTTTTTTTTTTTTGACGCTGAGAAATGCATTACGCGTGCCCGCTCATCGGGGGACGAGACGGGGTATGTGGGACTCCCTGCTAAAATGGTAGTATACCCACTAAAACTCAGCGGAGTTCCCTCATCGCCTTGATGGGAGGGTCATGGGAAACCGGCTCAGCCTTTATATCCTCAACCCTCCTGGCGCATGCCCGCCTAGCTGGCGGGCCCCGCATGCTCCCCCAGCTGATGGGGATACGGGAATGGCCGAAACACCTGGCCATTCCCGTCCGGCACTGGTGGAGGCCTGTGCAATACAGGCAAGGGTGCCCCCGCCTGCTGGCCTCCACCTGGGACCCCGCGCTAGACGACCCCGCGTCCAGGCGGCCCTGGTCCCCCCGCGACGGGTCGGGTCAGAGGCCCCGTCGCCTACCACTTTTCGGCCGCAGAGGATAGGGAGAGCGGCCAACGCATTACCGACACTCCTCTTCCTCTGCGGTCCCACCGCGTCCGCCAACAACCGGTGGCGACCCCGTCAAAGCCGCGGAAGGTAGGGAGAATGGCTCACCGCAATACCGGCAAAGCAAAGCAAAGGCCTCCCAAATCCTTCCAGGCATTATTTTCTAGAGCCACCTCGGTCCAGCCCTTGCGGTATGCATCTAGGTCGTCTCGCCACCACTTCCTGGGCCAGCCTTGGCGGCGCCGTCCAACTTCAGGCACCCACCGTGTCGTGACTGTTGTCCAGCGGTTACTGTGCAGGCAGCTTTATTAATGTCGATAGATGATAGGATATCGAACATTAATAATGTGCTTTTAGATGTAGTTGATTTATCTTAATTTATGAGTTAATAGCCCCTGAAAAACGCACCATCGCAAGGTTTTGCTCGGGGTAGCGCCTTAAATCCACGTCATGACAATGTGAAATTGACACGTAATTTTCAGTTAATTGGTATTAAAGATTACGAAGTTTGCAAAAATAGTGAAACATTTTACTATTGAGGTTTATTAGGCGAGAACTTGGTTTTCAGGGTGAAAATAATAGTTAGGGGAAAACGCATTTGCCTACCTAGCACCTAATAAGATTTCTTAAATCGGTTGATATCAGTGGTTCTGGTTCAGTTACTGAATTTTCTTTATCTTTAAGCTAGCGACTCGCCCCGGCTACACACGGTTACGTTACACATAATATCCATCTGGAATAATGTACCTTTCAAATCGTGAAATATTTTTTTATATAGGAGCTGTAGTTCCGCAGATTATCTTCCACTATACACAAACTTACAAAATTCGTTCTCTCTCTTTATAATAATAGTATAGATTACCGTATTATAATTATCTTCTTCTGTAATAAAGCTGAAGAGTTTGTTTGTTTGTCTGAACGAGCAAAGGTTGACTGGAAGAGAATGCCTTGTGGCATTAAGTCCGCCTATGTACCACTATTGTACATGAAGTTTAAATAAATAAACTACTAGTAGGATTGGAATAATCCCGTTTTCATTTAGTAGGTACATATCCCAATTCTTGAGGGACGCTATAGGCTTTTTAACATCACGTTACGACCCTTAGGAGCGGAGCAAAAAGAAAAAAGAAAAATAGAACGATACGATGCGACGCGACGCGGTGGGTCAGGGGCCGAGGTTTTATAAAAATATGGCTGTTATTTTAGTACTTCTACGCGAACGAAGTTGCAAGCAGAAGCTAGTATAATATATTATTATTTTCTAGTTTGTAGGTAAGTATCAATAATTTGAAACGATAGTGGCTGGCTACAACCACAAATGGTGTTATTTGCTGACGATACTTCCTTAATTTTTAAGATAAATAGACGTGCATCAAATCTTGACGACGTAAATAAAGCTCTATTGCAGGTCCAAAATTGGTTCACTGCTAATAATTTAGTATTAAATGGGAAAAAAACTAAATGCTTATGATTTGCTTTACCGAATGTTAAAAGTAGTGATTGTGACATATTATTGAATAGGGAGAAACTAGAATTCGTCGATAAAACTGTTTTCCTAGGGATCACGCTCGACTCAAGGCTGCAATGGGGTCCTCATTTAACATCTCTTGCAGGGCGGCTAAGTTCAGCAGCATATGCTGTGAGAAAAATCCGTCAATTTACTGATGTAGATACCGCTAGGCTAGTCTATTTTACTTACTTTCATAGTATCATGTCTTACGGTATTTTACTATGGGGACGGGCTGCAGATATCGAATCTATTATTATTCTACAGAAAAGAGCCATCAGAGCAATAAATGGCCTCCGCAGGCGCGATTCTCTAAGGGAACTGTTTAAAGATATTAACATCATGACGGTACCTTGTCAATACATCTATGAAAACATCATGTACGTAAGGAAAAATGTAAATATTTTCAATAAAAGAGGTGAAAGACACAATTATAGTACTAGAAATAGGGGCCAATTAGTTCAACCAGGTTTCAGACTGGCTAAAGTAGACTCATCCTTCATGGGATACTGTTTAAAATGTTACAATAAAATACCTCTCCACATACTCCAATTGAACGAAACAAAATTTAAAACTTGTATAAAACGCACACTATGCAGCCAAGCATATTATAAGTTGGGGGATTACATCGCTGACAAAAATGCTTGGCTCAATGCTGGTCCTGCTCCATAAGGGCGCATAAACTAATTGATTAGCATTTGAAAATATTATTGGAGCTGCTGAAGATTGTAAACTATTTTTGCATTGTATAAACTCAATCTCCTTGAATTATATTATAATTGCATAGCACAGGTGTGAGTACTATGTACTATAGAGCTACCATTTACCGGGTAATATATGTCTTTTATTGACTTGAATGTGCCCTGGCGGCTGAGAGTATGTCACGCTCACTCAAATGTCTCGCTGGTGGTGGCGTGTGTTAGATCATTAAGTTCCCTTCAAAATGGTTGAGCTAAATGGTACTGATCATGCGTCATGTTCGTGAACGGGCGCCGTCAGTTGGGACTGGTCATCTCTTAGCTGCCACGGCTTATTTTAATTTTTGAATTGTTTCTATTACGGACGCTTCTAACGTGCACGTCTTTCTACATTGTTCTCACATGTATAACTTCAACATGAATGATGTAACCCATATTTTGTAACAATATTTTGTTTTAAAAGAGTGTCCATGGAGTTTCTTGTCCGTTCTTCTCTATAGGAACCTACTACGCTTTGGAATGGGCAACTAGCTTCATCTTTCTGACTGACCGACCCCTTGACAATTCGAAAGTGCCTGTAATTGGTTTATTTGAAATAAATGCTTTGAGTTTGAGTTTGATTTGAAGTTATCTTTCTTATCAATAAATAATTAAAGTCTGCCGTTAATGAGATTGATCAGATAAAAGTTAAAATAAAAACCATTAATGTTTAAGCGACAATGCCCGATTATAATATACCTAAAGTGTGGCGATTAGGATATCACATTAATTAAAACCACGTATTCTACATGACCTACGTGTTTTAAACATAAATAATGAAAATAACTAATAATAATTATAATTCGAGCCGTGGGACCTTTTTTTTCGTTTTACTATAATGGTATGAGGAACAGGGTGTAAAGTTCACTCATACTCTATGGAAAAGGGAGCTATTTAAGCTATTTATTTTGTTTAAAAATTCAGTTTTATTATTTTAACAGACTGATAACAACTTGTTATAACCGGTGTACTAGTTAATGTGATAACCTAATCGCCACTTAGAGACTAGATTTTAATATGGGTACTTAGGTGAATGATAATCAGCTCTACCTAGTCTATCGGCAATTTTGCGCTTTTTAAAACAATAATTTGGAAAAATCTACGTAAACCCCTTATCAATAAAATGTTCTTATCAAATTAGATTTTATAATTAAGTCTAATCTTTGTTTTAATGCATCAAGTTAATTCTACTTAATGCCTAGATTAACCTTATCTTTTTTTTAAACTTGTTTTTGGTGATACAATTTCCATTTAGGTATTTATTTTTAATACTTAATGCCAAGATCTTTTAGGTACTTGCTCATGAATACCTATAATCATAGTTAGACCTCCCTGAACTAACTAAAAATGAATTAGAGGTGGCTAAAATTAAAATTTGGTGGCTAGTTTAATCAATTTCGGTTTTATCTAGGGCTAGGTTAAGAACCATAATCATAATCATTTAAAAAGCAAAAGCAAATAAAGCATAAGCAACGGCATATAGCATAAGCTTATACTGGAAATGTACCTACTTATAGCTCGATATGTAGCTGTGTGTACAGAGTATGTAATTAAGTTCCTAATACATTATACATTACAAAAAATACATTTTCCAATTTAATAATTTTGTAATATTTATTGTTATTTTCATAGTAGATTGTAATTTATGTGTAAATTTTGCAAGCCCAAGGACGGCAGAGTATTGAGAACATTATCAAAACATGTATACATCTATACCCCTACCCATGATGACCAAAAATAAATGACTTGATTTGATTTACGTAATTATGTAGTCAGACATTTGACATGCAAAACATTACAATGTATTTAATGCTAGAGTAGGTATAATATTTATGTCCAATGGCATGCTTTAAGTGTTTCTATTATTTATTAATTAATATTTTTAACCATTTCCTTTATTTAACCCTCTTTCCTCACTGCCTCTTTCTCATAAAATTTGTATACTTATTATGATATTGCCTATTCGCTGTTCTTAACAATGTATTTTTTTATTTTTCAGGGCCGAAACACGGGTCTCCAGAGTAAGTAAACTATTCTTCATACTTTTCTCCCTTCTCTTGACTTGTTTGACACTATTGACATTATTTTATTTTATTTTGTGTAATAATTTGCACGTCGTAAGGTAGACTGTAGCTGACCTCATTAATTTATGAACAACATTTTATTACCTGTACCTACTTACATTCATAGAAAATGAAGTTCTGATTCGTAAACTCAACTTTTCAGCTTTAACGCCCCTTCACATAAATTTTACTTGTATTATCAATTTAAAACGCAACCCCTTTTTATGTTGCCACACTGAGGACCTGTTTCAGTGTCCTAATGTGCACTATGCTACAGTGCGACATAAAAGAGTAGAAATGAAATGAGGGCGTCACTTTATACGTTATTGTCACATTTTTGCAATATTATACAATCTGGTAGCTCTGAAACAGAATTTTAATGGTGAAGCAGTCCACAAAACTTCCTTATCCCAGCGTTACTCACCATGACTTTTCGTGCAGGCACCCGCTCCGCCGCGGCCCTTGGTGAGAATCCCTGGCTGGTACACCTGAGAATCGCCGTGTCCAGCAGCGGCCTGCTCAACACGGGCGCCGGCACGTTTATCGGCAACAGTAACGGCAACATCTGGGTGCTCACCGCCGCTAGCGCCGTCGACAGGTATGTTACCTTACCTTACTAAACATACCTACATACAATGCCTACATATTGCAACGCTACAAGGTTCTTTTGGCGCGTGGCAAAAATCGGAACCAACGCCGCCATCTTGTTTTTAGGGACGTTTGACGTTTTGACGTTGTCAACAAGGAACCCATAAAGGCCACATTCCGAGTTAGACTGTGATAACTTTTATCACTCACATTAATAATTTGCGTTCCGATTTAGAATATCACGATTATGACAGCTGAGCGTTGTTTGACAGCGCTCGCGGTGATTATAATAAAGGATAGGGTCGGTGTTATCGCAAGATGGCGCATGTCATGACGTCATCTATGACGATTCACGGGACATCGTTATCGCGCTCACAACGATTCGGTACGCGTATAAGCACGCTCAAATCGACTACAGTGCAATTCGGAACGCGGCCATAGTTTCGTCATGTCCGTCAGTCTGTCTATGTCCACGGCTTAAATCAGAGAATCTTAGTACTAGAAAGCTGTAATTTTTCATGGGTATACATATTGTTCACGCCGGCAAAGTGGTAAAATAAGATCTTGAAATATATTTTTGAAGTGAAAACTACTTTACTGCTACTACTCTACTTTAGGTGCGTTGAGCACTTTTTGGGTGAACAAAAATCATGGAACTCGCGTCATCGTCATTGAACGCTTTCCATGGGCTATATATGTATTGTATGTGTACTTTTTGGGTGAACGAAAATCATGGAACTCGCGTCATCATCACCGAACGCTTTCCATGAGCTATATGTATAAAAGAACAGTTATTCCAAAGTTTTGTGTTTTCACTTCTGTCGGCAGTCCTTATGACAGCCTTTTTTTTTTTAACTTCCTTACACATAAAGTGGGGATGATATTTTTTTCTCGCCTATCCCATGGAGTGGAATATCGTTGGATAGGCCGTTCAAAAATATTGCGAGTTTGTGAAAAGTATTCTTCGATTCAGGAAACCGTTTGCGCAATATTAAGCTTTAAAGTGCAAATTTTTGTACAGTCAAGTGTCCCCCTCTCTGCCTGCTAAAGGGTTGACATTTGGATATTTAAACAATTTCACGGCAGTAGTATAAGGTGTTAAAAAATTAACTCTACAAACTGTAAGAGGTGATTTAGACCATCGAACTGAATAATTTTTACCATGGGACCAACTTTGTAATCGCGAAATAATAAAATCTGCTGTTCCATAATAAAGTTTAATACCTGTTCTAAACTGTATGGGACAGCTGTTTATTTTTTTGCGATTTCAAAGCTGGTCCCATTGTAAAAGTTATTCAGTTCGATGGTCTAAAGCATCTCTTAAAGTTTGTAGAGTAAATTTTTTAACACCTTATATATAACGAAGTTAAAAGGAAAACTATCACAGTAAAGTAGGCTTTACATGAAATAAGTAATAGTCAACAAACGTACATTTGCAGTTGGAGAATCGATCACCGTATATCGATGTATGGGAGAACATGTATTTCATCTACGATGTTAAGTTTGTTCTAGGGATAAATTCGTTCCAACTACGGAACCCTTCATTGTGCGTGATCAGATCCGACACGCACTTGGCCGGTTTTTTAAATATGATTGACGTGTAAAAAGTGTTTTTAAACGAAACACTTACCGAAATAAAATTATTTATCACTCTTGGGTCTCAACTGTGGGTCTAGCACGATCACGCACACACTTTGTATATATATCTGCCTAGCCTTTTCCCAACTATGTTGGGGTCGCCTTCCAGTCTAACCGGATGCAGCTGAATACTAGTATTTTATATGGAGCGACTGCCTATCTGACCTCCACAACCCAGTAACTGGGTAACACGATACCCCTTGGTAAGACTGGTTGTCAGACTTTTTGGGCTTCTGACGACCCTTAACGACTGTCAAAGATCCACAAATGACAGCCGGGACCAACGGCTTAACGTGCTTTCCGAGGCACGGAGGAGTCTCGGTATGTAAAGATGGTCACCCATCCACTGACCAACCCCGGCAAGCGTAGCTTAACCTGACGGATCGATCCATGCGGCTGTTATTACTTAGCCACGAGCTCCTCTTGTTTACACTTTGTAAACAAGCATATTACAAATTAGAGGATTACATCCAAGATAAGAATGCTTGGAAACATGCTGGTCCTGCTCCATAGGACAATTTAGAGTCTAGACAAAATCAAACTGGTTGCTAATTTAACTGTATAATTTATAATTTTTAGGATATAAATTTTATTTTCTGTATATATATATAATATAAATTTAACTCACACACTGACTTATTATATGTTTAATTTTTTTTGAAAATCATATACAATGTTTATAAATATGTGAGCACCATGTACCTATCGCATTTATTATTTTTTCTGTCATTACTTCACTTTTCATTCTTTTTACCAATTGTGGTAAGTAATTTTTATTCTAGGTACATCGTCTTCACCTATAATTATTAATTAATGTATACAAACTATTGTTAACATTTTAAAAGAGTAAGTATGGAGTTTCTTGCCCATTCTTCTCCATACATAACTACCTTTTGGAAGGCGCAACTAGAATCAATTAACTATTCATGTAATTTTTGACGTTCAAAAGTGCATCTACGTGCCTATTTGAAATAAATGATTTGACTTTGACTTTGACTTCACACGGAGTAAATGTGATGTAAAATCGAACGATTTTAAAATTGAAAATACTCGACTGAATGTTTTAAGACTAATATTATCTATGGCTCTATGAGTGGTATTTATTGTACATGTCGCAAACAATTTTAACAAAATGCTATAGGATAGTCGTGACATGATAACGTCATAATTATAAATCGATGAACGCCGGCTGCACGCAAGAAAAACCATGATTCATTGTCACGTTCCGCCTGAGCCGAGTGTGCAAGCGAGAGCGCGGAACAAGCGATAGAGAGGTACGATCGGCCTAAGCGTTCGGCTTGTGACGCAATGTTTTCATACGACGTTATCACGTAAAATTATCGTCCGTAAACCGACTTTACAGACAACCAATTTTTTTTAAACGATAGAATTTACGTTATGTTGAATGTACGTTGCACGTTCGTGCTCCGTAGGTGTCCATAACACATAAGATCAGTAGCTTGTTTGTGCGTTCTATTTGTAAGTCTTTGCCATACTAATTGAACCGTTTTCCCTCAGTACCACTTTCGTCTGGACCCGTTATGGCGTTGTGAACGTAGTCAACCCGTCCTTGGTGCTTGAGAACGGTAACGCTGCGGTCCACTTCCACCCCAACTACAACGCAACCACTGGCGAGAACAACATCGCCCTTATCGGCGTCGTCGGCAGAAGTTTAGACACGACCGGTAAGTATCCTACTATGAGAATACTCTTCTTCGTAAACGTTAGAGGCAAAATACCCATTTTCAAGGGCGTAGCTAGGATTTTTTTAAGGGGGGGGGGGCAGGCTTCGACAAACCAAGAATATATCTAAGGTAAATGCTGCATGAGCAACGGGCAGGTTACGTTAAAAATGAAAAACAAAATATCAATCAGTGAATTTATTTTACAAAATAAATAGTCGATGAGGTTCTTCACAAAACCATTTTAACACCTGATATTCAATTGTATCCGTAGTTTTTTGTACCATGGTTCGGTGTACACTGAGCATGCATAGGCCGTTCTAACGGTTTTCAGTCATCGTTGATCTCAGCCATGTTTTAACACGACGCAGTGTAGAAAAGGACCTCTTTATGTTACTTGTAGTTACAACTTCGTTTTTGTTTAATAATAGGCTACCTACGTAATATTACTTTACGGTTTGTGAGTATTCCTGCATCATCTAGGGGGGCAGCTGCCCCCCTGCCCGTACCTCGCAACGCCCTTGCCCATTTTAGCTAGTATGTAGAAACATTTCTGGCATTCAATTCAATATGCTTTTAATTAAATAAATATGTGCTGTTTATTACTTTAATTGGAGAAATCGTTTAATAATAGATTGTTATACAAGGGGCTAAAATGACTGACTCGGTTTCTATTTACTCCCTCGCTTACGAGATCAACGAAAATTTTAGGCTCACTGGTTTCGGATATAAGGGGGGGAGGGGAAATGGACAATTTTCATGTATTTTCTTAAATAACTTATAAACTATGTATTTTAAAATTATAAAAAAAAATATCTGAAATCCTTACAATAAGCCAATAAGCAAAACCTTTTTTTTAAATTTTCTAATTTGTCCCTCAAAAGTGGCCCATATTTAAAATTTATTAATTTACGTTAAACGTCCATGTTTGGGTCACAGAAGGTCATAATATATGTGAACCAAATTTCAACTTAATCGATCCAGTAGATTCGGAGCGAATTGGCTATGACAGACGGACAGACAGACATACACACGAGTCATCGTATAAGGGTTCCGTTTTTTCCTTATTTATTTATTTATTTAAACTTCATGTACAATAGTGGTACATAGGCGGACTTAATGCCACAAGGCATTCTCTACCAGTCAACCTTTGGGTTAAATATAAAAACAGTGATAGGGTACAAAAATAATGTCTAAAATACTAACTTCTTGATTACGAGAATTTATGTAGTTTTATTGATACTAACACATATACAAATAAAATAAACTGATAGATATTTTAACAAATACCACCTAATAATAATTACTATGAGTAGACTATCATTTGAGAGTTATTTAGTCTGACTTAAGAGGCCGTGCACGAAATCGACTGATTTTGATCAATTTTGTTCATTGTTTGTGAGAAAGGGAAAAATAATTTAAACAAAATTACTTGAGATTTGAAAAGTCGTGTTCTTTGTTTTGCATGTGGCTGAAAGGGATTTTTCAAATAAATTAAGTATTCACGGTAAATCACTAATATTTGCAACAAGTATTCCGAAAAATGACGCGAGACTGACATTTGATCATCATTCTACAAGAAACTACTTTTGATTTTGAACATTAAAAAATATCATCAACATTATTATATGGTCTACTTGCATGTGGCGGAACCACTTTTTTCAACTTCCATACAAAATATAGCAGAAAAATAATATTGAAAAAACCTTTTTTTGTTTTAAACCTCGTCAGTAATATATATTTTTCCTATTATTTAGCTAATCATATCAAGAAATTTAAAAATCACAAATTAGTCTTCAGCTATTCTTGAAATATAATCAAAATTTTATTTAATGATTATACAATATCTTCATTAAGTAATTCAATGGCGAAATAAACTATATTTTGGAGAGCACAAAAATTATGAAACTATTAAAAGCTGCTGTGACTGACACGAATGGTTTAGCACCATGAAAACAGTGCTTTTATAGTTACACAGACTTAATGTTTCGATTATTTCAAGTTTTCTCACAATTGGATAAGAAATTGCCAAAAGAGAGTTTTTTTCGTGCACGGACCCTTAAGTAGTGGTTACGAACTTTTCTTTTAAAAGTAAATTTGTTTTCAGCTTTTTTAATGCCAAAAGGTAGCGCGTTCCAGAGCTTTATAGTAGAGCTAGCGTAAGAATTTGACATAAAACCGGTACGGTGTGAAGGAATTTGGAGAAGTAGATTCTTGGAAGCTCGTAGGTTACGACTATGAGAACTGCCCAACACTTTGAAATAATTCTTTAGATAATCGGGAGCACATGGATCGTTCATAACCGTGAAGAGCAAGCAGAGAGATCTGAGGGACCTCCTGAGTCGGATAGGCAACCATTTAAGCTGAGAACGGGAGGAAAAAATGTGATCGTATTTACGAAGGCCAAAAACAAACCGAATACAATTGTTGAGAAGTAGATCCAATTTATTTAGAAGTTCTTGGGAAAGATCAGAATAACAAACATCAGCATAGTCTATAATAGGTAGCACAAGTGACTGGACCAAGGTGAGTTTGGTACTAGATGGGAGGAAATGCTTGAATCTATAGAGAGACCGCAGTGAGAACGATACTTTCTGGCTCACCTGAGCCACGTGTTTATTCCAACTCAAACTGCTGTCAATGTACAGACCCAAGTCATGAGTTCCTTATGAGTTACGGAACCCTAAAAGTATTTACATTGTAGAAGGATACCTATGGTTTTTAATAGGCGGATTCAATACAGAATTATCGACATGAATTGACCGAAAGCGTTGAGGGAAGGAATATTTTTGGATAATTTCAAGACAATATACGTATCTATTATGTAGATACTCTATCCAGAAATGAATTGCAAACTCTTTTTTCTCAAATTCAATTTAGTTGTAAAGTTGTGAGTCACGCCGAGCGGACGACCTGACCTAGTTGTTTTAGCAAATATTTCGATTTCTCATATTGAAAGCGGTTTTAGGTTTCCTTTCTGCAGAATTTATAATTTTTACCAAGAATATACTAGAAGGATAATACTTATAGTTATTATTAACAGGTGGTTCTTCATCAGTATGAAAAATATCTGCACAAGCCTAAGCATAATCAGTCAATCTCCTTCACTTTTTTTGAGAGCCGTGCTGATAATAGTACATTACTTACCAAGGGCTGTAAAAGAAAGAAAGCCCGAAATCGCAGGTATTTGTGACCCCAGCCGCAGGCGAGGGTTGTAAATATGCGATAGAGGGCTTTCTTTTTTACTGCCTGTGGTGAGTACACAATTTTACGTCTTCACCTGGCCACAATGCGAGTTTTACTGTACGCGTAGCATTCACACACATTATGGTCAGGTGTGACGTAAAATAATTTACATCAAGGTCAATCAAGCCTGTCTGTAAATAGTAAGCCCGTCTGGGTTTGAACCTACGGCCTTCAGCTATAGATTGATTAAATATGATTCGAAGTTTTCCCCCAATTAATAATTCCTTTCTATGTAAAACGACAGATAGTAACGAAATTTTTCCAAGAAACCTAACACTATAATTAAATGAACAATCTATACATACATATACATATTCATACATACATCCAAACATATAAAAATCCAAATAAATAAAATTGAATAACAGCTTTTTACTAAACGAATATGAAAATAAAATAAAAAAAGTTTGTCCTTTGTCCGCCTAATCTCTGAAACGGCTGGACCGATTTTGAGGGGACTTTCACTGGCAGATAGCTGATGTTAAAAGGAGTAACTTAGGCTACATTTGATTTAGAAATAGCCACGCGGGCGAAGCCGCGTGCAGCAGCTAGTATCCAATAAAAGATGAGATGATGTGATGTATGATAATGTATGATGTATGATGAGATGATGAACACTAGAATGTGTTTTTCATTATTTTATTTTTTGTTACGTGCGTTTTGTTTGTGCAAATAAATAATAATAACAATAATAATTGATAAATGTATACACGGCTACATACGTCAAGCTATGATTTCCAGTATAAAGCTGATCTCGCATTGTATAGGATTTTCATACAATGAGAGGTCAGCTTATGCTGGAAAAGTATAGCACGATAATTATGTAGCAGTGTGTAGTGTACGGCTCTAGTCTCCTCATTCTATAATTAAAACATTTCGCCGAAAGCAGTCGATCGATTAATAAAGGCGTGTTGAGGGTTGTGACCGCCTACGGTTCGTTCCCGTGCCGTACCGGACCGTGTTTGCTACGGTTTAATTAAGGTTTCCGGACTCTGGGTATGTTTTCTGATGATGTAGTTACTGTTCCTAAGTTGCTTTTTACGAAATTTCGGCGAACGAGGGGTTTTTGTTATAATTATTTTGGTAGGTTAGCATTGGAGGCAAATGAACCATTTCATTTATTTACTTACTTGATAATTTATACCCTACCAACTGACCAGACCTATAGGGAATTAATATAAAAAAAACTGAACATAATCTATCCGATAGTTTTTGCGTGATGCTGGAACATACATTCAGATAAATATACAAAAATTCTAAAAACTATATTTTCGGCATCAGAATCGTTCCCAGACATCGTGGCAATTACTTTTTTTTCATAAATATTGAATGCACTGTTTTGACTTCGCTACGATTTTTGGGATTGGGTTCACTATCGGAGGGAATAAACATAGTAACATACTTCAATTTATCGTCGGGATACTTCTTGATTTTATACAAAGAAGCGACCTAAGTTCTGCAGTAAAGCTGCGGAACTTAGGTTGGACCGTATAGTGATGTGACGGATATAATTATGTATAGAGGCTTTTTACTACTTGAATGTGTTTTTTCATTCTTTAATTTTTTGTTACGTGCGTTTTGTTTGTGAATAAACAATTTTTCTTTCTTTTTCTTTTATCATCTAACACCAGATACGCGTGGCAAAAATGTTACATAGTTTTGTTTCGTTCAGTTTAGACTTAGGTATTGCTGAGGAAGTTAACAATTACACTTATTGACGTGACAACGTCTAATAAATCGATGAACGCCAGCTGCGTGCACGAAAATGTCCCGTTACGCTGATTGTACGCTTGCGCCGCATCAATGTTTTGTTATGACGTTGTCACGTTAAACTATCGTCCGTAAACCAACTTTACAGACAACCAATTTTTTTGGTGGTTCAGTATCAGTAATAGAACACATTTCCATTATTTGTTCAATACTTATTTTTTTGGTCCTACTTGAAATCAGCAAAATATGGATTCAATTTATTCGTAATAATATCAATAGGCAAGCGCACAGCTGATAGGTACCTACTACTGCGTTCCGCTTCACTGACAGCGCCGCAGGCGAGTTGCGCGATGAGTATCCATTATACCTGTTTAGAGGTATGAGGAACAGGGTGTAAAGTTCACTCATACTCTATAGTAATGGGAGGATCCTCCGACCAGATGGGTATTGTGTCTGGTGGGCAACTGCCCAACGGTTGATGTCTGGATGTTGTATATATGCTAGTCGCGGGGTAAACTCTGATAGCGCGATGCAGGTTTTTGTGACGTCAGGTCTTTGATGCGTAGGTCGCATGTGGCGTTGTTGATACCGCTACACCAGTTTCAAAATAAACATCTTTCATTAACGATAACTTAATTTTTTTGTACTACAACATATCAAAATAAGAAATAGGTGTATCATAAAACACATATAAGTTTAATTTGTCAAAATTTGCGCACTGATTAAAAACTTTTCCTGTATAGGTAATAAAATATTAGAGCGCAGTGGAACTACCCTATATCTGAATCTTAATTTGTGCCCGGCTGATCGCAATACGCTCGCCCTCTATTCCTTTGACTGATGACTTTAAAGGTCTCTGCACACAGCGGGCGCGGCGCGGCGGGACGGGACGCCGACGCGACGCTGAGCAGTTGTAATGTACTAGATATTACGGACGACGCGACGCCACACAGAGCCGTCTGGCTCGACGCGACGTGACGCGACGCTCTGTGTGGCGTCGTCCGTAATATCTAGTACATTACAACTGCTCAGCGTCGCGCCGGCGGCGTTAAAGGCTCGCGCTCACTGATGCGATATCGCGGTCGCGACCGGCATCGCGACCTTTGTCGCACCCGCGATATCGCACCAGTGTGTGGGAGCCTTAACATGTAGGTGCAACTCTGGCTAACCCTTCGAGGATAACAGGCGTGATAATATGTTATGTTCATTTCAGTAGAAACTTCAAGGGTATACCTAAATAACGAGTATTTATTGTTTACAGAAAACATCGCTCCTATCTCTCTCGGCAGCGAAGTCGCAGACACCGCTCGTTTCTGCAACTGGGGTGGAGATGAAAGTGAGTACCTATAGCAGGGGCGCAGCCTTCATACAACTCGATTCCTATCGGTTTCCCTTCGGAACAACCACTCTTCTAACACCTGTGTGTGTATCACATTACAGATATTTAATACCAGTTTAAAACATAAGATTTAAAACATTACAAAAAAGGCTACATTTTTTGATTAAACAGAGAACTCCGACAATAGCTGGTATTAAATTTAGAAAAATAAAGGAATTACATTTTTTTTATTGTGTTATCTAGAGTTATACAAGTACTGAACAATTTTTGCTTTGGCTTCGCTCAAATAACTCGCCATTGACCTATAGCCATAGTTATGGTGTAGTCATCGACGGATTCGTACAGAATCCGTCGATGACTACACCATAAGACTACACCATAACTACAGTGTATTTTGTGAGTTGTAGCAGTAATTACCTACACAAAAGCGTACAAAAATGTAGAGCCTACGGTACATTTGTTTGCCAAATAAGACGAGTAAAGACTAAGGACGGAATTTTCCATCGTTAGAACAATGCGTCTGATATCTTTTATCCCTGAAATAAAATTGACGTCTGGCTGCTTTTAATAAAAAACCGGCCAAGTGCGAATCGGAAATAAATTAAGAAAAAAAAAAATTATCTACTAAGACACTTACCGTTCTATTCTTTCAGCCCCCGGTGAGATTCTGAACTGCTACGATGTAGCTGTGGCCCAGGAAGCAGATGGTTCCCTTTCCGTCTCAAGCGAAGATGTCAGGGCCTCCGCAAAGGTAAGTTTATTTGACAGTTATAGCACCACAAGGTTATTCTGGCGCGTGGACAAAATCGGATGATGATGATGATGAGGCTCCCTTTTCCGCACATAGACTCCCATTTGGTCCGTTGTGCGTGGGGATTCTGGCTAACCGAGCCAGCCTAGCTCCGCCCAAAAGCACAGAAGCTTCCTGGGAGCTTCACAGGCTTCACGGACCTCACTGTTCCGAGGATTTCTTCACGTTGTGGAGCCACGGCCTCGCATTCCAGGATGACGTGGGCGGCTGATTCCTCGGCGTCAAGGCAGCCCCTGCAAAACGGGCTGTCTGTGGCGCCTATGTTAAAAAGATGTTTGTTAAGGAGATTATGGCCCGTAATTGTACTTATTATTATTCTAATGTTATTTCTACTTAAGCTGAGGATGTTTTTGGTTAATCGCGGGTGTACCATTGGTAAAGCCAATTTTGACTGTCTACAGTCTGTTACCCGTGACCATCTGTTGTTATGAAGTTCGGTAGATCTTTGGCGAATCCAAGCACGAAATTGAGAGAAAGGCAGAGAGAGAAGTGGGAACGGGCCTAGCACCTTCATATCAGAGCCTCTCTTCGCAAGTTCATCTGCAGCGTCATTGCTAAAGGATCCACTATGCACTATGACAAAATCGGAATTAACGCTGCTATTTTGTTTTTTGAATACATTTCAAGTGATATTTCACAAAACAATTTCAAAAATCTGTACCTACAGCGCCTCCTGTTAACGTCATTCGAGCGCGAAAAGATCCTAGTAGTAGTGGTAGAAGTATAGAGGTATCAAGATTTAATAAAAATAAATTTAATTATTAAAATGAATTCCAACGGTTCAAAGAGTGGATTGTACTCCACCAAATTTAAGATCAGAAGCCAAATTGGCAATGGAAAACCTGCTTCCAGCGAAATCAAAAGAAAAATACATGAAAGTACCTATGTCTTATTTCCCTGCATTCTTTTGAGAAACGCACTATATATGCCTCGGTGGAAATGGAAATTGCCTGTCCCGTATTAGTGAAGTCCTCGCTTACGTCTCGGCCTTCAAACTCATACTCGACCTGCAATTGCCTATTTCCTGGCCTCTGCAATAATGTACTATTGTTCCTACCATACGTAACGATGAATGAAAGAAGCGCAGACAAGAGAACAATTATAATGGTAAGTGGGAATGCAGATAATGATGACATGTTTTGTTTCAGTTCGACATCGGTGCTCCTCTGGTCAGTAACGGTGCCCTGGTCGGTTTCCTTACAGCCGGATCCGCAACCGAAGGCAGAGTCGGCGGTGAGTACCAAGCTTTATTGTCTTTAACATAGAATCCCTACTAATATTAAAAAAGTGAAAGTAACTCTGTCTGTCTGTCTGTCTGTATGTTACGTTTTCACGCCTAAACCGCTGAACCTATCGTTATGAAATTTGGCAGAGATATAGTCTGGGATATGGAGACGGACATAGTCTACTTTTTTTACGCGATAACCGACATCTACGCGGGCGGAGCCGCGGGCTTCAGCTAGTTAGATATAATTGGTCCTTTATGTCTCTTGCTCAGCTTCATCTACCAAAAATGAAATAAAAAATCGGTTCATAAACAAATAAGTAATGCCCGAACATATATAATATAAATATATAGATGAATTGAGAACCTCCTTCCTTTTTTTTAAGTCGGTTAAAAATCATTTATAGCCAGAGTGCATCTCATGACAATTTCAGTAAGCCCAAACACAGCTAGGATACATTGTTTTATTAAGGAGTTCCGGTGCGTACTTTTCGGCTTCATCATCAGATCAGTTAGATGGTACCATTTTGATCAGAACCATTTATTTAAATTTGCTTCGTCATAGTTGCTTATCTCTCTTAATCGAGGTATCTTATCGCCACCCGAGAAATACTTATCATTCAGGAATTCCGGTGGCCATCTGTGGTCTTCTTCATCAGTTCCACTTCACCAAATGATACTTTCTGAATGCAAATGCTAAGATTTGTTGATGAAAATACAAAAATCGCTATATGTATGCCTATAAAACTTGAGAAGTTCTCTCAATTCCTTATTGATCCCATCATCAGAACTAGATTTAGAAAAAAATGGGACCAGTCTGAAAGCAAAGCCTTTCAAATAAAAAAAAGATTTTTCCCAAATCGGTCCACAATTGACGGAGAACATAGAACCTCCTCCTACTTTTTGAATCCGGTCAAAATGGTTGAAACCTGTTTCTAAAGATATATCTCACTAGCTTATGCCCGCGGCTCCACCTGCGTGAATGTCGATTATCGCGTAAAAAAGTAGCTTATGTCCTTCTCCATATCCCAGGCTATATCTCTGCCAAATTTCATAACCATCGGTTCAACGGTTTTGGCGTGAAAACGTAACATACAGACAGACAGACAGTTATTTTCGAATTTATAATATTAGTATGTATTTTGTAATAAGGCGGAAAAAAAGCATAAAAGTCTATAGGTGGATTATCTGACAACATTTTTACAACATAATGGTTGAGGCCATTAAAATGTGTAACTTAGAATGATAAACACTTACTCTCATGATCAGTACACAACATACCAGTTGTTTCTTAAACCTATTATCTATTTCCAGATTTCCTTGCCGTCGCTGACTACTTGGAATGGATCGAACAGGTGACTGGACTCGTTCTGAACCCCGAGGTTGTTCCCGATGTTGCCCCTGAAGCCGTCCGATTCGTCCAATAAGTCTCATCAACATCACAGCTCGAAACTTCTCCTAAACTTGGTCATTTCAGCTCAAAACTGGTCCTAAGCTGGTCTTTTGGTCCAACTTGGGTTCACAAAAGTTTGACGTACCGGGTAGTTCTATTCACCGTTTTAGAATTACTTGTCATTGGTTCCCGAAATTTCGCAACGAGAAAATCGAGTCTTTCAAAATTTCCAACGGTCTAAAGGCTCTATTCAAATTGGACCGACTGAAATTCGTGTTCCGAGCTGGTTGTTAATTATTGTAATAAATAATTTTACTAATTAAATTGTATATGTTTTATTTGTAACATAGCTTGTTTTGTTTATGAGAGAGGAGTAACATAGTTTAGTCTGACTAATTAATATAATAAGACATAGAAATTGTTTTTTTTTCTTAAGTAGTACAATAGTCGTAGTGTCTCAAGACGAAAGTCTTTCTCCAGTACGTGTTGCCAGTGGCCGCTCACAATTGTCCTTATTAGAAGGCTAAAAGTCACCGAAATGGCAATGGAGAGGGCTATGCTTGGAGTTTCCCTACGTGATCAAATCAGAAATGAAGAGATCCACAGGAGAACTTAGGTTACCGACATAGCCTGAAGAATTACCAAAAATAAGTGGCAGTGGGCAGGGTAAATTGCTTGCAGAGCAGACAGCCGATGAGGCCGAAAGGTTCTGGAGTTTCGACCGCGTACCGGAAGAAGTAGCGTTGGAAGGTTTACCACAAGGTGGACCGATGACCTTGTGAAGGCCGCAGGAATCTACTGGATGCGGGAAGAACAGAACCGGTTGAAGTGGCGGTGCTTGGGGCAGGCCTATGTCCAGCAGTGGACGTCTTGCGGCTGAAATGATGATGATGACAATACTAGTACCTAAATGAAAAATTTTTTTTGGTCATGAACATCTGCTCACTATAATAAATATTCTGTATGATATAGATGTGTACACAAACTACAAAATCAGTTAAATTATGTAATGCGTTGTTTTATGAGCGAATTATAAGCCTTCGTAACGGTTCGATGATTCAGTCGCCGCGTCGACCAAAAAAATCAGGTTACGGCGAGGCGTTACCGTCGGCGAATAGCGGATGGAAAAAGGCAAAATTGAATTTTTTTGTTAATACTCATTAAACCATTTAATACAATAAATTGACTCGTTTCATAAATTAGAACCGGTCAAGTATTTTTTTGCAAAATCTTTTCGCAAGAATGTTGAACCTTCCTGTTTCTAATGTTTAGTACCTACAAGTGTAACTCATTTTTAGGGTTCCGTAGTCACCAAGGAACCCTTACAGTTTCGCCATGTCCGGCGGTCTATTTGTCTGTCTGGCTCAGAGACTCTTAGTAGTAGAAGCTGTAATTTGGTATGGGTATACATATTAATCGCGCCGACAAAGTGGTAAAATAAAATCTTGAAATATATTTTTCGTAAAGTGATTTTATTTTTCTCATCTATCCCATAGTGTGGGTTATCGTTGGATAAGCCGTTTAAAAATATTGCGGGTTTGTGAAAACCATTTTTCGATTCAGGGATCCGTTTGCGTAATATTAACCTTTAAAGTGCTAAACGCTGGCGCCTGCCAGCTAAATAGTTGTATTTGTATATGTGAAAAAAATCACAGCAGTAGTATTATGACGAAGTTGAAATAAAAGCTATCACAGCCAGGTAGGCTTTACAAGTGACCGAGCAATAGTCGACCAACTTGCATTTACAGTTGAAAAACATGATCTCATGTAGTGTAGAATGTTAAGTTTGTTCTTGGGATCAATTCATCCCAACTACGGAACCCTTCATTGTGCGTGGTCCGACACGCACTTGGCCGGTTTTATTTCTTTACTTACTTTTACTTTACGTCTTGTGTGAGAATTTGTTCGACTTTACACCTATACTGAACTACTAAGAAGCTAAAAAATTAAGAGTTATGACCTCCTTTTAATATAACAATGGTTATGACATAGGAATTTAAAACAGAACGGGAATATACATACACGTTAAATTGTAAAACTTCTTCAAAATATGAAATAATCTAAAGATCATCTTTACATTAGTAACAGGTTATCATTCAAAATATCATCTTGCATATTCTGTAATCGGTCCGCTCTTCAAGCCCGCTTTCCGCTCACAGTATGACCCAACCACTTATTCGCGACTATTTGCCTTGAAGTATGCCACTAGCTTCTCGATATAAATCTCTCAGCTATTATGGTAAAATCGCTGGAAGCCATCGATTTCCTCATTGTGGCGAACTTTTACTCACGTAGGCATAAATGATATACTTTTATTGTGAGTTCACTTCCTTGAATGCAACTTATTGCTTATTGTTGCAATGGTGGCTTAGAAAAATGTTTCTGGGTTTTTCTGTAAGGAAAATTTGATCTCGCATTGTATAGGATTTTCGTACAATTAGAAATCGGCTTATACTGGAAATGTATAAGCTTGATTTGTAGCCGTGCGTACTAGTCCATGGGAGATGACTGTGTGATTATAGACTCGGTCATATTATCTCTACTAGGTATAATATTAATAGTCCTGTAAGTCGAATTACGGCCATGGCGACCAATGTCAGCGGAGACCAGCCTTCGGGGGGGGGGGGGAGATATTATAGTGCACAAGTGTGTGCACAGATACAGGTGCACTCTCACTTCCCACACTCTTATAGTCGGATGGGACGGCAATCCGACACGACCGAAGAGAAATCAGACGCAGGGTCAACTGCTTAGCGTCTTTTCTGAGGCACGGGGGTATCACATCTCCAACTTGCAAACTCCGGGCTGTTACTAAGAAATTCCTAATGGAAAAACCCAAGAACACTCTGCCCGACGCGGGAATCGAACCCGGGACCTCACGCTCAGCAGTCCCGCTTGCGACCTTGCTACTAAGTATTTATTTATTTAAAAAAAAAAAACGTTGCCCCACACTAGGAATTTCTTCTGTATTGTGGGTGTGTTTACAAACACAACACACATACACAGACAGCCAGATCCGGAACAACTATTTTGTAGGTCATACAAATATTTGTTTCGCGAGGGAATCGAACCCGCGACACGCAGCGCAGCAGACAATCGCTTAACCACTGCGCCAACCTTGGTATAAGTACCTATCGTCATACAATTCGGTGCCCCTCCGACTCTGCCCTAAGCCGAGGTTCATACCCCACAGGGGGTGCCCTTAGCACGCAGTCGTTTAGTTTATAAGTTTTATGCCCTGGCTGGAGGCTTTAAGTTTTTAGGAGTTTTAGGCAACCACAGGAAAGTCCGGTTAAGGAGTCACGATCTCTAAAGGTCAACCCTGAGATGCACGAGATAAAAAAAAAAAAATCGGTGCTGTAAGCCCAGTTACGCACGGGCGATTTAATCCCGCGGCGATTTTTTTTCGCGTACTGGAGTTGAAAATCCAACAGTGTGTTTTTTCGACGCGCTGGGATGCACTCTGTTGAATTCTCAACCCTCAGCTCAACACCGAGAGTTGAAAATCCAGTGCTGATAAAATCCAGCCGCGATATTTTTACGTCCGTGCGTACGTGTACTTAGAGTCATCACGATTGATAATGCGGTCCCTAGACGGTAGACGGCTAAGCTTCTGCAATAAAAGGTGCGAAGATTATCGAACGATTCACAGTAACCCAGTTTGGAAACACAAAAACGCTATTAATACCACAACACACTAAATCAACACATATGGACCTCAAGCTTTCTTCCACGTAACTTAACCTTGACCGACTTGATAAAAGCGGTGTTCAGTTATTGCACTATACAATTATGGAACTAAATTGCTGTCTGTTACTACGGTTTCATAAGATTGGCTAGTTTTTAACCTATGTGTTCATGTGACCTCGGGTTGGAATTGGTTGAGAAACAACGTGTGTTCTGCCAATCTTTTTTTTTTTTTGGGGAAACCCACTTTCCAAGGACATAAACGCACTCCGCGTTTATGTCTTTGAAAGGTGGGTTTCGGCACGTCGGCATTGTGGTCAATACTGCATGGAATGGCTGTTCTACCTTCCCATAAATTGTAACTTCAGTCTGGTCATAATAAGGGAATGAAGGAAAGTAAATGAACAAGGAGGAAGTATATTGCTTTGCACTGTTATACATGTCGTATGGCAATCTTGAGATTTAAAAAAAACCGGCCAGTTGCGTGTCCGATCACACACAATGAAGGGTTCCGTAGTTGGGATGAATTTATCCCAAGAATAAACTTAACATTGTAATTGAAAAACATGTTCTCCCACACATTCCAACTGCAAATGTAAGTTTGTACGCAAAATATTGAGACATTTACCATGTTATATTAAAACCATAGTCTTCTTATATGTTTTCCTGTAATCTATAAGTAAAGAACTATTTTCTGTTTTTATTTTTCAAAATTTTAGTCTCAGTAGTTTCGGTAATGGTAAATTTTCATCTTTTTGCTTAAATAAGTTTAAAAGAATTTATTTTAAATTATAAAAGAAAAATATTATCCTTATTGACACGAAGCAATATTCAATTCACCTGTCACTTACAATATCCGAAGCACGATGCAGCAATGTCAGCCCCACTTACAGTGCGGTGACCTTCCAAAAGTAGAACTCTTGAAGCATGAGCTCGAGTTTTCGCAGCCCATCTCAAGCAAACGAAGATTGGATAGACATAAGTAGATTAAACACTAAATGTGGGTTAAGATGCCGCCGACCGGACCTTAGAGGACAATGATGTAATAAACCTAAAACACTACAGGTCCGAACTCGGCAATAAAAACATCACACACACACGCACGCATGAAAAAGTTTTACTACCGTGAATAAATACGCCAGATTGACGAAAAATCTCACTGTAATATTTTCGTATCGTAATAAAAAAATGGTAATCAGCAACAAAGATTTTACGAGCAACTAAAGTTGACTTATTTGCATGGATATTACAATGTTCCTTGTTGAGTTAGGTATTTACATTACAACTTTGAGTTCACCATAAGAATTTTGGTGGTAATACCTTGTTAAATACAGATTTTATTTGAAGATTATCGGCTTTAGTTGTTTTGCTCTTGCTTTCATTCAGATTGACGGATTTTCTCTGTAATTCTGATCTTATTCATCCATTGTTTTGTAAGGATAATATTTTCAATACTAATCGCTTTTTGAGTCCTTAAGTACCACCGTGCTTTTCCCAATCATCATATATAACATTTAGGCTTTTGGGAAATAAATATAGGCACGAATTCATCTCAACGTATCATGAATGAACGTGTCACATAGACAGCCACCGAATGCGGCCCTGTTTTAACTTTCTCTCTTACAGCATCACAGATTGCGCATGATTCTTGTTAACGCATTTGGCCACATTGTGCGCGGGCGCTAGCCGCGAGCGCTATGTTTCGCGAACTGAATCGTTTTTAAAAAGGAATAATAAAAAAATTAAAAAAATGCACAAGTGCGCCCCTGCGTGAGTGTAAAAGGATTGCAGTTTTCAAATAAATTGTGTGAGTGACGTAAATATAAAATGAAGCTCTAAAAGTGCTTAAAAGTTTTGGACACAAATGTTATTATTTATTTGTGTTAGTTTTAGTTTGTTCTGAAAGGAATGATTTTCTATTGTGCTTAGAAAATAGTTTTGAATATTCATTGTCTGTTTGTTTAGCTGAAAGTTTTGCAAAAGTCCATTGGATAAATAAATGAAATTGAATTGAAAAATTCGGAGTGAAATATTGTCCTGTTAGAATCAAGTTAGAAATTGATATATTATTGTGAAAACCATCACAATAATTTGACTTCGATTAGATAGATTTTTAAAACAGAAATAAAATTACCATTCCAGATATATCACTTTTACCAAATAATGTTCCAAGCATAAACACCAAAATGTTTGGGTTCAAACGTTCATCAGTGCAACTCGTGGTCTTACTGGCTTGGCTTCTGCGATATTACACCTTCGATTCGATAGTATTATGGTGTATTTTCTCTTGTGGACTGAGTTTGGCCGTTGTCCTGGCCATTACGACATATGACCATGACTATTGGACGTCGAGGGGCGTGTTCTCGCCCCCAGGATGGCCCATAGTGGGCCATATCCTGTCCGTGGTGATGTTCAAGGAGCAAGGAGGCATGTGCTTCAAGAGGATCTATGATACTTATAAGGATAAGAGATTTTTAGGTAAGTAAAGTTCAGCAGTGCAATCAGTATCTTTATCTTAGTGCAATCTTGGCTTTATTTTAGCTTGTAGCAGACTATTTAATTTATTTACATACTATATAGTCCTCCAGACCAAATTTAGGCCATGGCGGCCAGTCTTAACGGAGACTTATCTACGCGGGAGATATTATACCCTACCCTGACGCTTTTGCCTTAAGAGGGCGCTCACCGGTCCACTAGCGCCACTCCTCTAATAGTTATTTATGCAACTGTTGTATAATAAGGGTTATTAAAACACGAATGTGGGTTTATAGTATCACATGAGTGTTTTAATACCTAATTATTACAGTTTCATACAAGACTTTATCTACACCCATGACATGAATCCTCTATAAAAGGTTCTGAAACAGTTTTTGCAATACTAATATCGAACAAAAATGGCGGGATACGACGCTATGGTACAGTATAGTGAAACGCGCGTGCGTGACAATGTTCTTTTTTTGAAATTCATAAAGATACCACGAATTGTGTAGAGAGAATGGAAGGGAGGAACAGATGAGTAAGGAAGGGATCATCATCTTCGTAAAAGCAAAGGAGTTGCATTATGAAATTCAGTACAACATTATAACTCCCGTTTGGATGTTATTATGGTTATTATGACACTGGGTGTTTTAATGTTGGCAATAAGCTAACTGTTTCAGAAACTTTTATAGAGGATTTGTAGCATGGGCGTAGATAAAATAATATTATCTCGTGTGTTGCTTCGTGTCTGAATACGAAACTTTATAAAAGGTATTAGAAAATTCTAGACACACTTACCGAGGTTGCTGATTGAGCCGTTTTTCATAATTCCTTCTCAGTCACGAAATAATTTTTTTTTAAGGAGTGGCGCTAGTGGACCTGTTAGCGCCCTCTTAAGGCGCGTGTGTCTCGCGAATGTAAAATATAATAGGAAAAGCCAACATACTGCATAATATCACCTCCGGATAAGTTGGGTTATCTTAGTTTTATACAAATTCTGTTCCATTTTCTGGTAGAAGTATGTACCTGTTAATCTAACTACTATCTATCTTCATATACAGGGTAACACACTTACAGTGAAATGAAATGAAATCGTTTATTCTGTAAATAGGCTATCTTAATCACTTTTACACGTCATATATAAAAATAAAAATAAAATAAGCTAGATGGAGTCGACATTTCCTATCTGACTACCCCTGAGTAGCAATGGGTTTCATTTTGAAGGTTCATTAACATTCATTGCGTTGTTTATTTATGTTGTTGAGCATACAAATGTTTCGAACATATGAAGGAATGGATTAGCAATATCCTTCAAAATCATACAGATTGTGATTGGTAGTGTTTTTGTAACAAACCCCGCAATAATCATCTACGCATCCGGTAAAACACCAAGTATTGAAGCAGTTCATTTGTTAGCATAAGGATAGATTCGCTTTACGCCAGATTCGCGTTAGGTCAGATTCGCTTATTGACAGATTCGCTTAAAGACAGAAGTACAGTCGGATGAAAAATAATTTTATTCATTAATACGACACATTAGAGAAAATAAAAATAAATACTTTACAGATATCGATATTAACCAAAAACAAATTTCCTGTACTAATTTTTAATCCTAATTTTTTTCTATATTTACCAAATTCGCTAAATGTTTTAAACATTCTGTAGTTGAAATTTGTCCTTGTAACGCATTGTTGATAATTTTTATGGTGTAATAATCTGGCGTAAGCCGAATCTGTCCATAAGCGAACAAAGGAACTTTATGTTGCGGTCTGTACATATTCTGTCTTTAAGCGAATCTGACCTAACGCGAATCTGGCGTAAAGCAAATCTGTCCTCATGCTAACAAATGAAACATTTGTATGCAAAAATTCACGTGTACATTGATAATAAATTATATTGGCAAAATGTGGCCGACTAGCAGTGGTCGCATGGCAGTCGCCGGCCCCACCAGCGTCGCCGGTTATACCAGAAACATGTGATGTCATGGATGAACGAACGAGTCGAGTATGATAACTAGGCCGTGACCAATTATTCAATCAATCAATGGCCTTTACATCATACTGAATAATACATTAATGGATGAAAAGGTTTGTTTTGGCTACGTCGGTGGTCTTAGGTTTGATTTCGAAGTCGGGGAAAGTGTTATTGGGTTATACCATTAATTTCGTGGAGCCAGGTTTGCGCCCGTTTGATATTATATCAAACGGGCGCAAACCTGATACTGAACCTGCAAATTTCAATAAACGTTAGAAAATTTGAATTTCGCGGACTATCTTTGCGCATTTACCGTATAACATTTTTTTTTTTAAATTGTTTATTAACTAAGGATCAATACAAAATATAATAAGAATCTATCAGAAGCAATCTGAATACTAACGAAATAATATAATATAATTATACACCATGGCATTTTAGTCTTCTTAAAAAGACAGCCCACTTCATGTATCCAATGACTACTAATCATTCATGTAAAAAAATATATTTTTGAACATTAGAATTTTTTATTTTTATTAATTATGACGCATGACATAGTTTAAAACACGCTGTTACGAGTGCATTCCGAGCCTTGTGATACAAGGGCGCGAGCGGCGACATCTTTATCAGAGTTTATTCACCCTAACGCAAAAATGTGTTTCTTACTATTGCAACTTAAACTTAATCTAAATCCATTCTGCGGCGCCCTTGTATCACAAGGCTCGGAATGCACTCGTAACAGCGTGTTTTAAACTATGTCATGCGTCATAATTAATAAAAAGAAAAAAAATTAATGTTCAAAAATATATTTTTTTTACAAGATTGGTTAGTACCTAGTCATTGGATACTTGAAGTGGGCTCTTTGTAAGACGACTAAAATGCCACGGTGTATATGGAATGGATCAAAACATTCAGTCTGTTTCAAAATGTGGTTCCGATGCGATTTATATTGACGGACGCTCGTATTTTTGGGCGATGTGTATCGACCAGTCCAGTTGTACCTTTAGCTATGATTCCTCATAAGACGTATTCATAACACAATTTCAGGCTGCCACCAGTTCTACCAGCGCACGCTGGTGGTCCGAGACCCCGAACTGATCCGGAGAGTGTGCGTCAACGACTTCCAGCACTTCACAGACCGAGGGTTCTTCTTCAATAAGGACGTGGATCCCCTGGCTGGATCTGTGCTGTTCTTGAGGGGGAACGAGTGGAAGAGACTTAGGGCGAAGATATCGCCGATTTTTTCGTAAGTTTCATCTCAATTTTTGGCATTGAAGAATCGCTGAGAGTTAAGCTGTAATGCATCATGCGGTCCATGGATTATATTCCGTAATATTTTAAATGCACTGAATACCGCTTAAGTCATGTTTCGGAAAGAAACCAGGGCTTTTTGTTTTTTCCCCTGGTAAAGACATGTAGGAAGTCCCTTGAAATATTATATGATTTTGAACAATGGATAAATTTAGGGTTAAGATTTTAATCGACGTCAAAACTTTTCTCCTGTTATTGAAGTTACTAATCCTAGTGTATAAGTTGTAGTATCTAAAGTGTGTACTAACAAAAATGGTTCCTATGTTATTATTGAATAAAACAATTTTATTTGATTTATTATTATTGTTAAAACGAGGAGGTCATTCTTAACACAGAGTAAAACAGGTTTAGTGCAAATAAATTAGAAGTTAGTAAGTGCAATGAAATTGTGTAAAGCATTCTTGCATTATTGTTTACATTACTCTATTACCCTATTTTCATACAGTTGTTGAGTTGCACATCTAAAGTGACCATTTTATATTTTTCAGGCCAAACAAACTCCGAGGAATGTTTCCCCTAATAGAAAACACAGCAGGAGAATTTGTCACACGAGTCCAAGATTTGCTGTCGCAGCCTAAAAGTGGACCGAACCAAAACCGCAACATAAAAGCAGATGGACAATCAAGTGATGTAAGATCCAGTTCTTCTGTCGTGGATTCGGAAAAGCTTGTGGGTGGTTATACTGCTGATGCCATAGTGCCCTGTGCTTTTGGCCTGAAGAGTAATGTCATGTATAATGAGGAAGATCCCTTTGCCGTGGCGTTGTACGCGTTCTACGAAATGTCGCTGTTCAATATTTTTGAGAAGTAAGTAAAAGATTTCAATAATATTGATGGAAATGTAATAAATATCCATCCATCCAAACACTTTGTTCTGATACCTAATTAGGGGCGTGCGTAGGATCTGTATGGTGTTTTGTAGGGCTCCTGTTTTCATGAACTCAAAACCTGGGTAACTTTACAATGAAAAACACCTTTCCTATCCTGGGAATTGTGAAAAAGATCATTTATTTTGTCTCAAAATTATCTAGCTAGATTTGAAGTAGCTTTTGACAAACGTGTTTTCAATTATTTGGAATCCCATATGGCGAGAACCAGCGAGACCCTTGTCCTTTGCGTAATGTACATATGTAACATGTATGTAAATTGAAAGTAGGTTATTCTGATTATTGATGAGAAAAGCAATTTGTTCATAAATAATGGGGTCCCCCGCCCCAATATGCAAAAAACTGAGAATACAAGGTGCATGAGCAAGCGCAAGCGTAGCGAGCTCGAAAATTGTAGCACCCCGCTTGGAAAGGTTAGGTTTTCATAAAACCAAGTTTAAAATGTCAAAAAATTTCTACTCGCGTTGTTGCGCGAGGCGCCTGCAAGAGCGAGGCCCTGGGCGGTTGCCCTGCTCGTCACCCCGTGGCCGCGTCCTATTCAATTTTTTTTAACTATATGCATATGAGAGTATACTACACGGTACATACAACAAAAAAAAAAAATTTTTTTTTTGTCTGCCTTTTTGTCTGTCTGTCTGTTTGTTCCGGCTAATCTCCGAGTTCCTAATGTTTACGGGACTTTCACTGGCAGATAGCTGATGTTTTAAGGAGTAATTTAAACTACTTTTATTTTAGAAAAAGCTACGTGGGCGAAACCGCAGGTCGCAGCTAGTTATTTATGTTACCTACAGCGATCTATGAAAAAGCAGACTCCGGTTCGGGTTCGGTCTAAACTTCTAATTGACGCTAAATACCTATGAACTCTGTTAATCTCGACAACAATCAAATAATTTATTCATCATACGGCTCGCCAGTGAATAACTTTCAAACAAGCATTAATAAATAAGAAATTGATTCCTAACTTATATAGTTTGAGGTCAGCCAATCAATATTATTTGTTTTATCCAATCGCGTAGAAGAAAACTTCTTAACTTAATCTGAAAATTACTTTGTGCGTATTAAAAAGTTGTTCAAAAGAACTTAGTAACATAATTTGTTCTTATTTGGCTTAAATTTATTATACTCTGTAATATCTATCAGTTTTAGTTTTGTTAATTGAATTGGCTGGAGTCAAAGTTCGGTTGTAAATCGATTCGAGTAAATTGATGCGTCAGATATCAAAGGCGAAAAGCTAGTTATTTGCGCTGATGTTGATAAATGAACCTATCAAATACATTAGTGTTTCAAAGGTTTATTCATCAAGCCAATTGATTTTATAATTATTTTGGATTTTATATTCAGGGTCATTGGTAAAATACTAAAAACTTCTCAGGACTATATTACTTGGGCACGCCACAATTGTGGCGATAAGTCCGCTCATTGAGGAGTGGCTAGAGAGGCGCCACGGCGTCCTCCCCTTCCGCCTGACACAGGTCCTCACAGGACACGGTTGTTTTGGGAGGTTCCTGTTTCAGATTAGGCGGGAGGAAACGCTCAGGTGTTACCACTGTGTAGATCGCCCGGAGGACACGGTGGAGCATACGGTGGAAGTCTGCTCGGCTTGGGCAGAGCACCGCAGTGTCCTCACGGAGGCGATCGGCGGCGGCGATCTCTCGCGTCCGGCCCTGGTCCAGGCCATGGTCCAGAGCGAGAGTGCATGGGAGGCAGTCACCTCCTTTTGCGAAGCAGTAATGCTCGCGAAGGAGGAGGCGGAACGCGTGAGGGAGCGGCAGTCTGTGCGCCCTGACGCCACTAGTCGCCACAGGAGACGCCCTGGGCGGCGGGAATCGGTAGCCGATTCCCAGCTACCGTAGGCGCGGGCTTGTCGGTAAGGACCAGGCCCGGGTTGACGGCGCGTTGTGTTCCACGCGCGCTTCAAAGAGATGTCAGCTCGCACTGACGGGGTCCACCAGGACCGGTGCTTGCCAGGGTTTCGGGTTTGTCCGAAAGGGATACCGTGGCCTTGGCACACAAGCGACTGAAGGAACATGGCTGGGGTTTGGTCGGTAAAAGTCTGACACGCTCCGCCCAGAGCGGGAGAAGTTATTTGTTAATTTCACACGCAAAAAAAAAAACTATTACTAACGTCATTAGCAACAACTATTGTTCTATGACTTGTAATAATTTATCTGATTTTAATTCATCAGACTTTCATACAAAAATGAAAATATTTAAATTCAACGCTCTAAATGTATAGAACAACGAAATCTTGAAGGTTTGATTTTGGTAAATGTATTATGATACTAGCTTTTGCCCGCGGCTCCGCCCGCGTGGATGTCGGTTATCGCGTAAAAAAGTAGCCTATGTCCTTCTCCATATCCCAGGCTATATCTCTGCCAAATTTCATGACGATCGGTTTAGCGGTTTAGGCGTGAAAACGTAACATACCGACAGACAGACAGACAGACAGATAGACAGACAGACAGACAGACAGAGTTACTTTCACATTTATAATATTAGTATGGATGTAAAAATTCAAATTCAAATCTTTATTTCATATTTCATGTGTGTACAAGATCTTAATAATAGTAACATGGTTCACATGGACCCTGTCGGGCACAACAATTACTAGATACCATAGAAATATAAAAAAAGGGATCTGTTAGCGTAATATTAACTTTAAAGTGAGTGAGTGAGTCTTTGTCTCTGTCATCCAGACCTAGACTAAAGTCAAGAGCAAAATCAAAGGAGAATAAAAAAAATTGTTAGAGTCAAGTGTTCCCTCTGCTGCCGGCTATATGGTTGTATTTGGATATGTGCAAAATTCACAGCAGTAGTTAATTATAACGAAGTTAAAAGGAAAACTATCACAGCTAAGTAGGCTTTACAAGTTACCGAGTAATAGTCGACCAACTGACATTAAAGAACATGTTTTTCAACTACATGTTAAGTTTGTTCTTGGGATAAATTCATACCAACTACGGAACCCTTCATTGTGCGTGGTCCGACACGTACTTGGCCGGTTTTGTAATTCATATATTTGGGTACCTACATATTAATTTCACTTTGCTCTGTAACATTTTTTTTCTTTTTTCAGAACGATGCGTCAATTCTGGCCAGCTTTTGTATTGTTCTTCAGAATGAGAATCATACCTAAGAAAACGCACGATTTCTTCTACAACATCGTGACCACCGTGCTGAGGGCTAGAGAGAATGGTAACGTGACTTGTTTTAAGTTATCTACTTACTTACTTATTTGATGTTTGTTGAGTTTTCTATTGATTTCCCTAAGGGAAGAAAAGGAGATGAAACAGCAAATAGTTTTCAATAAAACCTAAAAGTTGATATTGTTAGTTAGGGTTCTGTATGTCCGAATGAAAAAAGGGAACCCTTATAGGATCACTCGTGTGTCTGTCTGTCAGCCAATTTGCTCCGAATCTAATAGACCGATTAAGGTGTTTGGTACACATAATATCAATTTCCTAAACACGGATGTGTTACGTAAATAAATGAATTTTAGATATGGGGGTCACTTTTGGAGGACAATTATAAGAAAAAAAAAAATTGGCAGTCATAATAAAGACTGCCGACAGAAGTGAAAACACAAAACTTTAGACTGTTCTTTTATACATATAGCTCATGGAAAGCGTTCGGTAACGATCGAGAACCCATAAGTTTTTTCCCTACTAAAAATCGCTCAACGCGCCCGAAGAAGTTCTCACTTAAAAAAAAAAGCCTTGTAAATTGATATTTAAGAAAAAAAAAAAAATGACACTTCCGTGTGACATGGGAGAGACATCAAATGAAAGGGCTTACTGTAACGGTCCAAAGTAATTATATTTAAAAAAAAAGTTTTTTTAAGAAAATAGACGAAAATTTACCATTTATCTCCGAAACTCCTGAGCCTACATTTTTTTAAAGTACAGAAAATAGTTCTATACTTCTAAATTACAGGAAAACCTATAAAAAGTCTATAGTCTTAAAATAACAAAAAATAATAATAAATCTCCCAATATTGTGCGTACAAAAGTTACATTTGCAGTTGGATTGTATGGGATAAAAAAAATTCAACTACAATGTTAACTTTGATCTTGGGATACATTTATCCCAACTACGGAACGCATTATTGTGCGTGGTTCGACTCACACTTGGTCGGTTTTTTTTAGTTATTGCAAGGTTTTGTATTATTCGAAGAATACACTGGGGTATAGAATAAAGAGATTTTGATCTATTTCTTTATCAGACCGAGTGTTTTTTTATATATATATATTTTTTTTAAACGTTGCCCCCTCACTAGGAATTTCTCCTGTATCGTGGGTGCGTTACAAACATTTAAAAACTCACATACACAAACAGCCAGACCCGGAATAACTACTTGGAGGTCATACAAATATTTGTTCCGTGCCGGAATCGAATCCGCGACACGCAACGTAGCAGTCAATCGTTTAACCACTGCGCCAACCGTGCCGTTTACTTATTAGAGCTAGATATTTGTGTAATAATAATAAATGTGAAAAAAAAAAAACTGATTTCTTTTTATAGCTAAACGAGTGCTGGGAAAATGCACATGGCATGTATGTCCTAGATGTGGTAGTGGTCGTATTATGTTACTCACAATTGATAAATTGCTAATTCTAAATTTCAGGCGTTCAGGAAAAGCGCGGAGATTTTATCGACATGATGATGGCACTGAGAAATGATGAGACGAACAATAACTGTAAGAAGGACCTTGAAGATGTTGAAATCAGTAAGTGTTGCCAATTGTTTTAATTATTAGTATAGTATAACAGGCAACTCCATATGTAAGCGCTTTATATTTTACTAGCAGCCCGTCCCGGCTTCGCACAGGGTAGACAATTATCATTTTAAGACTCATTTTTCTACACCTTCGGTTACATTGTTCAAATTTTACCAAGGATCCCTAATTTTTTTCAAAATAAAATGTAGCCTATGTCAAATTGGAAGAATGTAGCATTCTATTGGTGAAAGAATTTTTTAAATCGGCCCAGTACTTTTTGAGCCTATTCATTACAAACATACAAACATACAAAAATAGGTACAAATCTTTCCTCTTTATAATATTAGTGTAAGTGTATGTATGTATGTATAGTGTAGATTAACACACTCCTGGACTCCTAAATCAAGCCACCGTGCATTTTTATATTTTAGGCTCCTACAAACAGGCGCGACACGCGACGCGATACAAAGGCGCCGCCTGTCACGCGACGAGCGCTGCCTTTATGTCGCGTCGCATATAGCGACGCCTTTATAGGCCTAAAATATCAAAGAATGATAGGTCAGAAAAAAAGTTTTTATGCAGTTTTGAAGCTGACATACTGGCCATCATTTTGGTATTTGTTCCAAATTTGAATTCACGAATTTAAAAAAAGAGAAGAGAATCGGAATATGGTCGCTCAAAGAAGCAACAAGCTTCGATTAGAGCATCTATAAGTCAATAGTTATTTGTTTTGTTTGCATAAAAAGAGTATCGAAATAGTTTTTCCTTGCGTTTTAATCCGTTCTGAAGTATACATTATGGATACTGTACCTGAAGTAGCCGTTCAAGCACTTCTTCAGCCTAGGCTTAGTCAGCGAAACGTAAGTGCACAATTCATGTACATAAGTCGTTCTGCCGTACAAAGAATTAACCATCGATACCTGGAGACTGGCGGCTTCGTGCGCCTTCTAGGAGGACCCGAAAACGGGATACTACAGCCCGACAAGATCGGTTTATCTTTACAACCAGCCTGCGTAATCGTTTCCTGCTCTCAATACAGGTCCGAGAACAGCTTCGAGACTTTCATGGACTGACATTTTGCGTTCGAACTGTTAGGAGACTCGAAGAAAGTGATCTGAAACCCCATAAGCCAGCCCATAGTCCCAAACTGACACGAGCAGAGTCAGTTTGCAGTTGAACAACAAGAAAAAACTTAACATTGTAGTTAAAAAACAAGTTCTCCCATACATTCCAACTACAAATTTAGTTAGAGATTTAGGTACCATGATATTTTAAGACTTCTTATAAGGTTTTCTGTAATCTACAAGGAAAGAACTATATTCTGTATTTTTTTCAAAATTTTAAACTATTTTGTTTCGGAGATAAGGGCGAGCATGGTCAATTTTCATCTATTTTCTTAGATAACTAGGTTGGTTTGTTCTAAGTCCGCCTGGCTAGCTACCACAATCTTATCTAAGTCTGTCGCCAAAACAACAATGTTAACAGTATTTGTTGTGTTTCGGCACTTAGAGGTAAGATAGCCAGTTCCTCTGTGGTTGAGGATTCCGGGTGATGCTCGCTTCCATCTTCGGCCTTATCATCACTTACCATCAGGTAAGATGAAGGCCAAGGGCTTCCACGATGTATGAAAAAAAAAAATACTTTAACAGTGTTAATTTTAAAATTATATATATTAAAAAAAAATTGATGTCCTTATAATAAGCATTTGATGTGTCACACGGTACAGTTTGCAATATTTTTTTTTTTAATTTTCAAGTTTTTCCCCGAAAGTGACCTCCGTATTTAAAATGCATTTATTTACATTACACGTTCGTGTTTGGGTTACAGAAGTTCATATTTGTACCAAACGGAGCAAATTGGCTGTAACATTCGAACAGACAGTCTGACACACGAGTGATTCTATTAAGGGTTCCCTTTTTGTCTTTTTGAGGTACGGAACCTTAAAAATATGCAGGGTTGCTCGATTCAGGTGTCCGGGAGTGTAATTTAGCTCAGTTTTCTTTTCACGAAGTTACAACCATTTTCATCAGGTCACTTTTCAGTCATATTCAAAAGCCACCACGATTGATACATTTGGCACTTTTCATAACAAAAATTTGTAAATAATTCCCAAAAAAATTTAAGGATCAAAGAAAAATGCCGTCCACAGTTAAGAACGAACTCATTACAAGTTTTATCTTTCGGTAAACTTTAAGATAACGTAATTAATGTGGTCGCATTAACTTTCGACATTAGGGCGACTCCAATATTGCTTAACTCCTTAACTTTTACTTAATTCGGTTCGAAATTTTAAGTTTTCGAATAATTATCGATCTGTTTAGTTTGTTTGCAACGGTACTTTGACTAAGTTTAACTGAGAATAATTTATGAAAGGAATAATAATTTAAAGGGATGTTTACTATATAGTGTAATGTCGGTATACTCTAAAGATTCAGCGAAGATAGGCGTGATGATGTTATGTAGGTAAGGGATTAGCATTATGCTAAGCGATGGCCGTTTAGCGTGAATGTAACGCATATTTTCCCCCAAATTGTTCTTTTTGTGTTCTGTCTTTGCGTCATGTTTACCGCTAAAAAACATTTTCTTTCTTTATAGAAGTCTAGCCTTAAAACACACGTAATATAAAAGACAAATCAACCAAAATTATGTTATTTTTTGTCCAATAGTTTTCTTCTATACTCACTCAACTTGAATTTGCAAAATTAACATTTTAGCCTTAGGTAGAGCTTTTTTCACCAACATTAAACACTTCGGGTACTTTATTTTTAAATATACTCATCATCTTTCTGCCCTTGTGCCATGTTATTTGTGGTCGGCGCAACACGTTTTCTTCTCCCATTCTCCCTTGTCAACCGTCACGCTATCATTCACTCCCTTCTCTTTCATATCATTCCTCACAGAATCCATTCATTTTTTCTTTTGCCTTCCTCTACCTTTCCATCCATCAACATCTATAATCGTCACTCTCTTAGTCACATTGTGT
Source organism: Dryobota labecula (assembly GCA_947523025.1). Taxonomy (NCBI): domain Eukaryota; kingdom Metazoa; phylum Arthropoda; class Insecta; order Lepidoptera; family Noctuidae; genus Dryobota; species Dryobota labecula. Next base: position 22,993,746 of record OX383295.1, on the reverse strand, counting down.
TTCCTCCCTTCGCATCATTCATATACTAAGCCAAACGATTTCCTTTCAACTTTTCTGTCACTGGCGCCACTTTCAAACATCCCCTTAAACAGGAAAAGTTTTTAATTAGTTCGCAAATTTCGACAAATTAAATTTAAAGGTGTTTTATTACACACCTATTTCTTATTTTGATATGTCTTAGTACAAAAAATTAAGTTATCGTTAACGAAAGATGTTTATTTTGTAACGGGTACAATGGATACTCGTCGCGCAACGCGCCGGCGGCGGCGCGGTCAGTCAAGCGGAACGTAGTGGTACCTATCAGCTGTGCGCTCGCCCATTGATAATATGATATGACATTGATAATGGAAATGGTTCTATTACTGATACTGAATCACCAAAAAAATTTGCGCACTGCTTAAACACTTATCCTGTATACTCATTTCTGACTTTATTCATTTTCGTCACTCCACACATCCATCTCAACATCCTCATCTCCAATGCATACAATCTTTTTTCATCCGTCTTCTTCACGGTCCAACATTCCGATCCCTACAGTACCTACGACAGGCCTTATCATGGACTTGTAAATTTTAATTTTTAGTTAAAAGCCCAAAATAATAATCCCTTCACTTCTATCTACAGCCGACATGGTAATCTCAGCAAACGCGTTCATAATCTTCCTGGGCGGTTTCGAGACCACCTCCTCAACCCTGGCGTTCCTATTCCTGGAGCTGGCAGCCAACCAGCAGGTCCAGGAGAAGATGAGGAGTGAGATCCGGGAGGTCCTGGCCAGACACGACGGGAAGATCACCTATGAGCTGCTGCAGGAACTGGTGTATATGGAGATGGTGATTCAGGGTATGATGTTGTTGAATATTTTTTTAAACAGACTTGCGTGCAAAAAAATTGGGTCAAGCCATGCTCTCTACAATATCTCAAAAATGTTGATGTATATTTTAATTATGTTATATTGAGTGAAGGTGAGTAAGATAAAGGTATCCGTTACTCCAGCAGGAAAAATTGTCTCTTCTAGAATGAACTGAGTACAACGAATAATTAGTGCGTAATCTGCTGTAAATGTGCGTCAAATAAAAATTTTGTGCGTGCTGTCGTTTTGAAAAAAAAAAAAAAAAAATTGGTTGTCTGTAAAGTCGATTTACGGACGATAATTTTACGTGATAACGTCATAAGAAAACATTGCGTCACAAGCCGAACGCTTAGGCCGATCGTGCCTCTCTATCGCTTGTTCCGCGCTCTCGCTTGCACACTCGGCTTACGCGGAACGTGACAATGAGTCATGCTTTTCGTGCGTGCATCCGGCGTTCATCGGTTTATAGGACGCTATCAGGTCAAAAAAAAAATCGTCCTGCTAGAGTAACTTTGTTCCCGCAGGAAGATTTTAAACGAATGATCTGAGAGAAAAATAAAGCACATGGATAGCTTATATTTGAGCGAAAATGAGTTTATTTACACATACTTTGACAAATGCAATATTCTTGACAAGATCGACACGATTCTTCAGATGTTCTCATCACTTACTTTTGTTTGGAAAAACTGCGTGACTTTTTTTGTCAGTGAAGTTGACATAACCTTCGTTTTGTTTATTACTGTTCGTTTATTGATTATTATTATTTATTAAAGTCGTATAGAACGAATTTTCCTTACGTGACGATTTCCGAGTCACCAGTTTACCAGTTAACCCCTAACGAGTTGACTGGTAGAAGCCGCGTTTAAGAACTTCGTTCCAAAAGGCTGCTTGAGATAAAAGACGGTGGCTTTCTTCACCTACCAAAAGCTTGTATGCTGAACAATTGTTTTTTAGTTAGTAGGTAGGTAATTTCATCTATACAAATAAATAAAATCGAAGTGTATGTTTGTAATGTCAAAATAATATGAAAGCACTCGTATATACGGTACTTAAAACAAAAAAAAGAGATTATAATTTTTGTCTGTCTGTTTGTTCCGGCTATTTTCCGAAACGGCACAACCGATTTTGACGGAACTTTTACTGACACATAGCTGATGTTATAAGGAGTAACTTAGTTTAGTTTTCTTTTCGACTAGTTGACGCCCGCGGGTTCGTCGGTATGATTAATAAAAAACAGGAAATTGTTACATTACAAACAGAAACTTCAATTTTATTTATTTGTATAGAACAAAGCCACGCAGGCGAAGCCGCAGACAGCACATAGTGATAAATAATGTATGTGCTAGCTGTTTTCCGAGCTCTTCAACTGTATAAGTAATTGGTTTGAACACTAAACACATTCAGGACAGTAACCCCAATTGGTTTGTTACTTGTAACCAGAAAAGTTTCTTTTAATGAGTTTTTATCCCCCTTGAGGCATACTGACTGGTTCGGATTAAAGAGACCGTATCCGTTACAGTTAATAAAACTAACGGATGCCAGTAAACAGGTGTGAATTTAACTTGTGTCAACTTAACTGATCACTTCAGGTCCAGTTGAAAACCAGCGACAGGCACTAGTTGTCTGGCATTTTTGCTGAACTGCAGGTCTATTCTGTAAAAATCTCACCGTAAAAACTTAGGTAAAGTGAGCTGTCATTCCACCAGCAGTGCTATTCTGTAACCATCTCACCGTAAAAACTTAAGTGAAGTGAGCGTGGAGCGAGCTGTCAATAGTGTCAACCTTAAGCATGGTGAAATTATAAGCTCACTTCACTTAAGGCGCTACCCCGAGAAAAACGCGTTTTTCAGAGGCTATTAACTCATTATCCTCTCGTATGTCGTAATTAGAGACACAATTAAAAACCCATTGTGTCTCGTGTAGATCTACGTTCCAGCTATGAAGGGTTAATTAAGAGAAATAAACTACATCTAAAAACACATTATTAATGTACGATTATCCTATCATCACACTGCACGTTCTTATTTATTTTGATGTGTTGAAATTACATTTGAAATTTCCGTGTAAATAAAGTACTAAAATTATTGATTGCATGCGTCTTTTGCTAAAGTTGACGGTTCATTAATTTGAGAGTTACACTAATGGATAGATAATTTAAAAATCTTAATAATTCACGGTTTATTTAATTTCAAAAGATCACTCTTTTTTTTAATTAAAATATTCCAAAAATTGTGTGAATTCGGCGTACGCAGGGAGCGGGACAGAGCGTCCCCGCTGTGACGGGATAGAGAAGGACCGAACGCTCACGCTAGGGGATCGCCTTAAGTTTACACCGTGAGATTTTTACAGAATAGCACTACTGATGAAGGGATTGACACTATTGACAGCTCACTTTAAGCTCAGGGTGAGCTCACTTCACGTAAGTTTTCACGGTGAGATTTTTACAGAATGGGTCGGCTGGGCCTTTTTGGCACAGCCGTGACGCATAGTTTCCAGCAAATGTCTTTCTTACTTTACACTTTTTATTAGATTTTTTAAAATCTGCTGTATGTTATATTGTGTCATTTTGTGTACCTTTTAGTCTGTGCCATATAATTGTATTTTTCTCAAACATGCATGGATGCATTATTTTCGAAAAAAGAACACGCGAAGTATCGAATTTACGGATAAAGAAAATCAAATCCCTTGCAGGAGCGTTTTTTAAATTTGGAACATTACAACGCTCCAGCAATGTTGTATGAAATGGCGTGCTGGGGTTAATAAATACTCTTTGATTGGATCTCTTATCATTCTTGGCATACCAAAGTACGTCTCTTTGCTTAGCACAAATTGCGTTCACGTGGCTGTATAGCCATAAATGCATTTGCCTTTCGGCACAGATGACAAATAGAAAATTGGCGGCAAAGCTGAAAATTCGTCTTGATTTGCTATTTACATACATATTAAATATAAATTTAGCTAAAATGAATTCCCACTGTTCAGAAAGTGAAATGATTGTACTCCACCAGATTTAAGATCAGAAGCCAAATTGGCAATGGAAAACCTGCTTCCAGCGAAGTCAAAAGAAAAATACATGAAAGTATGTCTTATTTACCTGCATTTTTTTTTTGAGAAAAGCACTATATATGCCTCGGCGGAAATGGCAATAGCCTGTCTCGTATTAGTGAAGTCCTCGCCTTCAGCTCGGCCTCCATACTAATACTCGACCAATTGCCTATTTCCCCGGCCTTTGGAATAATGTACTATTCTTAAAAAAAAAAAAAACTGCGGGGTAATTACATAACACACTACCAGTAGCAATGGGTTTTATTTTGACAGCTCAACAATATTCATTGCGTTATTTACGTTATTGAGCCGACGTATTTTTCGAACAGATGAAGCAACGGATGAGCATTAAAAAAAAAAAAAAAAATATCCTTCAAAATCATTCAGATTGTGATTGATAGTGTGACGCAATAAGGCTGGGTACACACGGCAATACACCGCACGTATTTTACAATATTCGATTTAAACCGTATTACATCGGGCTATATACTTCCACTAGCTGTTGCCCGCGGCTTCGCCCGCGCGGATGTCAATACTTCCCTAGTTGAATCGGATTTTGTCCTGAGTTTCATGGGTTTTATTTTAGAGTTAATCAGGCCACGGCAGTAAAATCCTCTTCTGTAAAATTGACTACCCCTTTTCACCCCGTTAGGGGTATATTTTTGAAAAACCCTGATACATGTTATTCTTTATTTTTGGTCACAAGTATTTCTACTGAGTTTCAAGTTAATCGAACCGCGCATTAAAATTCCTAACTTTGACACCCCGTAATCCCCCTTTGAGGAGTAGTTTTGAAAAAATAATAGTGAAAAATGTTATTACTTACTTAGGCAAGTATTTGAGCCAAGTTTCAAGTTTATCAACCAAATGAATAAGATTTTTCATACAAACTTTTATCCCCTATTTTATCCCCTTAGGGGTGGAATTTCCAAAAATCCTTTCTTAATGCACCCCTAGACCTCATAAGGAACATATGTGCCAAATTTGGAATCTCTAGACCCAGCGGTTTGGGCTGTGCGTTGATATATCAGTCAGTGAGTCAGGACTTTGAATTTTATATTATATAGATAAGCATTTAGTAAAAAACTGTTATTTGGACATTATAAACAGACACTTCAATTTTATTTATTTGTATGTATAGACTCTGGCACTGGTCTTGTAGCTTTAGCTAATATGGTCGTATTTTGACAAAAAAGCCCCCAATCACAGTTTTTACTTAATGAAAATGTTTGCCTTAAATATTAACGCTATTTCACTCGCTCCAGAAACTCTTCGCCTCTACCCGCCTTTCCCGAGCATCCAACGCATCTGCACCAAAGATTATACGATACCTGATACGACCACTGTGGTGGAGAGAGGCACCATCGTACTGTTCCCGACACTAGGCATACAGAGAGACGAACAGGTTAGTTATACTTATGTATAGTATTTTTATGTTCCAAACCGACTCGCGCGCTTTACTTGTGGTTACTAGGTTGAAGCCAGACGAGCGTAATTTTTTGAGTTGTGAGTCGCGTAATTTCGGTCGCGTAATTTCTGCTCGGCAGAAATTCTGTTGTGCTGCCAGACGAGCGTAATTCATTCAGTTGGTTTTCAACGCTTGTATTGGGTGTTTGTGTAGTGCAATAAAAATAAAAATAATAAAAATAAAAATATATAATAAAAATCTTGTGTATTTACGAAGCATATAGCGAAGACACAGAAGATGATGATAGAAGAAAATACTGGGTGAATCCACTCAACAGTGAAAGACTGATGCGCGGACAGTTTCATGTCTTGTATGAACGTTTATGTGCAAATACAGATATATTTCAAAATTACTCCATATATACTATGTTTTTCAAGAATTATTACATCCCGTAAAACCTTTTATTACTAAATCAGACACAAATATGAGACTAGCCATCAGTGCAGAGGAAAGACTAATAATAACACTCAAGTTTTTATTCGCTCTCGCCGCGAACTGAATTCAGCCGGGATTGTGCGCGTGAGTCGGCAGACAACTCATTTTGCGTCGCCGTGTGAACGAAACAGGATTTTTGTATGAAACCGAATGTAGCAGAAATTACGCGACTCACAACTCAAAAAAAATTACGCTCGTCTGGCTTCACCCTAAGTGTATAAACACGCAGTGAAAGTGTTTATAAGCGCAGGAGCTCTCGGTACCGTCCGAGACAATGGCGAAGTCGGAAGTGTGTGTGTTATGTGCTGAAGCTACACGTCGTCACGCACACATTCACAGCGTATTTGTCCACACGGCTACATATCAAGCTACACATTTTCAGTATAAGCAGACCTCTCATTGACGGAAATCTTATACAATGCGAGATCAGCTTATACTGGAAATGTTATGTAACCGTGTATAGCCGCGTACATTTGGTTATTACCCCTGCGTTCCGAGTTGCGATAATATCGATATTCGCGTGCTAAAACCCGTACCGAATTAGCGTGAGCGCGATAACGATGTCCCGTTGTGCGTGAGCACCGTGAGTGCGTTCACGAGCGTTCCGAGTTGTTGACAGCCCTTGGCTGTCATAATCGTAATATCTAAATCGGAACGCATGTGAGACGATGTGAGCGCTGTGAGCGATTATAGCCAATTCGGAAAGCGGCCTACAAGTACGAGTGCACGTCGCTTCGAGAGATAAAAAGACTTTAATGTATCAAAGAGTACACGATACCAAGGGGTCAAGTCTACTAATGTACCAACGTTGCAATGGTCTCTTCATTGTGAGTTTTTGACAGATTTGCCATACAAACACTGTCAAATACTCACAATGGCAAGACCATTGCAACGTTTGTAAATTAGTAGACTTAGGCCCCTGGGCCTCAAGTCTGCTATTACAATAGTGTCAAAATGGTCTATCATTGATTTCATAATTGTTGATTTGGACAAGTTTGGTAATCTACTAATATAATGGCGTCATTATGACTTTACAATGGTCAGCCACTGACACTCCATTTAAAGAATTGGTAATCTCGTACATAATGACAAATTAAACTTCCTACTAAACTTTCAACTTCCTACTACTTCAGATTGCTTATAACACTAATAAATAATATGTAAAAATATATATAAATGAAATCTGGCATGAATAAATGTTCAAAATGCCATTGTAATACAATTCTGTTACGAGACCATTGACCGACCAATGATCGCCCATTATGAATTTAGCAGATTGCGAACTTTTAGCAAAATGACAATGGGATCGTGTTGGAGTGACGAATTTATAAAAGTAGCAGACTTGGGCCTCTGGAACATCTTGATGGAAAGAGACACCATTGTACTCTTCCCAATACTAGGCATACAGAGGGAAACAGCGGGGTAATTACGTAACACATTTCAAATTCAAATTCATTTATTTTAACTTACACACAGTTCTTAACCAAACATGTTACAAAAATAAGCAAAACATTTTGATAAAATAAAAAAACCCGACTGCAAAAACACGTAAGTAACTGAAAAGATCAATTTTTTTTTTTTTTTTTTTTTTTTTTTGTGTATGGCATCTCGGAGGTATAACCACTGGGGGTTCCTGCTCCTTAACCGGGCTTTCCTGTGGTGCCGCAAGCTCCTAACGAAGTTTACGCCTCCAGCCAGGGGAGTTTTTACTAAAATCTACTTAAGCTAGACGACTGCTCGCTAAGGGCACCCCAGGTGGGGCTCGAACCTCGGCTTAGGACAGTGTCGGAGGGAGGGTGGCAAGGGACCGTCGGTGGTTGGATAACATCAGGGTTCTGATTATTAATCGGGGGAGTTTGGATTACAGGCTCAGCTAAACCACATGCTGGCACATCGTTAAGCGTCGTCAAGGGTCGGGGAGGGCTATTATTATTGACGATAATAATAGTGGGTCGGGGTGGATTTCGCGCGGGACCTCTAAAGCGAGGTCGGAATTTGGATCGTGTGCGTGTTGTGTGTACTCTGCGAGCTGTACTAGTTTCCCTACGACTCTCCTGGATGAGAGTGGTGGGGTCGTCTGGGTCGGTCAGTGCGTGCCTTGGACGGCGGATCATACTAATGCGAGAGGGGGTGTAATTGGCGGCCTGCACAACGAGAGTGTTGCGGTGGGTGGCGGCAGAGTCAAAGAAGCGCTTGGAAGAGCGTTTCAGAAATTGGGCTATTGTAGGCATTCTAAGCTCTACATGGAGGTTTGTGTTCCGAACGAACCAGGGGGCTCCCGTGCATTTACGAAGGAAACGATTCTGGATGACTTGCATCTTATGGATGATATACGGTTTTGCTTGAGCAAAGACTGGGCTCGCATAGGTCATGATGGGGCGGATGCACGCGGTATAAATTCGCAATTTGCACTTGAGTGACAATTTGCTATTTTCATGGACAAGGGAGTGAAGCCTATAGAGAGCGAAGGCGGCGCGCGAACGCACCTTACTTACATGCTCAGAAAAGGAGAGGTGATGATCGAGGATGACACCTAGATATTTGGCTCGCTTCTCCCAGGGGATAGGCTTGCCGAACATGGTGACAGGTTTGGGCTTTGGGGGGATTTTTCTCAGTTTTACGAAGAGAACCGCTTGGCTTTTGTCAGGATTGACTTCGATCCGCCACTTTCTAAACCACGCACCGAGCTTGTCGGCTAAAGATCAAAACAAGCACTATAAATTTATAGTCTATAGAATTTTGGTGACGGGGAGAAACAAAAGTTACACCATGTTCCAGGTATTGGTTTGTCCCCGCTTGCAATACCAAAATTCCATAGAATAGATACTCTTTATTGCACACCATAAAAATTACAAAATATGTAGAAAATTTTACAAGGGGTGACACAATGGGCGGTCTTATCGCTAAAATCTTTTAAAGACAACCTTTGGATGGATTAAGGGGAAGGAGAAACATTACTGCAGGTAGATTGTTTGCAGGTGATTGTTGGTAGATTGTTTTTAAGTTTTTTTGTTGAGAGTTAACCTTGAGAGGTTGAGACTCTTTAACCGGTCTTTCCTGTGGTTGCTTTCTAACTCGATGCCTCCAGCCAGGGCGAGATAGTTTGTGGTGAAGGTACCTTTTACTTATCTATATATATATAAATCAATTGCTGTTCGTTAGACTAACGAAAGAACACACAAAACAAGAAAAATTAAATTAAAAAATTGCTGTTTTTTGACACATTTTTATTAATTTAAATAAAAAAAGATTATCAAACTCTTATTTAAGTAACATATAAAGTTATATTATATACAAAATAATTTAATTTAAGGAATTAATACTAAGCATTTGTAAAATAAAGTAAAATAAATAAAAAAAAAGACAAAATATCATTAAATATTACAAAAAAAAAAAAACCCAAACAGACTCAAATACAAATTTACAAATAAGTACATATATAATTTTTTTACACATTTTCCTTATCACTCTCGTTGTCAGACTCCAATTCTGAGTCAGCATCCAGATTGGATATATCCAAAAACTCGAACTCAGTTTCCTGAAATTGAATTAAGTCGAGAGTTTCAGCAAAAAAGCTCTGCTTTTTCTTGGCATCTAACTTAGGCCTTTGTACACTTAGCAAAGGATCCGAAGAAACAACAAGCATATTTAAAATGTCTTGATTGGAATCCTGCCTGCTTCTTTTCCGCGAATGATGTTCTCGAAACCTCCTAAAATCTTTGTTTCGAGACTCTGAGGCTTCTTCCGAGAGAGTCCCAATCGGCACAATATTATTTTTCTCAATTATGTCAGCCCCATGGATTAATAATTTATGAACGGTTGACGACATGTAGTACCAGTCGTATAATAATACGTACTTTTCTGCTGTTTTGCGGGCATAATCTCTAAATTTAATTATATCGACCTGCTCTCCAGATGTAATTGCTTGTAAAATTACAGCAAATCTTTTGATGAGGTCTTCATCCAAACCGGTTATAGCTGCGGTTTTATTAGGAAACTCAAAGAATTTTCTTGCAGTATTCCCGTCATTGGTGGTTCCCGAGCCTTGTTTTACTATATCAGTCAACAGATTGAGCTCATCTTTGAATTTATTTTGAATTATTTTCTTCCTTGTCTGTAGCATTTCTTTGTTGTCATCACTTCTCGCTGCCCACCGTTTGAAGTCGAGCCTGTATGCAATGTGTAACAGACATTCCATACAATTTATACGGGCGTGTAGAGATGACAAGCCAAATTCATACAGGTCAGAACACACAATTTTTGATGTTACAGCATCTAAGCGGTTCATTTCTGTAGGCTTTGCTAAGCACAGGTAGCACGATGCATTTGATCTAGCTTCAGAAAGGTAAGTGCAAACTTTAGCGTCGATCATCGTCATCATTAGTTCATGAGTCACCCTATTATTATTATTGCACTCTGTGGGGATAAGGGCCTCAATTTCTTCATCCATTTGTTTTTTCAGCTCAAGGACAACTGCTTCACTCTCCTTTACAAAAGTAAACTGAACTGGACGACAATACAAAACTGAGCATGGTTTTGGGTTCGTCCATAAGATGTTGTCTCCATCTGTCAGTTTAAGTGGCACCAAGGAGGTCATGAAAATGCTCGAGTCATCTTCCTCACCCTCCATTTTCTGCTTGTATCGGCTTTGGTTAGAAGCACCATCAAATCCCCACGTTATGCTCTTCCTTAGAAAGGCTTTGAAGGATTCTTGTAACTGTGATATCAAGTAAAGCTTGAAGTGTAATCCTAGCCGATGAATCAGTAACTGTCACTGATTGCTTCGGAGGGTAGCAATCAAGCTTAGTTTGTTGCACTTTATAGTAAGATGGATAAATATCCTTAGCACCTTCCTGAATGCCAGCCTCTCGCAACGTAATATATTGCCACTTTGAGAGTTTTAGCGAAAGAAGCAATCCAAGCGCCTTTTCTGACGTAAATATGATTGTTTTCGCTGGTTTCTTAAGCGTTTCATTTAATTTAGCGGCTGCTTCAGGATTTTTCATCATGTATTCAGACAGAGGCGATATCTCCATGCCCTTCTTCTTTTAAACGTGCTGCAGCTGCATATGCCAATTCACTGGAATCTTCGCCTGTGTGTTCATCAGATCTTCTCTTTTTTTGTTTACTTCCCAGATCTTCGAATGGTTTACGGGATCTTTTCGTCATTGTTCCAATGGACGTTGATGTCGACGGTTCTGGAGAGACTGAGGGCGCTCTTGGTATCTCATCAACACTTGGTTCTTGATTAACTAAAGTTTGCACAAAACTCGGCCAATCAATATTTGCTCCCAACCAATTCTCGTACTTTCTCCTGAAATTATCAAGGAATCGGTTGGATTTCTGCCACCTTTGTAAAGCGGCTCGCGTAAATCTCCGACAAAATTCTTTGAGAACAACACGATCTTCGTCAGACAGGCAATCGCCTATGCGGGATACAACTGCACTGAACAATACTTCATGATCAAATGAAGTACTCTCACTTCGTAGAAGAACAAACAAGTCTAAATTCGTGATTAAACTTTCCATTCTAGGATTTTATAGTCGCAGATTTAGTGTTAGCAGTTACACAGTTGTGAACAAACTAAATTATAAAACAAAACTTTAGCCCTTTTATTGCAAAACGCCAATAATTAGGTAACTACCCTCATTAGTTATCTTCTCATTAGCTAATGAAAATTTATAATTGTCACTAACTATTCTTAGAACTCATAGCACTGCTAATTAACAAATTAGCTTACTTATCAGGAAAAGTTGAATGTAATCCATAGTTGGCATTGTCGTGAGATATCGAAAATCATTAAATCACCTATAAAGACTCATTAGAAGACCTAATCAGTGTAGTTACTTAATCACTTCTTTTCGGACTCATTAGAAGAGTAAACAATTGGTAATTTGGTTGTATGAAAAGTTTTAAAACTCATGATGTGTTGATAAATATCTAGCTCAAGCATAGTTGTCTACGTGTGGGTGTACTATAAACCTCTGCCAACTCCTTCGGAAATATAGGAGTGATGCTATTTTATGTTACGTGTAGTTAAAAGTCCGTGTTCTTCAACATAAACACTAAAAGGAATCGTTTCATATGAAAAAACAAATGAAAATATTTTGACGATTTTAAAAAAAAAACGGCATGAAATTTTTCGTCAAATCCGCAACCAAAAAATTATAAATAATTAGCACTATGACCACCTCCAAGGATATTACGGTTAAACATGCCGTTTAGGAGATAATTTGATTTTTCATACTAGCTCCATACATTTTTTTCTTATAAAAATTATAACTCTTCCATTTGTGCACACATTTACTTCATATGACATTTTATAGAACAGTAATGATCAGCAGAAGTCATTTCCAGCAAAAAAAATAACATTTAAGAAATCGAGATCCTATGTCTTCTACAGCCGATTTTCGATCCACCGTGCGGCTGGGCCGATTTAGCTGATTTTGGTTTTGAAATGTTTGTCGTAGTCCAGGGAAGGTTTAAACGGTGAGAAAATATGAAAAAAAAAAAAAAACTATTAGTGAACGGCTGGACCGATTTCGCTAATAATTGTTTTGTTGTGTTTGTTATTATCAGGAGAAGGTTGGACGGTAGGTAGGGTAGGGTAGGGTAGGGAAGGGTAGGTAGGTAGGGTAGCGTAGGTAGGTAGGTAGGTAGGGTAGGTAGGGTAGGTAGGGTAGGGTAGGGTAGGGTAGGTAGGGTAGGGTAGGTAGGGTTAGGGTAGGTAGGTAGGTAGGGTAGGGTAGGGTAGGGTAGGGTAGGGTAGGGTAGGGTAGGTAGGTAGGGTAGGGTAAGGTAGGTAGGTAGGTAGGGTAGGGTAGAGTAGTGAAGTTTATACAATATTTCCTTTGCGCGTAGACAAACTGCCACAGTCAAATAGCTTTTGACAGAACGAAGTCTGTCGGGTCAGCTAGTATACAATAAATACATACATACATAAAACATGTTATACTTATCTATATAAATATATACAATAATAATTATGAAGCAAGTGCAAATAACAGAACAAAAAAGAAATTATGGTTAAGAGAGTTTTCTTATCATAATTTTAAAAATGGACAAAGATTGCACACGCCTTATCGACACGGGCAAGGCATTCCATAACCGCACTGCTTGAACTGTAAAAGATTTATCATAGAAACTGGAATGCATCGGCATCTCTAGTCTCAAGTTTTCTGATGACCTCAGATATCTGTTATGTGTGTCACGAAGGAACTTGAAACGTTCTTTAAGATAAGAGGGAGTTGTAGGATTGAACAGAATACTGTAGAGCTGAAACAAGATGTGAGAATTCCGGCGAAGGCGTATGGGAAGCCACTTGAGCTTTGTACGAAATTCAGAAATGTGATCATATTTGCGCAAGCCAAATATAGGTAGAATACTTTTTATTATGTACATCATAAAAATTACAGATATAAATGTAGAACTGTTAAATAGGGTGTCACAATGGGCGGTCTTATCGCTAAAAGCGATCTTTTACAGACAACCTTTGGATGGATCAAAAAGTAGGAGAGACAATACTGTAGTAAATAATACTGTGATAATACTGTACTAATATAAATCTTATACAAAAGTTTTGAAGTCGCTCAAGTTTATCTAGTTGTGCGTCAGTGAGATCGAGATAACTGACGTCAGCGTAGTCAAAGATGGGAAGTAAATCTGTAAGATCAAAGTATCCATGGTGTAGCAATTTTTAAATATTTTTGTGATCGATTTCTTGGTACTCATATTGTATTCAGTTTATTATTCCTGAGATGCACTTTGCAATAATAATTAACCCGTCGAAGATACAGGTCATTGTTGTTGGTAGCTCAAGGATGTTCTCCAAGATAAACTGGTCGCAGCTTCCCCAGGTTAAATTTAACGGAACTGCTATTCCGGTAGTCAAGAAACTTGGAGTTTAGATCGACAAACATCTTTCTTGGGGTCCCCAGTTGCAGGACATAAGTCGCAAAATCTGCCAAGTCCCTGAGACGATTGCGGAACTTTCTTCCAACAGCCACTAAAACAGCGCTTGCATAATCCCTTTTATCAAATCAAATCAAATCATTTATTTCTTTGCAAACATGGGTATTCATATTGGTACATAGATGTTGTCATAGAAGTTAGTTCTCCATGTTCTGCCGTCACATGAGCATACAAATCATAATCAATTAGGTAATATAATTTTAAAATAACAATTAAAATATTATTATAATTAAATTTACAAATTAATGTCAAATCGTTTAAATCACAATAAATAGAAAAATGACATAATATTAGATTAAATGTCAATTGTTAAAATATTAAGTATGTCAATGGATACAATACAAGCATGTCTATTTAAATAAGTAATACAAATAGAGAATAAATATTGAATTTTATCAAGTCCAAATTCATTTTAACCTGCAACCCATGTGCCTCACTCCACTCGCAAATTGAAACCTTATTTATTCTCTATAGATTATACTCAGACCAATAAATACTTTTTTATTGGTCTGAGAGATTATAATGCTTGTTTTTATCTTTCCAGTTATGTATTTTTGCAGTCGGTTTTTTACCCGACTGCCCAAGAAGGAGGGTAATGTTTTTTGAGAGTCTGTATGTAGGTATGTATGTCTATTTCTTTGGTACGCTCTATAGCCTAAAAGACTTGATAGATTTTAACATAATATGAGTTGTCGTTAGATTCGTCTATACATACCTACATATCGTCGCCTTAGTGGTGAAGAGAGCTTAGCCACATCTTTGACCGAATTGAGTTATGAACACCACCTACTCGTCGTTAGACGGAGATTCTAGTGGTGAAGAGATCTAAGTGATAGCTCAACTGGAGGTTTGGTTTTTCATTCAGACGTGAAAGGAGTTAAATGAAACTAGGAACAAAAAATCAAGTGGTGAATTTTTGATTTATGTTTATCTTGGAACCAGTTTAGTGTGGAATAGCTCCCTTCGCTACTAAGGCGACGATCTATACTCTCGAAAAACATTACCCTCCTTCTGTGGCAGTCGGGTAATAAATTAGTAACGAACAGAAGACTTTTGATAGATTTAACAGCGAGTCCCAAACTAGGCACAGCCTGTATCTTGGTGACCCAAATTCTACACTAAGTTAATAATTTAATGTGTTCTGCTAGCGCAATATTAAAATTCATTAGTTCATAACACATTTACAAAAAAAAAAAAAAAAAAATGTATATATATATATATTTTTTTTTAAATTCTGTGTGTACATAAATATTAAAATAAATAAATTGAAAAGATAAATACAAAGATGTGAGTACAAAGAAACCAATAGATTACACATGCAAAACAGGGTGAGTGAGTGTGGAGTGTAAGTGTATGAGTGAGGGTATGTATTTAATCAGAGTGTGCCTGTGTTACAAAAAAAAAAAGAAATGAGTTTTGTTTGAGTTTGAATCTTAACGGAGACTAGCCATTGGGGCAGGAGATATAGATGCACGAGTGAGTGCGCCAACACAGGTTCAATAGTAGTCCGATGGGACGTCAATCCGACACGACCGGAGGGAGTTCAAGCGAAGGACCAACGTAGACAATTATTGATAATATAATATAATTAGACTAAAGAAATGTTACAATGTTATAGGGGACGATAAGTACCTACTTAGGACTATCGAAAACCATTATAAGTAAAATCTGGTTACTTTAAGACTTCGCAGAGAGTGACTTGTGAATTCCTATAAAATTGGAGACTGAAACAAAATATGTATTTATGCTTACACCCTCGCGTACGTGCCAACTTAGAACGGAAATCTTACACGAAATAAAACTTGGGAGCAAGTGTCAGAGCCGACACTTGCATATAACTTGCAGTTATGTAACTAACTCGCATCCCACATGTCGAGAATACTCGACTCAGATGTTGCAATAGGTACTATCAGGGTCACGGATATCTAACCACCTTGAAAACAAAATCCCGTGCACACGTTGACCCCATCTGTTTACCCACACACCCACACCCACACTTTTTTGCGACGACCAATAAAAAAAAATAGGCAGTCATAAGGACTGCCGACTGACAGAAGTGAAAACTCAAAACTTTGGAATAACTGACAGTCTGGGGCTACACGTCACGAGCTTGTCGCGTATTTCGGTGATGCGAATCCATACGTTTTTCCCCTACCAAAAATCGCTCAACGCGGCTAAAGAAGTTACACTACAAAAAAACTTTTGTTAAAAAAAAATCTTAGGCTCTGTTACAATGATCAGATGTCTGACCACATCAACTGTTTTTTTTACGGTCTTTGTTTTCATTTACAAAAATAAGGGGCTCAGTAAAAATCTGATGCTGCGATGCTATTGGTTGATAAGCATTTGTAAGCGTTACTATAGCAGCCGATCGCTGCAAGCAGGAATAGTCCTTACGGTATTTAGATGTATGTGCCCGTGACTGTACTTATATGAGTTGGAAAAGTTGTCAATAGTCGTCACTTCACTATTTTATAGGTATTAGGTATGTAAGTTTATATTATCATTACTCACGCTTAGTATATGAATTAGTAAATGCAGCAAATTCTTTATGCCGAATATAAATTCAATCTACTTAAATTAAAGTTTTTTTTATAATTAAAGAATATACAATATATGTCGCAACTAACTATTTACACTAGGTACTAAATTAAAAGACTAAAAAACTAAATATACAAAAAGATAAAAATACAAATGAAAATAAAAGGACACTTGGCGTCGAAGTACTCGTCCGCATCGCTGTCATCCGGAAACGTGCCCAGAACACTGGCAGCATTGCCACGTTGAATGGCAATGCTAATTCTTTGGCCAAAGAACGAGCTAGCCCTCTGGTCACGTGAAGTATCAACCAGTCGGCGAGAAATTTCCTTAAAAAGGAGTCGTGCACTCGGGCTCCATGACCCGAGCGTTTTGACCCCAAATTAAATTAAAGTTATTTACTCCAAAACCAATAACAATGCCGGTCACGTTGCACGATAACACTTACGTTAAAACCTGCCAAAAGAATTTTTAAGAATTTTCTCTTTTTAACAAAAAAATATCGTTTATTTTTAGCACGAACGCTGTTGTCTTAAGTTAATTTGATCGATGCCAATCTTCTCCGGGTTATTGAGTTATCTTAGATAAATTAAATTTTAAAAGAGGGTTGCGAACGTAATTGGGAGATCAGTGAGGTTAAGTGGAAAAGTAAAGGTTACCTGTTGGTTAGCTTTTAAGTTCATCTTAACCTTACTGGATATTATACAGGGTTATTGGTAACACACTAACAAACTCTTAGGACTATATTACTAACATCATAAGTAGGGCTTTCAATACCGGTATCCCGGGATCCCGTAATACCGTGATCACGGATTTTATTTTGGCCTTTTTCAATACCGGTATTGACGGCCCAATATCGTGATTACGGTATTACAAACATTCGATGTGATCTTATTCTCGCACTTATTTTCACCAGCGCAAGCGTCCCGCTGTTATCTTTAGCGCACCCTCCCGCGCCCCGCCTGAGACGATACCCGAAATCAAGCTGTAATTATGTCGTTTTTTATTGCATAATTACAAGAATGTTACTAAAATGAACACCAAATGATTGCTAGCTAATTACTACACACACTAATACTTACATTTCTATAAATGATGCCTACCGAAATAAAAATGATGACATACGCTGATTTTTACATGAGACATTAGATAATAATAGGAAGTTTATAAAAAAAAAATACTTTACAAAGTTTATGTGAAATGCCTGCCTGCAAAAGGACTAGATTAAGTTTCAAGTTTTGATTATGTTCCTATTTCCTAGTCCTACCTTAATAATCAACCAATACCAAATTGTTATATAAGAGAGCTATGTATAAAATATATTTATGTTATAATTTAAAAAAAACAATAAGGACAATAAAGACTGATTTGACAATAAAAACACTTATTTTAAAGGTTTTATTAATATCATAATTCAACTTGCGTTCAATACCGGTATTGATACCGTGATCACGGTATTGATTTTCCCAATACCGGTATTGATACCGGTATTAAAAAAATGAGGTATTTGAAAGCCCTAGTGAATAGCTATGCAGATCCGACATTTCAACAAAGAGTAAACGTAAAAGGTAAATGCTCACTTGCCGTGAGCACACTCGTCGTGAGCATTACTTATGTATTTATTTATTTATTATTCACAAAATCCACAGCTCTTTGAAATTCTAACTTAAAATATATAAGCTAGTCTTACGGCCAATTACGGATTTACAATTTAATAGCAATACAATACATGCAGCAGAAACTAACATAGAATCATGTGAAATGCTAGCACCAACTATACCCAAAGTCTCAAATCCACATAATTTATGTAAACAAAGGGGATAACATATCAAAAAAAATATCTTCGTAATGGTAATTCACATAAAATGGCGAAAAAAGAGATTTCATTTTCTTTTAAGTACTGATTTTAAGAAATAATAATTAAGAAATAATCATACTTCACCAAAAATCAAAAAACGCACCGGATAATGAAATACTATCAATTACTTACAAACGATATAGAAATTTCTGTAATAATCTGTTGAAAAAGCTAAAAAAACCAATATGATCAAAGTCAACTTCAGAAAGCAGGTAAAAACAGTAAACTTATATGGAAATTCATAAAAACTAACACTTTTAGGTCAAAAAATCCCGAAACTGCGCTTGATCTTTTATCTTCTGAGCTAAGCCCTATCGAAGCAGTAAATAAAGCTAACAACTTCTTCATTAACGTAGGAAAAAACATAGCAGAAAAAAACCTATTATCTAATAGATGTTTTTCCATTCAAAGCCAAACTAACACATATGCAGCACGAAACTCTTTTGTCTTATTAGATACTAATGTTAATGAGGTTGTAAGTATAATAGATGGATTAAAGGAAATTTGTGCCGTAGGATGTGATGACATACCTAATAGCATACTCAAAAGATTTAAATACGTCATTGCCCCTCCCTTGACTCACATTTTTCAGTTATGTTTAACAAAAGGAATATTTCCTAAATTGCTTAAAAAAGCCGTAGTCACCCCTGTGTTTAAAACTGGAGACAAAAATTGTTTAAATAACTACAGGCCAATTTCAGTTTTAACAGGGCTCTCAAAGATTTTGGAAAAAATTATAAACAGAAGATAAGTAAACTATCTTGAAAGTAGTAAATTACTCTCTGATCATCAATTTGGTTTTAGGCCTAAAAGGTCAACGAGCCAAGCTGTTCACCATCTGACAAATTTTATAAGCACAAATTTGGATACCATAGGGATATTTTTAGACCTTGCCAAGGCTTTTGAAACCATTTCTTGTACTTTGCTTTTATAAAAAATGGAAATGCTGGGAATACGGGGAATACAATTGCAACTATTATCTGATTACCTTACCGACCGCCATCAATGTGTAAAAATAGGTCAATGCATTAGTTCTGAACTTAAGAATAGCTGTTATGGAATCCCACAAGGCAGTATTTTGGGTCCTACTTTGTTTTTAATATATATAAATGACCTGTGCAATTTGACACTACAAAAGGGTGTAATTATGTCTTATGCGGATGACACAGCTCTACTGTTCGCAGCTAAATCAAAGGCCGAGGTCTATGAGGTAGCACAGAATGGTTTTAATACTGTGTCTAATTGGCTTCATAAAAATCTCTTAACTTTAAATACAGATAAAACCAAGTACCTATTATTTACAATGAGAAACACTAATCCAACGCTTACTAATCTAAACATTCAATCGCATAACAACTGTAATTTACATTATGCTGACATTGCATGCACTTGTCCCACTTTAGCTAAAACCGATCATATCAAAAATATCTAGGCGTCACGATTGACACAAACCTGAATTTCCGCAAACACATCGATTTATTATGCACCAGAGTGCGTAAACTAATATACATTTTTAAACATTTACGTAACATTGCCGACTTTAAATTAATTAGGCAGGTTTATTTGGCGTTGGGTCAATCTATTATTACCTACTGCATAACATCCTGGGGGGGTGCTGCTAAATCAATTTTACTGCACCTAGAACGCGCCCAAAGAGCAGTTTTAAAGGTTGCTACTTTTCGTCCATTTAGATTTCCTACACACCAGTTTTATATGGCATGTAAGGTGCTAACAGTACTTACGTCAATTATTAGTTAAAATTCTTAACGCGAAAACTCGAATTAAATGCCAAATACCAAATTGTTATTAATTTGTTTATGTTGCTGTTTAACAGACTACATTAAATATTTGCATGCCATTACTACATGGCAGATCAATGTGTCTGCACTGAATATTATATTAAACATCTTTTGTACCCACCACATTTTATGCAAATAAAAGATTTTGATTTTGATTTATCGTTAAGCAATCGCTCACTTGACGTCAAGTTGATAACTGAAGTCGGATATGCTTGCGGACATATACGACGAAGTAACGCGTCGGCGCCGTACACTGCTGATCTAGTCCTATATAACATCATTGCATGAACCAATGTATTATGAATTTCCTTCAATATCCTTCAGATTGTGAATCTTGAGCAATTGGGGTGAAGAATAACAACACTCAATCAAATTACGAAGTTTTCACCACAGATGAGGTTCATTCAGGGTTTTAGAAACCTTGTGTGAGCATACCACTGCCTTTGCTCATCCCCTAAGGCATTTCAAGCGTGTAAATAATATTAATAATTTATGTTCCAGTACTTTGAAAACGCCTCCGCCTTCATACCTGAGCGCTGGTCTGAGGACGCGCCACAACCACCGCCAGGAGTCTACATGCCTTTCGGAGATGGACCTCGGTATTGTATAGGTGGGTATAGTAAGCTTTGTCACAGCTACAGATCGGATAATCGGATGCTTATTTACCTAAAGTTGGGGTATTGACTATTATGGAATGTACTTTTGTATCGATCGTAAAAATATCGCGATTTCGGAATTGATTATTACTTTTTAACTATGGAATCGAAAGCTAGCTTATGGTGTAAAGTTAAATAATACCACATATTTAAGAAGTCGTTTCCATACCATGTATCCGATAAGTTGTGTATTCCCGGATTTCCTGGAATCCCGGGATTTATATTAACAATATTTTTTTTAAGAAACCGCTTTCAAAATTTCGTAGCCGAAAATGAACTTTAGGTACCTAAATATGCATCCGAATATCCGATCTCTAGTGATAGCCTTTACTTATATTATGTAGGCCTATTTTGTGGCGTGGGTCATCATCATCATCAGCTGAATAGACTTTTCCCAACTATTGGGATCAGCTTCTTAGTGGCTAAATGGTTAAAAAAAAGGACCTTTAGGTCGTTTTGGTTAGTAGGTATAAAACACGAATTAGAAACTAGTGTTAGTACTTACATCTACCAGAAAAACAATACAAACTATTCATTAGTTCGCCGCAGTGGCATGTAGGGTTATCTAGGGTTACCATCTATGTAAGGGAGGATGCCTGTCTAGGATGTACAAAATGCCAGAGGTATTTTTATTATATCTCTTTAATTATTTAGTGTAATGAGCTGAAATTTGACATGTGAATTGTTGCATTAATACACTAAATATTGGGATATGTTTCATTTTGCTTTTCCATTAAAAAGTTCTACAATCGGATGTCATACAATATAGTGATCCAGTTGTAGTAAATTATGCCATTGCTCATTAATTACTAAGAGCACATAAATGAAACTTGGCAGGACTTTGTAGACCCTTACAAGATACAAATAAACGTTATAAGTTAGGCTCTAGAGTTACTATTTTAAGCATTTGGACCTAATAACCTTATTTTACTTTTACGTGTATATCTTCTGAACGGTATGTTTATTTCAAATTCGGTTTTCACAAACATCACACACAAATTCAAAGCAACGTGCGTAAAAAATTACAACTCTCCACTAAACCGTTTTATATGATTTTCATCAAATGGCCAAACGTCAGCGCAGCGGAAACTTGAATACACAGAACACTATACTCCTTCTTGAATATCTTCGCAGTTTTATGACACGCAAATTTCATTTTTTTTTTTTTTATGCTACTAATCTACTATGAGTTTGCTCTTGACTTTAGTCTAGGTCTGGATGACAGAGACAAAGTCTACGATGGAGTGAGCTTACCCAGAAGAAGCCTGTTCACTCTCACTTTGAATATACATACACATTTACCTCTCGCTACACACTAATTATTAGATGTATTTGTTTTCTAGGATGACGTAGTTCCAGCGGAAACAGTTTTTCTTGAATAGCTCCCCAATGGTTGGATGCACAAATTTATACTTACCATACACATTTACACGACGTCATACACTAATTATCTGTAAAACTGAAATTACGAAATTCGACACTTTTCCGCTGCGACTACGCACATGAAAAATGCCTGTCTATTGTAAAAAAAGGAAATCTCAAAATAAATAATACGCAACAGATAAGTAGTTTTAAAGATGACATTTTATTCAAACTGAAAAGTATGAACGTATTTTTCTGTTCCTTTCTTCTTGTCTGTTTATATGTGTGTACATAAATTGTTAAATAAATAAATAAATAAACAATTTTCGACCACGAAACTAATTTAGAATAAACGAACTTACTACACTGAGTTCTTATATTTTTCCGAAGACATAATTTTTGGTTTAGGTCCATCTTCCATGTCATGTTTGTCCCATTTATTATGCCCATGAAACAATCCAATCTAAATAAATTTATGGGTGTCGAGATGGGACACCAAATTTTTTACAAAAGTTATTATTTGTTTATTTATTATTCCCAACACAACTAGCATTACAGGTTGCCCCAAATCGGTAGCGTGGTCTTAAACAATTTTTTTTTTATTACAGCTTGTCACACATAAAGTAATTTTTGTGAACTCATTCAAACAACAGGTAAATAAATCCACCCTCTCCGCGATTTCATTGAGTGTATGCAAGGTGCGCGTCAAACGTGCTTCACCCAGCAGGTTGGTCCGGCCACGAGGCACCGCCAGTAACCTAGCTCTACCGTGAGTTTGCACAGTCAATACTCGCTAGCGTCTCCGTAAATAATATGTATGAAATACTGTACAGCGCCCCTAGCGGTCACTGAAAGAATTGAAATGCATACCATGAGCACTATAGATTTCGATAGGTAAGAAACCTAACGTAATCTATTCGATAGTCACTAACGTTTTTCAGCTGTCGCCATACAAAACGGCACCATGAGTCACTAATTTGATAGACGCTATCGAAAAATACGCTTACGATAGTAGTTACGTAACTCACTAGCATTTTGACGAGTGAAACGTAGTTTACAATAAAATTATAACCGATTTTGAGTCCAATTAAGTAAAAATAATGCCTGGAAGATATTATTTGGCATGGAATATGTTAGCGGCCGCTGAATTAGAAGACCAACGACGTGAAAAACGTGAATTTCAAGCCAACATGAGAAAAATAAAATGGAATGTCTATTTAATTGAAAATAAATATCAATCAACCCTGGCTACCCTGGTGCTTCCCCTAATTATTAAAATAATTTGATAGAAAGTAGAAACATACCTTTCCATGAACTCCACCATCAGTTGAAATTGTGCCACAAAGGTCCTCATTGTATTGTTATCTTTTAAACTTATTTAACTCCGAGTATATGAGTATATGCCTTCTCTCTTCTTATTACTTAGAAAGAAAGAAACAAAACATATGGAGTGAAGTTAGCTAGACGAGACGATCTATCGAGCTTACGTTAGCGCCCGCGTAAGACTCCGTAAAACTCATGGTGCAAGCATTATCGAAATCTATTCGATCCACGTTAATACGCTAGCGAGTTTAACGATAGCGAGTAAGTTTTCGATAACAACTCATGGTAGCATCCTTTAGCACACCCGGGGGGGGGGGGGGGGGGGGGGTTTCTAAAATTTTAGTATAAAAATCTTCACACGACACGTTTTTAAAGTTTTCTTGGGTTACTAATAACGCTTTTATAGACTCTACTGTCAGCAGCAAGGTTCGCCGATATACTGTCTTTTAGGCCTTTGGAAACCCAGTGGCCTAGGTACTGATAAAGGGGACACCTAAAGAAAATCCGTTCTAGGTATTTCAATAATAAGAGTTAATTATCTTTTTCTTAAGGCGAGATTCTTCAAGTTAACCTCTAGGAAATGTAATTTTAATGTTATTTTATTTAGAAACGGTAGTGATTAAACACGTGAAAAATTTTATGTTAATTTTGAGACCTTTCTGTAGGTACGTCGGGTACTCGTTATATAATATAATTAGATAAAGTTCGCTCGATAGAAAAAAAATCCAAACATACCCTTATTTTGTAGATTAAAATCATTTTATTTCAATATACCACATTATGTATGAAAATTACATCAAAATAAACGTCTATGATGATGTAATGTCCGTCGGGTTTAACATTGTTAATATCGTAAAACATATAATTTTCAACCCAAAATTAATGAAATCCACGGCACAATTTACTCGCGCCCAGCTGCTGCCACCTCTTGAACGAAAATGCACGCTCGAAGAACCTCGCCTTAATGTTAATGTATTGGCATGTGTGTTTTACTAAAGTTACGTGAGACGTGATAAGAAAGTAAAGATTTCAATCAAGTGGTAAGAGCGGGCTTGGGTATTATAAAAATCATATTTATGAGTTAGAAAGAGAAAGACTATAGTGTTAAAGTAGGATGGATTTGTTTATACTATACTCTAACAGTGGGCTTCTAAGAAGAAGCTGGGAGATTTGTTTCTATTCAGTATGGCCACAATAAGATAACAAAAAGTCCTGTCTGCCAGCGTTTCCTTCCACATGTAACCCGTCTGCCTTCAAAGCAAAAGTAATTAGGCATCTTCAAAGCACACTCGTTCCATCATAGACCTCATCCATTGCTTTCCATCAGGTGAGATCGCGGTCAAGAGCAGGCCCAATCAACAATAAAAATTATCAATAGTGTATGGCCAACAAATTAGTGGTCAGAGCTCGGGTCTGTAGTTCTACATGTGCATCAGAAAGTAACACATGCACAAAACTACAAGTCTGTATTGTTTTTTTATCTACTTGCTCATGGCATTCCTGTCTGACCCCTTGCATGCTCAGCGTGATACATATTCTACAAAATAAGTTTCAACAACTCTGTTCTCTCAGGTGCCAATTTCTAAGAACACACAAGCTATCGATGCAGCGTCAGCAAAAAAAATAACACCATATTGCGTTACCTTGTTTATATTCACCCGTGATATTGAGTGTCGAGTGGTATATTTTTTGTCGGGCCACTTGTGTAACTTGTGCAACCCGATACTTATTGTTTTGGAGAAGGAATGTGTGAATCGTATGTGTAATTATGCAGTACCTTTTTACATTATGTTACACAAGAAAACATTATTTGCAAGTCTGCAAATCATTATAAATATATCTACCAAGGGGAATCGAACCCGGCTGAGTGAGTGGCCCACTAAGTCATCACGCCAATCAATTAAACCCTGGTACCTACCTACATAACTTTTCTCTCATTCCAGGTAAAAGATTCGCCCTGATACAAATGAAGTGCTGTCTCCTTAGACTACTACAGCACATAAGGCTCTCGCCAGCGCCCCGCACCGATTCTCTCGGCAAGCAGTACGTGGAGCCGCGCGTCGAGCCTTTCATCGCCGATCCCCGCTCCCCCCTCACACTCCACCCCGCTGACTCTATGGTCACACTCAGCCTTTTATGACGAACTTTTTTTGCAGACCCTACTTTTTAAATGCAGATAGTGAGAAATTTTAATTTGAGATTGATTTGTGTTCTAAATTCTTTGATAATTTTACTATTAATTAAATGTGAATGTTTGAATGTATTATCACCTATGTAGTTTATGAGAAAACAACACAAATTGATTTGTGGTGTTTTAAATAATAAATATTGTAATTAAAATATTAAAGAGCTGGGTAGTAGCCAAAGTTGACCGTATACTTTTGGATTTTAAAGAAAGAATATTATTTTAAAACTAAACGTATAAGTAGGTTGAGGTTGAGATAGGAGCGTTCTTAGCCAGTGATTATACGGCATTTTAGAATAAGACTATTAATAAGTAATATTTTTTTAAAAATTTTGTACTTGATATTTCTGTAAATAAACTGCTTTACTTGTATATAATATCTCTATGGTTTTATTTATGCTCGTATATGAAAATAATAAGAATAAACTACCTATTCAAATTCAAATTCAAAAGACTCATAAAGGGTTAGTAACCTTGTCCTTAAAACTAAGTGTTAGTAAATAACACGATACCAAGGGGCAATGACATACCTGACAGCAGTGTATTACATACGGACAGTCCAGTAAGTGTATAGTCCAGTCTGTCAAGTCATTTTTAGAACCCTGTTGGGGCTGGCCATGCATGCATGTCACCATCGATGCCACGCGTTTGCGCATTATTGTATAAAAATAATTTAGACGCGCCGCGGCCGCCACTGCAACGCCATGGCAACCCCATAAGTTTTCACTTATAGCCAATGATTAATATCATTGCCTATAACACCTTTCCAAAACATGGTTCAGCTTTCAATGCCTTCTCGAACATTTCAATAGGCCCAATTCGTCCAAATCCCAACATAAATCTAAGAAAAATACTAAAGCCAGAGACATGTTAGAACTTTAATTCTCGAGGTTTTTTTGAGCGACCTCCTTTCAAATCTTTTATTACATTAAGTGCCAATACAGGGTGTTTTTGAGATAGGACTTTTGGGCGAAAACTCGAAAAGCGAATCTCTCTTAATTTCAATTAAGTAAAAAAAAAAAAAAAAAATCGGCCAACTGCATGTTGGACCACGCACAATGAAGGGTTCCGTAGTTGGGATGAATTTATCCCAAGAACAAACTTAAAATTGTAGTTGAAAAACATGTTCTCCCATACATTCCAACTGCAAATGTAAGTTGGTTGACTATTAATCGTTAACTTGCAAAGCCTATTTTTCTGTGATATTCCGTGAATTTTTTCACATCTCCAAAAACAGGTGCAAAAACAATACTGTATCTTTTTTTTCTTTTCATTTATCTCGGAAATGGTGTGTCCTATAGTAAAAATAATGAAAATTTCGACCCCCTTTATAAAAGCCAACAACCCCTAAAACTCAACATGTAGATAACAATTTTCCATACAAAAAGTGAAAAAATCCATAAGAAACATGTCGAGGCTGCCCCCCCTGCGCGCCTCCGGCTCTAAAGAAATTCACGGGGTAGGGCAAACAAGTACCACGTCGCGAAGCCAAAATAAAAATGAAATAGTAAACTGAAATAGTCTACGTCTCTAAGGACCTATACTAGAGATGGGCTGAATGTGGTTTAAACCGAATACGAACTTCGGCCGAACATTCGGTTAAAATGAAAAGTTCGGCCGGTGTTCGGCCGAACTTCGGTTCAATTTCGCGCGCTTTCTCGAAAGCGACGCGTCGTGATTTGTTTACGCATTTACTTCAATTAATTATTGCTAGATGTACCCCGCCCGCACACCGCGCTCCAGGCTGCTCCTGGAAGCTCTGTATATTCTGAGCGACTTTTTTGAGAGGCAAGAAACGTATACGAAAAAAAACGTAACAAACTTCTGCCAGATAAGGCAGAATCTTTGGTGTTTTTGCAACATAACCTGCCTCTAGTAAATTTTAAATATGAATAGATAAGAAAAGTTTAATTTGATTGTTGAAAAAAATACCCTTTAATTGTAATAAAAAATACTTGATTTTAATTAATGTTTAGTTTGTGAACCAAAAACGTGATTTTTTTATTCAATTTAAGAATATTATAAATCCAGATGTTATTTATTATTTATTTATTTTATTATTTATGTACACACAGTTAAATACATAGAGATACGATATCATTATGTCTGTTAGAATACTAAGTTTATTTCATTTTTGTAATAGTATGTCTAATTTTTATGTCTAATTAATTAGGCAGAAATTTTCAAGACTAATAAGAAGAATCAGATTTAATTTTTAAGGTTTACATTTACAATGTTCCTAACTAAAATAAATGACCATGAGTGAGTCAAAGACATAATTATTTTTTATTTTACAGTAATGCTATTCTAATTCTATTAAATGTCAGTCAAAATAGTGCAAGTAGGTATTATTTTTCTTGTGCCGAATGTTCGGCATCTGAACCGAATTTCGGCCGAATGCCGAAGTTCGGTTCAAGCTGCCGAAATTCGGTTGAACCGAATGTGAACCGAATTTCGGCCCATCCCTGACCTATACCCAAAGTCTCAAATTCAGATAATTTATGTAAACAAAGGGGATTACATATCAAAAAAATATCATCGTAATGGTAATTCACATAAAATGGCGAAAAAAAGGTTCCGTTTTCTTTTAAGTACTGATTTTAAGAAATAATAATAAAAAATAATCATACCGTAATTATTTTTATACATTTTCGGTTTTAAACAAAGTTATTAAAAAAAGGAGATTTTCTGGTATAAAATATTTTATGATACTGGTAACAATGCAGGAGATCCAAACATTTTCACATTTTTTACATCTTCAACAACACTAATATTACAACTCTCATTCATAGATTCATTTTGTAAGTAGCTTATCTAGCCACATTTTGGATGAAAACGGCTGTAAACTGTTTCGAGATGAAATCGATTTCGGGAGGTTTACGTCTAGCAGTGGACTTAAAAGGGCTGATTATGACGATCATAGGCCGTGTCTCCGACACACTACACAAAACATTGTTTGGCAACGGTATTTTGTTTGCATAGTTCATATAATTAATTCACTTTAATTTTATAGATGAATATAGAAAAAAAAAAAAAATATATAAAATGTTTTGAACCACTGTCCTGTCATTTTGACAGTGACATTTCTTGACAATACTTTGTTTACGTAAATTATCTGAATTAGAGACTTTGGGTACAGACAAAGAATGACAGATTGTAGAAGGATTTCTACGGCGGGCGTGATGTCAAAAATGGTTAAAACGAAATGTCACTTTGTATAGATAGAGCTGTATCTTGTCTTCGTCGACATAGAAAGCGTCATGCTAAGCCTGCAGCAAATAGAAACAAAAAAATAAATAAGCAAGATTCTTATTAAAATAATCATGAAAATAAATATTATCTGCATTACATGTGCTACATAATCTTTGAAACACGGGCACAAAAGTTTCTTGTTAGCTTTTGAAGTTATAAACAAAAGCGTCACCAACGACTATGACACAATCAAAATGAACGAACAGCTTATTACAATGTCGTAAAGTCTAAAATCCCATAAACTTTTCTGGAGACTTTCAATCTTTCGTCTCGAACATCTTGCCTTTATAAGGTTGGGACTCCTCATTTTTATAATCATTACTCATGAGACCCTTGATTCAGTGTTGCGTAATACATTGTTACATACACATAAAAAATATTTGAAAAGTTAGTGATATTATGTGAAAATAAAATTGAAGTTTTCAGGATATTTTAAAAATCAGCGCCGGAGGTTCCAAGATGAAGGTTAGTCCCTTATTAATCAATGTGTTTTATATGCTTTTATTAGTCGAGACTATTTGATGAGGGGATATTACTAATGCACATCAAAAAAAATAAAACAATTAATTAATATCAATTTATTTATTTATTTATTTATCACAAACACTGCTATCATTACAGGAAAAAATCCTAATGCGGATTAGCGGTAGCGGTAGCGTGCTATTTTTTGTATTTGCATCTGCAAATACAAAAAATAGGGAGGGGAAGGTTTATAAAAAATTACATCAATATTGGTATCGAATAAAAGCTAGTAGGTAATGAGACAATTAATAAAATATATATTAATAAAACTAAAAATATATTAATAAAACTAAAAATCTTGAAATAAACAAATTATTTAAAAAAACAAAAATCCGACTGCAAAAACATAACTGAAAAGAGAAAAACAAGCATATAATCAAAGATGAATAAATTAATTATATTTATTTATTAATTTTAATTAATTAGAATTTTGGTATGGCAGGCCCCCACAAACGGTTTGGCCCCGTCTGCCATACTAAAATTCAATAGATTACTCGTATAATGCTTGTTTTTCTCTTTTAAGTTATGTTTTTGGAGTCGGTTTGTTTTTAAATATTTTTTTTTATATCTAATAAATTACTTCACTGCAATGGGATGGCGGGGTCTAGTGAGCGAACAAAGAGCCCGCTATCCCCTTCGTTTTTTTTTTAACCACCCAGAAATAGGGTCCCCGCGAAAGCGGGGGCCCGTCGACTACTCAATACGATAGAGACCCACTTCGATGTTTAGGTCTTTCGATGTCACTTTTGTAAATAATTAAAAAGCTTTAAGATAAATAGCGGTGCGCCACGAATATAAATTGTTTAGTTAGGTATATTTAGAGTTGAGTATTTTGCTGTGCAATCAGTAATTTTGTTTGAAATTCGGATTATTTTAGGATACAAAAAGTTTTTTTTTATTTGTTTTCGAGTTCGTTTTTTTAAATACTACCTTTTGATAAGTAACAACGAACGGTGGCCAGGGGCCGTATTATGAAGTATAAATGCCATTATGATTCCTTACCGAAAAAACACGCCCTGGCTGGAGGAGTTTCGTTAGGAGCTTAAGGCAACCACAGGAAAGTCCGGTTAAAGAGTCGGAACCTTAGTGGATAGACTCTGAGAGGCCCTAGATAAAAACAAAAAAAAAAAAAAAACGAAATAGGGATGGTGCTAGCGGTCATGTATAGCTCCATCTCTCTCTTGTACTGAAATCATGACGGCATTAAACCGTCATAATTCGAGACCTGCACATCAAGTTACCAAAAATTGACAAATTTTCTCGTTCGATTTTGAACGTATTCATCAACATTTTAAAGTTTAAAATCGTTTGGAGAAATTTGACAGTTTCGTGTAGCTTTATGTGCTGGCCACTGCAGTTCTACTGTAGCCATTTTCACCACCCAATAATAAGTGTCTGTTAAAAAATGATCTAGCAGATTCATAGGATTTCGGTTTTTATTTTTTATGTTTATTTATTTATTTAAGGAAAAACAAACAGTAGTATAATAAGAAACAGTCATAATATCTTAAATACAATTTAAAACAATTATGCTACCCACTACGTTCTCCACAGATCACTATTTAAAGTATTTAAAAACTAGCTAGTAACACAGATACAATACCAATACAACAGATATTATCCTAGAACTCTTAACTGGATTTATACATTTATGAAAGAAAAAAGAAAAAAATAAAATAAAAAAAAGTAAATTTGTGTGCGTACATTATTAATCATTACGTCATTATACATTCTTCCTTTAGGGTTGCTTGGATTTACTTCTTAAATGCATTTTTACTAAGAAAAAGAATGTCGATTGAACTAAACTCATTGTTATTTATGTCTCAACCAAACGATGAAGCGGTGAAATAGTTTTAACAAGTGCTTGTCGGACCACGCACAATGAAGTGTTCCGTAGTTTTTTAGCACGATATACCCCTTGGTAAGACTGTTGGGCTTCTGACTACCCGCACCAACTGTCAAAGATCCACGAATGACAGCCGTGATCAACGGCTTAACGTGCTTTCCGTTTCCGAGGCACGCAGGGGTCTCGATATTTAATGGACCCATCCACAAACCGACCACGGCAAGCGTAGCTTAACCTTCGATCAACCCGTGCGGCCGATTACTGAATGTTCATACCAACATAACGGCGCACACATAATTTATTTTTCAATACAGTTGTTAAACATGGCGTACTTTCAGATGCTATAATTATGATTCGAAAATTAAATATTTTGCACAGGCATCTTTTGTTTACGCGGTCGTGACTTTTGTTTACGAGCTCGATCATTTTGTTTTGCAGTTTAGTTTTAAATTTATAAGTCAATTTAAAAAGTTTTGTAGCAAGGAGTTTTCATACATAGAATAAAATGGGATAGATTTTATACGAAGAAAAATGAATGAGTCCGTACGTCTTAGCATTGAATTCTCAAGTCTTTTAAATGGTTGTTTAATATATTTAATTACCAGTTTTAATTTAATTATTTTCACATTATAATTTGTCAAAAATCGAATAGGCTGTATAGGCAGTTTTCGTTGTAAAAAAAAAAGATCATTTTTTTAATTTGCTTTTTACTATTTCCCACAACTGTATTGAAAAACGTCGTGTGATACACGGGTGTGTAGTTTATTGCAAACTCGTGTCATTAAAAACCCTCCCCTTCGGCTCGGGCTTGTTAATGACAGCTCGTTTGCAATAACCTAGTTCCCACCCTTGTATCACAATGTACTATTGAATTAAGAACATTCAAGGATATGACCGCTGCGCTGTTCCAATGAGGACTATCGCGCTTGAATTTACCGCTAGAGGCAGTACAGGCGCAAATGTAGAGTAAGGTCTATAGAAATGTCAAATGTGAAACTGAACGTTCACTGTTTGCGGGATTTTTTATCGCAAATTGTTACTAATTATTTATAATTGTAAAGATTGTACCATTCCTGATTAAATTATGGCTTAAGATTTAAGTAACGACTTAGGATCTAATTTCGTACTTGCACTTGGAGGAAGAATAATGGTCAGTGGGCCATCTTAGGGGCGGCTGCTTAATGCTTGCCAATTTGTGGATCATTATAATGTAAATATTCATTTGATATTTTAAAATGTAATAAACTAAACATTTTATGAATTTATGAGTAGGTACTACATTTATCCAAAACATAAAATAAAAGTACTTACAGGACCTTACTCAACAGTGGCGCCAACTGGTGAGCACAAAAACGATACGAGATAGCACCATAAAAAAATAAGGCTGCTTGGGTCGTTTCCCTCGTCATCCCTAAAGGAGGACGTTTAAAAAACAAAAAAGACGTAGGTTTTTTATAGTGCACGTTCTTTGAATGGTTCCCTTTCACGTCACTTGCCGTACATTTCATATCGTAATTGCGATCTGACACCGTGAATGGCGTGAGGATAGATAAAAGAACCTTCTGTTTCGCTCCCTCATCTTTCTAGACCATTTCTAGACATAGACACAATATGGCGGATTATCCTGTAATGACGCGGGGAAAAGTAGATAATAAAGTATTATTCTATCCTAGTTTTTCTAGATCTTTGTAGTATTTTCTAGATTTTAGGAGGCTTTTAGCTTTTGGTGTAGAAGGCAGCGCCTGGCTTATCTTTATAAGCCAGTTATAGTAAAGTTATTGACGGTTTAAGATAACGTTATGTTTATTTCTTAACTTAGGTACTTGTTATCGCAAAGAATCAGGCCGCTTTATGCACTAGTATAACAAAAGCTTGATATAAAGGCGGATATGAAAGAAGGGAACCGGCATCATAAATAATGACCATGTTATTGTTTTTACATTGTTCTTGTTAAGGCGCTATGATCGCTAGCGCTCGAGCTGAATAAAGTCTCCTACATACATGCACGACACACAACGTGACACAAAGGCATTAAACGTCGCGCGACACGCAGTGCCTTTGTGTCGCGATGCGTGTCGCGCCTGTTTGTTTCGCGTATTTGGTAGGTATTTAATTAAACATAGTAATTATTTTAACATTTTATCAAGACAAACTCAGCGAATTGTGCTAAGCAATCTTACTACTTTCTCAATATATAAATCTTTAAAATAAAAATAAATCGGCTGTTTTGTAGCTGGGTTGTTCTTCGAAATAAATTATTTTTATTAAGTTTTCATATTTTTTTTGAAAACCTTAATGTAAGCTATTTTTATCAAGCTAAATGCAATGTACGCATACTCTAAAAGGTTATTTTAAGAAAGGCACGTATTCATTTTCATTATTTTACGCAATATTTGTAAATTTCTAATTATTCACGCTGATACTAATGACACCACATACTGAGAATGAGCTTTAGCTTGTATCATGATGACGCCATGTTGCAGACAATGATCTAAAATGTTTTATTTTTGGGTATTTAACAATAAACACTCACTTAATCAGTTCAAAATCGTTTATTTATTAAACAAATATGTATTTCTTTTAAAAAATCTATCACACTCAAATAACTTAATCATCTAGTCTTAGTATTTCTTTTGTATTACCTTTCTTTTTTTCCTGCAGCAACTGTACTATTAGAGTCGTCACAATAAAATGAAATGATCGATTTCATAATTTCAGATATGCGGTTTTTACAACTTGTGGTTTTACTAGAAAGATTTCGTTCTTTAGTTGGTTTATTATTCATTTTCTTATTTGTGTCTTTTTTAATGAGAATTTTTTTTTTCTGTAGATTAATTATACATTTACGTTATGATTCATTTTTCTTTTTTAAAGTATTTATTATAGACATTAATGCCTTCCTTTTTTAAATTCTTTGTATCTAATTTTTCTTACTGCACGTTTAACTGCTGGACAGTCACGGTCGCGTTGCAAAGGATCCTCTTCTTCTAGATTTTTCTCAGCCTCATTAAAACATTTGCAACCGGGGCTGCTTCAACCTGAACTGTTTCTAATGTAACTTTCTTATTAAGATTTTCTTTTATTCTCTGTCGGTATTTTCTAGAATTATCTTTCCATCTCTTCCTTTGTTCTCTTTGAGACCTAAGAGTTTTATCTTTAATCTGGACAATCTTTTTCTCTTCTTTTCTTTTACGATATTGTTTTCTTTTTCAATGGCAAGCAGTTCCGGATCATTTTTTATTTCGTTATAGCGTCTACTTTTACATAGGCGCTGTTTCGCTAATCACTGCTCTTTAGTTTGTGGCATTTTTTTCTATAAGTAAATAATAAAGTATCATTAAAACGTTTAATCTTCTCTTTTAACGGTTAAAAAACATATCCTAATCTACACCACAAATATTTCATGTTTTAAATGTTATTCTGACAAAATATTGCAAAATGTGTATAAAATGTGTATGTGTGTGTGTACTAATATTATAAATTATAGTAACTGTATGTTATGTATTTTTTTGACGAATTTTAAGGAAATAGAAAATGGAGAAAATTTTAACCCAAGCATATAATATAGGGTTTTAATCTAATATAAGTTATAAATTAGTACCAGTACAGTTTTTGCAGTCAGAAAAAAAACATAAGTTCCTTAAATTAACACCAAGAAAAAAAAATCACCGATGAAAATCATTCTTAGTAACATGTCATCATGAAAGTCTACATGTAAATCATGAAAAGTTGCCGACAATGATGTAGCATAGAATGACCAATTGAGAAAAAACCTGTATGGACTTGTCTGTGAGCATAAAACATTCGTTGTGATTTTACTAAATGAAATCATTTGCCACTGGCTATTGAATAAAAAACAAACAAAAATATTACATATGTTCATTTAAGGAATTTAGCTTGAAACACAAATGATATTTTTGATGGCAAAATGTGAATAACTATCAAAATTTACTTACAGTTCTCAGACGCGCACGTGCTTATTCACCAAAAGGTTTCCTTCGACTGAAGCCCCCTCCCGCACACCCGGGAAGGTGTATTAAAGATGCGTTCGAAAATGCGTTGTTCAGTAATAAAATTTAACAACGTTACTGCGACAAATGACGTTTTTCTTGTAACAATAATTTGAATTTAAGTTTAAGTTAACCATGCAAAGTATTTGAAGAGGTTTTTACTTTAAACGAAGGTTAATTTATTAAACTTTTATACATAACATATTTAGAATGTTTAAGTAGTTAATAAATATTTTGTAAGCAAATATTCTGTTAACAGACGTCATCGGAATAGGAGTAAAATGACGTTTAGCGACATTTTCGAAAATTGTTTCATAAAAAAAACAAAAGAAGTATTTTTTAAACTGGGTAACATGTAAAATAATGGTTAATATAAATAAAAAGCTTATCAATTGTGTCCTAACATTTTAGCATATTAAAGTAATTCGCCGGAAGACGTTTTTAGCCCCTTTTGAAGAACCACCCAGCTATGAGATTGACTAAACATTACGAAAAGGGGTAACATTGGGTTTTTTTTTCTATCCGGCTAAGTTAATCTAATTGTGATTTAAATGCGATTGATTGCATGTCCACCAGATTCTTAAATAAGATATATCTTTTTTTCAGAATTTTATAAAACTTTTTTGTTTCCCATGAATTAAAAAAACTTGTAAGCGCAGTCTCTGTCGGACCATACCCATTTAACATAAAACCATAAAACCAGTTGCACGTGTTTCTTTTATCAATGCAACACCATTATTTCTTAGTTTTCTGTTCGGTAAATTACTTACAGATGTCGAAGCAGACAGGGTCATTTATAACAATGGTGTAATAGGCACCTATCTATGGTAGGCCTGCAAAATAGCTTGTGTCAAGGCTCCCGCAGACAAACGCGACGCGGCGCGACGACGCGCGACGCCGCGCCGAGACGGTGCGAAGCGGTTCGATTACTACAATCGCGTCGCCGCGCCTGTCTGCAGGAGTGTTAAAGGACTCAACTATCTTGTTGTTTACGTTTCTCAAGATAAATTATTGTTCATTATTATTATTATCTTATATATGTACGTTTATATATCTCGGGAACCTGGGGTCCCGGACCTTTGGAAGGCGTACGAGGGGCCGAAGCCAACTCGCACAGGCCCCTTAGACAATTTTAAATGGAATGAGGCACCAACCGACGACTATCCCTGTACGCACTATGCAAGTGCACCCAAGGACAACCCCCGGTTGGTGTAGGACTATTGTAGGATATGGAAACAAAGATATTGGACTATGGGTTTGGGTGGTTAAAATGGACTGGTTACCTAAAACTATGGAAGGACTATGGCCCCTGTCTGATCAATGTTTTATTGTACATGAATAAAATGGCAGGGGGTGACTTGCACACTCATTAATGGGCCCCCGAAAACGGTCGCTAGCACATAGTGACGTAGCGACAAGGGGGCAACATGTCCTGAGGTGCTCGAGGAGTGGAGAGGTATTCCACGGCTCTCAGAACAATCCCAGAGCCCGGAAGATGGTCAAGATCCCTACAAGCACTTACTGGAATACTTCCTTCCTCCGAGCACGTTTGCTCTTGCGAATCTCCACTCAAGCCGGCCAATAAAGGCAAGAATGAGGTGGGAGCTCAGTTCCTCGTCAGTGCTCACTCCAGCCGGCCAATAAAGGCAAGCTAGAGATGAGGAACATGACTTCTCCCGGGAGATAGGGTCCGTGGGGTCGCAACTGCCCAACAGCTCGCCACGTGCTGCTCTGCGGGTTTCTGTATCTCTCTTGGTCTGGCTCCTCACCCTAGACATGTTCCGGTAAAGTAAACTCTACCGGCACAGACCCAGAGTTCGGAGCGCGCAAGCCCCACCACGACGTCAACGTAGAGATACGGCGCGGCGCGGCGCGCGGCGGTGGGGTTATTATTATTAATATATATATATATATTTTTTTAAACGTTGCCCCACACTAGGATTTCTCCTGTATCGTGGGTGCGTTTACAAACATTTAAACTCACATACACAAACGGCCAGACCCGGAACAACTACTTGTAGATCATACAAATATTTGTTCCGTGCGGGAATCGAACCCGCGACACGCAGCGCAGCAGTCAATCGCTTAACCACTGCGCCAACCGTGCCGTCGAATTAATGTAATAGTTATCTTCATTTGACTAATGTATGTGTCAATATTAAGCTGTTCATAAAAGAACTACGTATAAGGATGTTATTATAAATTAGATAGGTAAGTAGGATAATGTACAAGGGTCGTGGGATTTTCTACCCTTTCTTTTCTTTCACTGCTGGCGCGAACCGACGCGACACAAAGGCACCGCACATCGCGCGACACGCGGTGCCATTGTGTTGCGTCGCGTGTCGCTCCTGTTTGTAGGAGCCTTATGGCGCAGATATATGACCTTGAGCTGGTAAGCTTGCGTGTTCTGTATTGAGCTCACGCAACGCGTCGGACGTCCAGCCAGTAATAGGACTCGCTCATCCAGGAGCGCTGGGTAACTAGAAATTAAAAAAAAAATAAGTCAGTCATAATTTGGTAACAATTCAGCAGAAGGCCATTACATGCGCCCATCTATACATACATACAACTAAATAAAATTTAAATATTTGTAATGCCAAGCGGGCGATGTCGCGTAGTACAGTGGCCAGCACATCAAGCTAGACGAAACTGTCAAATTTCTCAAAACGATTTTAAACTTTAAATTGTTGACGATTAAGTTCAAAATCGAACGAGAAAATTTGACAGTTTGTGGTAATTTGATGTGCTGGCCACCGTACAAAACGTAGACAGTGAAAACTATAGACTACTGCTCTGCGTGTCGCTGTAAGGGACAGAAAATCAAAGTACCTGAAACTTTAGGCTTCAAAGTGATTTTACCCCGAATGTTCAGATGTTTTTCAATCTCTATTATCTACATTGTACAAACGCACAGGGTTTATAGACAGAAATAAAACATCTAAGTCAAAATAGTTTATTCATAGTAGGAGTTCTTTCACCTGCGGGAAAAAGAACATTTAAAGAAAACCTGAGATACAGCATAAAAAATCTTTTTATCTCCACTTTCATCCATAATTCCCGTGATTCTGGTTTGGCAGGAAATCTGAAAGTTTTTAACACTGTAATACCTATTACAAATACAATATTTTAAACTATAAATAGGTACTAAAAGGTAAAGATGTAATATTATGTCCAGTGAAAAGTGGAACAAATTTGCTGCTAGCGCTATACATACACTCTAATAAAGCAATCATCTGAAATGATTGATGAAGGTCATTTATTATATTGGCGTACTATTTTCCCCTGAAATGGGGAAGTATCCGAGTAAAAAGTAGGCAGCACTGAACTTGGAGGTTATGTAAAGAATAATAAATAATAAAAACATAATTCAGCACTCATTTTTATCTTGAAACAGCTGTATATTTATTTTAAGAGTTTAAAAACCATATTAGTTGAAAACTTCCACTGTCTTCCACCGAATAAACTAAAATATTTAGCTACTTAGGGATGAAAGGACAATCCGGCAATTTTCTTCTCGCTATCGCTTTTGCAACCAAAAACACTGCACCTTACCATTTTGCAGCAATAGCTAAAGTCAATCCTCAACAAAAAACACAAAATAGTTAGTATTTTACGAAATAACAAATTAAATAATTTAGAATTTTCGCAACCACTTTCGAACGCGTTTCAAACGTCAAACTTTGTTTAGCAAATGAAGTGCTGTTCTTGAAAAACGTGACACGCGATAAGGGACAGAAAATGTTGTGCTCTGTCTCTTTTCTTTACAAGTATCTTGTATATATTTTTCTTTTTCTTGTGTAAGTAAGATAGAAGATGACCAGCAGTCTATAGTTTTCTCTGTCTACGGTACAAAACATTAGTCCTAAAAACTCAAAACTGCCAAGTTGGTCGGTTTTGCGTCAGCATTGCATCA
The DNA here is from genome assembly GCA_947523025.1 of Dryobota labecula. NCBI lineage: Eukaryota > Metazoa > Arthropoda > Insecta > Lepidoptera > Noctuidae > Dryobota > Dryobota labecula. Next base: position 22,954,712 of record OX383295.1, on the reverse strand, counting down.
AATTGCAATGTCAAAGACAAAAATCAGTACGAGTACTAGTAATTATTTACACACTGGTAATCATATTTCTATGACCTACCTACACGATATAAATATTATAAATGTTGTCACTTTTATTTAGTTCTGAGTTGGTGATTGTTTCGGTTGGGCGAGTCTAGTTTTTATTTATAAAAGGGGATGCGTTCGTATTAAGACGTTTATTAAGAAAAAAAAAAACTTGGTCTATGCGGTTTAACTACAAAAATTTGGTGAGTTTTCTTTCTTTAATAATTTATTATATTATTACTTACGTGTCTTATGCTTTTGTTATGTAGGGGTTATCCGTCCAAAATCGTATACCGGGGTAAACCAGTACAGGATGGTTATTCTTGACAATAATTCAAATATCCCGCCAGCAGAGCGCTCAGAGGTGTCCACCAATAGGACCTATTTGTTAATAAAAATTGGTCGTAGCAAATGCGCGAGTTTTGTAAAAAAAAAACTTTATTTTTCAAAAATTCAAGCATAATTCAAAATTCAAGTGAAGTTTTGGTTGGCTTTAAAGAAAAGAAAAAGAAAAAAGCGGCCAAGTGCGAGTCGGACTCGCCCATGAAGGGTCCCGTAGCAGCAAGCGCGGTTTACGATTAATGACGTATTAAAAAAAAAACTACTTACTAGATCTCGTTCAAACCAATTTTCGGTGGGAGTTTACATGGTAATGTACATCATATATTTTTTTTAGTTTTATCATTCTCTTATTTTAGAAGTTACAGGGGGGGGGGGCACACATTTTACCACTTTGGAAGTGTCTCTCGCGCAAACTATTAAGTTTAGATAAAAAAAAAAAATACCTCACAAGTATGGGTTTGATGAAAAAAAAAAAAAAAATGAGTTTCTGTTCTAAGTATGGGGAACCCTCAATATTTATTGTTTTTTTTATATTTTTGTTTGAAAACCTTAATGCGGTTCACAGAATACATCTACTTACCAAGTTTCAACAGTCATCTTATAGTTTCTGAAAAAAAAAAAATGCTGTGACATACGGACGGACAGACAGACAGATATGACGATTCCATAAGGGTTCCGATTTTTGCCATTTGGCTACGGAACCCTAAAAAGGCAAAACGTGGGGATACAATTATGTTTTAACTAAATCTTATCCCTTGATTGCTTGACAATCACGAAAAATTCACGCGTGTCAAGCTATTTTGATCGTCTTAGGGACCCCATTAGCTATGCGGCTTTATACTAGGCTAGGTACTTATTTTTTCGTTTAAAAGTTAACAAAAATGAGGGTACCCGTACTTTAAAAAAAAATGACATTGGCACATATCGTTTTGTTAGTGGCATTATTTGTGTTTCCAGTGAAATGTGGACGCGGAAATGTGGTCTGTTGATCCACAAATATACATAAGAAAACTTGAGTGCTCCTGATCCTACCTGTGCATTAACTACTATCTATATTCTATTTTCTTTATTGTTGGCCATATCAAGTGAGTTGTTTAGTGATAAATGTGGATTCTAACGTCGTGTTTTCGGTAGGATTATTACTCATTATATTCTTTTGCTCATCGGGATATCTGTTCATTCACATGGAGTTACTTTCTGAGATTCCAAGAAGCCGTAAGCTCCTGTTTTTTCCGAATATTTTTTTTTTCTTTTGTAAGTATTGGATTGCAACTGCAATCATTTGTAATACATAATCATCAAATTATGCAGAAACAAAGTCCAATTAAAATGTAAGTAATGCGGGCTTGAAACATTACGCCGGGACTGCGATATAAGCAAACCTCATCTATTCAGAAAGCTTACAAACAACGTTAATGTCCTCCGCCATTATAGGCTATTGTGTATTGTGCCCTCAGAATGCATAAAATGATACTTTTTTGACTAACTATTTATGACACATCATGAAAATTTTCTTTGACAGTATCTGGATCATACTGGCCATAGATAATTAGGTACTGGCATGAATGAATAAAAATAAGATGCTAGAATCTATGTCTAGGGACTAATAATAAGGCTGAAGAGTTTGTTTTTTTGTTATTTTCAACTCACAAATCTCTTGAACTATCACTCGGATTTATAAAATAATAGTGCGGGCAGGCAATGTGATGCAACGGGGTTGGCTGGAGAACAAAAAAATTCACGCGGACGAAGTCGTGGGCAGAAGCTAGTACCTAATTAATAGATTCAAGTAAAGTTACATAATAATATTATTTTCATAACGTACTTATAAAATTTTACTGTATTTGTAAACGCATAGCTGAATAAAAAAAACAAAAATAGTGGGAACTCTTTGAATAGAATATACTTTTTTAAATTTTGATTATGGAACATCACGAATTTGAAATAAAAGAATTTGCGGACTTGATAAATTCATTACTTGACAGTCATGTTGTTTGTGAGTGTCAACAATGAACAAATAATTAAAATCATTATTGTAAACTACTGTAAGAAAAAACATTATTTTAAGATAGGTGTTAAAATACTTTAATGCGGGAATTATCAGATGTATAATTACATTTTAGTATAGAAATGTTGAATGTTCCATTAAAGATAAAATATTTCCTCAAGAGCTCGAGCTGATACCTCAGGTAAGGATTACCTATTATAGAACTTAATTGTTGAGAGAATTTTATAGTCTAACAAGGCATGATAATATATAATTATTATGTATTTTAGATCCACCACCACCACCACTGTTGTAATTACTAAGAACTGATCTTATCGACGCCAGATGTCTGATCCCGAGAAATAATTTTGAATAATTTTGAGTTATTCTCATGTTGTTTCATACAAAAGCTGTCAGACGTCAATTTTAATCCATTGCTTTATTATATCTGACGTTGGTAAAAATCTGCTCTAAGTAGGGATGCAAGACGTGCTAAAAAGTATCGATATAAAAAAAAAAAAAAAATAATATTTAGATATACCGAAAAAAAAAATACATCGATATATCGATGTTTTCTAAAATAACAAAACTGAACTAAAACTATAAATAAAAAATTGTGAATAAGAAAAAGAAAAGTTGTGAGATTTTTCGATTGATACAGTTGAACACAATGCAGGTATGTAGATCTTGTTGGATTAGTACGGGACTGAAAACAAAATATAAATAAATAATATAATTATTAAAACATAAAATATATGCATACCACCCCACAGAGACGAAATAATTCATAACTTGTATGTTATTGTGACGGATGAAGGTTATCAGCGCCACAAGTATTTCTGGAGAGGAATATGTTAGTAAGGAGGGGAAATTTGTCTGAAGAGGGATCTTAAATTGTGGGAGACGCCTATAGAAATAAAGGCTCGTAGAAACTCGCGCGATATCGCGGGCGCTACAGGCAGCGACAAAGAAATTGTGCTACTAGTGTCGCGTCGCGTTTGCGATATCGCGCCAGTGTGTAGGAGCCTTAAAGATACGTTGTTCGAGCATGCGCGACAACGTTACTGACAATAACGCAATGAATGTTGTTGAGTGGTCAAAATTAAAGGCATTGTCACCGTGTGTTACATAATTAGGCTGCGGGTCAGTTATGTTTGTGGAAATTAGGTAGAATTAGAATCTTTTTAAACTAGCTTTACCCGGCCCGGCTTCGCACGGGTAGCACTACCTACTTTAGCGTACCTACCTAGAAAAAAATAAATAAAAATAAAAACCCTAACCTACGTACCCTACCCTTCCTACTTACTCTATCTACCCTACCGTACCCTTCCTACTTTATCTACCCTACCCTTCCTATCTACCTACCTACCCTACCCTACCTACCTACCTACCTACCCTACCCTTCCTATCCACCTACCTTCCTTACCCTACCCTTCCCTATCACCCTACCCTTCCCTAACACCCTACCCTTCCCTTCCTTAAGAGCCATTTTACGTTTTCGCGCGAATATCTAAGATTTTAGTCGCCTAATTTACCATCTTAGTTAATTCTCTGGTATTGGTGAATATATGTAAATAATAGATGATTCTTTCGTATTGACACTTCATGTAACACATTTACAAAAACTTATTTGTGTACTTTGTAGTTATTAATCTCCCAGAACTAGTTTACTGAAAAATCAGCGCAGAGGCAATTTCAGACTCCTATTTCTATAATTAATATTTATAAATTTGACTGAAAAAAATACACAAAGCATCAGACATATAGTTTTGTCGACAAATGACGTACTAGAATTTCGATTATTAATAACATTAATAGGTAAAAAAAATAAAGACTTAGGACAATTTTTACGATTTATTCGCAATTATATTGCGATTTTTTTGTTTGAATAAAGCGTAATTACATTTTAAAAATCATCTCAAAATGAACTATGTTCTTTAACAAATCGAATTCTCAAGTTTGATTAAAATCCCTTCATTTAATTAGCCACAATATCCTTTTTTTAAACACTCTAAAAAAGAATAAATTGCGATGCACAAGTGGGCACCGTTTAGTACAGCGCGAGCGCCCATCGAGGAAGGACCTGTGCTACTTTTTCCCGCATCTCAATTGTCGAGTGCTCATATCGTAACCGTGATATTATACTACGACCACAACATTTTGATGCTTCCCAAATTGACTCGTTTTTACGAAGATTGCGTATTGCCGGAAATTATAGACCCTAGAAAAGCAAGATCAATGCCTTTACGACAAATATTTATTTAACGTAAGTGATAGTCATTATTACTTGACATTATTGTCAAATAATAATGACCAACACTTATATTTTGTACGATGTGATTGTTTTCCTGTTCATTTTTATTATATACTTTCAAAACATACATTTGTATTTTTTTATTAGTCTAGAAAGCTTTAGTAGACTGAATAAATACAATAACTTTTTCATAAATCTCTAAATACCGCAATATTATTATAATGGCTCAAGATTATTTAGTCCGTCTCGACACTCGCGTTACACTGCTTAAATTGTGTATGTGTGGATAGTTACGCTCACATACACAGCGCTGCCGTCTTTTACCTAAACTCGAGCGTTAAAATTTTGTGAAATGGCTCTTATAAAAATATACAAATCTTATCCTGACGTAAACGAACACAAAAAAAAAGAGACTATTTGGTGCAATGCGCGTACATACATTTCGGTGATTTATTTATTATTTATATTTATATACATAGATTAGCGAACCGCCCCGGCTTCGCACGGCTCCAATTTACATGTAAAGACGGTATACTGTTATCTATACATTGTGCACAAGTTCAGCAGTAACCTAATAAAAAAGTACTAGGCTTGCATGAATTGAAGATAAGTATTTTATTAGTAGGTATTATTAAGTACTTATTTTTGTTTATTTTTACATAATATCACCCATGACCATCTGGAATATGTACCTTTCAAATGGTGAAATTATTTTTCAAATAGACGATGTGGTTCCGGAGATGAGCCTCCATATGTACACATCATTATTTCCGCCGAAGGACGTCCACTGCTGGACATAGGCCTCCCCCAAAAGGGGGGAAATTTGCCATAATCGCCACGCTTGGCAGGCGGGTTGGTGCAGATAGCAGTATAGTGTTAATAAAAATGCATAGAGAACGCTGCTGCCCATTCTCTATTATAGTAAGTCCCTTAGTCGCCTTTTACGACACCCACGGGAGGAAATGGGGTGGAGCTATTCTTTACGTCCGGCACCACACGGTACACACGCTATACGGTGTGAGTTTGTGTACACTACATGTACACAAACTCACATAATTCGTTCTATCTTTATAATATTTATATAAAATGGCAAAAAACGGAACCCTTATGGATTCGTCATGTCTGTCTGTCTGTCCGTCCGTATGTCACAGCCACTTTTTTCCGAAACTATAACAACTATACTGTTGAAACTTGGTAAGTAGATGTATTCTGTGAACCGCTTTAAGATTTTTACACAAAAATAGAAAAAATAAAAAATAAAATTTGGGGGTTCCCCATACTTGAACTGAAACTCAATTTTTTTTTCATCACACCCATACGTGTGGGGTATCTATGGATAGGTCTTCAAAAATGATATTGAGGTTTCTAATATCATTTTTTTCTAAACTGAATAGTTTGCGCGAGAGACACTTCCAAAGTGGTAAAATGTGTGTCCTCTAAAATTCGATCTAGAGGAATGTGGCCGTTTTTATTTAAATCGAATTTTGTTCCTTCATGTCTCAATATGAAACTTTATAAAAGGTATTAGAAAATTCTAGACACACTTACCGATATAGTTAATTGAGTCGTTTTTCATAATTCATTCTCAGTTACGAATTCTGGTTAAAAATCACTTCCTCTCTCCTTAAACATCATCGTTACTTAAAGTTCCTTGCTCTTGTATCATATTTATTATTGTATGTATATATATATATATATATTTATATGGATAAGTATCTATATGCTTTGTGTATGTATGTATTTATTGTATACATATATGTAAGTGGTACATCACTGACTACCTGCAGTATTGTCTCTCCTTCTACTTTTTGATCCATCCAAAGGTTGTCTGTAAAAGATTGCTTTTAGCGATAAGACCGCCCATTGTGACACCCTATGTAACAGTTCTACATTTATATCTGTAATTTTTATGGTGTACATAATAAAGAGTATTCTATCTATCTTTCTATCTATAATAATGTTTTTAAAGGAGTGGTGCAAGTGGACCGGTGACAACGCTCTTAAAGTTACGATATTTTGAAATAGATGACCGTGATCCCTCAACGCTGGCAGATAAGCCAAGCCACTTGAAACTTTGAAAGTGTAATATGTTAGCTAATGTTTAAAATAATGTGTAAAAGTGTAATAATGTCTTCAAATTCAGAGGCCACTAACATATTCCATGCTAAATAAACTCTTCCAGACATTATTTTGACTCTAATGGACTAAAAACGTACGGTGGGTTGCCATATTAATAGAGACAGTCACGAAAACATTTTATTTGTATAGTATGAGTCTTAAATTAATTATAAAAACATTTTGACGTGACAACGTCTAATAAATCGATGAACGCCGGCTGCATGCACGAAAATGTCCCGTTACGCTCACTGTCCCGTTATGCTCATTGTCCCGTTACGCTGATTGTACGCTAGTGCCGCATCAATGTTTTGTTATGACGTTGTCACGTTAAACTATCGTCCGTAAACCAACTTTACAGACAACCAATTATTTTTTTAATGATAAAAGCTTTATTTACACAAAACAGTTATTAAAGAAGTAAAATAAGAACAAAATAAAAATAAAGAATAATAATTAAGTACCTATATAAATAAGCGAAAATAAATGTTACCTAATAGTGCTCAGTATTTAGTGACATTTCCTATCGCCTCAATTAGTGCTTCTATACGCCTGGGCATGCTTTCTATGCACTGTTTAGCACTTTATTTTATCTTAGGGTTCTGATGCCAAACATTAATGAGCTTTTCTATCAGCCTGACCTTGGTGGTTATCATTTCTTTGGCTATTTCGGCCTTGATAATCTCCCATAAATTTTCTATGGGGTTCATTTCACGAGAATTACCAGTCCAAGGTAAAACTGGAATGTTGTGGTCTGCCAAGAACTTGGTAACGCTTCTGGCTTTACGGCATAGCGCTGAATTATGCATAAACATGAATTCCTCACCATCAGGGAACCATTCTTCAAGTGTCGGTAACAGGCAAGTTTGTAAAATTTGTCTGTACTGATCTTGTTTCATGGTTCCCTGGACAATGTGGAGGCGCCCAACCCCTTAGCGCTTATGACTGACCACACCATTATTTTAACAGGGTGTTTTACCCTCTCCACGATGCAGACGGGGTGGTATTTTTCTTCTGGGCGTTGCCTGACGAAGCTGCTCTTGTCGACTAGAATCTCGAATGTTGACGCATCCGAGAAACAAACCTGAAAACAAAAGAAAGTTGTTTATTATTTTGAAACCTTTTTCAATGGTGTAAAATACCAGTAATAATGCAAACTGACCTTATTCCAGTCCTCAACCGTCTGGCGGTGTTCCCGAGCCCAGGCAAGGCGTTTCTTCTTCAATGCATCAGTCAAACGTGGTTTTTTCACAGGACGATGACCAGTCAAGCCTTCGTTTGCTAATCTGCGCTGCACAGTTCTCTTGGAAACTGGTATTCCTGATTCCTGGACTAACTGAGTTAATAGTCTAGCACTTTCTTTCTATTTTCCAAACAGATATCTCTTATTTTCCTATCCGATCGTAGGGTTGTGATGCGTTTTCTGCCGCAATTGTCTTTTTTCATGGCGAAATTGGCTGATTTAGGTCCAATTAATTTTTTATTTTATTGACTGCCGACTTAGAAACACCAGCAATGTCTGCTATTTTTCTTTGGGAATGACTGGTATGCTGGAGTAGGGATTATATTTCAGATTTTTTTTTGGAGTTAAGTCGCAACCACGACTCAAACTGAAAGCAAAAAAAAAAAAATTGGTAATATTATTTTTAGCATCATATGATAAATAATTGAATTTTATAATAATATAATAACCATACTTATATTTTATCAAAATTTTGTAGCTCAAGTATAAAAATAGCTTTGTTAAAATATTCAAATTCGTCTTTCACTGATTAGTGTCTAAAATGCACTTCAGCTCTCACGTAAATAATTTTTTTATGAAAATAAATATACCCTTTAAATCTCAACGTCCACTTAAAATTTGAGTTATAGAGACACGACGACACTAAATAATCATTCCTACAACGCTTATACCACTTAAAACTCCATTCAAGTGCGCCCAAAGTAAGAAACTGATAAAAAATGTGACTGTCTCTAATAATTTGGCAACCCGCTGTATATTATTTAAATGTAAACATTTCAAAATGCTAGTGAGTTACGTAACTACTATCGCAAGCGTATTTTTCGATAGCTTCTGTCAAATTAGTGGCTCATGGTATCGTTTTGTATGGTGACAGCCGTAAAACGTTAGTGACTATCGAATAGATTAGGTACTTACGTTAGGTTTCTTACCTATCGAAATCTATAGTGCTCATGTTATGAATTTTAATTATCGCTGTGACCGCTAGGGGCAGTGTACAATATTACCGTAAATGATAATTATGCATAATTATCATTTACGGAGACGCTAGCGAGTTTTGGCCGTGTAAACTCATGGAGTCATGGTAGAGCTACTGTATTTTTTTTCTTACTACGGCATCTTAGAGCTAACCTTGAGAGGTTGAGACTCTTTAACCGGACATTCCTGTGGTTGCCTTAAGCTCCTAACGAAACTTAAAGCCTCCAGCCAGGGCGTAAAAACTTATAAACTAAACGACTGCGCGCTTAGGGCAGCCCCTGTGGGGTACGAACCTCGGCTTAGGGCAGAGTTGGAGAGAGGATGGCAAGGGACCGACGGTGGCTGGATAAAATCAGGGTTATGATTATTATCTGGGGAATTTAAAGCTACTGGCTCAGCTATAGCACGGGCTGGCGCTTTGCTTACGAGCAAGGGTCGGGGAGGAGAGCTACTGCTTGTTTAATTCTGACAGAATTAAGGCCAAAGCGCAAGGATAACCATTTTTTGCAACTTGCAGGTTTAGTATCAGGTTATATGTTGATAGAAATATTATTTACGATCGTAACAAGTATGTATTTACAGAATTATACTCATCAATACAATATGTAACTACGTGTAAAATATGTATGCGTGTTGTTATGTAGTGCCATGTATGTACGGTGGCCAGCACATCAAGTTACCACAAACTGTCAAATTTTCTCGTTCTATGTTGAACTTAATCATCAACATTTTAAAGTTTAAAATCTTTGACAGTTTCGTGTACCTTGATGTGCTGACCACTGTACGTAAAACATGATAATATGATAACAATACTTATGCAGGTATGAATGAATGAATGAAATGCATCTACCCCAGCGTGCTTAAACCAGACTCGATTACTCGAATGAACCCAAAGATTCGCACTAGACCCTTTTTTTTATTTGGGGGTGGGAAATTATCAAAAAACTTCTCCCACTGTGGGCGGAGCGGGTCAGACTTTTACTGACTAAAACCCACCCGTGCTCCTTCAGTTGCCTGTATGCCAGGGCCGCGGTATCCCTTTCGGACAAACCCGCAACCCTGGCAGGCACCGGTCCTGGCGGATCCCGTCAGTGCGTGCCGACATCTCTTTGAAGCGCGCGTGGAACACAACGCGCCGTCGACCCGGGCCTGGTCCTTATCGGACGGCGAGCTGCCCATAGCTCGCCATCCGCAAGCCCGCGCCTACGGTGGCCGGGAATCGGCTACCGATTCCCGCCGCCCAGGGCGTCTCCTGCGGCGACTAGGGGCGTGAGGGCGCACAGACTGCCGCTCCCTCACGCGTTCCGCCTCCTCCTTCGCGAGCATTACTGCTTCGCAGAAGGAGGTGACTGCCTCCCATGCACTCTCGCTCCGGACCATGGCCTGGACCAGGGCCGGACGCGAAAGTTCGCCGCCGCCGATCGCTTCCGAGAGGACACGGCGGTGCTCTGCCCAAGCCGGGCAGACCTCCACCGTATGCTCCACCGTGTCCTCCGGGCGATCCACACAGTGGTAACACCCGGGCGTTTCCTCCCGCCTTATCCTGAATAGGAACCTCGCACTAGCCCCTGGAGCCTCATGTTTCATGGGGCACCAGTGACCATTACATATCAAGGAGTAGACCGGGGGGCACGATAATGGTAGGGAAGACGTGCCCATAGGATATGGAAGGATTATTTGAGCCGTACCGGATATGCATCCTAACAACAATACTTATCCAGGTAGGTAATTAATTAAATTGGTAATTCAGCATGATGTTTATTTTCTATTTGCTATTTTTATACTTACACACATATAACTAATGAGTTGGTAGTAGGTAGTTAGAAAGTGTCATTAACTTTGTTGACTTTCAGTTCCCTAATTGAGGCGTCTAATTGCAAACCCCGCTAAAACGATTTTACCTTGAAACCGACCTTATCCTCTCTTTTGAAAGTTTTCTCAATTCTGTACTAAGTGACAAACTCATTTCCGAGCAAATCCCTCTCTAACAGTACTAAATTGAGCCTCCAACCTTATGCTTGGTAACAAAATCCACTATAAATGGCATGGGTAAAATTCAAATTCCTCTACAACGAAAACAACCAATCACAGTGCTTGCTTTTGTAGGTACCAAGTGACCTTACGAATAGTATGGCGGACCAATGGAGACTTGTGTAAATGTGTCGTGTCGTGCACCAAGGAGTGCGATTACATTTTATTGAATTTAAAACTCATCAATAACTCAATATCCAGAAAAATCGTTTTAGCGGGGTTTGCAATTAGACGCCTCAATTGTGTTTTTATTATTATTATCTCGCATCCCTTTTCTTATATAAACATAAGAATGCTATGACCGCAGGCATATTCACTACAACTCCCCTTCAGAAATGTTAATACTTACCTACTAAAATCGTCCTAGAGTCGTGATATAAACCTTAATTTTAGAAACAATACTTATTTTATCTACACGATCATCACCATCATCATCATAGTCATCATCATCCATAGCCCGACTTCACCCCGCTGGTGAGCTTAGGCTTTTTCTTGAGCCAATCCCAACGCTCCTGTGCCAGCCTCATCTACACGATCTTATTTAAATTCCCTGCCGGTCTGTTTTACTGAAGTAAGTGGCGTTTTAATAATTCCCTATTTCAGTCGAATCAATTTGTGCCGATCTCATTTGAAATTAATTAATAACATTGCTGGTGGCAAAAGCATCTTCTAATAAACAAAATCCAATGTAGATGATGAATATGTATACGGATTACGGAGTTACCTAATTAATAAGAGACGAGGAATTTAAAAACAGGAACTTGGACTTAAAAAAAGAATAAGAAAGTGAATAAAAAATAAATTCTTAAAACAGTTCAAAATAATTATTAAGAATTAAATCAGCAAAAAAAAAAAAAAACAAGCAAATAGTTTATGCTATCCAGATGTGACATCTGTATAGCTTATGTCCATTTTAAGTTAAAAGGGACCCAAAAACAATTGACAAAATTTGTAAAAAAGACAATAATTCTTTTGTGTGGAGCTTTTGTGTGGGAATGTGCTCTGGGAGAGGTGTTGTGAAATATTTGGGCACTTGGTTTCATACCTCGATAGGGAACAGTCATAGCTTTAAGCCTTTGTAAAAGTTCTCGACTTTTTACCAATTGATTTTGAGATACCGATAGGTTCTAAGTGCGATTCTAGTTTCATTAAGTTAAACTTATTAGTAGTGTAAGTTAAGCATAGTGGTTAAGACTAAAGTGGCAAATAAGTGTTAGTGAAAATGTTGGTGAGTGTACTTTGAATGTGTGTGAAAAGACGATTTAGAATAACCAATCGGAAGTAAATCACGGCCAATACGGTTCAACCGTATTGGCCGTGTTGTTCAAACTGACCCGCGCCACGCGACGGGCGCGGGACACGAGGCCTTATTAGGGTTCCGTACCTCAAAAGGAAAAAACGGATCCCTTGTAGGATCCAGCCCCGGATCTAAGGGGGGTCAAACCAGGGCCCGTGCCCTGGGCGGCAAATTCAAGCGTGGCAGACAAGTGCACCACCCAGCGCACCGCAACTTTGCAATAACTGAGACGCGCAGAACTTATTCTCTTTCTCTGCGTGTGGCGCACTGAGGAAATCACTACGTGATTAGCGTAGGCATAGGTCGTTAAACGGTGTTAGCAGGTTGCGCAGTTGAATTCTGCCAGGAACTTTCCGTTTTTTTTTTTAAAACATGCTCCACTTTATTTTCGCGAAAGAAATAATACAGCTTTCTTTCTCTTGCAATAGATCTAAGTCACGGCGAACCACAGATGGATGAGTGCCTCTGTGATCAAAAATTAAAGGAAAAACATCCTTGATTTATGAAATTTTACTTTCCGGGGGTCCCGGCCTTTACCGATGCCTGAAAGGGCAATGTCGACAAGATTTTCTTTAATTGTTTACCACAGTTTTGGCGCCCTTGATTGGCGCATTATCGATCGATACAATTTGATTAAAAAATGTTACTTCCAAAATTTTCGAGCTCGCTTCTCTCACTCAAGCAGCCAGTAATTCTTGATTTTTGAAACGTACGTACTTAACTCCTATTTTGATATGAAGGGTCAAAAGAAAATCGACGTATCTCAAGCAGGGAACTATTTTCGCGCTCGCTAAGCTCGCTCTTGCATTCAAGATTGTCTTAATTGGTGTTAAGCTTATCTGCATAAGTCGAGTCTCCCGGCCGCACATCAGATAAATTATGACAAGGCCTATGTTATATGTTTGCAGAAGAAAAGGCTCGAATTTTATCCTGCCCTATCCTAATTAAAATTAATGTCCGACATATCTTATACAAAAAAAAAATAAGGGTTCATAGAGAAACTTATATGATAAAGGATTGACAATTTTTAAGAATTGGAATAAAGAATTGACAATTGAGAAGGGGTGGCAAACGGCAGTTTTTGCCCCGCCTTGAAAAAATTTTAGATCCGGGGCTGATGGCACTGGTGTGTCTGTCTATCCGTCTGTCACAGCCGATTTGCTACAAATCTACTAGACCGATTACGTTGTTTGGTACATGTATGAATTTCTGTGACCCAAACACGAACGTGTATCGTAAATAAATGAATTTTGAGTATGGGGTTCACTTCTGGGGAAAAATTCGAAAATTCAAAAAAAAGTTATGCAAACTGTACCGTGTGACATATCAAATGACAGGAATTGTTATGAGGATATCAAATATCTTTTATTAATAATTTTAAAGTTATTAAAAAAATAGATTAAAGTTGACCTTTGCCCCTTATCTCCGAAACTGCTGAGCCTGAAATTTTGAAAAAAATATTGAGAATAGTTATATACTTATAGATTACAGGAAAACCTATAAGGAGTCTATGGTCTTAAAATAACATGGTAAATCACTCAATATTGGGCGTACAAACTTACATTTGCAGTTGGAATGTATGGGAGAACATGGTTTTCAACTACAATGTTAAGTTTGTTCTTGGGATTGTTAGGGTTATTGGGGGCATCAAATGAAAGGCCGTTTTAAAGGATTTTAATATACACGTTTATTATCCTTAACTTTATGGGGCCATTCAAGTATTACGTAAGCAGAATTTTAGTAATTTTGAATCCCCAGCTCCCCCTTGTCAGCAAAAGTAAACAAAGCTCATACCCCCTTTGCTTACGTAACCATTGGTATTTTTTTAATCTGTTCAGGTTTCTTTACTGTTATTCATGAGTCTAGAAATAAGGAATTTATGGACTAAAAGTAATTGAATGCCCATTTAAGTAAATTCCCTGCTTCGGTTTTTCTAACCATAAAAAATCGTGTGAGAGCGAGACAGCACTATCAATTATTTTGGGGAATCTCTGAACATTGGGTTGCCATCTTTGTTCAAATCAAATTCAATTTAATTTTGCAATTTAAACTAAAAAGTAAATTAATAAATATTGCTGACGTAATCCTACCATCTAGACCCCCATCCCCCATGTCATCAAAAATAATCAAAGCAAAGACCCCCCCACCCCCCCTTGGTGCTTACGTAATAATTGAATGACCCCTATATATTAGATGGTGTGAATTAATAGATAATAACGTGAGACGTCCCGTCTCACGCAGAGCTAGCAGAGTAGTACCGTCGCTATGAGAAAGTAACCATTTCAGTCAAGTGGCAAGTGAGGGCGTGGTTTTAGGAAATAATATTTATGAGTTAGCAACACAAAAACTAATAGTGTTGAAGTAGGGTCGATTTGTTTTTGCTATATTGCAACAGGGATAAATTCTTCCTAATTACGGAACCCTTAATTGTGTGTGGTTCGACACGCATTTGGCCGCTTTTTACATACAAATTCAATACAAATGCGTTACCGCGCAAAGTCGCGGAGCTTTCTCGCCCCATAGCATAGTAGCAGGCGTAGCAGCTATAGGGTCAGCAGAGACAGTGTAGCAATTGCTCGAGCAAAACCACGGCGTAAACTCGGCGGGCGGCCCAGCGGATGTTCGAGCGTTTAACGCTACCTACTGCTCGCGTGCGCTATCGTCAAATTAGAATAATAATATACAAAATACTCAACTATAATATCGCGGGTCCCGTATATAAAAGATGAGCCCAGTATGCTTTGACCCTTAGTGCGTTGGTCCACCGCAGCCGTCACCAGGGGCCCAAGTCTGCTATTTTTATAAATTCGTCACTCCAACGCGATCCCATTGTAATTTTGCTACAAGTTCGTAATCTGCTAAATTCATAATGGTCGATCATTGGTCGTTCAATGATCTCGTAATAGAGTTGTATTACAATGGCGTTTTGAACATTTATTCATGCCAGATTTCATTTATATATATTTTAAATATTATTTATTAGTGTTATAAGCAATCTGAAGTAGTAGGAAGTTGAAAGTTTAGTAGGAAGCTTCATTTGTCATTATGTACGAGATTACCAATTCTTTCAATGGAGTGTCAGTGGCTGGCCATTGGAAATTCACAATGACGCCATTATATTAGTAGATTACCAAACTTGTCAATATCAGCAATTATGAAATCAATGATTGACTATTCTGACGCTATTGTAATAGCAGATTTGAGGCCCTGGACGTCATCCTCTTACTATTCTGATCATTTCGTAGCGACGAGCGACGGCCCGAAAAATCGGCAATCCGGCGCAATTTTAAGAGACCGTAAAATAAACATTAGCGTCAGGAAGGTGTGGGTCGAACCAATATTTTTTTATGATAGGATTGTATTTATTTTACGACTAGCTGCGGCCCGCGGCTTCGTTCGCGTTGCTTTTTCTAAAATAAAAGTATGGCCAGTCTTTATTGTAGCGGCCAGTCTATCCATCATAGAAAAAGTAAGTTGGAGTCTTTATTTCCTACGAAATGTAGGATAAGATAATATTTATTTGCTTAAACATGTGTCATACATACAGGAAAAATACATGCATGCAAGATGGTAACAACATTATTAGGTACAGGCATGTTTGCCACATGATGTGACGTGCAAATGTTAAGAATATTAGAATCAATTAAAACATTCTCTTAGAATAACAATAAATTAGGTAATTAAAGTGCAAAAATAATATTGTAATAAATTTAAAATAACAAAAATCAGTCGGAACATTAAAACAAAAATAAGTTATTACGACTGATAAACAATAATCAAGTCGACAATAAAAAAAAATAATAATATAAAGATCCAAAAAAAGCAAATTAACAAATTCAAAAAATTAATAATCAAATCAAATAGTTACTATGTCAATACACATCTTTCCTCTAGGAAATCTTTAATATTATAGTATGCTTTATTTGCTAAATGTGTCTTCAGTTTTCTTTTCAAGGGTACATTATTCAGCTCCTTCCAACTCTTAGGCAACTTATTGTACATAATTGGAGCCATATGAAAAACACTTGCGCATAAGTGCAGTCCTACAGGGAGGTACATAAAGTTGGGTTTGGTCACGCCTGTTCCTGGGACATTGATCAGCTAATTTAGGATTGTTCCAGACAAACAATGGTTTCAAGAATATAAATGGATGGCAATGTTAAAATTTTATGCATTATAAAATAGGGTTTGCAGCTGTCCGTAGTTTGCAAATGAAAGATTGCTCTAAGTCATCTCTTCTGTGCTTTAAATGCTACTTCTCTATTAGTCGAGTAACCCCAAAAGATAACACCATATCTGAGAACCGATTCAGCCAGACCGTAATAAGCAGTTAATAAAGCCTCCCTATTAACATTTCGTGACAGCAAGTACTATGCATAGGCACTACTACTAATTCTCTTACTCAGAGAATCTATATGATCCTTCCAATTTAAATGTCGGTCAATAATTATTCCCAGAAACTTAGTTGTATCAACCGTGTCAATTGCTATATTATTATATGTTATGTCAAGATTGGAAAAAGTCAATAAACGCTGGCTAAAATGCATAATTACTGTCTTACTTAAATTAATTTTTAAATTATTATTGTCTAACCATTGTATAGTATTGATCAATGTATTATTAATGTCATATTTATATAGGTATTTATTATTACAGGGTATCGATATAGTACTGTCGTCCGCGAAAAGTGTTACTGGGTGGTCTATTGATTTAGGAAAGTCATTTATGTACAGTGTAAAAAGTGGAGGTCCTAAAACACTTCCTTGCGGAAATCCGTAGGTAACTTTTCGTTCCTCCGATAGAATGTTTTCTTTAGGGGAAAAGTTTTTGCGATTTCTGACTTTTCTAATACTCAAACCTAAGTTGGTCTGATAGTTTTTTTTTGTTTCTTATAAGAAACAGGATCGATTGGCATCAAAAAAAGTTTTTGTGAAAGTGGCCCATTTTCTTCTTTCAAAATCTGTGAAAGGGGATAAAATTTCTCAAAAAATTATGGACAGTTTCCTGAAACCGTTTTTCTGTAACTAATATAAGGTATTGCCCTTATTGCCCCGTCAAAAAATCCACTCTGTGTATGTTGATTAAAACCTGTTGCGTTTGTTTTTTATCCCATTATATGTACATTCCTTCTTTTACTCTTCTTGAATTTTACCAATTTTAATACTGAATAAACATTTAATTTTTTATTATTATTATGTTTATATATCGTTTATATATCTCGGGACCCTGGGGTCCCGGACCTTTGGAAGGCGTACGAGGGGCCGAAACCAACTCGCAGAGGCCCCTTAGACAATTTTAAATGGAGTGAGGCACCAACCGACGATTATCCCTGTACGCACTACGCAAGTGCACCCAAGGACAACCCCCGGCTGGTGTAGGACTATTGTAGGATATGGAAACAAAGATATTGGACTATGGGTTTGGGTGGTTAAAATGGACTGGTTACCTAAAACTATGGAAGGACTATGGCCCCTGCCTGATCAATGTTTTATTGTACACGGATAAAATGGCAGGGGGTGACTTGCACACTCATTAATGGGCCCCCGGAAACGGTCGCTAGCACATAGTGACGTAGCGACAAGGGGGGCAACATATCCTGAGGTGCTCGAGGAGTGGAGAGGTATTCCACGGCTCTCAGAACAATCCCAGAGCCCGGAAGATGGTCAAGATCCCTACAAGCACTTACTGGAATACTTCCTTCCTCCGAGCACGTTTGCTCTTGCGAATCTCCACTCAAGCCGGCCAATAAAGGCAAGAATGAGGTGGGAGCTCAGTTCCTCGTCAGTGTTCACTCCAGCCGGCCAATAAAGGCAAGCCAGAGATGAGGAACATGACTTCTCCCGGGAGATAGGGTCCGTGGGGTCGCAACTGCCCAACAGCTCGCCACATGCTGCCCTGCGGGTTTCTGTATCTCTCTTGGTCTGGCTCCTCACCCTAGACATGTTCCGGCAAAGTAAACTCTACCGGCACAGACCTAGAGTTCGGAGCGCGCAAGCCCCACCACGACGTCAACGTAGAGATACGGCGGTGGGGTTATTATTATTATTATTATACTGTATGTGAATCACCAGAAGCACCATAAACACAATTCGTGTGAATGAATGGAAGCTGGAGGATTCCTGGAATCCTTTGCCACTGCAGTACGCAGTATTTGAGTTATTTAGCTTGAAGATAAAAGTAATGTTCCTTTGTTAACAGATAGCATCAGAATGAAGTCTCATTTGAGCGAGGACACGGATGACGAGAACTGCGAAGACCCCATTAAACTGTTTGACAGTGATATAAACGCGGTCTACTTCGGCAGTAAACGCAGTAAGTTAAAACCCTTCAAGACTCATATTCGTTTTCTTGGTAACAAACAATAGTTGCTCAACATGTTACCTTTGGTATAAAACCAGTGTGAACCAATAATAGTTATTTATGCAACTGTTGTATAATAAGGGGTATTAAAAAACGAATGTGGGTTTAAGTATCACATGAGTATTTTAATACCTAATTAAGTACAGTTGCATACAAGACTTTATCTACACCCATGTTATCTACTCTTTGATAATTTCCAATTCATGAAATCTTGGTACGCCTTTTCATATTGTTTTCTCGACTTTTCTGGTAATAATTGGTTAGAAATGTCCTTCGCTGCATCAGAAATATCTGGTGGTGTGTTATCAAAGCTTGTATCACTCATTTTTGTAAACAATAAACTTATAAATTTTTGCAATACTAATATCGAACAAAAATGGCGGAATGCGACGTGAACTCGAATAACCTATAAGTTTTTTTTTAATTACGGCACGTTCGTAGTAAAACGTGCGAGCATGACAATGTTCTTTTTTTAATTCATAAATGTGGCTGTTTGATGAGTAGGGAAGGGATCGAAAACGCAAAGGAGTTGCATAATGAAATTTAGTACAACATTATACGCTCGTTTGGATGATATTATGGGTACTATGACACCGGTTGTTTTAATGTTGGCAATAAGCTGTTTCAGAAACTTTTATAGGGGATTTATAGCATGGGTGTAGATAAAATAAATGAAGACAATGTTTTTGGGCTATACCTACTAGGCGTGTGTAACTCTTTACGGAACCGACTCACTGATCCGGATCATAGAAGTGATTCAAAAGATTGGTTCAGTAACAACGTTTCAAACGCATCATTTGGATCTGAAACATTAATTTGCTCTGTGCTCTTTCCACACGACGCGTCGCTTGCGAGGCGACTGAGCAGTGAGCGAGAGAGGGATACTGAGACACACTGAGTTACTTTACTACTGACTTGCGAGTTGCGATCATCATGTGTATCACTCATACTCGCACAGTTTTTCGTTGTCGCTATCAATGCACGTAAAAATGACCACTAAGACGCTTACATATCAATTACTTTAAGGTCGTTGTTTGCATACAATGTTTGCGCTAACAAGTTATCGTTTTACATTGATGCATAAATGTATACGTAACATTCAGTATTTTATGTCCTTTGAGCCGATGTTCCTAATGATCCAAATGAAACATATGTGTTTTGGATCATTTCAGTGATCCAGATGCAAATGTTCTAATCGCAAAAATGATACACTTAGCCCATGCCTAATACTGTAGGTATTTTTCGTTTTTTTGATGATGGACACATTGTTGATGGCAACACGGAATGTAGCATTGTTTCTACAACATTGTTGTAGTGTCGGTCGTCCAGCGTAAAAAATTGTGTAGCAACTATTGTTTTCGTGTGGAGAGGTTAAGAGGTTTATAAACTATCATAGCAGTAGTATACAGGATGGATTTTTGAGACGGGGCAGTAAGGGTAGGTTATCCTTATCCGCTGTAGTTACAGAAAAACGGTTACAGGAGACTGTACTTATTTTTTTGAAAAAATTTGATCCAGATTAAATTTTTGAAAAAAAAAAAAACATTGTTATAAAGAAAATGGGCCATTTTCACAAAAACGTTTTTGATGCCTAAATGGATCCTGTTACTTATAAGAATCAAAAAAAAAAATATATCATGTAATATAAGGTTTGAGTACTAGAAAAGTCCGAAATCGCAAAAACTTTCCCATACATTTCGTAGGAAATGAGAATCCAACTTACTTTTTTGTGATGGATAGACTGGCCGCTACAATAAAGACTGGCAAAAGGAATTTAAAAAAAAGTGACTAATTTTTTTGCTGACTGTACATTTTTTTTCAAAATCTGTGAATGTGGATCAAATTATTCAAAAAAATAAGTATAGTCTTCTAAAACCGTTTTCCTGTAGGTACTACCGTACGGTTAATTACCTGCCCTTACTACCCCATCTCAAAAATAAACAAAAAGTAAACAATTAAGTTATAGCAAATGAAATAGATTTCAAATTTTAATAGCGAAGTCACCCCCCCATCAGTTTCTTGAAATACCTTTCTATATTTATTTTTTTACCCCTATTTATACAAAACTGATTGAATTATTGACAGCTAAAATAACACACTGCTATTTTTTTTCAAAGGTACCAGAGACACAGAAAGCCGTTGGACATTTGAAACGTTTGGAAATAACGGATTTTGTCAATCTAGTGAAAATTCTATATTCGGAAGACCCGATGATGATCTAGTACAAACAATACAGAGCGGGACTACCAGTGAGTGTGAGATTTCCCCATTAAGTGTTAAATTAGTGGATTGCCGAAAATTTCCTTGGTACTATAGAAAGTATACGCAACAAATAATGCATAAATTAAATTTAAATGAACATAGTGATAGTGACCATGACATAGATGTAGAAGGTATAGTGGAAGATTCAAATGATTGTTTTATC
This sequence comes from Dryobota labecula, assembly GCA_947523025.1. Classification (NCBI taxonomy): domain Eukaryota; kingdom Metazoa; phylum Arthropoda; class Insecta; order Lepidoptera; family Noctuidae; genus Dryobota; species Dryobota labecula. Next base: position 22,933,638 of record OX383295.1, on the reverse strand, counting down.
ATAGAAGATCTACAAGATGTTACAAATAAAATAACTACAAATGATCAAATATGCATTAATACAATGAAATCAACCAAACCTAAACCAAAACTACCAAAAACTAAATTAAATAAAAGCCAAGGAAATATGAAGCGTCATAAAGATGATATGGAGATACAAAGAGCGCTGAGTATCAAGAATTTAGTTAAAGTTGATTTGAAACGTAATCAAGGACTTGTAGGTATGAAAGTTATACAAAAAATAGAAACAAATACTATGTTGGACGTTAAATCCGATAAAAACAATTTGGTTGAAGAGGCAGCTGCAAAGCAAAAATGTGTAATGGCTGATAAAAAGTATTTAAGTGCTGCTGATAAAACACTTTCCCACATCGGCACTCAACTGATACCAATAATGGAAGAAAAAGAAAGCAATCCTATTTGCCAACCTAATATTAACAACACAGAAAAAGGTTTGGTTGGTAAATCGACTCTTGTTGAATCTTCTGGTTTCCAAAATGTTACTGTACAATTTGATATAAGTAAAATATCTGAAAAACTAATCGATAATTTGAAGACAAAGAAAATAAATGATCAGTCATCTGAAGCTAAACTTATTAGTAAAATGTCAAATCAAAGTCTTTTAAGTTATCCAGAAAATTCATTAAAAACTGTAAATGAAAAAGAATTAAGTTCCAAAGTAACTATTACAGAAAAATGCAAAAATTCATCAAATACATCAACATCGCACGTGAAGGATGTGAAAAAAACGAATAAATATAAAAATGATCAAATTAAAATTAATAATAGTGCACACAGTCACAGGTCGTTGATAGGACTATTGGTTACAAAAACAAGTAAAGAAGACAGCAAAGAAATAAAATGCATGAAACAAAAAAGATATATACAAAATAAAGCTACTAAACTTAATAAGAAACCTCTTAAAAAGATTAAAAAACAAAAACGTGAACCAAAGTCGCCAATCTTACATTGCAGTACTGTACCAAAGAAACCTAAACAACTCCAAGTGCCACCTATATGCAATAAAACAGACACAAATTCTAACTTACCAAAAGAGCCTGGTAAACTAAAGCAAATACTTGATAAGCTTTCTTATTTAAAAACTTGTAATTTAATGCAAGATACAAATCGACCAAAACACGTTATTCCTAAAATAGCCCCAGTTACAAAGCCATTTGATGTTCATCCTAAACAAGCTTCACAAAAAGAGTCTTGTATGATACAGGATAAAACCATAAGTCAAATCAGAAACATTCATGCCAAACATTTGAATGAGTCAGACAAGCTACTTAAGAATTGTAATGAAGTTAGTAAGGCTGATTTCAAAACCAACAACTTCCACAATACTCAGATTATGTCTTCGAGTCAAAATAAGACTTTAAATGAACAAAATGTATTGCATGAGGCTTACCAACATACAGCGAATACAATAAATGCTGCCTCTGTGACAAATATTACACCTAAAGCACCAATTAAAAATAACAAACCAACTGTATCTAATAGTGACGTCTCAACGACGGCAGTGATTACGCCTGCAAGTGGATCTAATGCAGTACTTTCCAAGCAATATAGCAGCATCCCCACTCCTCACGTGCCTCATTTTCCAATCCATAATGCAGTGCCTAGTAAAATAAGTAGCAGGAATATTCCTTACAATAATATCAATGTCCCAATACAGAATCGTTACGCATCGGCTATAATTTTAAAGTCAAATAATCACACAAACTTTCCATTCGAGAAGTACTGCGAACAACCCCCTGTGCAAACCACGGATTATCAAAATCCTACGATTATCCTGAGCCACACACAGCCACGGTCCAGAGATCCACAAGCACCCTATCCTATATTTTATCCCCCTGCCCCTCTGGGTAGGCATCAGAGTTATTTTCCGTATTCTGCCAATTCTGTTCCAAATCCATTCCATTCTCCACAAAGTCATATAGATCAACAACCGAGTAATCCAATGCAAGACTTTTACAAAGAATGTTGGTTGTCAAAAAATTTGGCACCTCCTCCACCACCCCCACCTCCTGTTACTCCATCTAACATTCCCCCACGAAATGGTCACGTCGTGAATCAATCCAAAGATTGTTCTAATTTAAACCGTACATTAACGCCAGTTATGATAAATCCGCAAAATGCTTCCCGTCAAAACTCTGTTAATACCCAACCGACTAAAAATAGTTCTATAATTGGAATGAATAATGAAGGTTTAGTGAAAAAAATTAACATAGTCGCTATGCCTGTTAAAAATGTTAATATAAAAAAAGAGACAGCAGTAGAACAAATAAAAACTCCTCCAATCCAGTCCAGTCTAGTTGAACATTCAGAAGTAGTTGCAACTAAGACGGAAATGTTAAAAGAATTGGAAAAATTGTCGTTTGTTGACGAAAACATAAATGAATTTAAAGGAGTTTACCCCGCTAGTGCTATTAATGAAAACAAAAAGGAAAACACATTAGAAGTTGCAATTATGTCAAAAAAGCCTGGTAGGTTTGAAACTTTGAAACTAACAATGAACCAGAAAGACAATCGTATACAGACAAATTCAGCACAGGGATATTCACCGCCAATTTTGCCCATACCGACTTACCAAAAAGTCTTAGACCGTGTGACTTTAAATCTACGAACCCAAAATGCAACACCTAAGATTGATCTCCATCCTGGAGATCCCAGATCCAATTTAAGAAATGAATGTAAACCAATGAGGAAAAGAGATTTCGTCAAATGTTGCAAACGAAAATGTTATAATGCATGGAGTAATGAGGAAGACAGCAGAAAAAAAAACGATGCTAAGAAGATTTCTTTAGAAGACTATAAAAAAAGAATACTCAAAAATGACTGTAAATCTGAATATTACAAAAAAATATGTAAGGAAAACTACGATATCAGTGGAAAACGACCAAACATAGAATTTATTTATAGGAAAAACGTAGACTATAGCACTGAAACTGATCTTGGGTATGATTCAGATAGCACTGTGGTATTATGATTTATTAATTCATGTGTGCTGTGAGGCAATTTATTATTTCCTGACTTGTGACAGTCTAGGACTCCTCTTTTTTAGTACAACCTAGAGCTATTGTCACCATTCGCACATGTATTTACTTACAAATTTCATTTTGTGGCAATTTGATGTTATTTTTGTTAAAGCAACGAGAAAACATGAGCTTTGCGTTCGTTTGAGTTGTCGCGGGGTATCGAAACAAGTAGAACAACAACTGAAAGGTGGTAATTGAACAGCTTGATATTCATAAGGGTTAGCGTAAAACGACGGTGTGGCGGAGATTTTATAAAACAAAATTTTTCATTTCGATTTTAATTTGTATTACGTAATGAAAACACAAAGCGTCGCGAAGAATCGTTGAGCGGTGCGCGGCGAAGAAGCTGTCAGCCGGATGCTGTAATAAATAGAATCGACTTTCAGTTGTTACCGAATTTACTCACTTCGCCACCACTCCGTCGGTCTGCGCTGACTCTAAATGTCATAAATGTCTCTGGAACGTGTCTCTAGAGTCTCGTCAGAACGTTTTTCTGTAGCTGGTACCTGCTCTGTCTTAAAATCCACCCTGTATAGCACGTATGGACTTACAAAGAGCTCATGTTTTGTCGTGTGGGCCTGCACCCTCTGGTGGCAAAGGTGTAAGTCAACCTAGACGGTTGCATATCTTAGGTCAATTTAAGTGTCAAAAGAATCGCAATCGTGCTTTGTTATTTTATTTTGTCTATTGTTTAAGAAGATAAATGAATGTTCATTTAGAAGACCTGTTTCGAGACAATTATGGCCAGTATATATTGGCACCAATGGCGTCGCTGCTGTCAGCTACAGTTATAATGTTAGATTTAGTACAATTATTGTAATTAATTTTTTTGCTTATGTGCCAAGGGCCCAAATATACCGGACTGTATCACTTAAACCCCAAAATGACAGTCGAGATTGATGTTGACACTACATTAAAAAGAATGACAATGACAGTGAATGTCATGATGACATTACAATATTAGTTCGCATTTTGTCCATGGTGGCGCTAGTAGCAACTTGCAAGTTGCTTAAGTTTTTTACATTGTTGTAAGTTTTTATTTTGCTTCGAAGAGAACGGTACATTGTTCCTAATGTAGAACTTTTTTTTGTTATTTGTTAAAAATATTCATAAAAAATAAATATTTTAAACAATTTGGTTTCATATTTTTTAATGTTTCCTTTAAAATTAATTATCCTTTGATTGAGTCATGATTGCCCCAGCGATGTAACGAGGCAAATACACTATTTAATATTGGTTTCCTACTTATATGTATTTATAACACTCATTTACCTTGCCGGGTAGGTATACAATGAGGCAAGACCACTTCAAAACTAGAAAGTATTAAATGTCTTTGACACGTATATTAGGTATTCATTTTAAGTACAAATTATTTTCAAACTGAAAGTAAACACTACAAATACTTTGAAATCTTCTCAACATCACTCATTGTGTGCAGGTGCCATCTTACTTTAACTTCCATTGCGCAAAGAAAAAAAATACAAAAATAAATAAAAAACTCAAAAAGAAAGCCTTAAAAAAAGTCACCCTGTCAAAAAATTGCGTAGCCTTAACAGTATTTATAGAAACATCTGCATCGTGGCTGCGGCGACAATTAATCTATCTAACGCGGCTCACGGCGTCTTGTTGTAATAAATCTCTGGATTACAGCCTCCTTCGCGGAATTAGGTCCTTACTGGAAGGATCTGACTTGAATTATGGGCGGAAGTTCGGCGTTTTTACCCCATTATCTGACTAATTAGCATGTGTAATTGCTTGAAATGAAATTAAATCGTTTATTCTGTAAATAGGATATCGGAATCACGTAACCACGTCATATAAAAATAAAAATATAAGCTAGATGGAGTCGACATTTCCTATCTAACTACCCCTGAGAAGAAATGGCGAAACAAACTCAGGGGTCAAAGTCTCTTTTAAAGTCCAGACATAATCTTGTTCAGGGCCTCAAGTCTGCTATTACAATAGTGTCAAAATGGTCTCGCCATTGTGAGTATTTGACAGTGTTTGTATGGCAAATCTGTCAAAATCTCACAATGAAGAGACCATTGTGACACTATTGTAATAGCAGACTTGAGGCCCTGATCATGTGAGGACCATGTAGATCCGTGTCTGAAATGGTCTTTTGAGGAAAGAACCACACAATTTTGAGTGGACCTGTCCAGTCAGTGCAAGCATTTGTGTAGCTCAACTGATATGCAGTCATCGACGGTTTCAGCTTTTGGAAACTTTTGGAGTTAATGACGGATCTCTAGCATGTCGTCAGAAATGCAAGTGGTCAAATACTCATTTCCCCAGAACACTCATGTTGACAGAAACGCATCTCGTCAGATTTGCACCACGTCAAAGTCGCAGCTTGTCAATTAATAAATAGGATTTAAACGCTTGTAGTAATAAGCATACGCAATTAGTCAGAGTAATCTTCTATTTTGTTATTTTATCATTATAAAACTTAATATGATTAAGGAAACAATTACCTCTAGTAAATAATACTTGTCCACAGTTAACTTCATTTAATTTATCCGTCTCGTTTGTTGCTTCGGCACAGCATTACAGTAATTATTATTTTATTTTTAGTAGTAGAACCACTTACTGCAGTGCTAGCGCCATCTATCTCCGTGATTAAGAAAGACATACTCAACCTTGTAACCTACTGAAATGTGACATTTAAAAAAAACGGCATAGGTCTGTTTTATGAAAATCGGCTCAACAGCGACCTCGGTAAGAATAAGCAACAAAATTCATTCTAATGAAAAAACGGCCTCATTCCTCTAGATCGTATTTTTTTGGTGTCTCAATATGAAACTTTATAAAAGGTATTAGAACATTCTAGACACACTTACTGAGGTCGCTGTTGAGCCGTTTTTCATAATTCCTTCTCAGTCATGTATGCGCTCTTAAAAGGAGCTCCAAACAAAAAATCTAAGAAAATGTAGAGTAAAATCTCAATCTAAGTTTCCATTATAAAGCCATCTTTTTGTCCGCCAGCCATCTAATGTTTGTTTTAGTAGGAAACAAGAATCCTGAATGATTTATTACCTATGTGTGTGTTTCCGTTAATAGCGATAGGCATCGAATTTGTAACGTAGGTAGTTCTAAATTACCGACGCAGTGCGGGTAACACAGTGCCAACGTTTTTGCGATGACTGGCAAAGCAACCGCTGAAGCAACTAAGCAAGTCTGCATTTTCCCGGAGGATTGGAGCGTAAGTTGGAATGAGTTACGGGCTCACACTATGACATATGGCCGGTTTCCTTGCGCGGTTGCGTTCTTAGATATTCATATGTTTATTAAAGTGGGACGAGAAGGGAGGATCTACGAAGCTTGTGCATGTTGTTGTTTTTGTTCTGTGGTCTTGGGGTAGTTACTGTACACGGACGTTCTTGTATAAACTTAAAGCGTGCGGCAGAATTTTAATGTTATGGCTACCCAGAGTGGTTACCCGGCCGCCCGTCTGAGGGTGCCCGCGCCCAGGCTCCATGTGATATTTACCAACCCGTACTGGGCCCGCGTGTTAGATTATGGCCCACTTCTTCTCACAAAAAGGAAGCCTGTGTCCCAGCAGTGGGAACATTATAGGCTGATTATGTTATGCTTTTTTTTTAATTTCTATCCAAGATAATGTTAAGAGCGTTGTCACCGGTCCACTAGCGCCATGGCCACTCCTTTAAAAACATATTATCTCGTGACTGAGAAGGAATTATGAAAAAAGGCTCAACCAACTATATCGGTAAGTGTGTCTAGAATTTTCTAATACCTTTTATAAAGTTTCATATTGAGACACGAAGCAACAAAGTACGATCTAGAGGAATGTGGCCGTTTTTATTGAGATCGAATTTTGTTGCTTCGTGTCTCAATATGAAACTTTAAAAAAGTCCTTTTATCGTAAATTTTCAAAACTTGATTCTTGCTACCCAGCTTATACGCAAAACTAATGTCACATTTACATAGCTAAATAATTTCACTTCCGCCTGAGTGCTGTGTATATTTTAAAATTCATAGGGATTTAAATTCTTAGACACTTCAATTTGCATCAGATCCGACGAGTGAGAGCCGCGGGAAATATGGAAAAGTAACTTGATATAAAAGATAATAATAAAATGGAATCCGGCGAGCAGTAAAAATGATTAAATTCGACTGCTTGAGATCTTGTAATATTGTGTATTATGGATTTTCTTCCATTTGTTTGCAGATGATACAAATTCGGAAGTGTTGCGAGTTAGAAAAATAGGTGCTCGTGGCTGGGTAATAGCCGCACAGATCGATCAGGTTAAGCTACGCTTGCTGCGGTTGGTCTGTAAATGGATGACCATCGCTACATACCGAGACCCATCCGTGCTTTGGAAAGCACGTTAAGTTGTTGGTCCCGCAATTCATTCGTGGATCTTTGACAGTTGTTTCGGGTCATCAGAAGCTCGAAAGTCTGACAAGCAGTCTTACTAAGGAAGAAAAAAGAAGGGAGCAATTCTTGAGTATAAATTCAACGTTAAATACGCCTAGTGACCGTTTATCCTGACGGAGACAGGTTTAGCACTACTCCTTGGTTTGTAGATATCGTTTAAATTATTTTTCTAATTAATTAAAATCTTAAATTCACTCACTGACACGCAAAGCTTAAACTTGTCTAGAAACATGAAATTTTGCACAGGAGTTCCATGAACAACACAAGTAATCACTAAGCAAGGACTATTGATTTGTCCTTTGAAGGTGTTAATTATACAATATGTCACTTTGTCTTTGTATGGAAGATCATCATTTTAGAAGTTAGAAACGTGGAAGTTGGTACTGATTTCTGTGTACGAGTATAGGTAAAAGTTAGTGTTTATAAGTTACATGTTAAGGGTCCCCGAAACGATCAATTGCAATTGACGTGTAGAAACCAATTGGTTGATGGTTTGGTCATGTTGAGAGTATGAATGAAAGGCGATTAACAAAAGGTATTTACAAGGCACATGTGAGTGGAAACGCCGAGACGCCTAGGATGTGAGTGGAACACCCTAGGAGAACATATAGTGACCTAATTGGTGATGTTTTTCAGAAAGGTCAGGTGCGTAGCAGTCGCAACCAGGGGCCTTACTCCCGAAAACGATTCGAGTTTGATTTTGATTCCGATTCGAACTCGCTTCTGGGGCCTTACTCCCGACAGCATCGAGTTCTGAATCAATCGAATTGGGTTCGAATTAAATGCCGATCCATACTCTTGAATTCAACACTAGCGCACGATCGTGTGGTGGTTCGAAGCGAAACTAACTTCGATCAGTTTTAAGTTTTAAATCGAGTTCGGATCAGAAACGAAATCGAATCTGAATCAAAATCAAACTCGAATCGTTTTCGGGAGTAAGGCCCCGGGGCCTCAATTCTGCTAAATGTCATGTAGTTCAATTGCACGTCGTCAGCATGGCAATAGCATAAAATGACACTTTTGGTATTCTGCTTCTGTTAAGAAAGTTGAATAGCGGCTACCCAGCCGCTATTGATACATTTCGGAACTCTATTAAGCAATGGCGTCATAATAGCGTCAGCAAGGCAACTTAAATATGTATTCTCCTCTTATTTGACGTTTGTACCGATAGCGTTGGCATCGTCGACATCTGTCAAAATTAGTCATCGTGAAGCAGTTGTGCAGCCATACGTTTTCTCTCACATTCTCCAATAAAAAAGTGATTGAAAAGTGATAACAACAATGCCGCATCACATTTTAAGATGGAGATATTTAGAATTGGCCAGCAGGGAGGAACGGCGTTGGGTCGAGAGGCTACAACGCAAATGAATGATGAAAAAAATAATTAAAAAATTTACGCAAATGAAATAAAAAAAAAGCTCAAAAACCATTGGTACTAGAAAGTTGTAATTTGGCATGAGTTAATGACGCCAAAAAAGTGATAAAATAATTTTTTGAAAAAATCCTTCCCTACATCTACCTACATGTAAAGTGGGGATGATAATTTTTTTTTCGTCCTTCCCATAGTGTGGGATATCGTTGGATAGGTCTTTCAAAAATATTAGGGGTTTGGGAAGACCATTTTTTGATTAAGTAAACCGTTCATGACTTGTCAAGCTTCAAAGTACCAATTTTCGTTAGAGTCAAGTGTCCCCCCTCTACCAACTAAACGGTTATAGTTAGAAATTCAAATGTCACGGCAGTAGTACCTACAATATATAACGAAGTTAAAAGGAAAACTATCACAGCTAAGTAGGCTTTACAATTTACCGAGTAATTGGCAACCAACTTACATTTACAATTGAAAAAAATGTTCTCCCATACATTCTGTATAGGAAAACATGTTTTTCAACTACATGTTCATTTTGTTTTTGGGATAAATTCATCCCAACTACGGAACCCTTCATTGTGCGTGGTCCGAAACGCACTTTGCCGGTTTTTATTTTTAAGACTGACGAAGGAATTCAGTAAATTTTGACTGTATAATGTTTTTACACAAATTAAATAATAGTACAGAATCACTAGTACGATGTACACTGTGGTTTATAGCCAAGCTGATGCGATGCTGACGACGTACCAGCGCTATGCTGACGACATTCTTATCAAAATTAGTAGAATACCGTTTTTAGATCAATGGCGTTGGCAAATCAATCGCATGTTTGCGACATAGTAATTTGTGGTAAAATAGCAGAATTGAGGCTCAGAGTGCGTGTATGACCCAGATGTATGAATGTAAACGAAGCATAAGGTGTATGTAAGGAGCGTAGCAGGTGGCGCTCTATAGTTTCTGCCTATTCCCACGGAAAGAAGGCGTGAGTTTATATGTATATGTAATGTAATACACATTGATGCGCAAATTGATCTTCTATCAAATGTAATTGAAGTAATTGACAATATTACTACAAATTGATGGCAAGTGATCGTTTCGGGGACCCCTTAGTTATATCATCGTATTTTAGAGGTATGAGGAACAGGGTGTAAAGTTCACTCATACTTTATAGTAAAGGGAGGATCCTCAACTGCCCAACGGTTGATGTCGGGATGTTATATATATGCTAGTCGCGCGGTAAACTCTGATAGCGCGTTGCAGGATTTGTGACGTCAGGTCTTTGATGCGTAGTTCGCATGTGGCGTTGTTGATACCGCCACATTACTTCCCTCCGGAGACCGGAGGTCGATAGTGGGCTGAGTCAGTGCATATGATGCTTGCCAGGGCCAGTTGTGGTTCAAGTGCGTCTGAACCGGGTGCCGCATAGTCCACGGTGAGTCGGAACTGTCTGCGGTGATTCCCCAGTGAGTCGGGGTGGCGCTGCGTTTTTGATCTAGTGAGTTGGACGTCGTACAGCGCCGGCTTGAGGCTGACTGCTGGCGTCGACCAGGACTGCGTTGAAGGGCTCTGCTTGTGGACCGGCCGAAAGTGCAGTGTGCTGTGCCAAGGTTGCTGATGAGGCTAAGGGTGATGACCAGGTATGCGCGTTCGCTGCATGCTGGTGGTCAAGATACCCGTTGAAGCCGTGGGTGCTGGCTGGCTGTGTGACTCGTCACGCTGAAGTAGTTGCACGAAGGCTGCGCTAATGTCCATGTTTGGGGTCACCAATTTAGAGGTATGAGGAACAGGGTGTAAAGTTCACTCGTACTCTATAGTAAAGGGAGGATCCTCCGACTAGATGGGTATTGTGTCTGGTGGGCAACTGCCCAACGGTTGATATCGGGATGTTGTATATATTATGATAGTCGCGCGGTAAACTCTGATAGCGCGATGCAGGATTTGTGACGTCAGGTCTTTGATGCGTAGTTCGCATGTGGCGTTGTTGATACCGCCACAGTATCTAGGAGACCCATACCCTGAGAAACCCATCGTTCTGAGAAGTTGCCGATGGGAAACTCAATCGGGCACGCGGCTTGTCGCGTATAAATTCTCTACTCAATGCAGCTGTCTGCTGTATTATGTTTTACTACCATTTCAGCATAGGACCATCGTCTTTAATATAAATCAAATTGTTGCCTCCAAATTATAACCACAGCGTACCCCCCGAGACTTTCTGATAGACTTTTAAATTTATATTACCTTATTAAGCGAACGTAAATTGGAGGGCCAAGAAACCTACTTAATCGAAATTGTAATTTTAATGAAACCGAATCTTTTGTTAAAACTAAACATAAACCAGTAAATTAGTTCTAATGAAAAAATAATTTAGATAACACGATATTTTCATGGAAGATATTATCAGCTTCTGTTTGTTGGCAGACAATGGTTCTTTATTCTCTTCTAATTATTTGATAAGAAGGGTGCTCTGGATGAAAAAAAAAAAAAAAAGAAATGCAATCTTTTTATGTTCATTCGTACTTTAATATAGTCGATGCTTGCAATGGTCTTATTATACGCAAAGTCACTTTGATCTGCAAAATGAAAAACAGCTTTGGTATAGACCTTGCAATGAGGACTATCGCGCTTGAATTCGCCGCTTGAGGCGCTAGTGTAGAGTGAGGTTTCTAGAAATGTCAAATGTGAAATTGAACGTTCACTGTTTGCGGGATTTTCTATCGCAAATTGTTAATGGTTATTTAGGTATAATTCAATCCATACTAATATTATAAATGTGAAAGTAACTCTATCTGTCTGTATGTTACCTTTTCACGCCTAAATCGCTGAACCGATCGTCATGAAAATTGGCATAGATATAGCCTGTGATATGGAGACGGACATAGGATCCTTTTTTACGCGATAACCGACATCTACGCGTGCGGAGTCGCGGGCAAAAGCTAGGCAATCAATAAATAAAAATAAATCACATAAACCTATATGGGCACTTATGAAACGTCATAAGCTAGGTGCAAGGTACCAATTCGTCGTTTCCTATGGAAAAGATTCGGCAAGAAACTCCACGGTTACTCTTTTAAAAATAATTGGCTTTACAATATTATCAAATAACAGTGTTAATAGGTATGGGAGGACAGTGTAGGCCTTTCAACAATTACCAGGTACTTAACAAAATAGAAAAGTGCCAACAAATCTACACTCTACTAGGCCTACGACGTTCTCACATTCACAAAATCGAAAATAATCTATGTAAAAGATGAATGACATGGTTGCAATTACAACTACAGTAACAAATCTGAATAAATATCATGTCCACAAAAGCCAACTAATAAAGAATTGGAATTCTATTTGTAGGTAAATAATGTATAATAATGAAAAGGTGCGGTGTGCGTCTCAAGGTTGCACCAAATGTGAGTCCAGCTCAGCATGTGTCAGGCAGATATACCTGACGCTGATATTCTGCTGGATCCCTGCGGTGCCACACGGACGTCGAGCTGACGATATAAAATTGGTGTTGTGATTGTGACAGGCGTTGATTATGCAAGTATATCCGCAACCATGGAATCTACAGTAAGTGTCTCAGTTACTGGGTATAACACGGTACAAGGTACACGTAGTTCTAACGATCTACTGCCTAGCAAAACTTTTAGATAAATGCAATTACACCACAATTTGCGATTCTTTTTAATTTTCTATGTATTTGTTCAAGAAAGTCATTCCGTTTGAGTATATTGCAGTTACATAGTCGAGAAGCTGTCGAGACATATGTACATCTTTTTAATATATATAAAACAAAGTCGAGTTATTTACACCATTTATAACTCAAGAACGGCTGGACCGATTTTTATGATCTTGGATTTGTTGGATTTGTCTCCGCCCCGAATAGCAGAATAACTGGTAAAACATGCGAAAAATTCACGAAAAAAAAAAAGTTATGAAATTCACATTCTCATATATTTTGTATAGAACGGATTTTTGATGATATTCATCATTCATCATTTCAGCCGTCAGAAAGACGCCCACTGCTGGATTCAATGTTCCCCCAATTGGAAGGGTTTGCCATAATCGCCACGCTTGGCAGGCGTGTTGGCGATCGTAGTATGGTGTTTAAAATGCATAGAGAACGCTGCTGCCCATTCTCTAGTAAGTTCCTTAGTCGCCTTTTGCGACACCCACGGGAAGAAATAGGGAATTTATGAATTGGGGATTTGGGAATTGATGGTATTTAATATTATTATTAAAGTATTAATATTATTATTACTAATTTTATATTTTTCAAGATATTTCAAGCTAGTTTATAAATAAACCTAAAAGGAAAGTACTTGAGATTTCATTGCTTTAAGTCACGACAAGTTTTTGATTTAACAAGTGGTGCTGGGAGAACGCATTAACATTTACTACGTGGCTGGGAAAACGTTGGCTCTGGAAATAAGTCGGAAGGACTATTTGGAGTAAGAAGATAGAAATGTTGTTACGTATCTCTTGAAGGAAGCGTTAGGGTCATTTCAGCTGAACGTCCACTGCTGGACATAGGCCTCCTCCAAAAGGGGGGGATTTGCTATAATCGCCACGCTTGGCAGGCGGGTTGGCGATCGCGGTATGGTGTTAAAAATGCATAGAGAACGCTGCTGCCCATTCTCTAGTAAGTCCCTTAGTCGCCTTTTACGACCCCGACGGGAGGAAATGGGGATAGCGCTAGGATAGCGCGCGAAACACCTTAACTAAGAATTGCCCTCAAATGTAATGATTTCATGAAATGGTCATTCAATACGGTTATTTGGTCTTAGCCAGTTGTATTGATGATTTTAATGATTATAATTCTGTAAATACATACCTACTTGTTACGGTCGCGAATCATCCGACCAATTCTGTAAAAATCTCACGGTGAAAAACTTCGATGAAGTGAGCTTGAAGTGACGTGTAATTCCACCTGCAGTGCTATTCTGTAAAAATTTCACCGTGAAAAGACAGGTGAAGTGAGCTGTCATTCCATTGATTCTAGGGATTGACACTGTGTATTGATGCTCACTTCACCTGAGTTTTCACGGTGAGATTTTTACAGAATAGATTGGCTGATGCTTGAGATTGACACTGTTGACAGCTCACTTCACGCTCACTTCACCCGAGTTTTCACGGTGAGATGGTTACAGAATATAGCACTGCATATTTTGATCAACATACAACCTGCCAATGACATACAAATTACAAAAAAGGTAAGAATATTTGAATTTCGCGGGCTATTTAGCGCTTTAGCCATAAGAGAAACGGTACCTTTCACATACTATTTTAAAAGGCAGCGTTTACTATAAGTCTGAGTTTTTCTTTAAATTTGTTGCATAGATCTGTCTTTTATTTATTTATTTAAATTTCATATACAATAGTGGTACCTAAGCGGACTTAATGCCACAAGGCATTATTCTCTACCAGTCAACCTTTGGGTTAAATATAAAAACATAGTTATAGGGGTACAAAAATAATGTCTAAAATACTAACTTCTTGATTACGAGAATTTATATACTTTTATTGATACTAATACACATATATAAATAAAATAAACTAACAGATATTTTAACAAATATCACCTAATAATAATACTATGACTACTCAGACTATTATTTGAGAGTTATTTAGACTTTTATGTAGGTACTCGAAGTAGAATTATTGTTTCTAACTTAATATCAACCGATTTTGTGTGAAATAAACATAAATATTACGCATGTCCTTAGGGAAAAGCCGAAACGGTCCCTAAAACTTAGTCTCACGGTCAACTTTCTACACTAGCAAACTAATAAATTGATTCATAACTATCGGACCATTACTCAGACAAACTATACCATTTATCGAATTAATCAATTTGTGTAATTGGATTTTAAAGTCAAAAAGACCAATTTCGATTTATCATACCCAATGACCAGCGAAACAAAGTTTGTGACAATTAGATTTCAAAAAATATTCGGAATGGACGTGCCGTCGTTGAAAGAAACTCATCCACAGAAATATTATTTCAAAGCACTATGTAGATTCATGTTTTATTTAGGCATGGGGGATCTCTGGTATGAAAAAACCGAAGTTTCTTACTACAGAAAGAAGCTCTACATGGCTTGGATGGTATTGACGAATGGTTACATCATCGTCGTGTTGCTTGACGAACTCCTTTCTTATGCGAGGACTGATTTGACGGACAGGGAGAAGAATGACTTGGTGCAGTTCACTTTCGCACACCCCTTGATCTACTGCAAGGTGTTAACGCTGTACATCTGGAAGGATCGCATCAAGGTAACATGCGGTGTCATAGTTATGACAGCTGCGCGCACAGATTACATTATGCCAGCGTCGCACGAGTCGTTGCCGACGATAAGTATTGTATTTATTTTATTTCTTATTTTGTTACTTATTCCGCAAATAAACGTATTTTTTTTTGTCTTCTTTAAGGTGGTAATGGAGCGTTTGCTGGAAGGCACCAGGTCTATCTTCCATTCAATAGAGCTGGAAAGAATGTCTGTGAAGCAGTTTGCAAAGCATTGCTTTACGTTGACAGGTGTTTCCTATGTAACTCTGTGCTCAGCGACCATTGAAGGAGTGAGGCTTCATATCATAGAAGGTGTGTTTGTTCGTGTCTTGATTTAGGTTAGGTTAGATATGTACAATAAAACACTGTTTCCAATATTACTGCGTTAGGCGTGCTATCGCTGCGGCTGCTTGGACAAGACTTCGACTGCAGCACGTCCACAAAATACATATACTCCTAGCGGAGAGCACGTCGCTCCGCACTCCTTCTACCGCAAAACCCCCACCATAGCACGCATAACTTATTTATAAAACGTCACAGTTCTATTAATAGTTTTGTTAGCTTTTCATCTGTGTGCATTTTCTTTCGAAAGTTGTGTTTTTCGCGTTCACCTAGCTTGAATAAACCTTTTTCTTCCAGATATACCGATCCGCACAGAAGTGGTCTACTTCCCCAATCCATCACAGACAGGCTTCTTCATCAACGTGCTTCGTTTCTTTGTGGAGTTCCACTGGTACTGCATCGTCGGCATGATGGCAACTATGGACTGCCTCGCCCTGTGTTCCCTGCTCACTGTAGGCCATAAGTTTAGAGTCCTAAGATTGTATTTCCGAAAACTGAGGATCAGGACTATGGAAAATAAAGGGAAGAAGACGAGGGAGGAGCTTGCTGAGGAGTTTAAAAAAGATTTCGTGATTGGGATCAAGTTGCATTCAGATGCTTTGTGGTATGTATGACTGAAATGTTTAATAAAAGAAAAATACTGTCATACCTAACTTTTTAATTTTATTGTTAACGTTAAGCTAAGTAAAGGTCGTAGCACACATATCGACTCGGAAAGGGATCGTCACCGTATCGCCTTTCGCCTCGCCGTCAAACAGGCGTCAACGTAACGTAAGCACGTAACCAAAGCGGACCAGCAGCTCCGATACGTCAACTCTGCTACAGCTAGGCGACGCCGCGCTTACGGCTCGCTGTCCGCTGCTGATTGACCTGGCTGGCATCAGATCAGTTTGAATCCGAACGCGGGAGGGTTGAGAGGGACAAGGGTGGCCGAAGAGACGCAAGCGCGGCGACGGAGAGGCGTAAGCGCGGGGACCGGTGGTTGACCACGCGCCACACCGCGGTTTGTGAGCTTGTCCCGAGGCGAATTGTTTACGTTACGATTCCGATTAGTGTGCTTTTCAGTAGGGAGTTTCATGCAAAGAATACTAAACGGCTTGAGTTGATACGGTTACGATCCGTTTCCGAGTTGATACGTGTGCTATGACCTTAAGCGAATACTTTATCCGAGTTTCGGAATTAGAATGAAAAGCCATCGTAATTCGTTTTGCAGGTGTGCCCGCAATGTGCAGCAGTCCATGGGGCCATTGTACAGCATCCAAGTGACGGAAAGCGTCGCGCTACTCGTTATGTGTCTCATAAAGCTAGTTGTAAGTATATAAATAAACTTACTTCCCACTCCTCTCAGAGAGAAGGCCTGTGTCCCAGTAGAGCAAAAAATAATGGTCGATTATGGTATGCTTGTCGGATCCGGTCATTAGTATGGATACGAAACGGTCGCAAGCGCGCCACTGGCGACATCACGTAATCTACCAACACCTTTAGCGCGTTTGTACAGTGATGTTTTATGGGGCCGTGCACGTAATCGACTGATTTTGATCAATTTTGTTCTGAGTTTGTGAGAAAGGGAAAAATAATTTAAACAAAATTATTTGTTATTTGAAAAGTCGTATTCTTTGTTTTGCATGTAGCTGAAAGGGATTTTTCAAATAAATTAAGTATTCACGGTAAATCACTAATATCCGCAACAAGTTTTACGAAAAATGACGCGAGACTGACATTTGATCATCATTCTACAAGAAACTGCTTTTGATTTTTGAACATTAAGTCATTAACATTATCAAGTCTACTTGCGTGTGACGGAACCACGTTTTTCAACTTCCGTACAAAATATAGCAGAAAAATAATATTGAAACAACCTTTTTTTTTTGGTTTTAAACCCCATCAGTAATATATTTTTTCCTATTATTTAACAAATCATATCAAGAAATTTAAAAATCACATACTAGTCTTCAGCTATCCTTGAAATATAATCAAAAATTTGTTTAATGATTGTACAATATCTTCATTAAGTAAATCAACGGCGAAATAAACTACATTTTGGAGAGCACAAAAATGATGAAACTATTAACAGCTGCTGTGACTGACACGAATGGTTTAGCACCATAAAACTGTACTTTTATAGTTACACAGACTTAATGTTTCGATTATTTCAAGTTTTCTCACAATTAGATAAGAAATTGACAAAAGAGAGTTTTTTTCGTGCACGGAGCCTTAAGCCCACGGCGACGAGCACATTCAGTATGGTCGCATTGGTGATTAGGACGTCGCGGAACTGTACTCGATTCGTTGTGCTCAGTTATTGTGTTAAAAGGGAAGCGTCAGGGTAGCCCGTGAAATTCAAATGTTCTTACGTTTTTTGCAGGTTAGTATCAGGTTGTATGTTGATCTAAATATGATTCGCGACCGTAACAAGGAGGTAATTCTGTAAATACAATTATGTATTTACAGAATACAATTTTTTATAATCATTAAAATCAGTAATACAATTCCTTAAGTTCGTATAATCAGATTGAATGACTATTTCATGAAATCATGATTTTTAGGATTATACTAACTTAAGGAGTTGTATTACTGATTCTAATGATTATAATTCTGTAAATACATATTTTTTACGGTCGCGTCCCTAGTAGCATTTTTGTTGGCGTTCGGTTGGGCCACATACCTCTGAAGTTGGCCCAACTAAATGCCAATGGAAAATGCTACTAGGGGTATCATATTTTAATCAACATACTTTTATTTATTTTAAGGAAAAACAAACAGTTGTATATTAAAAATAAATAGAAATAACAATAAACTTAACAAATGTACTACCCACTACATTTTTCACAGATTACAACTTAGATATTTACAAACTGAAGGCAAACGTAACTGTAGTCCGGGCAAAATTAATTATAAGTACAACAAAAATCTAAAAATAACAAAACAAAACTCTTGTTTGTGTATTCTCTACGGGTT
The DNA here is from genome assembly GCA_947523025.1 of Dryobota labecula. Lineage (NCBI taxonomy): Eukaryota > Metazoa > Arthropoda > Insecta > Lepidoptera > Noctuidae > Dryobota > Dryobota labecula. Next base: position 22,915,250 of record OX383295.1, on the reverse strand, counting down.
TTATAAAAATAATAATATTAAAAATAAAAATTCGCCAAGCATACGATCTACTGCTGATCCCTCAGAATTTCCGCTACATTATTTTTGAAAGTATTTCGGTTAAGAAATAGTATGACGATATCACTAAATCGCTCATTGTATGTGTCGGCTAAGCGGCGAAGCGGTGATCGCACACCAGCATTGGATTTACAGAAGCTGGTAACGAACAGTCTTCTAGTGTGCACCTCCCGCCCATGCACTGTTCGAGGAACCAGGTAACACAAACTGTTCACCAAGTCAGGGCAATCAAACTTGTTCCACGTACATTAAATAGAGTCATTGTCTCAAGCAGCATACGTCTTGACTGTAACGTAAGTAGGTCATATTTTTTAAGAAGCGACTGGTACGATGCTTTTTTTCTCACCCAGACAATGACCGGCAAATTGAAAAACCGAAAAAAAAAAAAAAAAACGTGGGCTACCTTAGCGCTTCCCCCTTAATTGTAATTTGTAGTTACTGTGTTAATTTGTGATTTCATTAACGCAGTGTATCGCACCCAGTGTGTTTTGATTGCACGAAACCCATCTTTTGCCCACATGATGTCTGAATCTAACGGAGTAAATCCTGACGATCCTACATGCTTATGTTTGTATAACTAATAGTGAAATATCTATTTGCAGGTGGTGGAGCGCAATATCACCTATCTGCTGGCGACCTCCGCATTTATTCTCTGTCTTATAATACTTACTGGTTCTTACATGATGGCAGCCGGAGATATCACACATGAGGTGCCTATAAACTTTTTCTCAAACATGCATGGAAATATTGTCATTATTTTCGAAAAAAGAACACGCGAAGTATCGAATTTACGTACAAATAAAATCAAATCCATTCCAGGAGCGTTTTTTGAATTTGGAATATTACAACGCTCCGCTCTCTTCATTGTGAGTTTTTGACAGATTTGCCATACAAACACTGTCAAATACTCACAATGGCGAGACCATTCTGACACTATTGTAATAGCAGACTTGAGGCCCAGCAATGTTGTATGAAATAGCGTGCTGGGGTTAATAAATATTCTTTGATTGGATCTCTTATCATTCTTGGCATACCAAAGTACGTCTCTTTGCTTAGCACAAATTGCGTTCACGTGGCTGTATAGCCATAAATGCGTTTGCCTTTCGGCATAGATGACAAATAGAAAATTGGCGGAAAAGCTGAAAATTCGTCTTGATTTGTTATTTACGTACTTAATGAATATAAATTTAATTAAAATGTATTCCCATTTTCCAGGCATCACTAGTCGGTACGTCTATATTCCACAGCGGTTGGGAGGAGTGCCATCCGGGGCCTGATCTCCGGGTCCTGGCTGTAGTGGCTTTGCAGATGAGTCAGGTTCCCGTATACATGACCGCCTTCGGAGTGATAACATTGTCTCATACCAACTTTATATCGGTGAGTACTTTCTGAAATAAATCGTTTTATTATCCAGCCTACAGTGTAAGGGACAGCCTTCCGTTAACTAATATCATCATTCAGCTCCTTCTTTTGAATCATATTCCACCGGAAATTTGCTCAGGATTTTTTACATCGCAGGGGGTTCCAGAATTATGTACTGAATCCATGATAACCAGCTTCGCGTCGATCCCCTTCCACCCTTTATACTAATAATAAAGGAAGAAAGAAGGGTTTGTTTTTTGACGTGACAACGTCTAATAAATCGATGAACGCCGGCTGCATGCACGAAAATGACCCGATACGTTCATTGTCCCATTACGCTCATTGTCCCGTTACGCTCATTGTCCCGTTACGTTCATTGTACGGATGAACGCCGGCTGTATGCACGAAAAAGGATGACTCATTGTCCCGTTACGCTCATTGTCCCGTTACGCTCATTGTGCGCTTATGACGTTGTCACGTTAAACTATCGTCCATAAACCAACTTTACAGACAACCAATTTTTGTTTGTTTGTTTGAACGCGCTAATCTCTGCGACTACCAGTCGGATATGAAAATATATTTTTGCATTCTTGTGGAAGGCTATTTAACATCACGCTAGGACCTTTAGGAGCTGAGCAAAAGTCAGAAAGTACGCTTAGCGAAAACGAAGTGCTTAATAGCGCGGGTAGGCGATGCGATACGACGGGGACGGGGTGGGTCGGGGAAAACATGAAATTTCATGCGGACGAAGGCGTAGACAGAAGCTAGTATCAAATAAGAAGGTCTACGGTCCCTTTGAGCTCTAAAAAATCAAGCTTCATCAACTTTATTGCGTTGAAATAGGCCACAATAAAAAAATACAGCCTATATGCGACATATTTTGATACTGGCAAATCCTTCAAATCCTATAGAGTACTTCCCGTTAACCTAGAATCATGAAATTTGGCGAGAAGCAGGGTCTCACTACAAGTAATTGTTCCGGGTCTGGCTGTTTGTGTATGTGAGATTAAATTTTTGGTAACGCATCCACAATACAGGAAAAATTCCTAGTGTGGGGCAACGTTATTAAAAAAAAAAAAAAAAAAAACAAGAATCGTTAATGTGTGTAGTTTTACCATATATATAATATATATTTTAGAAAAAAACAACTACAAAGTTAAGTTTGTTCTTGGGATAAATTCATCCCAACGGAACCCTTAATAATTAAGGGTTCCGTTGGGACCAACTTGATCCAAAACCCGGCCAAGTTCGTGTCGCGACACGCATTAGGCCGGTTTTTTTTCTAATGTATGTATTGTATTGGAGTTGGCTTCCACTCTTAAAACAGATATTAGTTTCTTTGCGAACATTGAAAGGGCCTTGTACACACGGCTACATATCAAGCTATACCGTTTCAGTATAAGCCGACTAGACAGGTTATGTATGCTATTTCTATACTTATTTCTCAATCTTTTCAGGTACTCCGATCCTCATACTCTTTCTTTGCTGTTATGTATTAGTCTTCTTTACTCTTTGGAAATTACTTATTCTCGGGCCGATGAGAGAATGCGTTCCAAACACCTGTCAGCTGAATATAAAAGAAAACGTGTTTAATCTACAACGCCGCATGCGAACTACGCATCCTGACGTCACACAAATCCTGCATCGCGCAATCAGAGTTTACCGCGCGACTGGCATCAACCGGCGGGCAGTTGTCCACCAGACACAACACCCGTCTGGGCCTCAAGTCTGCTATGTATTTGACAGTGTTTGTATGGCAAATCTGTCAAAAACTCACAATGAAGAGACCATTCTGACACTATTGTAATAGCAGACTTGAGGCCCTGGTCGGAGGATTCTCCCATTTCTATGTAGGATGAGTGAACTTTATTTTATGAACTTGATGAGTGAACGTTCCTCATACCCCTATAAACTTTATAAATTTCTTATCGTGTACAACTTACTGAGACAGGAACGCATTTTCTAGACGGCTGAAATGCTTATAGTTGATTATGCACTCCAGCAATAATATTTATTGTGTCCAATTTGAGTGTCCAATTTCGATGTACACAGTGCTTTATTAATGGTAAAATATAAAAGGTTTCGTGTAAATAAAACATTTGGTTTCATTTTGTAAATAAAATAATAAATATATTCAAATTATTAAAATATAATAGGTATGCTTTAGATTAGTATAATCAAAATCATTTCTCTGTTACAGTAAAGTGGTATTACCTATAAAGAAAACAAAAAAAATGTTTCATAGTTTTATACTCATAGACCTAGAAATGACCTAAACCTAACAAAATACCTAAACCGTCGCTAAAGGCGGCTCCACACGTACGTTGATGTTCGATGAGCAAGTAATATTAAACATCGCTGAGCTTGATGTCATGTCCATCCATACGTCGCCGTCGCGTCGATGAGATCGAGCATACTGTATGCTCATTCTGTCGCGTGACGTCTTGAGCCATGGACGACGGTACATTGCTGTTTCGCTGGGATCGCCTGTACTTACATCTACCTAACGTACGGAAAATCGCATCAATATGTATGTGAAGGCTCGTACAGACTAGTGCGATATCGCGGGCGCGACAGGCACCGACAAAGAAATTGTGCTACTAGTGTCACGTCGCGCCCGCGATATCGCACTAGTCTGCACGAGCCTTAAATCGGCCATTGCGCCGACTATAAGATACTACATCTTTTTACTGCGAGATTTTTATCTTTTTACTGTACTGTACTTACAACAAAAAAATAAAATAAAAATTTACTGTCTGTCTATTTGTTCCGGCTTATCTCCGAAACGGCTGCAACGAAATTGACGGGACTTGCACTGGCAGATAGCTAGTGTTATAAGGAGTAACGTTGTGTTTTGCATGGGTGTATGTGTGTGTTTGTGCATGGGTGTTTGTGTATTTATTTGTGTGTGTGTTTGTGCGTGTTTTTTCATGGGTATTTGTGCGTGTTTGAGTGTTTGTGTATGCATGTTAGTATGTTTGCGCAAGGGTATTTGTGTGTATTTGTGCATGGGTATTTGTGTGTATTTATGCATGTGTGTTTGTGTGTATTTGTGCATGCATGTTAGTCTGTTTGCGCAAGGGTGTTTGTGTGTGTGTTGTGCATGGGTGTTTGTATGTATTTGTGCAAGGGTGTTTGTGTGTATTTGTCATGCTTGTTTGTGTGTTTGCGCAAGGTTGTTTGTGTGTATTTGTGCATAGGAGTTTTAGTGTGTTTATGCATGAGTGTTTGGGTGTGTTTATGCATGTGTGTTTGTGCTTGGGTGATTGTGTGTATTTCTGCATAGGTGTTTGTGTATTTATTTATGTGTGTTTGTGTATGGTGTGTATTTGTGCATAGGTGTTTGTGTGTGTTTTGAATAGGTGTATGTGTGTGTTTGTGCATGGGTATTTGTGTGTATTTGTGCATGGGTGTTTGTGTGTGTTTGTGAAGGGTGTTTGTGTGTTTGTGTAAGGCTTCTTTTATTTTAGAAAATGCAGCTAGTATAAGTATAATATAACTTTGTGCTTCGCCGTAGCGCGAACGCAGCTGAGATGCTCGATCGAGCGACTACAATTTGAAACAAGTTCGAAGGCGCTCATCGAGCAAGAATTAAGGCTCCTACAAACAGGTGCGACACGCGACGCGTCACAAAGAGACCGCTCGTCGCACGGCACGCGGTGTCTTTGTGTCGCGTCGCGTGTCGTGCATGTTATAAAGAGTCTTTAGGCCGCGTGAATCTTGCTCTGAACATTTCGGTTCGATTTCGAGCAATAAGCCCTAAGTTATAAGTATGACGGTTATCACATAGCCGCCGCATCCCGATGGGTGTAAGGAGTCTACGGAGCGACGAAATCTACATGCGGCTGCGGAGGCACGGAACCGCACCGCGTACGGTTTGCTCCGTGTCTCTGTCCGGAGTAGCACTGCACGACGATTTTCATGTCCTAAATTGCTGGACGGGTTTCTATTTCAAAAATAAATTTATCTATGTAGATATCCATTATGCATACGTCCTTTCTATACAAAACATTGTATTTACGCAATGTCTTTGGTTCCTGGTCTTGAGATCAAGACTAAATACATAAACTTTTATTACTTGAATACGAGGCTTTTGGCTATTTTGCGTGTGTATTTTTTTATTTATTTTTTGTTATGTGCCTTTTCTTTATGCACAATAAACACTTTTTCTTTCTTCTAATACAAAAATCCGTACTTTACTGCGGAGCTCAGTGTGGCATATCCCGCGGACCGCACCGCGTCTCCGTCCGGGAGCGCGGTATCGTCCCGCGCGCCGCACTCCGGCACGTAGATGCGGTGTCAGCGTGTTACCCCGCGGTTTTTGTATACAAATCAAGATTTTACAGTTAAGGTTAAAAACCGCAGCACACCGGAGCGGTGCCCGTTGCAGTGTGATAACTGCGTTACGGTCTATACGTTCGATCATGCTCGAATAACGTAAAAACGTCCAGCATGAACGTCCGACTTAGCATAAAAGAGACCTTTCTTCTAAAATAATAACTAAAGACAATATTAATCAAACCTCGACCCTCCACAAGCCGCTTATAGCTATCTCTGTCATTATTAATTTCACGAAAATCCTTTTGTTTCGTGTTTCGCCCATCTGCGACGATATTTTAATTTTAATAGATTTTGGGGCTGAAGGCGTAAAGTAATTCGTTCGAATATTAGAAATAGAAATCTGTCATTGAAAAGATTGGAACCTAAAATTGTCATTGTAGTAGTTTATTTTAAAATTAATTAAAAGCAATTCATTTCTTTCTTGGAAATCAGAAACTAAAGCTGACTTTTTCGTTCTTTCAAGACGAATCAATTTACAACACTTCAGCGTTTCTTTATCAAATTCTCGAGATATTTGGCGACAGGATGTCCCACTTGGAACTCATCCAGCCTCCGCTGCGTCTTCTGTTAAGGCCTGCTTTCACGGCCCCAATTTTTTTTTATTGATCCAAAAATGTATTTGGAAAAATTCCTTATGTTATTCTGGTAATAATATGACCAGATAGCTATGCAGATATAATTTCTTAACAAGCGCCGACGTCACTTGAAGTAAATAGATGACTAAGAACATAGAGGAACTTATGCTACTTATTACTTATACAATCTCTAAGTAGTCTGTGAATGGAATAAATTGTCAAACTTTTATTGCTTGAATACGAGGCTTTTGGCTACTTTGCATGTGTGCTGTCTATTTTATATTTTAGAATGTGCGTTTTGTTTGTGCAGAATAAACAAATTTTGTTTCTTTCTTTTCTTTCTTTCTATCCAAACATGATAATTTTGTAGCAATTTAAAAATCCTGTATTTGTATCATCAAACTCGTGTGCCGAGGTCGTAACACACAAATGATACAGACTCTGCATCCTTGCTCCGTAGACTAAAGATGAATGTTTGTGTTCCGTTATAGGTAATGCGGTACCTCAACCTCGCTGTAAAATGCATGCGAATTTGTATTGGATTTACGTTTTTAGCTGAGTTCGAATCTGGGTTAGTTTTGCGGTATTGATAAGTGATATTTTTGTGGGAAACTGCGAGAAATACTTTATTTTAAGCTTGATACTTAACATTTCGTAGCGATTTACACTTTACATAATTATCTACCTTCGCGAAAAATGATAATTATAATTTATATTTGAGAATGCTGGTTAACCTATAATTGGCGACTAAGTCCAAAATTAATAATTATTATTACCTTGATAATTATTGTATACAGAAGCTGTTGGTAAACCTTTATAAATCGATATAAATAAATTAAATTAAAGTATCTGTTTGTAATGTCAAAATAACAGCTTTTTACTGAATGCGTATGTATATACAATACAAAAAAAAAAAAAATACTGTCTGTCTGTTTGGCTAATCTCCGAAGCGGCTGGACCGATTTTGACGGGACTTTCACTGGCAGATAGTTAATGTTATAAGGACTTAGGGTCAATTCATACTGGAGCAGAGTCGAAGCGCATCGAAGCGTCAATCTGTAACTTAAAATAGCAAATTCACTCTTATCTCCACAACATAATGCACATATTTCTTCTAAGATAAAAAAAGACGCGCGAATTCGCGCGCAATCGCCAGAATTCGCGCGTCGGAGCGCAACCAACGCTGATTGGTGCGCGCGCGTTACGTTGTAGAGATAAGGGTGAATTTGCTGTGTTATCTTTTAGATTGACGCTTCGCTGCGTTTCGACTCTGCGCTAGTATTATTAATTGAATAGGCTATTTTATTTTAGAAAAAGCTACGCGGGCGAAGACTCGGGCAGCAGCTAGAAAAAAGCTGCTAAATAAATTTAAAAATATCTTTTATTTGTGACTAAATGTTTCCTGAAAGAACATAGTGACGCGGTGTAAGAAAGGTGGACACGTGTTGATAGTGAGCCTGAATTTATATGATATAAAAGCTTGTCGCGAGATATACTTATGTAGATAAACAAGAATACAATAATAATTTAACTTGATCTGGACATAAGTAAATAAAACAAAAACAAAAGAAGTTTGTATTTTATAAAATAGGTATACCTAAATACATCTACACAAATAAATCTCGCGACAAGTTTTTATATCATGTAAATAGTGTAATATAATAAATTTATGGGTTTGATTTAATTTAAAGTTTATTTTCTTCTTTTTAGAGTACCTATTTAAATAAAAGATAGATAGCCATGTGGTGCCGGACGTAAAGAATAGCACCACCCCATTTCCTCCCGTGGGTGTCGTAAAAGGCGACTAAGGGACTTACTAGAGAATGGGCAGCAGCGTACTCTATGCATTTTTAACGCCATACTGCGATCGCCAACTCGCCTGCCAAGCGTGGCGATTATGGCAAACCAACTGGGGTAGGCCTATGTCCAGCAGTGGACGCCTTTCGGCTGAAATGATGAGACAGATAGAATACTCTTTATTATGAACACCATAAAGCTTGTTTAAAAAAAAAATGCATTTTTTTTTTATGTGCACACCTTAGTTTATTTTTAAGAAGAACTAAGTTACAAAGTAATTCATCCACATTCTCATCATCCTCATTCAAGAAATAAGTCTTTACCATAAACACGAAAAGGATAAGCTTTCGAACAAGAATGTGAAGCAGGAAGAAACTTCTCGCCATAAATTTGCTGGTATCGGCACACCTGTGGCTTGAGCCTCGTATCAAAATAAGCTGGAAACGTACGCCGCTGCAAGTGCCAGCACACGGTAGCAAAGTGTTGCTAGGATTTAAAAATGTTTTGTGTAGTTTATTTTATGCTTTAGTTTGCCTTTTTAAATACGAAAGTGAGTCTTGGTATCTTTTTCGAGGCTTAAAATATAATAAGCCGAATTTAAATGCCTCGAAGGTAGCAAATCGAGTACCAAAATACTTTTTAATTGGACGGAAAAGACCCGTAGATATTCACTTGAAAATAAAGTGGCGCATTTTGCTGGCAACAAGGAATGTTACAGTGTTGTTGGCAACACGCTAGCGCCTTTCGGAACAATTAATTTAGATTTAGATTCACTCTAGTTTTCATTACCAAACTATTATAAATGTCGCACATTCCGAACCAACATTCTAAGGCGAGGAACGTCTTGTGGATCCAGACACAAAGCGTCTTGGAACCGTTTGATATCAAATATCTACGTTACCCTGTGTGAACACAGGGGAACATATTGTATTTACCTATGTACCTTAAGTTAGCTACAGATAGATTTTCTTGAAAAGGACGTTAATTAAATACATATATACAGATATATTTAGCTGATACCATTTTATAACAGTGATTTTTTATGCGCCTGCCTAATAAAAATAGCAATGCAACACTTTATGGACGTGTTTGCTCCAACTTTTATTTTAGGGGATTCTGGGCGAAAAACGGCAATATGGTATTTTTTAATGCATATCCTAAATACAGCCATTATGACATACCATCAAACCATAATCTTAACTTTTCAAATAGATACCTAAGTTTTTATATCGATTATCACAAATAGCAGTCATGTTAGCAACAAAAGCTTTCAGTATGAAACAATCGAGTCTCGTTCATAACTCGGCAGGGAAGCATATGTCAAAGTTAGATGAAGTTTATAACATGGACTCCATACGCTGGTAATTCTATCGGAGATTTATTTAGAATAAAACTGAGGGTTATTCTAGAAGACAGGAGAGATTTTATATTGAAGAATAAATGTGTAAGAAGTTGAGTCTATCCGAAAGTCGCTGTATTGGTCAAGATTCTTTTGTTCTGGGGTCAGCTGTTCAATATTCGGACAGCAATCGTGAGCAGTGGTGGCCTAGTGGTGGCTTCGACTTACGCGTTGTAGGTCGTGAATTCGAACCCAGGCATGCACTTTGTGTATTAAATTGCATCATCACTGCTCTCAAAACTGTGATGTAAAATATCGCGAGGAAACCATATCCTAGAACAAAAAATTCGAAGAAATTCCGCACTGGGCCCGCGTGGAGGATTACGGCCCACTCCCTCTCAGCGAGAGGAGGACTGAGTCCAAACAGTGGGAACATTATAGACTGGTTATGTATGTAAACGTACCGATTGCTATCAAATCCGTAATCCAAACGTGTTAGCTCGGGTGTAATAGAGCTGCAGAACTGCGAATGAACATCTTTAACAACAAAGAAGTAAATAATAATAATATAAATGTTTATTTCATCAACTTATGTAAATTAAATTGTTAGTTTGGAATCACCTTTTAAAAGAGGGCTGTCTCGTGACTGAGAAGGAATTATGAAAAACGGCTCAATCAGCGACCTCGGTAAGTGTGTCTAGAATTTTTTAAGTAATACCTTTTATAAAGGTGCTCTTATACGGGCAATTTTTTGAGCAATAAGTAATTGCTCGACAACACTAATGGATAAATCTGAATCAATTAGGTGGAGCCATCTGGAGCAACAAAAATAAAATGCAGCAATTGTTTCGGGAATATTGCCTCTAATTGCTCCACATATTTCACATTTCTCAATGTCGCCAATATGAGTGGCCGAATATACAATCGGTTTGGAAATTTGTTGTCAATTTTCTTTCTATCTTGTTTGTACTTATAACTACGTCTCGTTTTCGCGACAGGAACCGACCGGCCGGCGGCGGGGGTAGCGGGGGGGTGCGCAGCCGCCGCCATTTTCTTTCTTTCTACGTGCAGTGCAGTACAAGTGTGTCGTCGGTGTATTGACTTGTATTGCCTAGTTTTTTAAGTTGCTCCATATTGCCTGTTAATGTGTGGCCGTATCTCTGGCAACAGGTTACTACATGTTGCCATCGCTCTAAAATGCTGGTAGTAGTCGTGACGTCATATTTGACAATAATTGACCAGGATTGAGCAATTTTAGTTGCCCGTGTAAGCGCACCTTTAAGTTTCATATTGAGACACTAAACAACAAAATTCGATCTAAGGAAAAGCGGCCACATTCTTCTAGATCATATTTTGTTGCTTCGTATCTCAATATGAAACTATAAAAGGTATTAGAAAATTCTAGACATAGGTACTTACCGAGGTCGCTGATTGAGCCGTTTTTCGTAATTCCTTCTCAGTCACGAGATAATATTTTTTTAAAGGAGTCGTGGCGCTAGTGGACCCGAGACAGAAAACAGAAACTTAAGAAAACAGAAACAGAAACAGAAACTTAATCTAAAAATATCCAAATTTACTCCAGACGTCAGACAAATAAGTACAAAGTAAAAAAAATATAAAAAAACACGTAATTATTAATTACTTCCTTAGTTATTTTTGTTCATTACATAGTATTTGTTGATTACTTTCAGGTTCCTTTTCGATTTTTTTTTTTAAATCTTGGTTTCTAGTTTTCGTCTACGAAACGGACTGCAACAGACATATAAACTAAGTAAATATTGTGTGCAAAAAGAGTATTTTAAATGTTTAAATCGTTCCACAGAAGTCTTTCGGCCATTAAAGAAGCACAGAAGCTTATTTTAGAGCAAACTAAACTGTGAATTCATACAAACAATAGTAATATTCCTGCACATTTCCCGCCGACTTCCGGTTGTTCAGGGAATCAAAAAAAACAAGGCAGTGTTTGTTTTAGCTTTGCGATTGTTTATGTTTTAGCTTACCTTCAGAATATAAGAGTCAACAAAGACCTACCTGGGTGGATACTGGGTTTATACAAGTTGGTGTATAACATAGCCATCGTTCATTTTCATTGCAATGTTTTATTCTTTTTAATTTGGAATTTGATTGAAATTAATTTAAAATTAAGTTAGCTTTTTGTGCGTGTCCCAAAAATATTTTACTTCCTTTTCTAATCTTTTAAATAAAAAGAGGCGGACAAAATAAAAAAACAACAAAAGTAAAAGTAGTACAAAAGTAACTCTGTCTGTCTGTCTGTATGTTACGTTTTCACGCCTAAACCACTGAACCGATCGTCATGAAATTTGGCAGAGATATAGCCTGGGATATGGAGAAGGACATAGGCTACATTTTTACGCGATAACCGATATCTACGCGGGCGGAGCTGCGGGCAAAAGCTAGTAAGCTATAAACCGGGTTTTGGTCATTGTTAAAATAAAGTTTGACGATTTGTATGGGTCTGTCTTACAATATACGGGAGGGCACTATCCACCAAATAAATTAAAACGAGTATCAGAATTTGTATGAAACCATTTCCTAGATAAGTTAACCCAAACTTTACCGAAAGTGGTGAAACGGCCCATTAAACCTAAAAACAAAGCAGGAATGAATGGCCCAGTAACCGAAATAAAGCAATAAAGACAGTAGGAAACAAATAACCCCCAATAAAATAAAGTACCGGTCCATATCCTAATCATTTCCACACGTTTACTAAGATGTTAGCAATCAGCAAGTTAGTGTTACGGCCGCCAATGTACCGCATAACTTGTTTCGACCCTCTAAATGTGTTCTCAAAGTTCATGCCTAGGTGTTTCACGTACTTTCCTTTGTTGTAGATTGGTCAGAGATGGTCAATCTTGGCTGTAGCTCTCATTTGTTCCATGGAACATGACGTCATCATCTGCCTAGCCATTTCCCTCCCCCTCCCCCCTCCTCTGTCCTTTTGTTCTTTTTTTATGTTGGGGTCGGCTTCCTGTCTAACAGCCAGCTGGATAGCAGTATTTTCCATGGAACGACTGCCTATCTGACCTCCACAACCCAGTTACTGGGTAATACGATACCCCTTGGTAAGACTGGTTGTCAGACTTTCGGATTTAAATTCTGACCCGTAACGACTGTTCGAATGACAGCCGGGACCAACGGCTTAACGTGCTTTCCGAGGCACGGAGGGGTCTCGGTATATAAAGATGGTCACCCATCCAAAGACCTGAGCTTAACCTGATCGATCGACCCGTGTGGCTGTTATCACTTAGTCACAAGCTCCTCATTCCCGTCTCTATGGAACATGACGTCATCGAACAAAATATATGTACAGTGTGTCCCTGGATAAAGTGCACAAATGAAAATGGGTGAAACTAAACCATAATTCTATAGCAAAAAGTTAAAAAAAAACCTTACAATTATTATCGGTATTATATTTTATTGCTTACTAGCTTTTTCCCGCGGCTTCGCTCGCGTTAATTTAGAATTTGACGATCAATTCGGGTTGTACTCTGCTAACTCTTAACACACTACTAAAGTTTCTATATAATATAATTCAATCATGATTCGAAAGACACGTGGCGCCATCCATTATCATAAGAACGTTATTGTTGTTTTCCTCAGGAACAGTACTTTTTTTCGGGACGAAATGCAGGGGCATTTCGAAAAAAAAATTGCATATACGTTGTCATGTGTACAGAAACGGACATAGGGATGTCTGTTTCTGTACACCTGACAACGTATATGCAAAAAATTTCATCAGGAGGATCCGTTCAGTGGTTTAGACGTGAAAAGGTAACAAACAAACATACTTTCGCATTTATAATATTAAGTTAGGATTAACGACCCCTGTTTAAATAAGAGACTAACTTTTTATTCGTTGAGTGAATTTCGTTAAAATAAAAACAATATTGGGGGCTGATAATTGATGTTGCATGGCCAATTAAAAGAAACCCTTAAAAAACAGTCATCATGTAAAAAAACACGTTTCACACATGCCGTCGAGAAATATCTCTGGTTTCCTCATGATGTTTTCCTTCACCGTTTTTTAAGCAAGTGATAATTATACAATACGTACACACGGCTACACATCAAGCTATACATGTCCAGAATAAGTTGGTCTCTCACTATACAGAAAGCCTATACAATGCGAGATTAGCTTATACTGGAAATGTATAGCTTGATGTGTAGCCGTGTGTACATGAATCCGAAAGGTCAGAGTGCGTAGGGTTCGAACTCGAGACTTATGAATCAAAGATGGCAAGACGTTGAATCGTCGTTGATCTGTTGGCACTTTTCTAAAAAAGGCCTGCACTGTCCTCCCATACCTATTATCATTGTTATTTGAAAATATTGTAAAAGCCAATTATTTTTGAAGAGTACCTAACCGTGGAGTTTCTTGCCGGCTCTTCTCCATAGGAAACAACAAATTGGAACCGTGCACCTCGCTTCTGACGTTTCATAAGTGCCCATGTAGGTTTATTTGAAATAAAATATTTTTCTCAAAAATGCATGCAAATATTGTCATTATTTTCGAAAAAAGAACAAGCGAAGTATCGAATTTACGGACAAAGAAAATCAAATTCATTGCAGGAACATTACAGCGGTCCAGCAATGTATGAAACGGCGTGTTGGGGTTATTAAATACTCTTTGATTGGATCTCTTTTATCATTCTTGGCATACCAAACTAATGCCCAAATACTCAAACGTTACTTAACTTTAAGACGTTCTTATAAGTGTTTCTGTCGCTACAAAACAGTTTAAAGTGACAGAGACAGCATTAGACTTAACGGCGACTTAAAATTGAATTGCGTTTGAGTATTCGGCAGTATGTCTCTTTGTTTAGCACAAATTGCGTTCACGTGGCTGTATAGCCATAAATGCGTTTGCCTTTCAGCACAGATGATAAATATTAAATTGGCGGCAAAGCTGAAAATTCGTCTTGATTTGTTATTTACATATTACATACATAAATATACATTTTTTAAGTAATTAAAATGAGTTCCAACGGTTACGTATCGGTATCGTAGGTACTCCACCAGATTTAAGATCAGAAGCCAAATTGGCAATGGAAAACCTGCTTCCAGCGAAGTCAAAAGAAAAATACATGAAAGTAGTAGTATGTTTTATTTCCCTGCATTCTTTTGAGAAAAGCACTATATATGCTGCGGCGGAAATGGCAATTGCCTGTCTCGTATTAGTGAAGTGCTCGCCTACGGCTCTGCCTTCAAACTCATACTCGACCTGCAATTGCCTATTTCCCGGCCTTTGCAATAATCTACTATTGATTGATATCGTATTTTACACAAAACAATATTGGTCGAAAAGTATAGAAAAATCGGCAAATAGCTAACTCCTTTTTCAAGCTATCTAAAAGGTTGAACACCTCAGTTACAAAGTCCATTACAGTACAAAGTTTCACCAAGATTTGTATTGTTCTCTTTCCTGCTTAGGTACTGAATATGGGATTATGGTTGCCCGTTTAATTAATTACTTTTTCAACACACTTGCTCATAAAGTGGCTCTAATTTCACCGCAATCAGGCACATAATGACACCTGTAATCAAACTGTGACTTTTTCATTGCTATTATTCACAAGTGAGTTATAGAGTTTTTATTTTTATTTTATTGGTTGAGTTGCTTTGTTCTTAAAAAAGTTTCGATACAAAAAAGATCGTGTTCAATAGAATAAATAAATTAATGTACCTATTGCTTGCTCATTTCATACAACTTCGTATTTAAATAAACTGTGACTTTTCATTGCTATTATTCACAAGTGAGTTAAAGAGTTTTTTTTATTTTTTTTTATTGGTTGAGTTGCTTTGTTTTAAAAATATTTCAATAAATATTATATCTGATAAGACCGCTATGCCATCAAAAACAGTTAATTATAATTTGACTAAATGCACATTTACTAATTGTTTCTCTAAATAAACTTTTCATCTACTAAATAAAATTATTTTTTATTATTATTTTCTTCACAAGTGTGTTGAAAAACGTCGTATGATACACGTGTGTATTGATGATTACCGTCCTCGGCTCTCTTTAGACCCTCACCTAACGGATCGGGTCTCAATGGCGCCTCAGCGGTAATCACCAACATTACACACTTGTACCATAATGTACTAATGCACTTTGCGGCAATTGCCTTACTTTTATATTTCGGGAACAACTTTGAACAGGACATCATTCTTTTACGTCAAGATTCATCAGTTTATGCCTATAATGGCAGTCTCTCCCTACGTTTCGAGTTGCGATAATATCGATATTCGCGTGCTAAAACCCGTACCGAATTAGCGTGAGCGCGATAACAATGTCCCGTGAAACGTCATAGATGACGTCATGACATTCGCCATCTTGCGATAACGCCGACCATGCCTTTTACTAATATCGCCGTGAGCGCTGTCAAAAATGACAGTGTGCTGTTTTGTTTTGAGTCGCATCTTATCTTATCGTGGCATTTTCAAAATTGTTCTTCTAGCTACAGTTGCTACCTAACCTAAGAAGAACAAATTTTTGGTGTATACATAGAGAAATACTCTAATATCGTTTTGACATTGCGTGAGCACCGTGAGCGCGTTCACGAGCGTTCCGAGTTGTTGACAGCCCTCGGCTGTCATAATCGTAATATCTAAATCGGAACGCATGTGAGATGATGTGAGCGCTGTGAGCGATTATAGCCAATTTGGAAAGCGGCCTCTGTAGTTTGCTGTCAGGACGTGAGTCTGTAGTGGCCACTTGTAAAAAATATTATGGTCGAAGATGTAGAAAGTTTTTAGATCCAACGATTTTCAATAACCTTCCAGTCGATATAAATAGTTCTATCACAAAAACTTATTTTAAAAATAAAATGTATTTTGTCAAAGGCTCACTGCAGAGAATATTTAATGTTTTTTGTTTTATATGATTTATTACAAGGAATACCAGAATAGTTTTAACTTCTAAGTGAAAAAGTGTCAATAAAAAAAATTATGTTATTATGTACAAAAAAAGGAGCTACATCTGCCAACAAACTGTTTTGCAGTTTGGCGGAGGTATATGTATATATCGTGTAAACAATTGTTTCTGTGAATAAACGCTTTTTATTTTTTTATTCCCGATCGTATCTTATTTTTAGGCACTTTAGGAACAGTCCTTTCACAATTTTTAGGGTGTCGTAGGTACCTCAAAATGAAAAAACTAAACCCATATAGGATCACTTCGTTGTCAGTCTGTCTGTCTTTCTCGACCCTTTTTCTCAGGAACGCGTAGAGTTACCGTTAAGTTGAAATTAATATCCAATACGTAGATAACTACGTCTCCGGTCTACGGTCCCTTGGAAATCTAAAAAAAATCAAGCTTCTAAGTCACCGCAATAAAAAATACGGCCATTTATGCGACATACATATATACACATCTATATCCACCAACTCGCACTAAGCGTTTTCAAACGTCTTTTATAATGTGCGCAGCAAAGGAGTGGAACTCTCTGCCTGCGTCTGTGTTTCCGAACGCATACAACCCTAATCTATTCAAAGTGAGAGTGAACAGGCTTCTTCTGGGTAAGCTCACTCCATCGTAGACTTTGTCTCTGTCATCCAGACCTAGACTAAAGTCAAGAGCAAACTCATAGTAGAATAAAAAAAAAAAAAAACATATTTTAATATTCGCAAATAAATCAAAACTTATATGGGACTTTCCGTTGACCTAGAATCATGAAGTTTGGCAAGAAGCAAGGTTAACACAGCGCAAGTAAAGGAAAAAGTCCAAAAATCGTTAATTTGTAGTTTTATTTTTATAATAAAAACCTACATTTGCAGTTGGAAAATAGACCGTGACGTAGGTATGGGAGAATATGTTTTTCAACTAAATGTTAAGTTTGTTTTTGGGATAAATTCATCCCAACTACGGAACGTATAGTACGTAGTGCGACACGCGCTTAGCCGATTTTTACCTCTGAATTTATATCACTGTCAAAATCACAGTAATCTTTATTCTCCTTATAATAAGGTTGCTACTGGGTCGCTGCTGTCTGAGGCTGCTGTGAGCTGATCATGGCTTCTTCTCACCTCCAACGAGTTAAAGCCCAATGTCCCTGAAAGATAGTTGGTATGGTAAATGTGGGGAAGAGGTTTAACGTTTGGAAGAGGCATCTTAGGAAAGTTTTCTGTACCAGCATCGAGCACTGAACTCGACACTGGAATGTTCAGCAAGGCTAAAAACTATTAAGGCTCAGAAAGAAAGAGTTTAAAGGCTCCACACCCGACGCGATACAAAGACACCGCGTGCCGCGCGATGAGCGGTGCATTTGTGTCGTGTCGCGTGTTGCGCCTGTTTGTAGAAGCCTTTAAACTCTGAAGTCGCGATCAGATTTCATGTGGTTACTTAATTTTTTTTCTTCGTTCGCAGCATTCGACACAGCCCTAGTTAATTTGTGAATCTCCCTGATTTAAATGCAATTTTGAGAAAGAATTTGTATTAAACCAAAAGTGGGCATAATAGGGATGTGTCGTGGGTAAAAAAAAGAAAAACTGTTTAATTCGTCAAGCAGATAATAAAAAAATGTTAGACACGTATTTTTTGCTTTATCATATTAATAAAAAAATACTTAGATAAAACACATTAAACTTGGGGAGTAGTGGCTCGTTACGTTTTAGAGGTACCTATGAGGAACAGGGTGTAAAGTTCACTCATACGTAAAGGGAGGATCCTCCGACCAGACGGGTATTGTATCTGGTGGGCAACTGCCCAACGGTTGATGTCGGGATGTTGTATATATGCTAGTAGCGCGGTAAACTCTGATAGCGCGATGCAGGATTTGTGACGTCAGGTCTTTGATGCGTAGTTCGCATGTGGCGTTGTTGATATCGCCACATTACTCCCCTCCGGAGACAGGAGGTCGATAGTGGGCTGAGTCAGTGCTTAAGATGCTTGCCAGGGCCAGTTGTGATTCCAGTGAGTCGGAACCGGGTGCCGCATAGTTCACGGTGAGTCGGAACTGTCTGCGGTGATTCCCCAGTGAGTTGGGGTCGCGCTGCGTTTGTTAATCCAGTGAGTTGGACGTCGTACAGCGCCGGGTTGAGGCTGACTGTGCCAAGGTTGCTGATGAAGCTGAAGGTGATGACCAGGTATGCGCGTTCGCTGCATGCTGATTGTCAGGATACCCGTTGCAGCCGTGGGTGCTGGCTGGCTGTGTGACTCGCCGCTCGAAAGCTTGAGGAAGTGACGGATGACGTCACGCTGAAGTAGTTGCACGAAGGCTGCGCGAATGTCCATGTTTGGGGTCACCAATTTAGAGGTATGAGGAACAGGGTTTAAAGTTCACTCATACTCTATAGTTAAGGGAGGATCTTCCGACCAGACGGGTATTGCGTCTGGTGGGTAACTGCCCAACGGTTGATGTCGGGATGTTGTATATATGCTAGTTGCGCGGTAAACTCTGATAGCGCGATGCAGGATTTATACGACATCCCGACATCAACCGTTGGGCAGTTAACCACAGCTCAGTATAAAATCTAGTGAGAAGTGACGTCATGCCACATTTGAACTCAATGTATCGCCGAAATGTTTTGATTACGTAAAAAAAGAAAAACGATGTGTTCAATATTTTTTAATAATCTACATGACGGACATAAAAAATACACAAAGTAAAGCGCTTGTCTGGGTTCCAACCCACGACCTACAACTCGTAAGTGGTAACGGGGGGGCCGTTACCACTGGCCACTGCTCTCAAAGCAAAAGTACCATCAACAACAATTCATGCTTATCAAACAAAGAATTTCAGCCCGAAACAAATTCCACTTTCCTTTGACGTCGAGGTCAAACGAACTATTTGCAACTCAAAAGCAATTTGCTCATAATTTCGTTAAACAACGTTTTTTGCTAATAACGCTACAGTTACCAGCATAATTTATCCGCGACGTGTATGATTAATAGGTGTTTGTAATTAATTACTGAGGGTCAAGGACGTATTGTGTCTGACAAGAGACATTGACCTTGAGAGGGCCTTTTTAAGTCCGTAAAGGTTCGTTCCGATTAGGGTGTAACGTTATTTTGTGTTGGAGGGAATACGGATTTACACCTACGTGCTGTTTGCTGATCCAGAAGGATCGTATACCGAGTGGCGATGATGTTATCACGTTAAATAAAACAATGTATCATCCTACATGACTTTATTAGAACATACACTTTTTTTTTCTTTGCCGTTTTTGGTATTTATTTTAATCTATACAAATAAAGGAAATTGAAGTATCTGTTTATAATGTCAAAATAACAGGTTTTTACTAAATGCATATGAAAGTATACACGATACTTATAACAGAAAAAAAAAAAAAGAAAACGGGGCAGTCTTTGGGAACTATCGATAGAAGTGAAAACTATATAAGTAACTTGAAAGCGTTCGGTGACGATGACGCGAGTTCCATGATTTTTGTTCACTCAAAAAGTGCTCAACGCGCCTAAAGAAGTTTCCACTTCAAAATAATAATAAAAAATAAAATAAAAATTGTCTGTCTGTTTGTTCCGACTAATTTCCGCTAGCTGATGTTATAAGGAATAACGCAGGTTATTTTATTTTAGAAAAAGCCATGCGGGCGAAGCCGCGGGCAGTAGATAGTATTTAATAACATCATGCAAATGCATAGAGATGTCACCTGACGAATAGAGCGATTGTATTTGGATATATATAAAAAACAATACCATAAAGTTGCGACCAGCGCGCCGGCCGTTGCTGCTTGTACAGGTCAATAAACAATATTTTATTTTTATTATGGATGGTTTATTTCGCGTAAATTTTTATGCTATGTTTTTTTTTTCAAAAATATTTTTATTAATTTTTTGTGAAATTCTATTTTTTCAACAAAAGAGGAGGCTCGTATTCACCGCTGTACTATGTAATGGTATAACCTCATCGCCTCGAGTTTTATTAAATACGCTTAGCGCTAAACGCATTCAATGATTTGTTGAGTAAGCGGGCGCCTAAATGTAATAAACTGATCGCAACTTTGTAAAGAATAAAATAAACAAAGTTCCCTTCAAAATGGTTGAGCTGAATGTTGCGGACCCATGCGTTATGTTCGTGAACGGGCGCCGTCGGTAGGGACTGGTTACTGACTGCTGACACGGCTTATTTTAAATAGGTTTTTGTGTTTATCTTTTTATTATATATATGTAGAAAAAAGTGCACATTAAAAGTATCCGTACGCTTTTAATGTGCACTTTTTTCTACATTGTTCTCACATGAATAATTTCAACATGAATGATGTAATCCAATGTAATCAATATTTTGTTTTAAAAGAGTGTCCATGAAATTTCTTGTCCGTTCTTCTCCATAGGAACCAACTAGAAAGAAAGAAAGCAAAATAGGTTTATTTGTCACAGAAACACGTGCATACAAAAAGATAATGAACTCGAATAGGTAGTAGGTAAACAGAAAGATAGAACAAAATAGATCAATATTTTAAACACGAGCACAAAACCGAAAATAGTCCTAGTAACTACGCTTTGGAATGGGCAAAACTGGTCGAAATGGCGGTGTTTGGGGAGGCCTAAGTTCAGCAGTGAACGTCTTTCGGCTGAAATGGTGATGATAATAGGTAATACGGGCTTATGTCCGCAACTCCACGTCAATGCGCGTATTTTGCGCACGGATGGGAATATCGATTATTCAATCCACCCCAGCTCCTCATGGAAGGCCGCCATAACTGACAATCTCACGTAGGGTACCTGGGTTACCGGAGTACTTGGCACCTACCAATTTAGTAGCACATGAGCTGCTGGCTCGTCATCCTCTATGCAAGCCCTGCACAGCAGACTGTCTGTGACTCCTAGGGCAAAGAGGTGTTTATTAAATGAGCCATGGCCAGTTATAGCTGCTGTAGCTGTACGCAGCTGTTATTTCTTTATTCGGAGAGCCTGTTTTGTGAGGCGGTTATCAATTGTAGGGAGTGCTACCTTAGCCTGCTTGCACTCACCTTGGTTTGTTTGTGATGTTGGTCCATGGTGCGTTTCCTTACCAGAGTGCGTAAGTACCATGCTCAACCCCCTTCTGGCAAGCTCATCGGCTGCATCGTTGCCTGTCGAATTGCTGTGTCCCATTTGATCCATTGAATGGTTATGTTGTTGAGGCTACCCACCTGGTTGAGGCGCTGGTGGCAGTCGTATATAGTCTAGAGTAAACTGTGTGACTGCTTAGCGCTTGCAGGACTCACCACAATTTATGATGATAATGATGATTGTAAACTGATTTGATAAAGTGGTTACCTGAAGAGTTCAAATATTTGTGCTGTCGGTTCTGACGGAACGTCGCTTTTGTGTTGATGACCTTTTAAAATAAAAACTTCGGGACATCAAAATAACGTCAAGCATGATGGTCCTCATGAGTGATACGAGTAATTTATTTATCGTGTAACTTACAATCTAGTTAGAGGAGACCCTAATAACGTTTTTGATCGTTTACCAAAATTCGATTGGTATTCTGTAATTTATATTTTAATACCTATTATTTATAAAAACTTTGTATATCGATTCAATTCAAACTGAGAGGCAAAAGTTTAATCTACTCTCAAAACCAATCTATTAATATTCAATTTTAAAAGTAAATTGTATCTTTTGTAAAGAAATGAATAAATGCAACAAGTCTTTTATGAAATATATATTATTATTTCAATTTTAGTTTCCATTTAATTTTAATATGACCTTTTTTTGTGCAAATACTGAATTGAAAGTTCAATCCCATGGAGCTGTGGAGTGCTCAAAATTACACTGATTGCAAACACTGATTGAAGTTACATAACGGGTGGCCAATTAAGATGTATACAACTTTTTTTAGCCCCCATTCTGATTTAAAGCCAAACTTTGCAGTTGTTTTAATGTCTATTATTTAGTTAAAATGCGAAAAATTCGATATGCACAGTCTAGAGTCTATATATAAGACCATGACCACCGCAATACTTTCAGTAATTTTATCCTGAAGTTCTTAAACGAACTTTAAAACGACAAAATTTTTCTAACAAATCAGAATACCATTTTGGTCTATGCGAATTTCGTGACACGTCCTGACATTTTTCTGTGGGGCTATCTAGAGAGACGTGTCGTGGTCAATCTTGAATACGAAAAGCAGAGTATTTGTTAGTGGGATAATTAATTACGTATGCGAAAATTTTATAAAAAACACGAAGAAAAGCGATCGTAGGTTTAAGTATATAAAAGGAGGAGATTAAGCTGATCTTAATTACCGTATAGAATTAATACCAAGCCTAATTAAAATAACTATAGAAAAAATACCCTGTTATTTTCGTTTGTAATAAAAATTAACTTAATTTAAAGTTGTATACTTCCAAATTGGCCACCCTGTATATCATGTCTCAATGACAAATAATAATAATAATGATAATACCATTTATTTCAAGCAACATAGGCCCATAGAAACATACCTTAACCTAAACATACATATTTTAATATAAAACAAAGGTTATTTTACCTTAGACCACGCCGATGACATAACTATAATAATAAATGGCACCCACAAACACCCTCATGCGTCAAGCTTTGGAAATAGTAAAGGACTGGTGCAATAAATACTAACTATCAGAGAACCCTACAAAAACCGAACTGATTCTCTTCACAAAAACCGGCCCAGTGCGTGTCGGACCACGCACATTGTAGTTGAAATATATGTTCTCCCATACATCGAGTTTTTTTTTTTACTGTTACTATTTATCTTGTAAAGCCTACCTTTCTGTGAAAGTTTTCCTTTTAACTTCGTTATACAATGTGGAGATGACAATCTAAATATATAAAAGAAGAAACTGACTGACTGACTGACTGACATATCAACGCACAGCCCAAACCGCTGGGTCTATAGATTCCAAATTTGGTACGTGGGTTCCTTATGACGTCTAGGGGTGCACTAAGAAAGGATTTTTGGAAATTCCACCCCTAAGGGGATAAAATAGGGGATGAAAGTTTGTATGAAAGTCCGTCAGTTTTGAAGTTAGGATCTTCAAATTTTGTGTTCAGGCTGATGATTAAAAATTAATTTATACGTGTCTCAGCGTTTTTGATAATTCCACCCCAAAGGGTTAAAAAGGGGGATGAAGTTAAGTTCCTTAATTTTCGAAGAAAAATCACAAATTTTTACTATCTAGGCTTATGGTTGGAAGCCAAAGCGTGTTGTCGGATTTCCAACACTTAAGGGGATGAAAAGGGGGATGAAATTTTGTTTTTAATTAAAATTCTTTATTTTTTTAGTTAAAATCGCTAAAATTTCGGCTTATGTTTAGAAATTAATACAACCAACGTAAATCGTTGTTTTTTTAACCGACTTTTCAAAAAGGAGGAGGTTCTCAATTCGGTTGTATTTTATTTTTAATGTTTGTTACCTCAGAACTCCGTCGTTTGTGAACCGATTTGGCAAATTCTTTTTTATTTGAAAGGATATACTTCCAAATTGGTCCAAAAATCCAGTTCTGATAATGGGATCCATGAGGAATTGAGGGAACTCCTCAAATTTTATAGACAAACATATAGCGATTTTTGTATTTTCATCAAAACCTCAAGCATTTACATTCAGTAAGTATCATTTGACGAAGTGGAACTGATGAAGAAGACCACAAATGGCCTCAAATGTTCCTCAATGATAAGTATTTCACAGGTGGCGATAAGATATTTCGATTAAGATAGTTAAGCGACTATGAAGCAAATTTAAATAAATAATTCTGGTGAAAATGGTACCATCGACCTGATCTGAAGATGAAGCTGGAAGGTATGCACCGGAACTCCGTAATTAAACAATGTATCCTAGCCGTGTTTGGGCTTATTGGATTTGTCATGAGATGCACTCGGGCTATAAATGATTATTAACCGATTTTTATTAACTTTGCTTGGGTAGTTTTTGAGTTAGCTTCGATAATACGTATTTAATCCACTTCGTATATCTTGTGTCACTGTTGTTTGTGCGATGTAGCAAGTAGTGGTAATAGAATAGTTGTGGGGTAGGTACCATAACTAAAAAGTGGAAAATAAAAACTTTTAAACAAAAAAACAACCGACTTCCAAAAAAAAAACACTATAAAGTGAAAAATAACTTTAATTTCGGAAGTCGGTGGCAAAAAACGAAAAAGCAGAACCAAGGTCACAGACTTTTTTTTTTGGAAGTCGGATTTCAACCCACAAGGTTCTGAAAAGGGTGATGATTTTTTTCATTGAAGTTGTTCTTTCGCTAAATTTTGTATTCGAGTAAAAATAATATAATTACACGTGTACTGTTTCTAAGTTTACAATATTTTACATGGAGTGACTGTCTATCTGACCTCCACAACGCAGTTACTGGGTAATACGATACCCCTTGGTAAGAATAGTTGTCAGACTTTCGGGCTTCTGATTTCACGTAACGACTGTCAAAGATCCATGAATGACATCCGGGATCAACAGCTTAACGTGTTTCCGAGGCGAGGACGGGTCTCTGTATGTAAAGATGGTCACCCATCCACAGACCAACTGCGGCAAGTTTAGCTTAACCAGGTGGATACTGGTCCTTTACAGTAGGTATTTCTTTACAATATTCCTCAAATATCACACGTAGTGGAGGACAATTAGCCATGAACAAAGCTCTATACTGTTATTGTTATAATAATTCATAATTATCTAGAAAAAAGAATTTATACCTACTCTACGCAGACGAATAAAATAAAATAGTAACGAAGTCAAACCTTACATTGAATATTCGAATCTGATGCCGAAAATATAGTTTTTAGAATTTTGGTCTGTTTGTTTCTATGTATGTTCCGGTTTGCACAAAAACAAAGGATTTAGATGATATTTGGTACACAGATAGTTTATAACCTGGATTAACATATAGGTTATTTTTTAATCCCGGTAGTACGTTCGGCTTATTCCACAAATCCCCCCTGAAAATCCCCCTTAAGAGGAAAAGTGGAATCTATAAAAAAAAAGTCTAGAATTCACCCCTGAGAATCCCGCTTAGGGGGGAAAACAAGAATTGAAAAAAAAACTTATTCTAAGATCGCCTGAAAGTGATTTTTTTTACATTAGGGTTCAGTTTTCCCCACTGAGGGGGATTCTCTGGGGGGATTAGTGAAATAAGCCGGTTTATCAGTGGTGAATTCTAGACAGGTTTTTATATATTCCACTTTTCCTCCTAAGGGGGATTTATCAGGGGGGATTTGTGGAATAAGCCGTACGTTCTCGTCGGCTATTTTTCGACATCCACGCGGGCGAAGCCGCGGGCAGAAGCTAGTACGACAATAAATGAAAACACTGGCAATAATAATGTGTTTGGAGTATTTAGGGACTATTAAATTAATCCAAACATTGAAATTATAAAGTGTTTTTTTTAACAAACTCGCTAGGAGGATATGGCATATATGTATATGCTTCGTAAAGTGGTAAATCAAAGTGCACTCCTATCTGCTTACCACGCTTACGTTGGTTTGACATTAAGATATGGTATAATGTTTTGGGGCAATGCCACTGAGAGAGAAACTGTCTTCAAAGCCCAGAAGATATGTATCCGGGATACATGGGCATTGAAACTTACAGACACCTTGTAAACCACATTTTATTAATTTAAAAATATTGACATTCCCATCACTGTATATCTATGAACTAGCATTAGTCATAAATAAGAGATAATATAAATAAATAAATATGAAACATTAAAAAGTACCCGGCTTGCCAGTACACTTCGTGCAATACGCCATAGAAGAGCTATGTTTGACAAGAGTGCATCTTGTATGGGCCCCAGAATTCATGACATATGGCTTATCCTTTGCAATCACATTACTGCAATAGTGATAAAAAATCGGGGTGTGGGTGTGTCGTCGACACGGCCGTCTGCAGATATACTGGTGCAGTCATTGATCTGGTCGGGTGCCTTCATTATTTTGATTTCCTGGCACCTCTTCACTCTGTCTTATGGTATTTTATAGATACCTATAAAATACCATATGACAGAGTAACCCAGTGATATCACTGGATTACTCTTGAGAAGCCTTTACCAACCGTATACGGTCTCTAATACTCGTCAAAAAGCCAAATCAATCGATATTGCATTATTTTTTACTTTAACATTGTATATTTTCACTATAACTATACTTCACACTAATGTTTTATTTATCGAATCGATAGATCTTGACAAGAGCTAACAATTGAAACCTAAACGAAGGTCGTAGCTTCTCCGAGACAAAAGTTATACTAATTATATGACACAGCGAAACGACCTCAAAATGGCAGTTCGTCCCTCCACCGCGCGCGATGCGTCACAATTCCCACTCAACGTATCGAATTTTTCTATCCTTTAGCTATCTAGATAAGATAAAATTTGCCCTCCTATGGAAGCTTTAAATACGTATTCACGTCAAAAATCAATTGCATTTCGTGCGCGACCAGTAACCATTTAATAAAAACTTCATTCTCCTTGCATGCAAAACGTAACATTTTCAGACTTTAACTGTGAACACACGATGTAATATTTTTATATGGTAAGCACTGCGAACGTTGCATAGCTCCGTGGGGTGAAACTAATGTCATTTGTTACTCTATAAAAGTTATAAAGTGGTGTCTTAGCGTTTCTTCTAGTACTTGTTTGTATTTTTGTAGTTTGCAAACTGGTGGAGCATTTCTTTTGAAGTTCTTTTGTTGGTGTAGTTGAGTGTGAAATGTGATTATTTCACTGCTGTTTAAAGACTTCTTGGGTTGGGAGAATACAGGATGAAACAAACAAATTACTAGATTAGGCCCATATCGTCCAAGTTTTGTCATAGTGTTTTTTCTATGCCATTGGGTGGTTTATTTTAACACTAGCTGCTGCCCGCGGTTTCGCTCTATTATCTTAAAGCTTTACTTATCTTAATACACTTATTAAGATTTACTATACTTATTAGAATTTACTTTACTTAAGGCTTTATTATCTTAAATAAAAGCCTGAGTTACTCATATATTGAAAATATATATTGTAAATGAAATGCAAACATGCGTAGATATCTATTTGTTGCAATGCAATCAAAAGAGAGTATCTATTTTTTCTTCAAAGTTCTTTTCAGTAGGTACCTAATATTCGCTGTCGGGATCATCCTACCCACAAAAAGCAATGCCTACAAGGTTCCTCTCAGTATGCACGTCACGCTGTTCAGTGGAGCACGCCATCTATCAACGATGAGATGCATCTCACAAGCTACAGCTTAATATGGACATCACACTCTCATGTCTAAAATTATGTATATCGTCGTTGCGACTTTAAGATCTCTTATGTGTAAAATTCAACTTTATGAGAAAATCGATATTTTAAGCACCAACATTTTATTAGGAAGCACACATTGTAGATCTTGAAATTGGAAAAGAAATGATGATCAAATCATCATATACACATGAGTTTTTCCACGGGTTATTTTAATTATTTTATTTTGTTTCTATTTGTTGTACCTAATCTGGACGCTTTTAACATGGAAGGTTTATTTTATTTTTACATCGTTCTCACATTTAGTTATAAATTCAACATTACTTATAGATGTAACTAATTAATACTTTTGTAACAATTTAATTTAAAAGAGTGTCCATGGAGTTTATTGCCCGTTCTTCTCCATAGGTACCTACGCTTTGGAATGGGCATGTAGCTGCATGTAGCTTCATTTTTTTTACTGACCGACTCCTTGACAATTCAAAAGTGCCTGTAAATGGTTTAATTGAAATAAATGATTTGAGTTTGAGTTTCATTCGATAGAGCTTCAAAATGTGAAAAAGGCTGGCGTAAAAAAATGAATTTGCCAAAAGTGACACATAAGAGGTCTTAAAGTCGCAACGACGATATGCAACATTGATGTATAAAAAAGGAAGATTAGGTACGCGCTCCTCAATGTGGACCGCATAAACTGTGCCGACCGGCACAACTGACCGTAGTCACAATCGAACTGGCGTTTGTGTAGGACATGCGTAGCGCGTTAAGAGGGCTGTCTCGGGTCCACTAGCGCCACTGCTTTAAAATAATATTATCTCGTGACTGAGAAGGAATTATGAAAAACGGCTCAATCAGCTGTCTCGGTAAGAGTGTCTAGAATTTTCTATTACCTTTTATTAAGTTTCATATTGAGATACGAAGCAACAAAATTCCATCTAAAGAAAAACGGCCACATTCCTCTAGATCGAATTTTTTATTTTGTATTAAAGGAGTGGAACTGGGACAGCGCTCTTAAGTAAAAAAAATACCGTAATTGACTAAATAAGCAGCAACAATGCCTTTCTGTGTTTTCAAATAATTCACAAACCAAAAACCTCTGTCTACCCCTAGAAAATGGCAACACAACATGACATAACACAAAACTCATCAAGGTAATACAAACTTTCGTCCCTTTAACTACTACACGACACCCTAACACCAAGCAATCGTGTAACCATTTCTCAGCGGTCAATGGAGGAACCGTCTCATATATCTTCATTAGGCGGGCTCCCAACGAATCGGCGGGGCCCAGGCATGGCTTGCGATCGGGGACAGCTGCTAAAAGTGTAAGTAACTTATCGGACAGAATTTACTGCCCTCAGTTGCTCGCAGTTTGGTGGTGAGATACGAGGGTATTCAGGTGGAATATTGTAAAGTACTGCAGTTATATTAACGGCAATATTTTCGAGAGTTTTCTAGGCATGGTTGCCTTATTTATCATTTGTAGATTTATGGTCCTGATGGCTTCGTGCAGCTCTCACGCAAGTTACTAAAATTATTTTAGTCAGGGTAACGTCAATATTACTAAAATCATGATCCAAGGTTGCTGTCTGGCCAATTTTTAGGGTTCCGTAGTCAACAAGGAACCATTATAGTTTCACCATGTCCGTTTGTCTGTATGTCTGTCTGCCTGTCCGCGGTTTATCTCAGAGACTCTTACAACTAGAAAACTGTAATTTGGCATGGGTATACATATTAATCACGCCGACAAAGTGGTAAAATAGTTTTTTTAGGGTAAACAAAATATCATCCCCACTTTACGTGTTGGCTTCCCCGGCCTACACGCAAAGTGGGGATGATATTTTTGTTTCTCGTCTATCCCATGGTGCGGGGTATAGTTGGATTGGCCGTTCGGCGGGTTTGTAAAAACTAATTTATGATTGAGGGATCCTTTTGCGTAATATTAAGCTTTAAAGTGATAATTTTTGTTAGAGTCAAGCATCCCCTCCCCCTACCAGCTAAATAATTGATCTAGGATATGTGAAACAATTAACGACAGTAGTAATATATAACGAAGTTAAAAGAAAAACTATCACAGCTAAGTAGCTTTTACAAGATAACGAGTAATAGTCAACCAACTTATATTTGCAGTTGGAATGTATGGGAGAACATGTTTTTCAACTACAATGTTAAGTTTGTTAATGGGATAAATTCATCCCAACTACGGAACCCTTCATGCGTGGTCCGACGCGCATTTGGCCGGTTTGTTACTATGACATTGAGTACAGACTTGAAACTTGTTTTAAAAACTATTTAATAAACTTAAAAATCACTCATTCAGGGCCTCAAGTCTGCTATTGCAATAGTGTCAGAATGATCTCTTCATTGTGAGTTTTTGACAGATTTGCCATACAAAAACTGTCAAATACTCACAATGGCGAGACCATTACACTATTGTAATAGCAGACTTGAGGCCCAGAACAGTTTCAAAACACATTGTCGAAAACTGACCAAATGGACATATCCATTTGGTCAGTTTTCGACAGGTAAGGCAATAAAAATTATACTGGGATCAGATTTTCCGATTCAATATTCTCAGTTCAAGCAGATAAATTATTTGTTGAAATGAAATTCTGCGTGTAAATAAACGATAGTTCGAATGTGTTAATAAATAAAATACTGGAAACTGTGAATATTTTCCATTGGAGCACGCTCATAAAGCGTCCTTATCTCAATGTGAGCCCACGGCCGACGGCCAGCAGTTTAAATAAAGCATTCAATGAAAAACAGTGGGTTTTAAAGTTTTACTTACCCACTGAAAGTTTGGTTATGAAATATCTCGTTGTGTTTTGCTCTGTGGCGCTTATTTTCTTTAGTAGGTTTGTAGTCTGTGTTGAGGACAGTTTTTAAAGTAATTTATTTTGTCTAGCAAAATGAGTCGTATTTGCTCTTAGTCTTAAGTGGGCGTACAAGGGTCCACTACTCACAAAATATTATCTCGTGACTGAGAAGGAATTATGAAAAACGGCTCAACAGCTACCTCGGTAAGTGCGTCTAGAATGTTCAAATAACCTTTTATAAAGTTTAATATTGAGATACGAAGAATTCGTATCTCGAAGAATTCTGGACACACTATTCCTTCTCAGTCACGAGATAATATTTTTTAATAGGAGTGGCGCTTGTGGACCGATGTATGCGCTCTTAACTAAACATTTTACAATTTACGTTTCTGTCTTGTTTTGTATACCTCAAAAGCATGATTTTGCAGCTTTAGATAACTACATGCCAATCAGCATTGAAAGTAACATAACATTTTGGTGTACTCGTAACAGTGTGGAGACAACAATATAACAATAAATGAAAATATTGGCTTTTTAAGGCGACGATAACCGACTCTTAATGATTTTATACTAAAGATCACGTCTAAAAGAGAAGTGTTAATGATTTGGAAATAATATATGTTAAATAAGAGCATTTTCTTAATAACTTACTATGTGAATATTTAAGATTATGTTTATATGACATAGTGGAATTAATTTGTAAAGTTATGTCTAACGCAGATAAAAATACTGAGAATCACGCAAAAACTGTCAAGCGTATTTTTCTGAAATCTTCACCTTTTTAAAGGTAATTTAATTATTGATCTTTTAGTTTACGTGTTTTATTAAAATACTTTATTGTTTTATGTATAATAAATTAATAATGCGTCTTATTTGGGATAGCGCTCCTGGTTGGGGGAGTCCTATTATTGGCTAGACGTACGACGCGTTGCGTGAGCTCAGTACAGAACACGCAAGCTAACCACTCAAGGTCACTGGCATATATCTGGGCCTTAACGTATAGAGAATACTATAATGTCAGCGAATTCCTTACTGAGAAAGAATTTTGTATAAATATTGGTATGGGAGAACATGTTTTACAACTACAATGTTAAGTTTTTTCTTGCCTAACCGAGCTGTAACAGCATAGAATAAGCTCCCGGAAAATGTTGTGACGGCTCCCACACTAAACTGCTTCAAGAACCGATTGGACAGAATAAATATCTCCAAGCTATTTAAAACACACGCATCAGCTAATTAGCTGCTAGTGTGTCTTACAAATAATAATAATTAATTAAAAAGCGTCTAACCGGCCTCTGCGAGTTGGCTTCGGCCCCTCGTACGCCTTCCAAAGGTCCGGGACCCCAGGGTCCCGAGATATGTAAACATATAAAAATAAAATAATAATAATAAATTCATCCCAACTACAGAACCCTTCATTGTGCGTGCTCCGACCTAGTTTTGCCGGGTTTTTCAAACTAGGTTGGAATCAGTTCAAGTTTTACTTATTGTGACTTTACAAGTTCAACATCTGCCTAGCCTTTTGCCAAGTTGGGAAAAGGTTTTTTTTTCTTTTTGTTGGGGTCAGCTTCCAGCCTGACCGGATGTTGCTGAATACCAGTATTTTACATGGAGCGGCTGCCCATCTGACCTCCACAACCCAGTAACTGGGTAATACGATAAGTAATCAAAAGCCAATCATCAAATTGCCACTTGATATGAATACGTTAGTACCTCTCAAAGTCCATAGCAAGTCTAAGTTTAGTGCTAATACGATACGAGTCGTCCCCCAGGACATAGCAGCCTCAAACTCCAAGAATTAATCTTATTGATGTCAGGAGAGAATTCAAACTTGAGTGTGTATGTCATGGGAGGCTCCTAGGGCTTTCTGTAGCCATTTGTGCAGGCTACATCATGGCTACGAGCTACACGTTTAAGCGACACGGGTCTTGCGACAGCAACAACGGAGAAAACAACAAAACAAAAAAGAAGTTGTTTAGAGCATGCCACAAGTCATCGCGACGCGACTTATGGAGCGACGGACGAAAATCATCTACTTTTACAAGGTTTGTAAAGATGTGAGCACCTTCTTTGTATCTATCACATGATTACTTTTTATTTATTTTTTTAAACGTTGTCCCACACTAGGAATTATTCCTGTATTGTGGGTGCGTTTACAAACATCCGTCAGATCCGGAACAACTACTCACTCATACAAATATTTGTTCCGTGCGGGAATCGAACATACGACACGCAGCGCAGCAGTCAATTGCTTAACCACTGCGCCAACCGTCTCGTCAAAATTATTTATCTATCATTACTTCACTTTTCATTCTTTTTACAAGCTTTAATTACTTTTTATTGTTAGTTAGTATGTAGGTATGCGACAATACTTGCAAGCCGAATTAAAACCACTCCATCGTATCCTACGGAGTTGAAGCATTTATTACCTATTGTGGTATTGGGTTCTAGGTACATCGTCTTCAAATATAATTATAACTAATTAGTGTATTCAAAATATCGCACTCCCGGTGCAACACTGTCACTTATGCATCACTTATACAAAAAGTTACTTGTTCAGAAGTGTATTAATTTTAATTATTTGGTTTCATTTATTTTGTTTATTATAAACTTAAAAGAACACGTCAGGATAAAACCTATCCATCTTCCCTAAATCAGGAAGTGTCATCAACTTATAGGATACTAAAGTTTAAAATACTTTTCCTGAAAAAGTTACTTTTTGCATAAGTGACAGTGTTGCACCGATATTGTTAACATTTTAAAAGAGTAACCTCCTTACTAATAAACGTTGTATAGCGTCTGTATAGTTACACAACGCTTTGTCTTCTTCTTTCGAAAGTCAAATTACTGACAAGTGAAAGAGAGAAATCGGTGTGTAACTATACAGACGCTATACAACGTTTATTAGTAAGGAGGTAAGTGTGGAGTTTCTTGCCCATTCTTCTCCATTCATAACTATCTTTTGGAAGGGGCAATTAGAATCATTTTTTTTTTTTTTTTGTCAATTTGGACGTTCAAAAGTGGCTATAATGTGCCTATTTGAAATAAATGATTTGTCTTTGACTTTGACGCAAGTCCCGTCGCATGTCGTATCGTTCGATGTAGTGAACGGGGCCTTAAACTTAGAAGGATCTAACTGCAGTGTATTTTGGAAGACGTGTCATAAAGTTTTGAAGTTGGATTCGAGTCAAGTGGCTAACGCTTTTGGCAATGAGATATTCTACTCGTAGTCCTATAGGGACTAGAATACACCAGTACACATTTGCATGGACCGGTTATTAATTAACCCGATGTCTAAGATACTTAAGTGTTTCAGGGGTAAGTAATTTATGCTTTCGTCTTATGTATTACTGAAATCTTCTTCTTCAATCGGTCCCTCATTACTGAGGATCGTGGTCACTGGACCCCTTTAAGCGGACAATCTGCCTCCATCGACTCCGGTGCAACTTTGCCATCACCACCTTCTGAAGTTTGCTTGAGGACGTAGCTTCTTTTACTTGGTCGGACCATCGTGTTGGCGCCGGCCTCGTGCTCTCTTTCCTTCGGTATTGCCAACAATTACCAGCTTTTCAAGGTTGCTATCTCCCTTTCGCATTATGTGGTCGAAATAGGTCAAAATACGCTGTAAGCAAACTGTAGACAATCGGGTCTTTATGTCGAGTTGGGAAAGGACAGACACATTTGTGCGTTTGGCTGTCCATGGTATTCGGAGCATCCGCCTCCAGCACCACATTTCGAATGCGTCTATCCTCTGTCTTTCTCGTGCTCTGACTAATCGGGCTTTAGTTTTATAACTTATACCACGATTTTTCCAGATGTTCTGAAGGCGTGTCATAGCATCTCTAGCCATGGCTATACGTCGTTTTATTTCTGGGACGCAGCTGCCTTCATTATTAACACTAGAGCCCAGATAAATAAAACTGTCCACAGTATCGATGCCTTGGATGTTATAGGCACCCGATAGCTTTTCCGCACGATCTATCACCATAAGCTTGGTTTTCTGCCTATTTATTGCAAGACCTAATCTGCTACTTTCCACCTCCAATCTACGTAATATCTCCTTCATGTCGTCAAATGTTGTAGCAAGGAGAACGGTGTCGTCAGCGTACCGCAAATTGGAAATGCGCTTTCCACCAACAGCAAACCCCTTTTCCCAGCCCTCAAGAGTTTTCCGGATTACTCGTATATACTCTCCATACACATTGAAGAGCAGAGGTGAGAGGATGCAGCCCTGCCTAACTAATAATAATTAACTTAACTAATAATTCACTAATTACTGAAATAACACTGGTAAAAACAAAATTCTGCGATAAGCGTGTTCATTGTAATTCACTGCTAAAATAAATGTTCTGCTTCTTGCTTGAAACTACATGTTTTATTTACTTTAAAATACTTAGCTAACTTAGCAGCAAAGATATGTTTTCAGTCCAAATTCTGGTCGAGGCTTATTTAAAAATTGGTATGAACTAGCTGCTGCTCGCGGGTTCGCTCGCGTGGCTTTTTCTAAAATAAAAGTAGCGTAGCCTATAACATCAGCTATCTGCCAGTGAGAGTCCCGTTAAAATCGATCTAGCCATTTCGGAGATTAGCCATTTCGGAGGAACAAATAGAACGACAGACAATTTTATTTTTAAATTGTGTTTTTATTATATATTATAATTACCGTACATACTTTTCATATGCATTTAGTAAAAACCTATTGAAGAAGTCAGCACTTAGCTACCTAACAATTAACACTCAGAAAGGCTCTATTAATGTTAATGCATTGTTCACGTACCAGTGTGTCCAAACCACACGACAATACAGTCTGTTGTTATTATTCAGAACAACAACCGCATAAATAAATTACAGGGTGTTGTTTCTGTAGCACGATAGCCTAATACCGGCCGGTTATTTGCAGACGTAAATGGGCTCCACAGTAGATCTGTCTGAATCAATATTGTGTTTGGCTGTATGAGGAGTTGGAGTGAGGTTCGATTTGTAAGCGTTCGCTGATACAGTTTGTTGATATTGAATAATCGTCGGCCTGTATGTAGTATGCAAATTAGTACAGTGAGAACTCTTGTTTTCGTGAAACTTTAGATTTCAGGAATTGGTGTTTGCAGTTTGATGCTAGTTATCTCTCACAAAGCTACTGATAAGCTACTATATGTATGAATACTGAAATTGGTTTTTGAATTGTTCTTTGATATAACTATACGAGCTTTTGCCCGCGGCACTGCTCGCGTGGATGTCGGTTATCGCGTAAAAAGTAGCCTATGTCCTTATCCATATCCTAGGCATCTCTACCAAATTTCATGACGATCCGTTCAGCGGTTTAGGCGTGAAAACGTAACATACAGACAGACAGACAGACAGACAGACAGACCGACAGACAGACAGAGTTACTTTCACATTTATAATATTAGTATGGATATGGATAGTATGGATTGCGTCGGCTTTTGCTAACATACTGCAGTGTCTCAAGACGAAAGTCTTTGACCAGTTTATGTTGCCAGTGAGGACCTATGGCACTGAAACGTGGTCGCTCTCAATGGGCCTTATTATTAGGCTAAAAGTCACCCAAAGGGAGAGAGCTTGGAGTTTCCCTACGTACGTGAACGGATCAGAAATGAAGAGATCCGCTGCCCGAAGAATTCCCTAACTTAAGAGGCAGTGGGCAGGGCACATTGGTCGTAGAACAGATGGCCGATGGGTCCGAAAGGTTCTGGAGTGGCGACGTATAAGCGTTGGATGGCCTTCCACAAGGTGGACCGATGACATTGTAAAGGCCGCAGAAACCCGCTGGATTCGGCAAGCACAGAACCGGTCCAAGTGCCGGTGCTTGGGGGAGGCCTTTATCCAGTAGCGGACGTCTTTCGGCTGAAATGATGACCGCTAACACAGATTGTAGAATCAGGGAAATTAATTGTTTATCAAATTGAAACCCTTTGTCAATTCGCTGTGTTACAGCCCTTACATACAACGTCAAAGAATGACAGTTATAATTTGAATATACGGACAATTTAAGTTGGTAGAAAATTTGATAAATAATTTATTATCTTGACTTTTCTTACTGAAGTATAAATATTTATGTTCGTGCGTATTATTTGCTTGTACCTATAACTTCAACGCAAATAATCAGCTACGGCATGTTGAACCAATTCCTGTGAAGCGTGTATTAATTATATTAAGGAAATAGATTGCGTGTGAGGGTGTTCGCGTATTGACGCTCAGTTTCCGTTCGGAGGAAATTAAATGAAAATACAAGAGTTAGTAATTATATGCTTATTGGATTAGGTTGGTGTGAAGGTCGGATTAACCATTATTTGAGTCAATATGAGCTTGTGATTGTCCCACTGCTTTTCGAAACCGTCCCGTATTTCATATTCATGAACGATTAGCTGAAGAAGGAAACTTAAAAAGGTGGTCTGGTAGGAGTTGCACTTGATTCGGTGGAACGCAGAGCAAAAATGCTCATAGGTGACGAGGCGCTAGGGGCCACCTAGGTCATCGGCGCAATGTTGCTTGCCTGTCATAATTCGGAGAGTGTGCGCAGGAGCTCCAAGATCTGATCCCACTATCTCCCTTTCGACTAACAAGCGTACATCCGTACTTGGTCGATATGTCGCAGCCATCTAGTCAAATTAGCCAGCTATTGCACGCCTAGGCCGTTCATTAAACGCTGGCATCCTATTGGATGCCTAGGCTAGTTAATTGAACTAGAATCTTTCAACGTTTAACGTTTTACGGTTAATGATATAATAATTGATGTATACAAAGTATTGTAAAATAGTTTTAAAGAGTAACGGTGGAGTTTCTTGTCCATTCTTCTCCATGCGACACTACCTTTTGGAAGCAACGAGCGGCTCGTTGCTCGTTGCGAGTGCTCCACCCCGGTGTCGGTTTTTTGGCGAATCCTTTGAGTGTTTCGCGTTTCAGTCAGTACGTCGCAGGCACGCAGCGAGTCGTCTCGAGCGCACGTGGCACAAGTGTCGATTCTAGGTACTAACCTTTGGTTTATAGATTATTTGTTGTTAAAAAGCGACATCTTGACTACGAACGAATCTGGAGCCCGGGCGAGCAAAGAGTTCGAAACGAGCATGTTACACGGAGCTTAGAACACGGCGTAACGTAACATGCTCGCTGCGAATGATACATTACAGCCCGTATCACCGGTCAGTACCCACCTGACATGTACAAAAACTAACTATAAAAGTGTAGGTAGCTAGCTAGTTATGTCTAAAACTTACTTACTTGACCTACCTAGATTCAAACAACTTCAAAGTTCATTTAAATGAAAAATAACTAAATACTCGAAAGAGCTTCTAACTACTTTGTATTTATTACTTATTCGAAAACAGTTTACAAATTCATAAACTTGGAGATGAGTTGAAAACTTTCAAACGAATTGTACTTTCAAATATCATGTAAATAGTGCAAGTTGAACACTCTTTTGTGGAAAAAACTGCTCTGTACACGAATGTAAGGGCTTAGGCATGATTTATTTATTGATCTACCAATTAGTTGTTTTTACCGTTATAATTTACTTATTGAATCCTAATGTACCAAAATAAACTGATGTGAGGGGATGATAATCCATCTTACTTTTTCATTTCCCTCTTTTTTAGAGTTCCGCAGTAAACAAGGAACCCTTATAGCTTCGCCATGTCCGTCTGTCTGTCTGTCCGCGGCTTAGCTCAGAGACTTTTAGTACTAGAAAGCTGTAATTTGGGATGGGTATCAATACTCAATATCTTTATTGCTTTCCATAATGTGTACTTAGGTGGTATCTATATAATTTCGATCATTATGGACCCTGTAGGGCACAGCAAAAGGGTAGGAGAGAGGGAGCCCTGTTTTAGGTATAGGAACAAGTTTTAACTTACAATCAAAGTCAGGAGATCGAGAATACGAGTAAGATACTAACATTTCACTAATCTATTTTCACTACTTATTATAAAACAAAGTCCTCCGCCGCGTCTGTCTGTCTGTTCGCGATAAACTCAAAAACTACTGCACCGATTCATGCTGTTTTCACCAATGGATAGCGTGGTTCTCGAGGAAGGTTTTAGTGTATAATTTGTTAAGGTTTTGTATACATTAACGATATTTGTTGAAGGTGTCGGAAAAAAATAAGCCGTCTGGTAGCTTTCAACGTAAACGCTGTCTAAACTACAGAAAAATCCGCGATGGCATATGTCATAACATACTATATCCATTTTATTGTCTTTTTGCAGGTATTTGTTGTCTTTAGGTAGTCTGAACATACTTACCCTTTTGTCCCGGCAGTATATTTCCGTGAGAGAATTTACGACATTAACGCGGGTGAAGTCGCGGGCAAAGGCTAGTACAAATTAATCACGCCAACAAAGTGGTAAAATAAGAAAATGAAAAAAAAAAAAAAAAACAGTAATTTATCAGTATAAGGGTAATTATTCGACATGTGCTCCTTTACTGCTTCCACGTCCCCCGATTTGAACCAGCGGCGTTTTGGTTCAGACACACAGTCTCTTTCTCCACGCTGGAACGACACATTTTAGCATCACTAGTTTTTTGAAATTACAGGCTTTGTAGGTTTATTTTGGCACTGATGTTGTTCATTATATTTTTAATTTTATTAAATCAAGTTGAGTATTTGAAGCCGCAACACTAGATGATATCCGGTGACGGTATCGCCACGGCCCCAAATATGGCGGGGTCGCCATGTAAGGATGGGACTTAAGAGACTTTACTTGTCTCTTAAGTCGCACACACGAGGTCTGAGTAGTGAATATATTGAGATTAATTACATGGATTAATAGGTATACATACACATCTATCATCATCATCATTTCAGCCGAAAGACGTCCACTGCTGGACATAGGCCTCCGCCAATTGGGGGGTTTGCCATAATCGCCACGCTTGGCAGGCGGGTTGGCGATCGAAATATAGTGTTAAAAATGCATAGAGAACGCTGCTGCCCATTCTCTAGTAAGTCCCTTAGTCGCCTTTTACGACACCCACGTGAGGAAATGGGGTGGTGCTATTCTCTACGTCCGGCACCACATGGAACATTTATAATTACTATATCTCAATACCTCCGGTACACGTAAAGTGGGGATGATATATTTTTGCTCGTATATCCCGTAGTTACAAGTGCGACTGCCGAGCATGGGTCCTGGGTTCGATTCTTGGGTCAGTTAAAGTGTTATTGCCGTTTTCCTTTAGGAATTTCTCAGTAGCAGCTTGGAGTTGGAGGCGTTACACCTCCGTGCCTCGGAAAGTACGTAAAGCCGTTAGTCCTGCGCCTGATCTCTTTGTCTTTGACCCCAGTCGTGTCGGATTGCTGTCCCAGCGGGCTATGAGGGTAAAGGAATAGAGAGTGCACTTGTGTTTGCGCACACCCTTAAACACTATAATATATCAATTCAGAGTAGGTATTTATTTGTTAACATTTACACAGGTGTGTGAGATTTTACATTTTTGTAAGTTCTCTATGCTTTGCCTTTTCTATCTCCTGCGTACTTGGCTTATCTCCGTTGAATTTGGCCACCGTGGTGGAATTAAGTCGGGAGGATATTACCTATTACTAGTCAGCAACACTTTTTTTCGCTTGTCAATCAACTCAGCCTATCGCAGTCCACTGCTGAACATAGGCCTCTCCCATGCTGCGCTATAACACCCTGTCCTTCGCCTTCCGCATCCAGTCTATCCCAGCCACCTTTTTGAGGTCGTCGGTCCATCTAGCTGGGGGGCGTCCCACACTACGCTTGCCGATACGCGGTCTCCACTCCAGGACTCATCTGCTCCACCGGCCATCGGTCCTTCGACAAACATGGCCAGCCCACTGCCACTTCAGCTTGCTTACTCTGCAAGCTATGTCGGTAACTCCGGTTCTCTTCCGGATAGTTTCATTCCTGATTCATTTTCATTTATTGTCGCTTGTGTTAGTAAGTAATACCTCATGTCCTCATGTGTGATGTAAAGATTACCCAGTCTGTAAGATTGGTAGTTGGGTCAACTGCCCAGTAAGCCCGAACATAGGTACACATCGCCACTCATAAAGGTTTTAATCAGTAACTGTGCAGCTTATCTGTCTGCAGCTTTACTGTTTAACATACAGGTATACTCACAAAAACATTGCAATGTAAAACAACTTTGAAACGAACAAAGTTCAAATAAACATCGAAACAAAAACAATGGCGGTTTGACGTAAGAGGGAGGGTAGACGATACGTTATAAGCGCGGTATACAATTTTTAGCTCACGATGCGATGAGCACTTTACTCGTGGTTACCAAGTGTAGAAACACGCTGTGAATGTGTGTAAGCGCAGGAGCTGTCGGTACCGTTTGAGATAGTGGCGAAGTCGGAAGTGTGTGAGGGTGTGTGTGCGTGTGTGTGTTATGTGCTGTCGCTACTCGTCTTCACGCACACATTCACGGCGTATTAGTACACTTGGTTACCACAAGTAGGTACTGCGCGCGTCGCTTTGTGAAATAAAAAATACTTTATAAATTAGCTGTGCGCTGTAGCCTCGTGATTACGAGAAATATGTGACTGCATTTTCTCATACAAAAAAGGTAGTTAAGAAATACTTGCACTTTGCTTTTGTATTCTTTATCATAAATATTTACATTTTAGCAATTTATTATTGTTATCTCCGATGGATGCGGGAAGCACAGAACCGGTTGAAGTGGCGGTGATTTGGGGAGGCTTATGTCCAGCAGTGGACGTCTTTCGGCTGAAAAGAAGAAGAAAGAATCTATTATTACTTGTTAGGTCATTCACAACAGTTTATACACTCAACTACATTCGATTCAGATTGCAGAATAGTAGAAATAGACCATATCCAACAAAAAAAAAAGACATTTATTAAATCAGTCATGCACCCAACCCGTTTCGCTCTAATGAAAATGTGCAGCAATTAAATTCATAAACAAGATGTAACCCATGTTTTACACCATGAAAACTTGATTTTACGTACCTTCCACGACGCGGGAGTTACTACAGCAAACTCCCGCGCTTCAAACTGTCTCGTCTACCCGCCACTACCATGTCAGTTTTTAATACCGACGTGTCACGACTCACGAGCGTGTCGACGAGATAATGAGTCGTCGTGTTTGTACAGAGTACCAGAGACTAGGGATGTAGGTACAGTTAACCGCACGTTATTGGTAACACATATTATACGTTATTGGTGGTCGATATTCATAGTTCACCTGAACTATGAATATCGACTTTATGGTTGGTTTAGTTAAGAAGTGAGTTGGGGTCAGGTAGGAAGACTTTTGTCAAAATGTCAGTCCAAAAGTGACAGCTTTTCATTGTGAAGCATTACGTATAGACGTCAAGGAACTGAACTCGATGAATTATAAAATGTTTAACCCTTCATATGCCGAACGTGAGATACAATGGGTTTTTAATTATGTCTCTAATTACGGCATACGAGAAGTTAAACCATCGAGCCATTTTTGATTTTCGAATTTTATTCCGACAACACTAAAGTTCTTAATATAAAACAGATTTTTAACTCCGAGTCTAAGTTGCCAATTTAGTGTTTAGAATTTGATCTCAGTCGGAATAAGGTTCGACATGCAAAAATTGGCTCGACAGTCTGTTGATCTAAAGATATACCTTGTTTTTGTAATAGGACGGTGTATGTTTTGGGGCAATCAAGATCTGCCAATCAAATGCCAATCAAAAGGCCGTCGAATATTATTCGATATTCCTTCTCGTTTGATAGTCGGTCGTTATTGTACGACCTATGTGGACGACCGCAACTACAGAATTCCAGTCCACCGATTGACGTCGAATGAAAACCGTCGACGTCACGTAATCCGGCTGCCGTGAACCATACCGGATCAGCTTGAATCCTCGATGTCACAAATCGACCGCACTGGTTGCGCCTTTATCGAATAAAAAGTTATAGGAGTACAAGCCGTGTGCCTGCCGGAATTTGATGAATATCTTAATGGCAAATTAACCTGTTGACCGTCCCAGTCGGGTTAATACGACAAATGTTTTCGTGGCCGTGCTGTCTCAGTCGTATTTATACGATTTAAAACCAAGCGATCAATAGGTTAAAATAATATTTATGTAATTTTATAAATCGGTCTCTATAATTAAAATGTGAGCCACATTTTAATATGGATGATATGGATGATGCATGATATATTTTTTCGTCGTCTATCTCATGGTGTGGGGTATCGTTGGATAGGCCGTTCAAAAATATTGCGGATCTGTCCATACCAATATTCGATTCAGGGATTCGTTTGCGTAATTGAAGCTTTAAAGTGCTAATTTTTGTGTTCGCCCCCGCTGCCAGTTAAATGATTGTTTTTGGATATGTGAAAAAAATCACGGCAGTAGTATAAGTATAAAACGAAGTTACTCACCCATTCATAGTCATAGTTAAATCAGGTCATTATGGGTTTATTAACACATAAATAAAGGTTTCTTTTGTACACGAAGTTACAGTAGAACACTGACTCCTAGGTCACAGGGTTCCCCTAGTTTAGGAGGCAGGGTTTTTCACTATTTGTGCAGCCTTTTCCCAAAATCCAATGTAACCATGTGAAATGTTTTGGTGTTGTCATGCAAAGGTATTTAGTGCCAATAAACTTATTTTTATTAATTTATTTAGTAAAAAGCAAAACTATCACAGCTGAGCAGGAGCCTTCTCCTGAAAACGATTCGAGTTTGATTTTGATTCCGATTCGAACTCGCTTCTGGGGCCTTACTCCCGACAGCATCGAGTTCTGAATCAATCGAATTGGGTTCGAATTAAATACCGTTCCACACTCTTGAATCCAACACTAGCGCACGATCGTGCGGTGGTTCGAAGCGAAACTAACTTCGGTTAGTTTTAAGTTTTAAATCGAGTTCGGATCAGAACTCAGAAACGAAATCGAATCGGCATCAAAATCAAACTCGAATCGTTTTCGAGAGTAAGGCCCCAGACTTTACAAGTTAACGAGTAATAGTCGACTAACTTATATTTGCAGTTAAAATGCATGGGAGAACATGTTTTTCGACCACAATGTTACGTTCGTTCTTGGGATAAATTCATGCCAACTTCGGAACCCTTCATTGTGCGTGTTCGACACGCACTTGGCCGGATTTTGTCATGTAGTATGTCAAATTGTTAACATGACGTGCGGCTGACTGTACAGCGTGATGGATCCAGAGCAGCGCTTTGTGCAACTTGATCCGTCCAGCGCTTTTGGCTGAAAGCGCATGTTAGTTGCGGTCACAGAGATTATTGTCGCAGTCACCTAAAATGACGTACTCGTGTATTTGTGGTTTGAAGTACCATCGGAGTTATGCTCTTGTTATGTTTCATTACGGAAAATCTGAAAAATTCAAGAAAATTACTGGCTGTTTACTAAGTTGGCAGCAGAACCTCAGACCAAATAAAAAACCAAGACAGAGCGCTGTCAACAGTGACGTGAGGCCGGTTTCGTAAACATGTGTGCACTTAGTGAGGCGTAGTTTGATTGTAAATGGTTTTAAATGTGTGAGTGTGAGCGTGTACTCACAGCGCGGAGATGTAATTTTGGCATGCTTCACTGTATTCTTCGCAGCGCTCTGTCTTGGTTTTTTATTTGGTCTGAGAGCAGAACTAACTAACTTTAATTTTCGCAGAACAATAAAATTGATGGCATTTATTTCGTTGTGGATAAGAATTACTATCCTTTATGATAATGCTGACTAGAAATCAAAACGTTAATGCCAAGTAATTGCCTAAACCTTATATTGACTAGGAAGCACAATGCCTACCTTGCAATATGTCTATACAGTATTTGAACTAAACCTTATTCTGACTGTGAACCAAAATGCATACCTTGCAATATTTCTATTATTTTAGGAGAAGAAAGGGAGTACGGTTTCTGGCGTTGTGTGGTCACAGTTCTAACCTAACCTAACCTACAGTTCAGCATTTTTGTTGGCGTTTGGTTGTGCTACATACCTCTGAAGTTGGCCCAACTAAATGCCAACGGAAAATGCTACTAGGGTAGTGTGAGTTTATTTTAACCATCTCGACTACTTAGAAATTATTGCTTTTTAGGCATTTTGCTCGTTAAACATATATGTTTAACGAGCAAAATGCCTAAGTTAAGCCTAAGCAATAATTGGCCTAAGTTGTAAATCGCCT
Organism: Dryobota labecula; assembly: GCA_947523025.1. NCBI lineage: Eukaryota > Metazoa > Arthropoda > Insecta > Lepidoptera > Noctuidae > Dryobota > Dryobota labecula. The sequence goes on along the minus strand of OX383295.1, from coordinate 22,870,673 downwards.
AGAGATATATCTCTAAGCAATTTACAAGTTGCTTTTTAGGCATTTTGCTCAAAATGCCTAAAAAGCAATAATTTAGGCAATTTGCTGTGTAGACATTAATTTTAGGCATTTTGCTTCGTAGACGAATTGAAAGTTAGACACTCTGATCATAGGGGATTTTAACATACCGTGCATATATGAACTTACGCCATTCACTTCAGTCCATGGCAGAAACTACGGAACGTCACCTGCTACAATCCTTAGGGTACGAACTGAGTGCACGCTCGACTCGAGCGTCCGGCGGGGCGGCGCGTGCGGCGTTCATGTTAAACACATACAATCCCTCGCGAGTGTCCTGAGTGGCGGCGAGCAGCGCGCCGAACAATTATTCGCTGCTGGCACGCGACGCAAAACGCCCCACCGCACGCCTTTTCACTCAGGCCGTACACAGCGTACGGCCTGAGTGAAAAGAAAACATGAACGCCGCACGCGCCGCCCCGCCGAACGCTCGAGTCGAGCGTGCATTCAGTTCGAACACTTACATACACCTTTGCTTCGTTTGCGTTCGTACATCTGGGCCTCAAGTCTGCTATTACAATAGTGTCAGAATGGTCTCTTCATTGTGAGTTTTTGACAGATTTGCCATACAAACACTGTCAAATACTCACAATGGCGAGACCATTCTGACACTATTGTAATAGCAGACTTGAGGCCCTGGTCATACATGCACGCCGGTTGCGGGTAATACGCACCTGACCTTTTTGAAAAACATTACCAATTAGGTCACTATATACCGAGCAATCAATATTAAATGAAACTTGAGGAATTATACGATGCCATGTTATAGTTTATTTTGTTATTAGTTTTATTTAGTTTAGGTTATTATATTTTCTTTAACTCTTACCAATTTATATTGATAAATAAATAATTAATATATACTTTAAAGCTATTGCGTATCAACATCAGCTCGACTGACGCAGTGGCTCTTAAATACGCTAGTACTTAATACTTACATACATTAAGTTTTTGTGTACATCAAGTTTAAATGGACGGCTACATGGGTACGGCTTAGAGCTGTATAAAAATTCACACAAGTGCGTAAAGTTGTGGTAACACCGAAAGTAGTCAGCGATTGTGCGCTTTTATACTTTCTAACCTTACGATACTATCGTGGAAGTCCACGTCTATAAAATGTATGGAAATACGTACACTTTATAACGTTATCATGGATGGAAATTTAAAGCGTCTGCGAACAGTCCGATCTATTACTGCACTTTATAGAAACAGTATTTTTGTAATAGTTCCAAGGGTCTGTAATAAATTTCCAAAATTTATTAGGAGTGAAGATAATGTCCGCAAATTCAAAAGTAAATTGTATTTATTTCTAATAGATACGACGAATTGTTGTATTCAAGATTTTTTTAATAATAAAATATGACATTACCAGCTCTTTAATATAATTACCATTGACGTGCAAGTAAAAATAAACCATAATAGATTAATTATTTATTAATAATACATTTAATTCATATTATTTTCATTATGATGAAATATGACATTACTAGCCCTTTATTATAATTAAATATTGACATGCATGTAAAAATAAATTATAATTGATTAGTTATTTATTAACAATATTTTTAATTACCATTATTTACTCGAACGTGACTTTGTATTGTATAGATCAGATCTATTACTAAAAAACTAATATATTTGTCCACCAATTTCATTGGTAGGACATAGAGCTCAACTAAAATGTGTACATAAAACCTTTATTGTAATATGTGTGTTCACAGATAAAGATTGATTGATTGATTGATTGATTGATAACAAACACATACATTTCCATACATTTTACTAGCCTGTGTTTTCGTGTTGCCGTGACGTGGACGTCCACGATTTGCTTTTGTTTTTGCTTTGTTGGTTCAATTTTCTTTAACTTGTGCAAACATAGATACATATATGAACTCACGCCTTCTTTCCATGGGGAAAGGCAGAACCTACAGAACGCCACCTGCTACGATCCTTACATACTTCTTTTGATTTATTACGTTCATATGTAGATCTGCGTTGCGAGTTCTACGCATCTGACCTTTCGGAAAAACATCCATCACCAATTAGATCACTATTTATGTCCCTCTAGGGCGTTTCCTCCCGGTGCAAAAAGCATAAAGTTGTTTTATGTTTTTGCATAAAGTTTAATAAATAAACAATTAGTCAATTAATGAAATGATCCTGTCAATCACAGTCCATAAATGTCCATGGTGGGACGAATCTAATGATTTAAATCTTTAGCCGTCACCAACTTCGTTTGATCGTCACAAGCAGCTGGTCTAATCTGTGTAAATCTCACCATGAAACCTTACGTGAAGTAAAAGAAAAAAAAAATAAAAAAAAAATACGTTTTTTGCGGTAAACATGACGCAAAGAAAGAACACAATCACGAAAAGAACAAGTGAGCGTAAAGTGAGCTGTAATTCCACCTTGTGCTAGGGATGACCAATGGGTTCCCGCATTGTCGAGGCAGGGGGGCTCAGTAGCCGTGGCTTGACCCCACGGTGAAGCTAAGAGGAACCCGAGGAGGGACCGCTCGTCAGGGCTTTTGTCCACAAGCCAACGACGTAGCGGCCATAAGTAGGTTGCGGTGCCACTTGGGCGACATCGCAACTGAGGCGGGCCGCGATGTGGTATGACGCGATGTGGTGTGATGAGAGGACGTGTCGGCGGTGCGCCGTTCTTCCTACCTTCCGCGGCCTTGATGGGGTCGCCAGCGTTTGATGGCGGACGCGGCGGGGCTGCAGAGGAAGAGGAGTGTCGGTATTGTGTTGGCCGCTCTCCCTATCCTCTGCGGCCGAAAAGTGGTAGGCGGCGGGGCCACTGATCTGACCCGTCGCAGGGGGACCAAGGGCGCCTAGACACGGGGTCGTCTAGCGCCCTTGTGCTGGTTTGGTCCCTGGGGTGGTCACGGCGCGGAGTGTGTTCTGGTGCGCCGGTGAAAACGGATGACACTATAGAGTTAAGAGGAACGGGGTGTAAAGCCCATTCATCCTCTATTGAAAAGGGATGATCCTCCGACCAGACGGGTATATATGCTAGTCACGCGGTAAAATCTGATTGCGCGATGCAGGATTTGTGTGACGTCTTTGATGCGTCTTTGGTGCGTAGTTTGCATGTGGCGTTGTAGATGTTGCCACAAGACTATTTACAGTTCACTTCAAACTCACCTTACTTAAGTTTTCACTAAGATATTTTTACAGAATAGCGGTACTTTTCCGCCGCTATCACTCAGACCAAGCCCACCCCCGTCCGTGCCATTGTCAAAGCAAACACTGAAACATTGATTGTGAATGTGCAGTGCTCTGCCGCATCATGTTATGCTCTGCTTTCATTCTTGTACACGCTCTAATATGACATTTTGTATGTATGTATGTAGGTCTTGTTTTATTTAGGTTTACTGCCCTAAATAAAAGCCCAATTCGTCCCTAAACCCATATGCCTAAGCCCCTCAAAAACAGTAGTGTTTGAGGGGCTTAGGGCAACACGAACTTTTGAAATGTTAGTTAGATCCGCGGATCCAAAACTTTTTAACTTAGGTGTCATAGACTCTTAACTTTAGCCGATAGTTATCTCTATCTTCATTTACGTAGCCATAAAAGCATTCAGTATTTCCAGTTTTTTGACGTGAATACGTCTTTTAATTTACTTCTATAAATTCGTTACATTACGTGAGGACTGTGACGCATCACGCGTGGTGGAGGGGGAAGCGCCGCCATTTTGAGGTCGTTTCGCTGCCTCACATAATTTCCGTTTGATATAATTTTGTCTCGGAGAAACTACGATGTTCGTTTGAGTTTCAATCGTCAGCTCTCGTCAAGGTCTATTAATTGCGTATGTAAAACACTAGTGTGACATAGTTATAGCGAATATATATGCAGTTAAAGTAAAAATATAAAATAAATAATGAAATGTGTACGTGTGTGTATGTGTACTCGTCAAAAAGCCAAATTAAAATATAGATATCATATACGGTTAGAAAGGGCTTCTTAAGAGCAATCTAGTGATACCCATAAAACACCATTATGACAGATTGAAGTGGTGCCGGGAAAGTAAAAGAATCAAGGCGTCTGAGCGGATCAACGACGGCGCCATTATATCTGCAGACGTACAGTATTCACGTAAAACCGCCGTGTCCCCGACACAGTCACACCCCAATTTTTTACAAATACTAGAGATTTCTTGGCTAAAATAGACTACTGCAAAAATATGTAAACATAAGTGCATGCTACATGCACCGATGCAAATATTGTTGTTAAAGCATCGAAGTCCCTTTCGATAAGTCGTCGAATGACAACAAAATATTACTTATACACGTTGGTACGAGTATTGCAAACTTGCACGGTTAGATCCAGAAAACCGGCCAAGTGCGTGTCGGACCACACACAATGAAGGGTTCCGTAGTCAGGTTGAATTTATCCCAAGAACAAACTTAACATTGTAATTGAAAAACATGTTCTCCCACACATTCCAACTTCAAATGTAGGTTTGTACGCACAATATCGAGAGATTTACCATGTTATTTTAAGACCATAGACTTCTTATAGATTTTCCTGTAATCTATAAGTATAGAACTATTTTCTGTATTATTTTTCAAAATTTTAGGCTCATTACATTCAGAGCAAATTGGCTGTGACAGAAGGACAGACAGACAGACAGACACACGAGTGATCCTATAAGGGTTCCGTTTTATCCTTTTGAGGTACGGAACCCTAAAAATAAATAATCCAAGCTATAAAACCCCAACAACAACCCCGTTAGCAATAAATCCCCAAACCTATTTAAAAATAATATTTTTACCTGAACAAATTCCAGCAACTAGAAAAATCCATGTTTTGTAACAAAGTAGTACCTTATATAAAAGAGACTGGAGCCAACACCTAGGTATTAATATATTGTGTTTATTGCAAACACAGATACCTCTAGCTCGGTGTGAGAGCGACTACATTTGCATTTTTACTGAAACTGTAAGATTTTAGGGTTCTGCGAGAGAAAATAATGAAGTTAAGAATTCACAACCAAGTTTACTGTGCATAAAATAGTATAGGTACAAAACACAAACAAACTTTTCATTATTTCGTGGTAAAAAATAGAGCTCGTTCAAAAATTTAGATGAATGAAATAAAAAAACTCGAACATTAAAACAAATATCCCAACAAAAACATTCCAGACAGGTGCTGTCATTTGTTCATTCATTCACACGTTCTGTCGTTCATTCCTTGACAGTTTCTCGAAATTCACTGCTGCGGCGTGGGTGTTGTAAAAGGTAATTCTAGGAACCTTACATGTCAAACTTTTTGTTAATACGGACGTCATGGTTTATTCCTTTTTAGTATTTTTGGTTTGAATTTAGTATTTAAGTTTATTTTGGTGTCCTTCTCAGAAAGAGTGTAAAAAAAAAATGTTTCTAGGACATGCTGGTTTCCTCACGATGTTTTCCTTCACCGTTTTGAGAGCAGTGGTGATAAAATTATTTACACAAAATAAAGGACAAGGACGAGACACAAAGGCACCGCGTGACGAGCGGTGCCTTTGTGTCGAGTCGCGTGTCGCGCCTGTTTGTAGGAGCCTTTAAGCGCCCGCCTGTATTCAAATCCACGACCTACAACTCGTAAGTCGGGGCCGTTACCAGTAGGCCAACACTGAAAAAACACTCGAAAAAAAAATTCTGTAATTTTTCAAAGAGAAAGCTACATATATAACCGACAAGAAATACAAACGACAGTTTTCTTGGCGACTAGTGGATACTAGTCCACCAAGAAATCTATTGGTAATGAAAAACTGACTTTTTTCACGACTGAAAAAAAGGATGGGTAGGCATAAATTGATAGTCGGTTTTGTTACACCGACTGTCAATTATGCCTCAACACGGCACGGACAAGGACAGGGGGTAAAACAACTGAGCCCTGATAAAATTTAAATTACATTTTATTATTACGGAACCCTTTCCATATATAGGAAGGTAGCAACTACTCTTTATACACATAAAATTTCCGCAAGGTTCTACTATTGTTGGACTTCCTGGATGCTCGGAAGAGACAAAAATGTACTTACGTCACACGAATACTGAACATTTTTAAACGTTTTCATCTGCCCCGGAGCCGGAGGTGTAAAAATGTAAGAGTTGAATTTGGGAACGTGTCGTGTCGTGAATACTTAGATAAGTATCTTTTCAAATAGAACTTTTTAAGATTTTAACATACAGAGATACTTACTACATATGTTAGTTTTGTGAACAATTCCATTTTGTTTTTCCATTCTACAAAAGAGAGCAATCCGCGCGATCTATAAAATGGGTCCTCATGAGTCCCTTAGAAACAAATTCAAAGAAATTGATATACTAACTCTGCCTTGTCTTTACATCTTTGAAAGTATTTTGTATGTTCGCAAAAACTTAGGACTTTTCAAAATAAGAAGCGATTTCCTTAATAAATACACGTAGTAAACATGAAATTGTGCTAGCAAGTAATTTCTTCCAAGCAGTATTCGCTTTTATAACAAGTTGCCAAAGTCGGTTACAGAACTTAGCGATGGGAAGTTCAAAACCCACATCAAACGTGTCCTTATCAAAAAAGCATATCATAAGATTAAAGACTACGATGAAGACCAGGAAATTTGGCATGAATTTCTTCTGCACATGTGGCTTCCCTGGTATCTCATAAACAGCATAACTATGTAAATGTCTATTAACTGATCCCAAATAATGTTTATTTTTATTTTTTTTACATACTTCCTTTACATAATCTTTTCGCTACTTGACATTATATACCTACAAATCTAATTCCAACTCTTTATTAGTGGCTTTTGCTTTTATTTATTCAGATTTGTTACTGTTGTCGTAATGGCAATCATGTCATTTGGTTTAAGGCTTTGACTGCCACACAACAGACACAATAGAAAAACTATTGTTAGCGGTCACCGGTGACAGCGGTGGCAGTCAATATGTTCAATAAGTTTAAATTTTTATATTTATATTTTTAAATCATTTATACATTATTTTCAATTTTGTGAATGTGAGAACGTCGTAGGCGTAGTAGACTGTTGATTTGTTGAAAATTTTCAATTTGTTAAGTAGGTACCTGGTAATTGTTGAAAGGCCTACACTGTCCTCCCATACCTATTAACACTGTTATTTGAAATATTGTAAAAAACTATTATTTTTGAAAGAGTAACCGTGGAGTTTCTTACCATAGGAAACAACCAGCGTAGCGTAACTTCTGACGTTTCATAAGTGTGCATGTAGATTTATGCAAAATAAAATATTTTGATTTTGTTTTGATTAGGTTACAACTAGAGCTTGTATGAAGTTATTATGACCTGTGTGAGGTTAATCAATCAATCAATCAACTCAGCCTATCGCAGTCCTCTGCTGAACATAGGTCTCTCCTATGCTGCGCCACAACACCCTGTCCCACACTACGCTTGCCGATACGCGGTCTCCACTCCAGGACTCGTCTGCTCCACCGGCCATCAGTCCTTCGACAAATATGGCCAGCCCACTGCCACTTCAGCTTGTTTACTCTGCAAGCTATGTCGGTAACTCCGGTTCTCTATCCGGAAGAGAACCGGAGTTCTTTTTTTCGGATTTCATTCCTGATTTTATCCTTCAAAGAAACGCCGAGCATAGCCCGCTTCATAGCGCGCAGAGCGACTCTAAATTTGTGGACCAGCCCGACTGTCAGTGTCCTTGTTTTAGGTTAATATAAGCTAAAAAATTATGAAATTACGTTCACCGATTTCTATATATAAATAAAACACTTGTCTCGGAAACTAAATCATTCACTCCTCTATAATTCTCATTCATCTCAAACAGATAAACAAAACAAAATAACATTAAAAATATTTCTGTTATTTGATTCCCTAGCTATTCCTCGAGAAACGTCATTAAATCTCCGACTCGTATAATAGGCATTCGAATAAATATTCAAGATAGACTATTAATATTTGGACAATTATAATTATATCTCGAATTGGAATAATAATTTTGAAGACCCCGTTGTTCATTTTGTTCCAGACAAAATATTGTATTTAATTTGTTTGGCACAAATATTTTGTTGAGAAATTACAGATGGGTTCTAGCAGCGGCGAGGTGTCAATTTTTGTAAGAGAGAAGACGAAGCGAAGCCGATTTTAACTTACTTGCTTACCAATAAAGTAAAAATTAATTGACTAACTTAAACGCTTTTTCTTCACTTAATTTAACAGCATCTATCGTTATGTAGCAGAACCAATACGTCGCTATCAATATACAATCAAAACTTTAAAGGTTTTTCAGAAATAAACTCGACTCCACATTATTATTGCTTGAAAACGAATTTAGACCCGCCACATGATCTTCTCTCCCCTAATACTCCCACTATCCTACAAATCTCGAAATAAATTTTGGTGATTTTTTTTCTCGGCACCTTTGGTGTCCAAATCAAATCAAATCAAATCATTTTTATTTGCATTAAAACATGGTATTACAGATGTTATATTACAATTAGTGCTTACATGTTTTGCTATACATAAATAGCATGTAAACTTGTCGGTATGCGTTACATCACATAATGTTATACAATTGTTGGAGCATATTTATTTTCTATAAATTCTTTAATAGAATAGATATTTTGTATATTTAGCCATTTATATAGTTTGTGCTTAAATACTCTAGAAATCAACGGCTACTTGACTACTTTGGGGTACTAAAAGGGTCTAATCTACAAAAAAAAATCTCCTATAAAACGCGACAGGTGTTGACTACAGTGGTTCCAAAATTGGAGCAATAATCAATAATGTCTACTACCGTTAGGAGTTATTTATTAGGGTTTATTATTTTTATTCCAAAGAACATTACGTGTAAATATCATTATGCGTTTATAATATTATGATTTATAAAATTAAGCTTCATTATTATTTCGACAACATGGAGGAGCTCGTGGCTAAGTAATAACAGCCGCACGGGTCGATCCGTCAGGTTAAGCTACGCTTGCCGGGGTTGGTCCGTGGATGGGTGACCATCTTTACATACAAAGACTCCTCCGTGCCTCAGAAAGCACGTTAAGCTGTTGATCTCGGCTGTCATTCGTGGATCTTTGACAGTCGTTACGGGTCGTCAGAAGCCCAAAAAAAAAGTCTGACAACCAGTCTTTCCAAGGGGTATCGTGTTACCCAGTTACTGGGTTGTGGAGGTCAGATTGGCAGTCACTCCATGTAAAATACTGGTATTCAGCTGCATCCGGTTAAGACTGGAAGCCGACCCCAACATAGTTGGGAAAAGGCTAGGCAGATTGATTATTATTATGCCAACATTATTTATGGTGTCGTAATAATTATCTGTCGAAATTCGATATTGTGCGTACAAACTTACATTTGCAGTAGGAATGTATGGGGAACATGTTTATCAACTACAATGTTAAGTTTATTCTTGGGGTAAATTCATCCCAACAACGAAACCGTTCTTGTGCGTGGTCCGATACGCACTTGGCCGGTTTTTTCTATAGCGGTAGAGTTGTTGATGCTAACCTCCGAAGGGAAACCGGTAGGAATCGTGTAGTATGGTGCTTTCGCCACTGGATTTTAGTCTACAATTTCTATTAGTTTTATTTGATCTAGGTTTCTAGTAGGTATTTGTTTATTCCAGTATTAAAATTATATTTTGTCTTTTATTAATATTATAAAAACAAAATGTCATATTCTGCCGTGTCGGCTCAAGTCAAATTATAATTATTATCTCATACCGCGGTAAAAATATTAGGTTTACAGCAAGGTCAAAATCGGAACGAATGCCACCATTTTGCTTTTTAGGGTTCCGTAGTCAACAAGGAACCTTTATAGTTTCGCACCGTTGGATAGGCCGTTTAAAAATATTGTGGGTTTGTGAAAATCATTTTCGATTCAGGGATCCGTTTGCGTAATATTAAGCTTTAAATTGATAATTTTTGTTAGAGTCAAGTGCCAGCTAAATGGTTTGTATTAGGATAACTGAAAAAAACTAAAACTGAACTAAAAAAAAAAAAAAAAAACACGGAAGTAGTACACTACTTCAGTGTTTTTTTTTTTTTCATTGAAGTTAAAAGGAAAACTATCACAGATAAGTAGGCTTTACTAGTTACTGAGTAATAAATAGTTGACCAACTTACATTTGCAGTTGAAAAACATGTTCTTTAACTACAATGTTAAGTTTGTTCTTGGGATAAATTCATCCCAACTATGGAACCATTCATTGTGCGTAGTCCGCACTCAGCCGGCTTTAGGTAGATTTCGTCAGAAAAAATCTACCTATTGGTCTTGCACCTAAAGTCGAGTTTTCCAAAAATTTCACCATAATTTACGCATTAATTACTATTACTAACTTTTTTCTTATGGAACTTTTTTGAACCGTTTAACATTTTTATCATTCCGAGAAAGAATACGGACAACTTTTAAATTGAAACTTTTTTGATGCAACCCCTAACTTGGGGATGGGGTTGAAAATTCCAAAATTTTTGGAAAAAAATAAATCACATCTCCGAAACGGTAAAAATTTTTACCGTCCCACTTTTTTTTTAAATTAAATTGTTTTTTCTACAATTTTTTACTTAAAAGTCTAGCGATAAAACTTATAGTTTTCGCAATAAAAAAATATATCTGAAAAATTGACGGCGTTCCCAAGCTAAATTCGTTGCCTTGACGACCAAGTCTTTTTTTTATATTCATAATGGAGGTACTTCTAAATAGTATTTAGTCGCAACATGGAGGCAGTCACGTGACATGCCTCTTTGGTATTTTTCGGACTCTTTGGGGGACTGGACGTTTGAGTGTTTATAATAAACCAAAATAGAATATTAATCATCATCATCATTGCTTCTTTTGAATTCAAGGGATAAATACTAATGTGATAAGGTTTGATTATAATAAAAATATACACTAATTAATAAAATTGCCGTTTTATTTAAGTACGTATGTGTACTGTTCACAAAAATGAGAATATCAGCGCGGAGAAAGCTTCTTCATGGAACCTTCTTCGAAATCTACCTCCTCCTGCGGCTTGCCGAAGGGATTTTTTTAAATATATATTTAAAAAAAAAAGTATTACATTTGTATTATTTTAGAGACAATGTTTTTTTTAAATTTATGTAATAGCAAATGTGATTGTTTGGATATTAATAATAAAATAACGTAATATGTTACTACATACAACACATAGACAATACAAAGACTTCGTACGCGCACCCCACGGCTTATGGTCGTTCTAGATACTTATAGAACGACCATAAGCCGTGGGGTGCGCGTACGAAGTCTTCCCTAGTAGTATTTTTTGTTGGCATTTAGTTGGGCCACTTACCAAAAATACTACTAGGGTTACGAGCACCCCTACGTCACTTTACTGGTCAATATAATAACCTCTTAGAAAATATTTATATCTTTGCTTTTGCAACTGATAAATTTAGTCCTTGATCGGGAAACCATTTTGGATATTGCTCCGTAATATTTAACTATTAGACTGTTTTCCTTTTTATTTTATTTTTTTGCATGCCTCTTTATAATTTTTTTATCATTATGTAATTTTATTGTACTTATGAAATTGTAAGCGCACATCACATTAATTTTATAATTTGTTTTTATAATATGTGGAAAATGTTCGGGGGTTATAAATTTACTCACTATGTAGCAAGTTTTTTTGAAATTCTGTAATGTGTAACTGTTTATTGTCCCAAATAAATATTATAATATATATAAATACTAGCTTTTGCACGCGGCTCCACCTGCGTGGATTTTAGTTATCGCGTAAAAAAGTAGCCTATGTCCTTCTCCATATCCCAGGCTAAATTTCAGCCAAATTTCATGACGATCGGTTCAGCGGTTTAGGCGTGAAAACGTAACATACAAACAGACAGACAGATTTACTTCACATTTATAATATTAGTATGGATATAAAAGATCCCTGTAGCACTACATACTTTTTTGTGGCATCGTATAATCTCTTGTGTAGCCTATTAATGCACTCCATGCTATGCACAGACTGTATTTACGTATACCTACTACAAAATAATCTCCCCTATTTTCAAGTGATAATCGACAAACACATTACCTCACAATTTACCGACCAGACAATGCATCTCCTTGAATGGGCAAACCTTCGGCCAAACATTTGAACAGGCTTTCAGTCCAATCCTTGCATTATACGGAATGTAATTATACCGGGAAGAGTCCTGGCTTGTCCCAGAATCACAATCAGAGTGAATGAGCGAGTGAGTGAATGAATGAATGAAGATGTTCGGGGAGTTTTGATGGATATTTCAATTAGATTTTAACGACTCTTGAGATTTTTGTGACGGGGTTTTTATTTGAGATCTTTCTCTGGCTGCTGACGTGTATAATGAGTTTTTATTACTATAATACAGTTTTAATGGTTTGCTGTTTAAAATCGAATAATATTCAAGCTGTAAGTCATAATATGACTAAAATCTGGTAGAATAAAACCAAACTATTTTACATCCAGCTTTTTACTCTAGGAATATAGGAATACAAAAAATATATAATTGTAGTTTCTGTGGAACCAATTTAAGGTAACTACTTCTACTACATAAGCGATTGAATATGGAGTAAACAGAAACTTTGAACGTCAAAGTTAATTAAAAAATTCAGCGAAAAATGACAATCAAAAAGCTTTTTCACAAAAAAAGTAAACCGACTTCAAAAAAAAAAATAACACTGCAAAGTGAAAAATAACTTTAATTTCGGAAGTCGGTGTCTTTGGATGTATTTTAGTTTTTTGCCACCGACTTCCGAAATTAAAGTTATTTTTCACTTTGTAGTGTTTTTTTTGAAGTCGGTTTACTTTTTTGTGAAAAAGTTTTTATTTTTCACTTTTTAGTTATTGTACCAATTCATCTTCCGCTACTTGCTATGCAAACAACAGTGACAGGAACTATTATAAAATCATCAAGATAGACAAAGTGGAATAAATACGTATTATCGAAGTTAACTTAAAAACTGCCAATTCAAAGTTTATAAAATTTATATCGGACCAACGCGCAAGCTTATTCTATCAAAAGAAAGTAGAATTATCAAAATAGATACACAATTGACTGAGAAATCGGTGAAATTACTATAAAAATTGAAGATTTCCCTCGATTTCTATGGGATCCCCATATCAGATTCTGACTTGGTGACAATGGGACCACCTCGAAAGCATACCCTTTTAAACAAAAAAAGAATTTTCGTAATCGGTCCAGAATTGGCGGAGAAATGGGTGAACATACATAAAAAAAAAAAAAATATTTTTCGATCCAATTAAATTGAACACTGCGACACCTGATACCCTTTTATTTAAACAACCCTAACCGAATCAGTAACAACAAACAACAGATTGTATTTGGAACAACATCAACAGGTTCATTACGTAAAGCAATTCACTTACTGACGTGATGCCACTGCTTACTGACTTCACGTCATTGTTTACTGACGGCCATTAGGCTAAGCTGCGTAGCGAAGGGTGTATATTATATTTATCAACCAATAGGATACGGTGTTTGATTTTCATAACTTAGCTTAACTAAGCTCTGGTGGAACAGGTTCAATTAAGTTAAGTTTTTGACATACTCGATGAAGTGATCAGGTCAGGTAATGATGCGATCTTCATAGAACATCTTATCAAATCCGCTACACCACTTAGCTCTGGTGGAAATACACCGTGGTATTTTAATCGTCTTACAACGGCAGCCCACTTTATGTGTCCAATGACTACTAATCATTCTTTTTATTTTATTTTATTTTGATGAACTTTTTTTTTTGTTACCTTTGACAATATTGTAATATTTTTTTTTTTGTAGTTCATTATGGTTATGACGCATGACGTAGTTTGAAACATCATGTTACGAGCGCTGTCCGAACCTTGCGTTCCAAGGGCGGCGGCTGCGGCGTGGAATAAGGATGATTCTTGGGTAAAAAAAAAAGAAAAACTGTTTAGTCCGTCAATCAGATAATAGAAAAATATTAGACACGTATTTTTTGCTTTATCATATTAATAAAAAAATTACTTAGATAAAACACATTAAACTTGGGGAGTAGGGGCTCCTTACGTCACAGCACAGTATAAAATCTACTGAGAAGTGATGTTATGCCACATTTGAACTCAATGTATCGCCGTAATGTTTTGATTACGTAAAAAAAGAACAAATACGTGTCCAATATTTTTTTATAATCTACATGAAGGATAAAAAATTTTTTTTAGTCATCATCCCTATTGAGCGGCAACATCTTTATCAGAGTTCATTCAACATAGTGCAAAAATGTGTTTCTTCCAATAGGAAGAAACACATTAAAAAAACACACAAAAAAAGAAAGATTAAGTTGCAATAGCAACTTTTTTTTTATCGCGCCTAGAGGTATTTTATGTCGGATATTGTGAGTGGTCCAACTTTATAAGACGACTAAAATGTCACGGTGTATACACATACAGGATGGATTTTGAGACGGGGCAGTATAAGGGCAGGTATCCTCAGCGTTGTAGCCTGTGGCCATTCTATCAATCGTAAAAAAGTAGGTTGAAGTCTTTATTTCCTACGAGCAGTATGGGAAAAGTTTGTTTTGAGATTTCTGACTTTTCTGTTGTACTCAAACCTTGGTCTTTTAGTGTTTTTTGGTCTTTACTCGTATAACAGGATAGATTGGGATCAAACAAAGTTTTTGTGAAAACTGCCCATTTCCTTGATGACTGTATTTTTTTTTTTCAAAATCTGTGGATGCAGGTCAAAAGGTCTCAAAAAGTTAAGGACAGTCTCGTAAAACCGTTTTCTTGTAACTACAACGGTTAAGTTACATGTCCTAACTGCCTTATCTCAAAAATTCGCCCTATACTCTGTTCCATAAGTATAAATACGATGAAATTGTAAACAAACGCTGTGCCACTCCTTAAAAACAATATTATCTCGTGACTGAGAAGGAATTATGAAAAACGGCTCAATAAAGAACCTCGGTAAGTGTGTGTAAAGGTTGTCTGTAAAAGATCGCTTTTAGCGATAAGACAGCCCATTGTGACACCCTATGTAACAGTTCTACATTTATATCTGTAATTTTTATGGTGTACATAATAAAGAGTATTCTATTCTATTCTGTGTCTAGAATTTTCTAATTCCTTTTATAAAGTTTCATATTGAGACACGAAGCAACAAAAAACGATTTATAGGAATGTGGCCGCTTTTCTTTAGATCGAAGTTTGTTGCTTCGTGTCTCAATATGAAACGTTATAAAAGTTATTAGAAAATTCTAGACACACTTACCGAGGTTCGTTATTGAGTCAATTTTCATAATTCCTTCTCAGTCACGAGATAATATTTTTTTAAAGGAGTGGCGCTAGTGGACCGTTGTAAACGCTCGTAATAAAATTTTATAATATTAACATAATATAATATAAGCATAGATTTTATGAACCGACCATATTTTCGCAGCTTAGCTTTACCGTTTAGCTCCTCACACTGTATCTCATCTCTGGTGGAAAGTCAGCCTTACTTTTGAAGTCTATTATGTACATATGTAAGTGATTCGTAATTGAGGTATATAGATAGCGGTCACAGATTCCGATCACTGACGACAATTAAATTGAAATTGTCCGTATTGATTGCATGGTCATCGAGTAATTGATTCTAGATTGGTTTAATTAATGTTTACAATAGTATGACGATAAGATTATCAGGTCATTCGAATTTAGAATAGAATAGGATATAATTTGAAATAATTATATTTTTAAATAAGTATTTGTGTTATCATCAGAAAGTGCCCTACCGGTTTGAAGATTACCTCAACCTCTGTAAGAAGTATCATATATTACCCCTAATTAATCGGCGAGCAATTTCTGACTGTATTTCATTATTTAATGTTTTTAATAATTCTATTAATAACTCCGATATTCTATCCAAATTTTATTTTAACGTTCCCGGAAGGTCGAAGCGCTGGAACGCACCGTTGCGTGTTCCATTTACCTCTACGAATAATAGACAAAATTCATTTTTAATTAGTGCGTGCAAGTAGTAACTTTAACATCATGTGTAAACGGCATGATTTTGATCCATTCATAACAGATGTGTCTGAGCAAGGCCAGAAAGTGCCTGAGCTTTGACTTTTTTACTTAAGATTTTGTTTGTTCAGGATTTTATTCTTGTATTGAATATGGAATGTGAATTTAGTTTAAGCTTGAATGTTATACTGTTTTTTTCTCTTCTGTTTTTGGTATGTGTGTTGTGCTGTTCACACTCTTTCTTTCCAATCTGTTTTTAGAAGTGAAGACTTTTAAAGGGCTGTCAGTCTCACATACAATTTTTTTTCTGTTTGTTTTAGCTGTAAGTCATCCATAATAAATAAATAAATAATACTTTTGTTTTCAGACAAAGTCCATAGTGTTAGTAACAATTTTACTTAAGGGGAAAGCGTCAGGGTAGCTCCGAAATTCTCTTACGTTTTTTGCGATTTGCAGGTTAGTATCAGGTTGTATGTTGATCTAAATATGATTGGTGACCGTAACAAATATGTATTATGATCATTAAAATCAGTAATACAACTCCTTAAGTTCGTATAATCTGACTATTTAATGAAATCATGACTTTTAGGATTTTACTAACTATTTTAATGATTATAATTCTGTAAATACTTATAATAGTAATAGGTATGCTTTCGTGAAATAAAGACGAAATTGCGTTTTCTGAAATAACAAAAAACAACATTTAAAGCCTTTACTTGTAGTTTAGTTTATAAACTTCCTTTTATTTATACAGGAAACTATTTACTGTTTTACGTTTTTCTAAAATAAGATAACCTAACTTTATCTTCTTAAAAATTACTTCAATACTGACAGTCGATGTCATTGACATGACACTCACATCTATTAGAGATCTGTAGATAATAAATCCATAAAGAAAAGGAACGACATAGTGATATTCTTTACATACTTATTTGTTACAGACACAAATAGCTATTTAGTGGGCGAGGGGACATCACTTGACTCTAACAAAAATTTGCACATTAAAGCTTAATATTACGCAGACGGATCCCCGAATCGAAAAATGGGTTACACAAACCCGCAATATTTTTGGACGGCCTATCCACACTATGGGATAGAAAACAAAAAAAACCTTCCCCACTTTACGTGTAGTGGAGGTACACTAAAAAAAATACAAGATTTTATTTTACCTCGTTGTCGGCGTGCATTAATATGTGTTACCAAATTACAGATTTCTAGTATTAAGAGTCTCTGAGCTAAGCCGCGGACAGACAGACAGACGGACATGGCGAACCTATAAGGGTTCCTTGTTGATTACGGAACCCTAAATTCCAGTCACATAAAGTAAGGATCCCCTATGTGTGTGCTTCTTGCAAACTAATTACTTCAATGAAAAGAACTTTTATATTTTAATAAATTTTAGAAGTAACTAGGATGAAATAGGTACCATCTTTCTTTTGTTAATTTCGTCGGAAATGTGACTTAAATTTCATTTTTTTTTGGGTTCTTCCTTTCTCTCGCTCCTGAAAAAAGATAATACATTACATAATTCCTTAGTAAAACATTTATAATAATTAGCTTATATATATATTTTTTTTTTAAGCGTTGCCCCACACTAGGAATTACTCCTGTATCGTGGGTGCGTTTACAAACATTTAAACTCACATATGTACACAAACAGCCAGACATAATGTTCCCACTGCTGGGACAATGGCCTCCTCGTTTCGAGAGGGAGCGTGCTATTCCACCACGCGGGTTCAGTGCGGGTTTGTAGATGCCACATGTCTTCGAAGTTTTGGTTCTAGAACATACCGGTTTCCTCACGATGCTTTCCTTCACCGTTTTGAGAGCAATCGTGTTGAAATAAATTACACATGACACGTGACTGACCGGGTTCGAACCCACCACGTACTAGTTTAGTATTAGGCCTCTGCCTCGAATCTTGCGGGCAGCAGGCGGCGGGGCGCGCGGCGGCGGCGGCGCGGCGCGGGAGCGGCAGGATCTAATGCGTACAATCAAATGGACCGGTCTTTGAAAACAGCGGCGTGGCAGCGGCGCAGAGGCGGGCAACGAGCGGTGCACTCCAGTCAAGCGATGACCGCCCGCGCGTCTGCATTGCAGTGTTGTGCAATTTATATTTGTAACGTTAGGAATAAATTTGAATCAAAAAGATGTTGTCGCCGTTGTTCAGACATTTCGTTCGCGAATAAAAACAAATATCTCGACGACACAACCACGAACACAATACTACGCCGCTATAGTGCCGCGCGATCTGCCCGCTGGTTTCGAGAACGGGTAGAGTCTGCGTTGCCCGCGCCGCTCCCGCGTCGCCGCCGCCGCAGCTCCGCTGCCCGCAAGAATCGAGGAAGAGGGCTTAGTATTACTCAGTTACTGCAATTAGCTAACCCCCATTGCTCAACTGGTTGAGGTTTTTACAAAAAAATCGTTAGATTTTTAGGGTTCCTTACCTCAAAACGAAAAAACGGAACCCTTTTTAGGATCACTCGTGTGTCTGTCTGTGTGTCTGTCCGTCTGTCACAGCTAATTTGATCCGAATGTAATGGACCGATTAAGTTGAAATTTGGTAGGTACACATATCAATTTGAGTGACCCAAACACGGACGGGAACCGTAAATAAATGAATTTAGAATTTTGGGGCAGTTTTGGGGCCAAATAAGAAAAAAAATAAAATAATAATAATGCGAACTGTAACGTGTGACATATCAAATGAAAGGGCTTACTGTGTCGGTCTCAAATATTTTTTTTAATAATTTTAAAATAAATTGTTTTAAAGTTATAAGTGAACATAGACGAAAATTGACCATTCCCCCCTTATCTCCGAAACTACTGAGCCTAAAATTAAGAAAAAAAAAAATGTAGAAAATAGTTTTATACTTATAGATTACAGGGAAATCTATAAGAAGTCTATGGTCTTGAAATAACATAAATCTCTCAATATTTATCCTAACTACGGAACCCTTCATTGTGCGTGATCCGACACGCACTTGGCCGGTTTTTTTTTTAGTTCTGGATACATTTCGTATAGGTATTTTAATAAAATTAAGAATTATAAAATTCTATCGATTCGTATTTAAAAAAAAAAAGACGTGTGGCACTCGGGGACTGCCGCGGTAAAGCTATTGCATAGCATTTTGTATCAACTTATGCAATTATAATTATTTATTTATTTTATTTATGCAGTATTTCTTTTTCTTTGATATTAATATGTTTTTTTTTTTTTCGTTACGGAATTTCTGGATTCGGTCCCCGCGCTCAAGGCCCGCGATAGAAGCTATGCAATAGCTTAAAAACAAAATAAATAAGTGCTGAACGTCGTAAAAGTGTATAACTACGTAAACAAAGTCAAATACTATTCAAATATAAGCATAATAACAACTTTAAAATGGACGAAAGTGTTGAACCTAAAGTAATTTTAAATAAAAAAAGAGTGACAAACTGTTTTGACAGCGAAAAAATTCCATGTACATGAGTCATTTCCAACCGTCTAGTCAAGTTTAAAAATTGTTCAACTGGAATGGTATCAACTATTTGGCAAGTTTTAATTAAGTCATTGTAGCCTTGCGGTGCAACAAGGGAACTGAATGTACTCGTAATCGACTGCTCGTGAGTTCAAACCCCACTATCAACAATCACTTTTTGTGAAGATCATAATTTAATAAACTAATATTTATAAGAATAAAATACGCAGTACACAGAAAAAAGGAACTGCCAGAAATTATTAGATCACTAGAGGGTACTGGTGTAGGAAAACCGTCGGAGTGGGGAGCGTGAGGTTTTTTCGTTACGGAATTTCTGGATTCGGTCCCCGCGCTCAAGGCCCGCGATAGAAGCTATGCAATAGCTAAAAAAAATCCAACCATTTATGCAAGGGTCAGCTAATTGCAGTACTAATTTACTGTAGAACTCGTTAGTCGGGATAATTAGCACTTGTACCACTTGGCCACCACTGCTCAACATTTAGGAAACATAATACCTTGAAGAAGATGTCTCCCCTTTGCCAGAAACTGTACAGAAAAGCATTCACTTGCCCTAAACTTCGTCATAATCTGAAAAAGAGTAGCAAGCAACGATGAAAGCAAATGATGACATAATAGCATCGTCTGCTAGAACTTTGTGGGGCTCAAGTTTTGAAGTGTGCAATCAACGCGCGAACTTCGTCTTTGTGGAGCGGACATAATTTGTCTCATCTTTTCGTGAGAAGGATTAAGATAGTGTCTTCAGTACTAGATAGATTTTGATATAGAAGGTTTAAATCATTTCTTACTAAGGTCTGATTTTACCAAAGTCTCTCATTTGATGTACAATGGTTAACACTTCCCGTGACCCGAATGGGCCGTGAGGTCCATGTACTGAAGGTCTCTTTAATGAAATCTCCAAACGGCTGGTTGACACTTCTCGTGACCCAAGGGCTGGCTTTTACCATGGCCAGAGGCGAAGTATTGCCATACAACGTGGCAATGCCGCCAGTCTCTCGGGTACATTAGCAGTCGACAGCGATGTG
The DNA here is from genome assembly GCA_947523025.1 of Dryobota labecula. Classification (NCBI taxonomy): domain Eukaryota; kingdom Metazoa; phylum Arthropoda; class Insecta; order Lepidoptera; family Noctuidae; genus Dryobota; species Dryobota labecula. The sequence goes on along the minus strand of OX383295.1, from coordinate 22,850,160 downwards.
GAATAATTTTTCGACGCCATATTTCAGTTTTTTAATAGATTTAGTTAGGTTAGGATATTATATTTTAATTTTAATAATTGATATCCAACATTTTTTGTATGAAAAACTGTAGAAAAAAAAAAAATTAGCAGCCTTCAACACAGAATTTGAACAAACTGTACTAATATAAGTCTACCTAGCATACAGCCGAAAATACACATGCCTGTAACTTGCACAAAAGTATGCGAGTAGCTTGCATTCCACTGTGCTATAACAACTTCTGATTGGTGAATGTCACAATGGCATGTAAGCTACTTGCTTGTTTTTGTGCCAGTTAAAGGCATGTGTATTTCCGGCTGTATACTAGGTAGTTTGTTCGAATTTGCCCTGAGTAAAATTAAGCTTCAGAGATGCTTATCTATGTGTATTACTGACTATTATTACTTGGATTGAAGTGCCTTTAGTAATTAATTTTTATTTTGTAATTTAGTTTTTTTTTTTGTTTTAAATTTTAAAAATTCGTCCGCCTTACGGGTGATACATATACGTACGAAATATTACTATTGTGACATCCTGCATGCTTAATTTGCATATTATACACATGTTTTTTTTTCTTTATCTTTATCTTTAGAGAAAGTTTTTAATAAATTATAAAGCATGGATTACCCCATATTACCCCCATTATTATTATTATGGACCCCATATTTTTTTGGAAATCTCATTCAAAATTAATCGCTTTTATTCGGTACCGTAAATTAAACTAAAACACCGAAACACAAATTAAACAATAAAAAATACTAAACTGATGACAATCCGTTTATTATGCAGGACCTTAACATTACAGGTTATGTTTTTTTTTAAGTCTTGTGTTTTTGTGGCAGAAAGGTAAAAATTTTTTTTGTGAAAGTGTAGCCTTTTTCCAACTATATTAATAATAATATAATAATACCATTTATTTCAGGCAACATAGGCCCATAGAAATATACCTTAACCTAAACATACATATTTTAATATAAAACTTAGTAGGTACTTCACTTAGCACTAGCTGCGCTTTGTACTGTCCTGTGGAACTTGTCCGCGGAAGCGACGGAACACCACATCCTGCGGCCAAAAGTCTTCTTCCATGACGACGGGCAGATACAGATTCGGAACACACACGATGAGGTCAGCTTCCAGTCTAACTGAATACATCTGAAATTTTACATGGAGTTTGGATGACTAATTGTATTAAATAAAACAATTCGCCAAATTCTAATTCTTATTTTTTTAATACGTACGTGTTTTTCAGTAACTTAGGTAAGAACAACGTCAAAAAATAAAAAAGTATATAGAAGACAATAAAAACCTACCTAAAAAGAGTATTAGAAACGGTCGTCGGCCACATGGAGTGACTGCCTCTCAACCTCCACAGCCTAGTTACTAGGTAACACGATACCTCTTGACTCTGACTGGTTCTCAGACTTTCGGGCTTCTGACGACCCGTAACAACTGTCAAAGATTTACAAATGACAGCAGGGACCAACGGCTTAACGTGTTTTCCAAGGAAAGGCGGGTTCTTGGTATTTAAAGATGGTCACCCATCCATGGACCAACCGCGGCATGCGTAGCTTAACCTGATCGATCGACCCGTGTGTTTGTTATTATTTTAACACACAAGCCCCTTAAATACTTTCTTTGATCTGTGTAACGAATTTATGTAGATAATAGTAGTAGATATGATTTCAAAAAACCTTTATAAAAGGTAAAATGGCTCGGGGATCTGTCGGTAGGTATAAAGGATAATTATCAACATAAGGTCAAAGTTAATCCAAGTTAGACGCGAACATCTGTGGAGTATCGCAGCATCAGTTGAAGCGAGTGTATCTCACAAGTTTGTGTGTTGTGTCGAGATAGTTTGTGCTCTGTGGAGCGTTGGCACAGTATAAATATGGACAGTATTTTCTATTTGTCGAAATAATTACTTACGCTCCATTGGAACGTTAGGGATGGCACTCTTTAATGTTTGTAAAAACGAAAAATTTGGAAATTGTCGCAGCACCCTCGAAAACTATGAAAACGACATCCACGATGAAAAATTTGAAAATTTTCGTAGCAGCCATCTTGGATTTTCATTTTGACCTCATTACCGGCTCTAGCACCCTCGAAAACCATGAAAATGACACCTATGATGAAAAATTTGGAAATTTTCGCAGCCGCCATCTTGGATTTACAAATAAATTCACGAATTTCTTATGATCGATCACACGGACCATAATGTTGTATATTGACTATATAATAACAATAAATCTTACCTTTCAAGATCAGCAGGGAGTTTAAAAAACGAATGGTAACGTAAAACACGATCCGTTTCGACACGGCACTTGCGACTGAGAGCACCGCCACACTTGCTTCGGTGTCTCTTCGATGCGCGTGTCTGTGTGAGTGTGTCGTTTCGAACGTTTGTTCGAAGTTTCTGTACTATCCATATTTATATCTTGGCGTTGGTGTTAGAAGATTGTGAGACTCGAGATGTTTGGGTAGGTATTAATAACAATAGTAATCCTTAGAAGTCTTACCTAGGGTACATTGCCAAAGTCTTTACGCGTTAGGTTGAACATTGATCACAAAGTTTAGTCAATGTGTGTTGAAGACTAGGTTTTTTCACGATTTTTAAAGTTCTAGGTTAGTCTTTTTATTTTCTACTAGCTGCTCGCTTGCGTGGGTTTTTCTAAAACAAAAGTAGCCACAGTTTCTTCTTATAATATCAGCTATCTGCCAGTGAAAGTTCCGTCATAATCGGTCCAACCGTTTCAGAATTTTTTCGGAATAAACTGACAGCCAGACAGACAAAAATTAAAAAAAAAAAAGTTTTTTGCTATAAGTACCGTATATACTTTCTTATAAATTTAGTAAAAAGCTGTTGTTTTGACATTACAAACAGACATTTTAAATTTATTTATTTGTATAGATGGGGGAATTTCTCATGGATACCTTGCGTCTGGGGGAATCGTACTCTTACTGACTGGAATCCCACGGTTCCTACCAGTGGGATTCCAGTCAGTAAGAGTACGATTCGTGGTGGTAAGTACGATGAGTGGGGGGCCCGAGAGATACTCGTACATTCGCAGGCTGCCCCGACAAGTTTGTAAGTTTACGGTGTGTGTGTCTGTCACATAACTGTATCTTTAGAACCCTCATAGCTAGTCTAAATATTTTTGTCTCCTAGTCGTGCTCCTTGCTCCAGTTTATTTATTCGATAAATGTTTTATTAGATATCTACTAGAGTGGTGGCTTTATCAGAGACAAGTTTAAACAATAAACAAGCGAGCATTCTACAACGAATTGCACTTAAACATTAATCTAGTATCAACTGCATGGAGTTAAGGTCCACCCGCACTAGCGCGGCGGCTGTGTTCTGCAGACAACTGAATGATTTTTTTGAAAAATCTTCAAATAATTGGACTTTCGACACTATACTCCGTTTGAAATAAGATTAGACATTTAAATATGAAAGTCGACGAAAGTCTTTGACCAATGCGTGTTGCCAGTGATGACATATGGCACTGAAACGTGGTCACTCACAATGGGTCTTATTAGAAGGCTAAAAGTCACCCAAAGGGCAATGGAGAGGGCTATGCTTGGAGTTTCCCTACGTGATTGAATCACAAATGAAGAGATCCGCAGGAGAACCAAGATTACCGACATAGCTCGAAGAATTGCCAAACTTAAGTGGCTATGGGCAGGGCACATTGCGCGCAGAACAGATGGCCGTTGGGGCCGAAAGGTTCTGGAGTGGCAACCGCGTACGTGCCGCAGGAATCCGCTGGATGCGGGAAGCACAAAACCGGTCGAGGTGGCGGTGCTTGGGGGAGTCCTATGTCCAGCAGTGGACGTCTTTCGGCTGAAATGATGATGATGATGATTTAAATAAACCTTTTCTACAGTCCGTTCAACTAATTTTGACTTCGATTGCGTTGGTGGCATGACAAATGGTAGCTGTAGTTAACAGTTGGTATTGTAACCACTATTTTGCTTTTAATGCCATCCTTATGCGTGCGGAATAGAAGTCAAAATCGGTTGAACGGACTGTAAAAAAGGTTTATTTAAATTTCTAATCTTATTTCAAATGGAGTTTATGTAGGAACAAAGCAGACGTTTATAAAAAGAAACAAAAAATATTTGTCGTGTTAGTGAAAGTGCGTAAGCAGTGGTGGCCCGGTGGTAACAGCTGCGAGTTACAAGTTGTAGGTCGTAGGTTCGAACCCTGACAGGCGCTTTACTTTCTGTAAATTATTTCATATAATTTATGTTCGTGACTGTACCTCGCTAATATGGCGGCACCCTAACTGCTCAGTATGCAACGCACTCCTGAAAATAACTTGCTTTACACAAAGTTTGTGCTGTAATAACATCAGATACGCTTCACAGCTATATTTGTTATACTAGCTGCTGCCTCCGGCTATGCCCGCATGGCTTTTTCTAAAATTAAAGTAGGCTTAGTTACTCCTTATAAGATCAGCTATCTTCCAGTGTAAGTCCCGTCAAAATAGACCCAGCCGTTACGGAGATTAGCCGGAACAAACAAACAGACAGAAGAAAATTAAAAAAATAAAATAATAAGTACCGTTTATTCTTTCATTTGCATTTGGTAAAAAAGCTGTTATTTTAATATTATAAACAGACACTTCAATTTTATTTATTTATATAGATATTTCTAGTGCTATCAGTATTGTTTGAGCAGTAGGTACTTGATATGCAGTTTTGAGCTATTCTAGGATTTAACGCGGAGGGTAGCTGTGATTTAATGACGTCATGTTTTGATAAGGCTGGTTTATTGGTCGTGTAAGTGGTTGACGCAGCGGTTGTACTTTATTTCTGTAGTAGCTTCTGCCCGCGGCTTGTCCACTTCTTGTACAGAGAAGGCACGAGCATTGATTACCATGTTTGCTCAAGACGGGTTGGCAATTTCAGACTTATATTAATTATGAGTTCAGTTTTCCTCACAATGTTTCCCTTCAGCGATGTCAGTGATGTCCACGATTAACTCAAAAAGTACTATTGGGGACATCCGAATCGGCACACTTTCAAAATAAAATTCAGTGCTCACCGATGTCCACATCTGCTTACCGCCCCTTTTTACGACAATAAAAAAATCTTTAGTTTAAATAAATTTCCCAGGCTTTGTTACAATGATCACAGATGTCTGGCCACCTCGGCTTGGGTTTTTTACGATATTTTTATTTTTTATTTACAATAACAGGGGCTCAGCAAAAATCTGATGTTGCGATGCTGTTGCGTAGGCAAGCTTTAATATAGCGGCCAAGCGCTGCAAGTAAGAATAGTCCTTATGGTGGTCCGATTTGTAAGCCCGTGATATGACGTACTATCGGGGACATCCTAATCGGACTACCGTAAGGACTATTTTTGCTTGCAGCGCTCGGCCGCTAGAGCAACGCTTACATAAGCTCATCAACCTGGGAGTCTTTTATTGTTCTATTACTATTGTTCAAAAAAGGATGGTCAGAAATCTGTGACATCTGTGTAACAGAGCCTGAGAAATTTATTTAAATAGAATATGCCTATATATTTTTGTTTTATTGGTCGATGCAAAACGGGGCGGTAAACAGATATGGACACCATGGTGTCCACATCTGTTTACCGCCCCGTAGTAGGGGATTTTGTTTTGAAAGTGTCCGATTCAGATGTCCGTGATAGTACATATGAATTGAAAAAGTCACTTACCTGTATTTGAACACTTAAGACCTTAACCACTTGGCCATCAGGACTTTTTTTAACATCACCCATCTTTATTTACTGATAAAAATCATTTATCATTTTCTTACCCTTTTCCTACACCAAAATCTCACATAGCGCTTTTACGTCAGCAGTCCAATCCAATTTATTTCTCAAACTTGAACCGTCTAAGTAAAACATGAGGTTCAGGACGCTCGGTGCCAGCTGGTCAAACTTCTTGAGTCAACTTCCTGAAGTGGTTTCCTCTGAATGTTTGGACACCTGAGGAAATACCGACTGTGATTATACTTCTCCTGAACTGTGTTTTTACTTTGGTTCAGGTTTTTGTCTTGATTGGGGACACCTAAATCGTGCAGGTTAATCTCAGAAAATAATAATGATCTTGTATTAAGTCTATGTAACTGTTATTTGTCCCATGCGAAATTAAAAATGAAATTAATCGTAAGTCTTTCTTTTGGGCTTCGCCGCAGTCGGGTAATAAAACATGGTGGAAGGACCCTTAGTGTAGCACATGCGTAGCATTAGACGTAGCATTGCTACTTTCGTAGCATGCGTAGCGATGTTAGTGTGCTAGCCAGTGTTGCCAACTCTGGAATCTAGCGGATGGCAGAATTCTTCTAAAAATACAGTAGATTTTCCGAAATTTTGTTGTAATTTATATTTGAAATACGGTAGAATTAACTTGTTTATTTAGTAGTAAGTTAAGGGTCAGAGCTAAAATAAAACCTCATATTTTTAATCAGAATCAGACAGTACAATTTTTTCAATATTTTTATACATATCGGTATTGTGTTTTTGAATCATAGCGTTAGTGGGATTAAAATCAATACAGTTTTTTTCCGAGTTGCTGTATGGCCTGCCGCGATAAAAGATTTCCATTGATAGATTTCGGAAGGAATTTTATTCCTTTTTTCGTTTTGATGTCGTTAACTCTGCTGAACGGGCTTTCGCATTCAGTATTCGAGTATGGTAGAGGCATAATGCCTAACATAAACTTTGGCAAGTGTTTGAAATAGGTAACGACGACCTACAATGGGTATTACGGTGTTTTTTGCTACCGTAATTATAATCCTACGGTAGGTGGTAGATTTATGCTGATTACGGTGTCTTTATCGTAATTATGGTGCAGTTGGCAACACTGGTGCTAGCTGACGTATGGCAAATAATTTAATTTACTGTTCCGTGTCTCGTAATGTCAATTAATTTGCTTATCTACTATTGTATAGAATCAAGTTTATCTAATTGAACAGACAGCTGTGCTGCTGGGGAGTTTGTTCCGCCACTTCATCTTCCCAGCTAAAGCACTAGGAAGTAGTGAAGGGCGAGCGTTTTAGGGGACTGTCTTATGTAATTTTGACGTTCGAAAAGTGCTGATTCTCAGCCTAATTCAATAGAATGTTTTTTTTTTCGAGTGTAGTCTTGGTTTTGTCAGATTTATCTTTGAATATTGTTGCTTCAACTTATGGTAAGCCACAGGCAGTTAAATCGCACCGTGTAAATCAGGCTTCAATATAATTACGGAAGATAAGAAAATAATTAATGTCTTCTTTGAAGTAGCGTTTATACAAAATTCCTGTAGTAATTATCTAGCACTAACGCAACCTTTTCTCGCTAAAATTATAATCAACTTAATGCCTCAACCTGAAAACATAAAGCAAATTAACATTGTGAAAATGAACATCTCATACAATTTAAATTGTGCCGAGTACACACTAAATCATCGTGTTTGGTCGCTCGAGTATTTCTTGGTGAACTTTATTTCGTTAGCTAAGACTTTAAGCGACCTTAAATCATGGAGACCGGCTTTATTTAATTTAAACGCGTTGCTTTATGATGAGAGCTGTTGCTTTCGGACGGGATTTAAGTTAGAGGAGGGAGCGGTAGCGATTTAATGTATGGTACATGTTGGGTACCTATTTGCTTTTAAAGCAGTCGTTGTAAGAGGTGGTTAAAAAAACCCATTTTTTTGGAACGAAGTTCTAAATCACGATTTGCGGTAGGAGTTGACTGGTAGAAATCGTCACGTAAGGAAAAAGCGTTATGCCCCGATGCGGCTTTCTATCTCCCTCTCTGTCTCTTTCTATGAAAGTAAGTGTGAATTTAATTACCACACACAAGTAACTATATGAGAGCTTTTAAAAATGCGTATGTGGGTGGGTAAAACAGTGTGTATATGCGAGTTAAAATAAACTTCGAAAAAGGTCCGTTTCAAGGTCTCAAGTGTGAAAAGTATTTGTTTTTGTTTTAAATCCGACGTGAGAAGGAACTTCGTTTAGAAGAGCCCGTGGATAAGTAATAACAGCCGCACGGGTTGATCCGTCAGGTTAAGCTACGCTTGCCGGGGTTGGTCCGTGGATGGGTGACCATCTTTACATACCGAGACTCCTCCGTGCCTCGGAAAGCACGTTAAGCAGTCGTTACGGGTCGTCAGAAGCCCAAAAGTCTGACATGACGATGAGCGATGATGGTTGATGAGCTTATGTAAGCGTTGCTCTAGCGGCCGAGCGCTGCAAGCAAAAATAGTCCTTACGGTAGTCCGATTTGTAAGCCCGTGATATGACGTACTATCGGGGACATCCTAATCGGACTACCGTAAGGACTATTTTTGCTTGCAGCGCTCGGCCGCTAGAGCAACGCTTACATAAGCTCATCAACCTGGGAGTCTTTTATTGTTCTATTACTATTGTTCAAAAAAGGATGGTCAGAAATCTGTGACATCTGTGTAACAGAGCCTGAGAAATTTATTTAAATAGAATATGCCTATATATTTTTGTTTTATTGGTCGATGCAAAACGGGGCGGTAAACAGATATGGACACCATGGTGTCCACATCTGTTTACCGCCCCGTAGTAGGGGATTTTGTTTTGAAAGTGTCCGATTCAGATGTCCGTGATAGTACATATGAATTGAAAAAGTCACTTACCTGTATTTGAACACTTAAGACCTTAACCACTTGGCCATCAGGACTTTTTTTAACATCACCCATCTTTATTTACTGATAAAAATCATTTATCATTTTCTTACCCTTTTCCTACACCAAAATCTCACATAGCGCTTTTACGTCAGCAGTCCAATCCAATTTATTTCTCAAACTTGAACCGTCTAAGTAAAACATGAGGTTCAGGACGCTCGGTGCCAGCTGGTCAAACTTCTTGAGTCAACTTCCTGAAGTGGTTTCCTCTGAATGTTTGGACACCTGAGGAAATACCGACTGTGATTATACTTCTCCTGAACTGTGTTTTTACTTTGGTTCAGGTTTTTGTCTTGATTGGGGACACCTAAATCGTGCAGGTTAATCTCAGAAAATAATAATGATCTTGTATTAAGTCTATGTAACTGTTATTTGTCCCATGCGAAATTAAAAATGAAATTAATCGTAAGTCTTTCTTTTGGGCTTCGCCGCAGTCGGGTAATAAAACATGGTGGAAGGACCCTTAGTGTAGCACATGCGTAGCATTAGACGTAGCATTGCTACTTTCGTAGCATGCGTAGCGATGTTAGTGTGCTAGCCAGTGTTGCCAACTCTGGAATCTAGCGGATGGCAGAATTCTTCTAAAAATACAGTAGATTTTCCGAAATTTTGTTGTAATTTATATTTGAAATACGGTAGAATTAACTTGTTTATTTAGTAGTAAGTTAAGGGTCAGAGCTAAAATAAAACCTCATATTTTTAATCAGAATCAGACAGTACAATTTTTTCAATATTTTTATACATATCGGTATTGTGTTTTTGAATCATAGCGTTAGTGGGATTAAAATCAATACAGTTTTTTTCCGAGTTGCTGTATGGCCTGCCGCGATAAAAGATTTCCATTGATAGATTTCGGAAGGAATTTTATTCCTTTTTTCGTTTTGATGTCGTTAACTCTGCTGAACGGGCTTTCGCATTCAGTATTCGAGTATGGTAGAGGCATAATGCCTAACATAAACTTTGGCAAGTGTTTGAAATAGGTAACGACGACCTACAATGGGTATTACGGTGTTTTTTGCTACCGTAATTATAATCCTACGGTAGGTGGTAGATTTATGCTGATTACGGTGTCTTTATCGTAATTATGGTGCAGTTGGCAACACTGGTGCTAGCTGACGTATGGCAAATAATTTAATTTACTGTTCCGTGTCTCGTAATGTCAATTAATTTGCTTATCTACTATTGTATAGAATCAAGTTTATCTAATTGAACAGACAGCTGTGCTGCTGGGGAGTTTGTTCCGCCACTTCATCTTCCCAGCTAAAGCACTAGGAAGTAGTGAAGGGCGAGCGTTTTAGGGGACTGTCTTATGTAATTTTGACGTTCGAAAAGTGCTGATTCTCAGCCTAATTCAATAGAATGTTTTTTTTTTCGAGTGTAGTCTTGGTTTTGTCAGATTTATCTTTGAATATTGTTGCTTCAACTTATGGTAAGCCACAGGCAGTTAAATCGCACCGTGTAAATCAGGCTTCAATATAATTACGGAAGATAAGAAAATAATTAATGTCTTCTTTGAAGTAGCGTTTATACAAAATTCCTGTAGTAATTATCTAGCACTAACGCAACCTTTTCTCGCTAAAATTATAATCAACTTAATGCCTCAACCTGAAAACATAAAGCAAATTAACATTGTGAAAATGAACATCTCATACAATTTAAATTGTGCCGAGTACACACTAAATCATCGTGTTTGGTCGCTCGAGTATTTCTTGGTGAACTTTATTTCGTTAGCTAAGACTTTAAGCGACCTTAAATCATGGAGACCGGCTTTATTTAATTTAAACGCGTTGCTTTATGATGAGAGCTGTTGCTTTCGGACGGGATTTAAGTTAGAGGAGGGAGCGGTAGCGATTTAATGTATGGTACATGTTGGGTACCTATTTGCTTTTAAAGCAGTCGTTGTAAGAGGTGGTTAAAAAAACCCATTTTTTTGGAACGAAGTTCTAAATCACGATTTGCGGTAGGAGTTGACTGGTAGAAATCGTCACGTAAGGAAAAAGCGTTATGCCCCGATGCGGCTTTCTATCTCCCTCTCTGTCTCTTTCTATGAAAGTAAGTGTGAATTTAATTACCACACACAAGTAACTATATGAGAGCTTTTAAAAATGCGTATGTGGGTGGGTAAAACAGTGTGTATATGCGAGTTAAAATAAACTTCGAAAAAGGTCCGTTTCAAGGTCTCAAGTGTGAAAAGTATTTGTTTTTGTTTTAAATCCGACGTGAGAAGGAACTTCGTTTAGAAGAGCCCGTGGATAAGTAATAACAGCCGCACGGGTTGATCCGTCAGGTTAAGCTACGCTTGCCGGGGTTGGTCCGTGGATGGGTGACCATCTTTACATACCGAGACTCCTCCGTGCCTCGGAAAGCACGTTAAGCAGTCGTTACGGGTCGTCAGAAGCCCAAAAGTCTGACAGCCAGTCTTACCAAGGGGTATCGTGTTACCCAGTTACTGGGTTGTGAAGGTCAGATAGGCAGTCGCTCCATGTAAAATACTGGTATTCAGCTGCATCCGGTTAGACTGGAAGCCGACCCCAACATAGTTGGGAAAAGGCTAGGCAGATTTGTGAGAAGAAACTCCGTTTCTGACGGGGGTTCCCCGACCGCACACGTTTTTAGGGCTCAGTAATAAACAAGGAACCCTTATAGTTTCGCCATGTCCGTCTGTCTGTTTGTCCGCGGTTTAGCTCAGAGAATTTTGGTGCTAGAAAGCTGTAATTTGGTATGAGTATACATATTAGTAACGCTGACAAAGTGGTAACATAAAATCTTGAAATACTTATAATATTTTTTAGGGTACCTCCCCTACACAAAGTATTAATACTTTACGCCTGGACGGCTTTTAAACTTTTACAAACCGATCCTGCATGGAGTATTGCAGCCACCTTTGGGATGGCTCATCTAAGTACCAACTAGCTGCGCTTGTCTCGGTGGAATGCAGAGCTAAGAGGCTCATTGGCGACGTAAAACTGGTGGATGCCAAGCTTCACAGCTTAGCTCATCGCCGCAAGGTTGCCTGCTTGTCGGTCTTCTACAGATTGTACTTCGGCGAGTGTGCCCACGAACTTCACGACCTCATTCCACCGGCCCCCTTCTACCATCGGACATCTAGACGAACTGCAAGTTACCACCCCTACCTAGTTGATATTCCACCAACTCGCACTAAGCGTTTTCAAACGTCTTTTATAATACTCACAGCAAAGGAGTGGAACTCTCTGCCTGCGTCTGTGTTCCCAAACGCATACAACCCTAATCTATTCATAGTTAGAGTGAACAGGCTTCTTCTGGGTAAGCTCCCTCCATCGTCGACTTTGTCTCCGTCACCTCTGACGTAGACTAGAGTCAAGAGCAAACCCATCGTAAAATAAAAATAAAACATATTAAAAAAAAGTGGGGATGATATTTATAGGACAAACCGTTGTATAGGACAGTCTGGCCTGTTAACAATCATTTTTAGGATGCCGTTCCGAGTGTTAACAATAATACCCATATTTTTTTATATGGCCGAGCAAATTTTCGTTGGACCCCTTTTATCGTGAGCTTAAGTATATTTTTGCTCATGTCCACATGAGCAAAAATATAATAAAGAGTGACTATAACATTCCTGTCTTTAAACCTACAAAACCAAGTGATTGGAAGGCCTTGCCACATATATTATTAATGTGCTGATTAAAGTCATATTCACGTCGGGTTGAACGACATTGGTCAAGTCTGATATTTGTCAAATCGGCAACTCGTCACATTTGATATTGGTCAAAGCTGTAATTCGTCAAATCGCCTTTTTGCCCAATTATGAAACTTGCCAAATACGCTATTGGTCAAGTCCATGTACAGTCGATGAAAACATGCGTTTTGAATTCACATAACTTACTTGTAGGAACTTACAAAAGGAAAAGCCGCCTACTGTGGGTTCCTATTTAAATCATTTAAATGTAGTAAATAGTAATTAAGTATTTTGAGGTTTAATTTGTTTCGATTGTTACCTCCTTTGAGTTACTTACTGACTTAACTTTCTTTACCTCCGTTTTACATCATGTTGTGTTGAAGCGCCATCGTACCACCACCGTCAGTCGAGATATGGCATCGGAGATTAGGGATTAAAGTAGGTGCAAGAAAACATAATATTTTCATGTACATGAGTTTTTTTTTTTAAGTAGCGATATATTATTTAAATATAGTTAAAAGAGAAGATGAGAAGCAGAGGAAAACATCCAACATCATAAAACATGCCAAAATAGAAAAAATATTAGAAATATTATTGAGTGGAATATTAGATGCGTTAAAGTGTTTAAAACAGTTGTGTTGGGTATGCATTCTATGTAAATAAATATGAATTGAATTAATGAGTTAATAAAAAAATTGCATGAGATACTTTCATTGTTACAGTTGATTGTACTTTAATTACTGGACCATTAGCGTATTTGGCAAATTTCGTAATAGGATAAATATAAGATTTGACGAACTACAGCTTTGATCAATATCAAATTTGACGAATAACCGATTTGAAAAATATCAAACTTGACCAATGTCGTTCAACCCTTCACGTCGAAGGTTAGTCCAAGATCTTTTATTTTGTGGACGCGCTCCAGAGGGACACCCGATACGTGGTAGTTATACTGAATGGGCGCACATGAACGGGGAAAATAAATAGTCTAGAAGTGTTAAAGTGATTGGCTTCAGTCTATTTTACCACCTTATCGATGTCCCTCTGCAGCGCCTCACAGTCATACTCGCTATTAATGCTGTTACTGCAATAAGCTGACCCCCTCTTGCATAATTGGTTGAGATTTTTTAGAATACGATTTGATAGAATTTTATAATTCTTAATTTTATTTAAATACCTATAAGAAATCTACCCATAACTAGAAAAATATGAAAGTCATACGATTTGTTAGCAAAAAAAAACCTCTATCATTTGGGTAAAGGGGGATCAACTAATTGCAGTAATAGACTGTACCTAGGTATTATAATCTATGTATGTATTCAAAATACTTAGTTATAGTTTCCTAATAGTTGGCTTTCGCTTACAACTAGCGCCACACTTAGCGAATTAAATTATTTTATTTTTTATTTTTACATCAAGCTTTAATTACGAGACTGTTTTGCAGAATTAAAAAAGCAGTTGTGACCACTTTTGTAATTGCCATGCTGGCACGTTGTTACTCTAGTTTTTCTAAAGTAATTAAACACATTAACTAGTTAGTGCATCAGATTATATTAATTGGACAATTCTTTGTAAGGATCCTTTTATTTAATGAGAGACTCATGGTGTTCTCATTAGACGTCACTATGGAGTTTCTTGCCCATTCTTCTCCATATAAAACTAGCTTCTGGATCTACTAGAATCAATTCTATTTTATTTTAAACTAGCTGCTGCCCGAGGCGTCGCGGGTTCGATTCCCGCACGGAACAAATATTTGTATGACCTACAAGTAGTTGTTCCGGGTCTGGCTGTTTGTGTATATGAGTTTAAATGTTTGTAAACGCACCCACAATACAGGAGAAATTCGACTTTTTTTAACATCACCCATCTTTATTTACTGATAAAAATCATTTATCATTTTCTTACCCTTTTCCTACACCAAAATCTCACATAGCGCTTTTACGTCAGCAGTCCAATCCAATTTATTTCTCAAACTTGAACCGTCTAAGTAAAACATGAGGTTCAGGACGCTCGGTGCCAGCTGGTCAAACTTCTTGAGTCAACTTCCTGAAGTGGTTTCCTCTGAATGTTTGGACACCTGAGGAAATACCGACTGTGATTATACTTCTCCTGAACTGTGTTTTTACTTTGGTTCAGGTTTTTGTCTTGATTGGGGACACCTAAATCGTGCAGGTTAATCTCAGAAAATAATAATGATCTTGTATTAAGTCTATGTAACTGTTATTTGTCCCATGCGAAATTAAAAATGAAATTAATCGTAAGTCTTTCTTTTGGGCTTCGCCGCAGTCGGGTAATAAAACATGGTGGAAGGACCCTTAGTGTAGCACATGCGTAGCATTAGACGTAGCATTGCTACTTTCGTAGCATGCGTAGCGATGTTAGTGTGCTAGCCAGTGTTGCCAACTCTGGAATCTAGCGGATGGCAGAATTCTTCTAAAAATACAGTAGATTTTCCGAAATTTTGTTGTAATTTATATTTGAAATACGGTAGAATTAACTTGTTTATTTAGTAGTAAGTTAAGGGTCAGAGCTAAAATAAAACCTCATATTTTTAATCAGAATCAGACAGTACAATTTTTTCAATATTTTTATACATATCGGTATTGTGTTTTTGAATCATAGCGTTAGTGGGATTAAAATCAATACAGTTTTTTTCCGAGTTGCTGTATGGCCTGCCGCGATAAAAGATTTCCATTGATAGATTTCGGAAGGAATTTTATTCCTTTTTTCGTTTTGATGTCGTTAACTCTGCTGAACGGGCTTTCGCATTCAGTATTCGAGTATGGTAGAGGCATAATGCCTAACATAAACTTTGGCAAGTGTTTGAAATAGGTAACGACGACCTACAATGGGTATTACGGTGTTTTTTGCTACCGTAATTATAATCCTACGGTAGGTGGTAGATTTATGCTGATTACGGTGTCTTTATCGTAATTATGGTGCAGTTGGCAACACTGGTGCTAGCTGACGTATGGCAAATAATTTAATTTACTGTTCCGTGTCTCGTAATGTCAATTAATTTGCTTATCTACTATTGTATAGAATCAAGTTTATCTAATTGAACAGACAGCTGTGCTGCTGGGGAGTTTGTTCCGCCACTTCATCTTCCCAGCTAAAGCACTAGGAAGTAGTGAAGGGCGAGCGTTTTAGGGGACTGTCTTATGTAATTTTGACGTTCGAAAAGTGCTGATTCTCAGCCTAATTCAATAGAATGTTTTTTTTTTCGAGTGTAGTCTTGGTTTTGTCAGATTTATCTTTGAATATTGTTGCTTCAACTTATGGTAAGCCACAGGCAGTTAAATCGCACCGTGTAAATCAGGCTTCAATATAATTACGGAAGATAAGAAAATAATTAATGTCTTCTTTGAAGTAGCGTTTATACAAAATTCCTGTAGTAATTATCTAGCACTAACGCAACCTTTTCTCGCTAAAATTATAATCAACTTAATGCCTCAACCTGAAAACATAAAGCAAATTAACATTGTGAAAATGAACATCTCATACAATTTAAATTGTGCCGAGTACACACTAAATCATCGTGTTTGGTCGCTCGAGTATTTCTTGGTGAACTTTATTTCGTTAGCTAAGACTTTAAGCGACCTTAAATCATGGAGACCGGCTTTATTTAATTTAAACGCGTTGCTTTATGATGAGAGCTGTTGCTTTCGGACGGGATTTAAGTTAGAGGAGGGAGCGGTAGCGATTTAATGTATGGTACATGTTGGGTACCTATTTGCTTTTAAAGCAGTCGTTGTAAGAGGTGGTTAAAAAAACCCATTTTTTTGGAACGAAGTTCTAAATCACGATTTGCGGTAGGAGTTGACTGGTAGAAATCGTCACGTAAGGAAAAAGCGTTATGCCCCGATGCGGCTTTCTATCTCCCTCTCTGTCTCTTTCTATGAAAGTAAGTGTGAATTTAATTACCACACACAAGTAACTATATGAGAGCTTTTAAAAATGCGTATGTGGGTGGGTAAAACAGTGTGTATATGCGAGTTAAAATAAACTTCGAAAAAGGTCCGTTTCAAGGTCTCAAGTGTGAAAAGTATTTGTTTTTGTTTTAAATCCGACGTGAGAAGGAACTTCGTTTAGAAGAGCCCGTGGATAAGTAATAACAGCCGCACGGGTTGATCCGTCAGGTTAAGCTACGCTTGCCGGGGTTGGTCCGTGGATGGGTGACCATCTTTACATACCGAGACTCCTCCGTGCCTCGGAAAGCACGTTAAGCAGTCGTTACGGGTCGTCAGAAGCCCAAAAGTCTGACAGCCAGTCTTACCAAGGGGTATCGTGTTACCCAGTTACTGGGTTGTGAAGGTCAGATAGGCAGTCGCTCCATGTAAAATACTGGTATTCAGCTGCATCCGGTTAGACTGGAAGCCGACCCCAACATAGTTGGGAAAAGGCTAGGCAGATTTGTGAGAAGAAACTCCGTTTCTGACGGGGGTTCCCCGACCGCACACGTTTTTAGGGCTCAGTAATAAACAAGGAACCCTTATAGTTTCGCCATGTCCGTCTGTCTGTTTGTCCGCGGTTTAGCTCAGAGAATTTTGGTGCTAGAAAGCTGTAATTTGGTATGAGTATACATATTAGTAACGCTGACAAAGTGGTAACATAAAATCTTGAAATACTTATAATATTTTTTAGGGTACCTCCCCTACACAAAGTATTAATACTTTACGCCTGGACGGCTTTTAAACTTTTACAAACCGATCCTGCATGGAGTATTGCAGCCACCTTTGGGATGGCTCATCTAAGTACCAACTAGCTGCGCTTGTCTCGGTGGAATGCAGAGCTAAGAGGCTCATTGGCGACGTAAAACTGGTGGATGCCAAGCTTCACAGCTTAGCTCATCGCCGCAAGGTTGCCTGCTTGTCGGTCTTCTACAGATTGTACTTCGGCGAGTGTGCCCACGAACTTCACGACCTCATTCCACCGGCCCCCTTCTACCATCGGACATCTAGACGAACTGCAAGTTACCACCCCTACCTAGTTGATATTCCACCAACTCGCACTAAGCGTTTTCAAACGTCTTTTATAATACTCACAGCAAAGGAGTGGAACTCTCTGCCTGCGTCTGTGTTCCCAAACGCATACAACCCTAATCTATTCATAGTTAGAGTGAACAGGCTTCTTCTGGGTAAGCTCCCTCCATCGTCGACTTTGTCTCCGTCACCTCTGACGTAGACTAGAGTCAAGAGCAAACCCATCGTAAAATAAAAATAAAACATATTAAAAAAAAGTGGGGATGATATTTATAGGACAAACCGTTGTATAGGACAGTCTGGCCTGTTAACAATCATTTTTAGGATGCCGTTCCGAGTGTTAACAATAATACCCATATTTTTTTATATGGCCGAGCAAATTTTCGTTGGACCCCTTTTATCGTGAGCTTAAGTATATTTTTGCTCATGTCCACATGAGCAAAAATATAATAAAGAGTGACTATAACATTCCTGTCTTTAAACCTACAAAACCAAGTGATTGGAAGGCCTTGCCACATATATTATTAATGTGCTGATTAAAGTCATATTCACGTCGGGTTGAACGACATTGGTCAAGTCTGATATTTGTCAAATCGGCAACTCGTCACATTTGATATTGGTCAAAGCTGTAATTCGTCAAATCGCCTTTTTGCCCAATTATGAAACTTGCCAAATACGCTATTGGTCAAGTCCATGTACAGTCGATGAAAACATGCGTTTTGAATTCACATAACTTACTTGTAGGAACTTACAAAAGGAAAAGCCGCCTACTGTGGGTTCCTATTTAAATCATTTAAATGTAGTAAATAGTAATTAAGTATTTTGAGGTTTAATTTGTTTCGATTGTTACCTCCTTTGAGTTACTTACTGACTTAACTTTCTTTACCTCCGTTTTACATCATGTTGTGTTGAAGCGCCATCGTACCACCACCGTCAGTCGAGATATGGCATCGGAGATTAGGGATTAAAGTAGGTGCAAGAAAACATAATATTTTCATGTACATGAGTTTTTTTTTTTAAGTAGCGATATATTATTTAAATATAGTTAAAAGAGAAGATGAGAAGCAGAGGAAAACATCCAACATCATAAAACATGCCAAAATAGAAAAAATATTAGAAATATTATTGAGTGGAATATTAGATGCGTTAAAGTGTTTAAAACAGTTGTGTTGGGTATGCATTCTATGTAAATAAATATGAATTGAATTAATGAGTTAATAAAAAAATTGCATGAGATACTTTCATTGTTACAGTTGATTGTACTTTAATTACTGGACCATTAGCGTATTTGGCAAATTTCGTAATAGGATAAATATAAGATTTGACGAACTACAGCTTTGATCAATATCAAATTTGACGAATAACCGATTTGAAAAATATCAAACTTGACCAATGTCGTTCAACCCTTCACGTCGAAGGTTAGTCCAAGATCTTTTATTTTGTGGACGCGCTCCAGAGGGACACCCGATACGTGGTAGTTATACTGAATGGGCGCACATGAACGGGGAAAATAAATAGTCTAGAAGTGTTAAAGTGATTGGCTTCAGTCTATTTTACCACCTTATCGATGTCCCTCTGCAGCGCCTCACAGTCATACTCGCTATTAATGCTGTTACTGCAATAAGCTGACCCCCTCTTGCATAATTGGTTGAGATTTTTTAGAATACGATTTGATAGAATTTTATAATTCTTAATTTTATTTAAATACCTATAAGAAATCTACCCATAACTAGAAAAATATGAAAGTCATACGATTTGTTAGCAAAAAAAAACCTCTATCATTTGGGTAAAGGGGGATCAACTAATTGCAGTAATAGACTGTACCTAGGTATTATAATCTATGTATGTATTCAAAATACTTAGTTATAGTTTCCTAATAGTTGGCTTTCGCTTACAACTAGCGCCACACTTAGCGAATTAAATTATTTTATTTTTTATTTTTACATCAAGCTTTAATTACGAGACTGTTTTGCAGAATTAAAAAAGCAGTTGTGACCACTTTTGTAATTGCCATGCTGGCACGTTGTTACTCTAGTTTTTCTAAAGTAATTAAACACATTAACTAGTTAGTGCATCAGATTATATTAATTGGACAATTCTTTGTAAGGATCCTTTTATTTAATGAGAGACTCATGGTGTTCTCATTAGACGTCACTATGGAGTTTCTTGCCCATTCTTCTCCATATAAAACTAGCTTCTGGATCTACTAGAATCAATTCTATTTTATTTTAAACTAGCTGCTGCCCGAGGCGTCGCGGGTTCGATTCCCGCACGGAACAAATATTTGTATGACCTACAAGTAGTTGTTCCGGGTCTGGCTGTTTGTGTATATGAGTTTAAATGTTTGTAAACGCACCCACAATACAGGAGAAATTCCTAGAGAGGGGTCGTGTTTATTGAGGAGATCTGCATTCAGGTCATAGTAACACACATCACCATAGTCAATTATGGGAACGATTAGGAACTGTACAAGCACGTATGTGTATTTTGTGAAAAATTCTACCTGAGTAGTTGGGTAAAAATTTTCACATAATACCGCCGGGGGGCAAAGGCGCTTTTTGGGAATTCGTTCCGTACTATATTTTCAAGTGTACGAATATAATTTTTATCAACAAGTACAAACACGTAAGAAATAATACATTTAAATTAACTAACAAACTATTAAAATAAATAAACGAAAAATTGGTTGTCTGTAAAGTTGTTTTACGGACGATAGTTAACGTGACAACGTCATAACAAAACATTGATGCGGCGCAAGCGTACAATGAGCGTAACGGGACAATGCGCGTAACGGGACAATGAGCGCAATGGAACGATGAGTCATCCTTTTTCGTGCATGCAGCCGGAGTTCATCTCAGGGATAGTCAGATAGGAAATGCCGACTTCCCCAAGCTTGTTTTTATATTTTTTATATGACGTGTAAAAGTGATTCCGATATCCTATTTACAGAATAAACGATTTCATCGATTTATTAGACATTGTAAGGTCAAAAAAAAAAAAAAACAAGTTAATTACGTAACGATGATAAAAACGGCGGTTGTTCTATGGCTTTCGGGAATTCACAGAAAACTGCGTGTTTTATACTTTTACCCGAAGAATTGTAGTAATTGGATTTTTTCGACGCAAAGAATACTTTTTCGTAAATTCTCTTTTCACTGAGTTAATTCTTAATTTGTAACTAAAGTACTTTATTTGTTTATAAATTAGGTCGCATGTTTTTTATTTGGTAAGTTTAGGTTGTTTTAGCTGCCTATTTTTTCAATCCGTACTTCAACTGCAAATTTAATTTGGTTGACTATTACTCGTTATCTTTTAAAGCCTACTTTTCTGTGATAGTTTTCCTTTTAACTTCGTTATACAGGATGTTTGGCGCATGGACCGACACAATTTTTTGGGGGGTTGGGAGGGTCATTATTGAGCTTTCATCCAAAGAACTTTTTAAAATAAAACTAAGTTCAAATTTTTTAATACTGAATTTAGAAGTTGCAATTTTTCACAGATTTAAAAACAAAATTGACTTTAGAAGCACATAAGTATTTTTTTACAGATCAGTTGCATCAAATAATGATCTATCTATTATTTCTTGCAATTACAACCATTAATAAAAAAGTAATGACGATTTAAAGGCGAGATTCCGGGTAATTTTAGGAAAAAACCTAAAAAAATCATATCTTAATAACCGTGACACTTAGGACATGGGGTCTTTGGATGAAACCTCGCTAATGACCCTCCCAACCCCCAAAAAAATTGTGTCGGTCCATGCGTCAAATACTCTGTATATACTATGTGTGTCACTTGTTTTCATAGGACAAATGCTGGTTTCCTCACGATGTTTTCCGTCACCGTTTTGAGAGCAGTGGTGATGAAATTAAATACACAAAGCAAAGTGCCTGCCTGGGTTCGAATTCACGACCTACAACGCGTAAGTCGAGGCCGATACCACTAGGCCACCACTGCTCCACGATTGCTGTCCGAATATTGAACAGCTGACCAATAAACAGTAACAGAATCTTGACCAATACAGCGACTTTCGGATAGACACAGCTTACACATTTATACTTCTATATAAAATCTCTCCTGCCTTCTAGAATATCCCTCAGTTTATTCTAAATAAATCTCCGATATAATTAGCAGCTTAAAGAGTCCATGTTATAAACTTCATCTAACTTTGACATCTGCTTCCCTTCCGAGTTACGGACGAGACTCGATTGTTTCGCGCTCGCCTGGGTTTGAACCTATGACCTACAACTCGTTAGTCGGGCTTACTCTGGGCCACCATTGCTACTTTGAATTAAGCGTCATAATATCTAAATATTTTTTTTCTGTCTTCGTTAGACCCCTTTATTCTCACCTTCTTTCCTTTCATCTCAATGTCACTGTGTGGTTCAAACTCTTCCCCCGCACAATACAAAAGTATAAAGTTAAAAGTTATTCAGGTGTAAGGAAGTTTGTCACGTCGCGTCGTCGTCGCGTAGTCGGCGAGAGCTCACGAGCGGCTTTCGCTGACTTGCACAAGTTTTTGTGAACGTACTTAGAGCTGATACTTGCTTAAGAACGTAACGGGGTACGAGCATTTTCTATTTTGTTAAGTACCTGGTAATTGTTGAAAGGCCTACACTGTCCTTCCATACCTATTATCACTGTTATTTAATAATATTGTAAAGCCAATTATTTTTAAAAGAGTAACCGTGAAGTTTCTTGCCGGCTCTTCTCCGTAGGAAACGACTAACTCGAACCGTGCACCTAGCTTCTGACGTTTCATAAGTGCCCATGTAGGTTTATGTGAAATAAAATATTTTGATTTTGATTTTGATTGAGCATATGTGTAGTTTTTTTTTTTTACATACAACGTGGAAGCTCTTGGCCTTCATCTCACCTGATGGTAAGTGATGATAAGGCCGAAGATGGAAGCGAGCTTCACCCGGAATCCTCAAAAAATAAAATAATATTGTTAAATATCAAAATCCAGTGTGTCCGCTCTAAGAGATAAGTGTGAAATGAAAACCTATTTACTGGCTAACACAATAGAAATCAACCCAATTTTTTTATCTTTGATTTAAATCTTTTTAATTATGGAGGTGTTTGATTAACGATATCCCGTGCGCGACTGAGTGCCAACTACGGGCCATCACTTAGTTTGATAGGACCAGGCGCTGTTACTAAGTCCCGTATCTACGACAGAAGTTACGATTTCTACCTTTTTTAACAAATCTTATCTTGAAGCGGTAAAGTTACATTCTAGCCTGCTGTCGTCTCGTTACACATTCACGAGTGGCTCGGCGTGTTCCAATCACAGATAACACGCTCCTGCTGCAATCTGTAAATAGATTCCAAGCTTGTTTTACATGAAAGAGAACTAAACTAACATCTATATTCTAGAGTTTGTGTAAGGCGGATTGGCCTTTCTCGCAATATGAATAACGTTATATGGCTGCAAAATGTTACCTACAAGACCATCAAAAAAACTTTTACAGTACAGTCAACAAGAAAATGTAGTCAGTAAGTAATTTTGGAGTTTCGTTTCCTACGAAATGTATGAGAAAAGTTGTTTGCGATTTCTGACTTTCTAGGACTCAAACCTCAGTTAGTCGAATAGAGTTTTTTGATCGTTGTAAGAAACAGGATCGATTGGCATAAAAAAAGTTTATGTGAAAATGGCCTATTTTCATGCTGACTGTAGAGTTTTTCAAAATCTGTGAATGGGGTTCAAAATACCTCTTAAAAATTAGGACAGTCTCCTAAGACCGTTTTCCTGTAGCTACAACGGTAAATGTGCTTGCAGCCCCATCTAAAAAATCTGCCTTTTTTTATCTAGGGCATCTCAGAGTTAACCTTGAGAGGTTGAGTTCTTTAACCGGCTTTTCCTGTGTGTAAAACTTAAAGCCTCCAGCCAGGGCGTAAAATCCACCCTGTATACCCAAGTATATATATTAATTACGCCGCCATTAAGAAATATCGAGGTTGAAATGGACTCTATTACTCCGGAGCTTTTACGACGAGTGTACATCAGCCTACAGTGTCGCTTCGAAATGTCTAGCGCGGAATGGAAGACATCTTTTTTTTATTTTATTTTTTTTATCTAGGGCATCTCAGAGTTTAACCACGAGGGACTGCTACTCTTTAACCGGACTTTCCTGTGGTTGCCTTATGCTCCTAAAAACTTAATGCCTCCAGCCAGGGCGTAAAAACTTATAAACTAAACGACTGCTCGCTAAGGGCACCCCCTGTGGGGTACGAACCTCGGCTTAGGGCAGAGTCGGAGGGAGGGTGGCAAGGGACCGTCGGTGGCTGGATAAAATCAGAGTTATGATTTTTATCCAGGGGATTTAAAGCTACAGGCTCAGCTAAAGCGCGTGCTGGCGCTTCGCTTAAAGGCAAGGGTCGGGGAGGACTATTTAGTCGGGGATTTCGCGCGGGGCCTCGGCGGCGAGGTCGGAATGACGATCGTGTATTGTGTATTCTCTTGCTAACTGTACTAGTTTCCCTACGACTCTCCTGGAGGAGAGTAGTGGGATCGTCTGGGTCGGTCAGTGGGAAGACATCTTAACGATGTGTTATAATTATAACAAATAATAAATAAATTTTATATTTTTACACTTACAACTTACAATAGTATAAATTTTTTTTTCTTACATTTTAAAATACGAACATAACATCACGCCTTGTTTCCCCGAAAGGTTAGGCAGAGGTGTACCCATAGTAGGAACACCCACATTACGCCAGTTATTTTTAAAATAGGTGAATATATTTGAGACACCTTGTACATGTGGGGACAGTGTAGAAAGACGTGCACGTTAAAAGCGTCCGTAAAAAATATAAAAACAAAAAACAATTCAATAATTAAAATAAATTAAACTTAGCCTTGGCAGTTAAGAGATAACCAGTCCCTAGTGACGGCACCTGTTCACAAACATGACACATGGAGCAACACCATTCAGCTCAACCATTTTGATGGTGACGGGTCGGAGCTTAGAAAAACACCGACTCGTTGTTTATAAAGTTTATTTCGTCACTAATACAATTATTGTACTACACACGACTCACAAGGCGGGAGAAACCTCGGTACCGCAATTAAAAGCCCTTTTCTTATATCACTCGATCGCGTCTCCAATTCGCGGGAAAAATCTCTCAGTCTGTGACATTCTGTCAGTGTTGCCAAAAGAACTCAAATGTGGAGCGTTGCGTTCGCCACAATGAGAACCAACACATGCACCACCACCAGCGAGACATTTGAGTGAGCATGACATACTCTCAGAAGCCAGGGCACATTCAAGTCAATGAAAGTCGTACCCAGTAAATGTTAGCTTAAAGTGACACATATACATGTGCTATGCAATTATATAATACAATACAAACAGCTCTTGAACGCGGTTAAGATGTGCTGATCGCGTTTAGTTTCAATGGTAAAGTTAACACTTCGTTATTAAAGCTAAAGCTACCATACTAACACGTTTTACCTGGTGAACCGTGAAACCCGAACCCTTTCTATCAAGAATACACACATACATACTCAGCTATAGATTGCTATTGTCATTTGAACGAACTTGAGAGGACCACACAAAGGCGTCTTTGTATCGTTCGTGGAATGTAAACGAATGAGTGAATGAAATGAATTGAACCTTGCCTTGGTGCTGTTAACTCGTGTATAGAATTTACTCTAGGAACATCACCTTGCAATGCTTTGTTCTTAAAAGTGAGGAGAGAGATCTTCATATATATAAAGGATGGATTTTTGAGATGAGGCAGTAAGGAAAGGTACTGTTACGAATAAAAACTGCCGATTTAAAAACCAAAAATTACACTTTAATTAAACAACACTGATAACAACTCAAACACACTAATTATAAAACACAAATGCACTACTGATCACTTTAGAGTCGCACTCGAATATCGCTTGTATCGTTTGAAGTTTCAACTGTGTCGATCAGGGTCCATACCGGCCTTATATAGTAATTAGATCGTTCCAGAACCGTCTACTGTAGAAACATCTAGCGTGTTCGAGTACATACCGGCCCCGACTGACTAGATGTTGAAAGTTCTAGAAAGTTCTAGCATCGAATTCTCTACAAGAATCTCTCTACTCGATACTAGATGGCGCTAGTGGTCACTAGTTCTGCTATTCGATACTAGATGGCGCTAGTGGTACTTAAACTTGTCTCGATGTACCACGCATTAATTGTGGCGCGTAACAGTACCTTAACCATAGTCGCTAGATGAAGACGGTCTTAGGAGAGTGTTCTTAACTTTTTGAGACATTTAGATTAGCATTCACAGGTTTTGAAGGAAGAAATAACGTCAACAAGAAAATGGGCAGTTTTCACAAAAACTTTTTTTGAAGCCATTCGATCCTGTTTATAATAAGAACCAAAAAACTATTGAGCCAACTGAGATTTGAGTACTAGAAAAGTCAGAAATTGCAAAACATTTTTCCCATACATTTCGTAGGAAATGACACTCCAACTTACTATTTTACGATGATAATATCTGCCTAGCCTTTTCCCAACTATGTTGGGATGGGCTTCCAGTCTAACCGGATGCAGCTGAATACCAGTATTTTACATGGAGCGACTGCCTATCTGACCTCCACAACCCAGTAACTGGGTAACACGATACCCCTTGGTAAGACTGGCTGTCATACTTTTGGGCTTCTGACGACCCGTAACGACTGTCAAAGATCCATGAATGACAGCTGGGACCAACGGCTTAACGTGTTTTCCGAGGCACGGAGGAGTCTCGGTATGTAAAGATGGTCACCCATCCACGGACGAACCTCGGCAAGCGTAGCTTAACCTTACGGATCGACCCGTGCGGCTGCTATTACTTTAATCACGAGCTCCTCACTATTTTACTATTTTACGATGATAGTAGTTCCTAAAACCGTTTTCTTGCAGCTACAACGGATAAAGTACTTGCCCTTACTGCTCCATCTCAAAAATCCATACTGTATGAATAAAAAATTGGTTGTCTGTAAAGTTGGTTTACGGACGATAGTTTAACGTGACAACGTCATAGCAAAACATTGATGCGGCGCAAGCGTACAATGAGCGTAACGGGACAATGAGCGTAACGGGACAATGAGTCATCCTTTTACGTGCATGCAGCCGGCGTTCATCGATTTATTAGACGTTGTCACGTCAAAAATGAAATGCTGTTCGTTGGTAAGCGCATCACTTCGTTCGTAATAGTCCGAAAAAGTTTTTTAAAAGGTTTTCTTTTTTATGGAATTTTGACGTGGCAACGTCTAATAAATCGATGAACGCCGGCTGCATGCACGATAAAGGATGACTCATTGTCCCGTTACGCTCATTGTACGCTCGCGCCGCATCGATGTTTTGTTATGACGTTGTCACGTTAAACTATCGTCCGTAAACCAACTTTACAGACAACCAATTTTTTTTTGTATGAACTATAGTTTGGACAGGACAACGTCAACAAATAAAAAATAAAAACAGGGGCACAATTTGGATGAGTATATCTACATCATAAACTATTACCATTTATGATCCACAGTTTTGAAAGATACCTACTAAATGAGGCTTTATATTTCAATAAATTTTTTAGGCGAAAACCTAGTACGGATGATGCGAAATCATTCTTTCACTAAGAAAAATAACTAAAATCTTGTTCTATTCAATTTATTCATAAGCAATTTACATTGTGTTTGAACTCATTCTGAGAACATAACCAAAATAATAATAAAAAAAGCAATCGGAATACAGTACCTAACACATAATAAAAAATTTACAATAAAGCTCACATCATCATCAAAATTAACATGATAATAAACATGATTATTCGATGTTAACTCAATTGTTACAATTTTTGTAAGAAAAAAAAAAAAATCCATTTCAATTTACTATTTTTTAAGATTTAAATTTAAAGAAAGAAATAAATAACCAGAATGAGAAACCAAATGCGTGTCATGCCACGCACAATGAAGGATTCCGTAGTTCGGGCGAGTTTATCCCAAAAACAAACTTAACATTTTTTTTTTGTTGAAAAATAATGTGTCTCATACATTCCACCTGAAAATGTAAGTTTGTACGCACAATATCGAGTGATTTACTATGTTATTTTAAGACCATAGACTTCTTATAGATTTTCCTGTATTGTATAAGTAAAGAATTATTTTCTATATATTTTTTTCAATATTTTAGGCTCAGTAGTTAGCTTGCAGATAAGGAGGGGGAGAATAGTCAATCTTCATCAATTTTTTTAAACAACCTAAAAATATTTATTGAAAATTATAAAAATATATATATAGCTGAAATCTTTACAAACAAAAAAAAAAAAAAAAACTTTTTTAAAAATTGTCTTATTAACCCCCCAAAAGTGATCCCCATATTCAAAATTCATTAACGTTACACGTCCGTGTTTGTATGTATATATGTACTGAATCCCAACTAATTGACCCAGTGAATTCGGAGCAAAATGGCCGTGACAGATAGACAGACACACGAGTGATCCTATAAGGGTTCCGTTTTTTCCATTTGAGGTACGGAACCCTAAACAAAATACTTGAGAACTTACTTATTCATGAGCAGCTAGTACCCACATTCCTTTAACCCCAACAATATCTGATACGTCTCTGTCAATTACCTATCCGACATAATAATTAAGGCACCCCATCTCGTGACAATTTCGTGACTGACAAGCAATTATCAAGTTTCAATATTTGGATGTCCCCAACAATTTAAGAAGTCGTGCCTGTCTGCCGTCATCGCAGCATGGATGACGTAATCAAGATGGATGCTGCAATCCTTCCTGTTCGTAGGGATCAATATGGAGCTAAGTCGATGTTTAAGAATGAGGCTATGGAGTTGGCGGAAAAGCTGATGTTTCATTTGCATTGTTTGCGAATATCTTCTGAGGTAAGTAACATCTTATCAAGCCTTTGTTGGAATGAAATGAAATCGTTTATTCTGTAAATAGGATATCGGAATCACTTTTATACGTCATATAAAAATAAAAATAAATAAGCTAGATGGAGTCGACGTTTCCTATCTGACTACTCCTGAGGAGAAATGGCGAAACAAACTCATGGGTCAAAGTCTCTAATAAATCGAAGTAGTATAGTAATCTTGGTCGGATCATGTAAATCCGTGTCTGAAATGGTCTTTTGAGGAAAAAACCACCCAATTTTGAGTGGACCTGTCCAGTCAGTGCAAGCATTTGTCAGTAAACGTGTAGCTCAACTCAGGATTCTAGTCTTTTCAACTAGCACTAAATTATTTACCTTTTAGTATACGTGTTTTATTAAAATACCTTTTATTTTAATAAAACACGTACACTAAAAGATCAATAATTAAACTATCTTGAGTGAAGGTTTCAGAGAAAAATACGCTTGATAGATTTTGCGTGATTCTCAGTTTTTTATCCGCGTTAAACATAACTTTACAAATTAATTTCACTATGTAATATAAACATAATCTAAGGGTTACCACACAAATCGATCGATCGTCGATCGATGCCATCGATTCTACCGCTCTGGGAAGAGCGGGAGGGCATGTCAGACTCTTACTGACTAAAACCCAGCCGTGTTCTTTCAGTTGCCTGTATGCCAGGGCCACGGTATACCTTTCGGACAAACCCGCAAACCTGGCAGGGATCGGTCCTAGCGGACCCCGTCAGTGCTGATATCTTTTTGAGGTACGCGTGGAACACAATGCGCCATCGACCCGGGCCTGGTCCTTACCGGACGGCGAGCTGCCCACAGCTTGCCGTCCGCAAGACCGCGCCTACGGTGGCCGGGAATCGGCTATTGACTCCCGACGCCCGGGCGTCTCCTGCGGCGACTAGGGGCGTGCGGGCGCTCAGATACGCAATTAGCGTGCTGATCGACATGGTCGACGTAGATCGATTGGAATCTATTCCGTTAATTGGTGAATAATAATTCCGTTCTACCGTCGATCGAAGGCATCGATTGACGATCGATCGATTGGTGTGGTAACACCCTAAAATATGCATATATTAAGTTATAAAGAAAGTGCTCTAATTTAACTTATATTTTTTCCAAATCTCAACACTACTCGTTTAGACGTGATCTTTAGTATAAAATCAATAAATGTCGGTTATCGTCGCCTTAACGTGCTTACCTCGGACGGAGGGGTCTCGATATTTGATTAATGGTCACCCATCTGCGAACCGACCGCGGCAAGCGTAGCTTAAACTTCGATCGACTCGTGTAGTTTTGGTAACGGGCGTCAACTTTAATACGTCATTCTTCTACTCCATGAAGAAGGTATGTTAATATTCTGGCGTCATAGTTAATTTAACTCAATACCTATATTTAAACAGTTATATTAAATTATCTATAGCGTTAGACTATTTAATTTAGTGTAAAAGACTTTATCTACGCCCATGCTATAAATCCTCTATAGAAGTTTCTGAAACAGTTAGCTTATTGCCAACATTAAAACACCCAGTGTCATAGTAACTATAATAGCATCCAAACGGGAGTTATAATGTTGTACTGAATTTCATAATGCAACTCCTTTGCTTTTACGAGGATGATGATCCTCCCTTCCATTCTCACTACTCAATTCGTGGTATCTTTATGAATTTCAAAAAAAGAACATTGTCACGAACGCGCGTTTCACTATACTCCCCGCTATGCTGTCGTATCCCGCCATTTTTGTTCGATGTTAGTATTGCAAAAACTGTTTCAGAACCTTTTATAGAGGATTCATGTCATGGGTGTAGATAAAGTCTTGTATGCAACTGTAATAATTAGGTATTAAAACACTCATGTGATAATGTGTGATATGAAACCCACATTCGTGTTTTAATACCCCTTATTATAAAACAGTTGTATAAATAACTATTGTAGTGGCTACAGCAATAATAAACTAACCCTCTAACTGAAATAATGTAATGAAAAAACCCTTTAAATTGTTTGACCGGATTTTCGTCAGGTCTAAAGCCGAAACCTGCCCCGCTTATTTAAATTCCCCAATCCAAGATTCTCTGCGTAAATACAAAATTTCTTCACAAGTTCTGAGAATGAATGCTTCGACATTAATCAGTGCTGCTACCCCGCTTCGGAGGAGCGATGATGGACGGACGTCTTTTGTTGAAACGCCCTTTTACATCTTAATATATTTTCTTTAAGTGACAGTAAGGTGGAGCCTTCTGCAGTAAGCGTATGAGTGATTGACATGGATTGTCTGTTCGAAAATGGTTGTCTTCCCTTGAGAGACACGAAGATTTTTAAAATAGATACCTCGTGTGTTTTTGTGTTATGTAGGTAGGGGCTTGTGTGTGTATGTCAGCATACATGACTGTGAACCGAATATTTGGCCGATAATGGCAAATGATCGCAATGCCTTTCATTTTGACAGTTCAGCCACGTTCATTGCGTTATTTACGTTGCTGAGAAGACAAATTTTTCAAACCTATGAAGCATTGGATTAGGAATTACCTTATTATTATTATATTACGTAAATTTGGGTGGGAAATTATCGAATAACTTCTCCCGCTCTGGAGGGCGTGTCAGACTTTTACTGACTAAAACCCACCCGTGTTCCTTCAGTTGCTTGTGTGCCAGGGTCACGGTATCCCTTTCGAACAAACCCGCAACCCTGGCAGGCATCGGCCCTAGCGGACCCCATCAGGTCGTGCTGACATCTCTTTGAGGCGCGCGTGGAACACAACGCGGCATCGACCTGGTCCTTACCGGACGGCGTCTCCGCGACTAGGGGCGCACAGATACGCAATTAGGATGTGATAGATTATTACATCCCAGTTTTATTCTTATTTTAAAATGGAATCCATTTTTCAATCATATAATCCGTGCGACCACTGGAGGGTTAAACTCTTTGTGGTTGATATTTCTTTAAACTGAGCAAATTCATCGAAACCGTAGCTGAATAATAAGTTTTTATGCTTCGGTAGTTACGTAACGCATAGGATTCAATCTTTGAACGAAAAAAAATATGTATTGGTCATTAGTTATTAGTTATTGGTCCCAAATCAGTATGTAAGACAAGCTTTTGCCCGTGGCTTCGCCCGCGTGGATGTCGGAAATTATCCCACGTGTACGTACTACCGAGATAAAAAGTATCCTATGTAGGTACTAACACAGGTCATCAGTTTTTGCGTGATTAAGTATCAAACCATCGATTTAGAATACCCTAGATACACTATCACCTACAAATCAAAGTCGCAAAAGTGTCCCATCGCTAAGTTACAAGTGTGTGCTTCTACTAAGGCAAATCTAAAACACATAATGTCCTTAAGAACATTTAAAGGAGATTGACAGGACCTTGTATCGTTATTTGTTCTGTGGTGACTTAAGTTTATAATGTTGATAATTCTTGTTTTTAAATATAATGATTTTATCTGGTAATGCGAATCCTTAAATTCTCCGCATAAAAAACATCATAAAAGTATTAGTTTTTATTTCGATTTCCTATTTTACCCATACATAGTTTTTTTTTTTTTCACGCAAGTATTGTCACATGTCATTGGCATGGCATTCAAAGAGTATGTAAATAATAACACCTTGACTTACGCAAAATAATTAAATTACGCATCCGATTATTGAACTTATAGAATAATTAGTAAGAACAGATATTAATAACAACTAATTATTATTATTACATTGTAATAACAATCTGAAAAAGTGTTAAAAGTAGCTAAGCAAAACTTTTGGTTAATAGAAAGGCAGAATGTTTTCGAGACCTTAGCCTGTTTGATTTATCATTAAAAACTCTTTGAAAACAGAACAAACGCGCGCCATAGAATTCAATGCTCATTTTCTTATTTGCTTAATAGCGGAACTTGTGTATATTATTTACTGGAGTTTTAATTTACAATGTCTGTAACTTGCATTACGCATTCCTAGTTTAGCCTTTCTTTTGTAAAGTGAAACAAAACCTCAAAAGAAGCCTCCATATTAAAGGTGAGTAGAAACTGGAACATATTCATACACTTAAAAAAAGGGTTTTAGTGGTAACGCAGTTCTCAATGAAATGCTTTTGACACGTGATTTGTGTGTTTTCTGAATATTTATTACACCAAAAATGTTCAGCGGTTTAATGTTATTGTTGTGACCTTGTTGTAACGTAGGTAATTGTTTAATAGTATATAAATTAAGTTGAACACAACGGTAAGCATTGAAAACGATTTATATTTCATAACAGACTACATTTTCGATCCAAGAGTTCTCGAGCGAAATTACCGAGTATTTTAAATGCTCAATCGTCATTTTTACTAATTCTTATTTTGAATTTACCAGCATACATTGTGACAAAAAACCAGGAGATTCGATTCGAAACTAAGATTTTTATACCTAATTACTGTGTAATGCTGAGAATTATGATAAAATAGTAAATAACATATGAAAACCCTAAAATCGTTCTTTAAATTAAACCATAAATCTTTGAGTCACCGCATGTTTCATACCGATACTAGGTTCCTTAGTCACTTGGTCAATGTCCTTTCCTTACATACAACCTTATGAGAATGGAATTAAGGTGTGGTTTCGAGTGTGCGCGATGGGCGGTTATGACATTACAAAATTAGACCATCGCGCAAGTCGTAAAATTTTATTGCTCTCAGCTGTAGGTAAGATAATTTTAAACGATACTATTCCTTAAGCAAATGCTTATTAAGTCAAATTCAGTTTACGCCGCGTGACACATCGTAAAAAAAATTTGTTTTGGAACAGAAGGATAATGGAGTGGTCTTGAAATTTTACTCAGTACTATGAGCTTATATAAAACAGGTTGAGGTGGTTAAAATTAACTTATTTTTATTTTATTTATTAAGACAATTTAAAAAGATTGATAGATAATGGTGCCGATTCTCTTGTCATAAAATTCTCTAAACTAAGACTAAAAATCATCAAAATTTTGTTTATTCCTGTCAAACGACCATTTCCTATTCTGAAATTGATGAAAGTGACACAACTTAACTATAATTTAGTTTGACAGCTCTAAGATGGTACTGAGTTTTTAAATTTAGTGAAAATGGCAATTTAACTATTCTGAATTTGACGTTTTTAAACTAAAATTTAGATTTTCTAACTAAATCTGATATATTTATAATCGCGATTAAAAAGTTGTGGAATAAAATTAGTTTTAAATTTTTTTTTTTTTTTTTTAAAACTTTGCCCCACACTAGGAATTAAATTAGTTTGCAAAACCAGTACTGTATATAAGGTGTATCTATTCATACACGAAATATTTTAAGAGATACATCTTTAAGTCGTAAAAAAGCCACAGCAGCGAATTTTTTTTTTTTTGTCTAATTGTTTTATATTTCTACATTATTATAATTTTAAAATTGCTTGAGACATTTTGCGAAAAAATCCTTTATTTACTTATTCTATGAATGACCTGCCTCGACGCGGTGACGCCGAACGGTGCGGTGGGGTGGCGGCACGAGCGCGGTGAATTTTGATAATTAATCATCATATCAAGTATTTTTTTTTTTTTAATAATATACTCTGAATAAAAAAAAAATCATTTCCATGGCTTCTTTACCACCTACAGGTGTATCACTTAAAATATTTCGTGGTTATCCCAATATTTTTTTTTTCTTTTGCTTATATCTCCAAAATGGTGTGTCCTATCGCAAAAATAATGAAAATTTCGACCCCCTTTTAGGAACCCTTAAACCGCCATTACTCTACATGTAGGTAATTTTTTTATTTTTTTTTCCACACAAAAAGTGAAAAATTCCATAAAAAACACGTCGCGGACTCGCGGCTGCCCCCCTATGCGCGTCTCCGGCTCTAAAAAAAATCATAGGCAAACAAGTACAACGTTGCGAAGCCATAAAAAAAAATACCATGTGGAGTCACGATTGTCAAATTCGATTTAGTTGTATCAAACTTATTTTTAAATTTAGAGAATTTTGTTTGCAGAATAGCTTTAAGATTCTCATAGCCAAAAGTAAGGAATTTTAGTGATAGTTTAGTTAGTTTAGTTCGGTGTACAAGAGAATCGGCACCATTAACTCAGCACATTTACTCAGTAGTCACAATATTTTATGTAAAAACTTACTGCTATACATGGAATAACCCCTTTCTTTACTTTCCGAAAGCCTTTCTTCGTATAATACATGTCATTTTCTGAGAAGTGACAAGAGCGAACCACACAATTTTTTTTTTATAGAATCACTAGCTTCTGCCCGCGGCTTCGCCCGCGTGGATGTCGAAAAATAGCCAACGGGAACGTGCGGCTTATTCCACAAATCCCCCCTGATAAATCCCCGTTAGGAGGAAAAGTGGAATATATAAAAACCAGTCTAGAATTCACCACTGATAATCCGGCTTATTTCACTAATCCCCCTCAGTGGGGAAAACTGAACCCTAATGTAAAAAAAATCACTTTCAGGGGAGTTTTTTTTTTTCTTTTTTTTTTTCAATTCTAGTTTTCCCCCCTCAGCGGGATTATCAGAGGTGAATTCTAGACTTTTTTTTATAGATTCCACTTTTCCTCCTAAGGGGGATTTGTGGAATAAGCCGAACGTACTACCGGGATTAAAAAATAACCTATATGTTAATCCAGGTTATAAACTATCTGTGTACCAAATATCATCTAAATCCGTCCATCCGTTTTTGTGCAAACCGGAACATACATACAAACAAACAGACCAAAATTCTAAAAACTATATTTTCGGCATCAGATTCGAATATTCAATGTAAGGTTTGACTTCGTTACTATTTCATTTTACTTCGTCTGCGTAGAGTATAAATTGTTTTTTCTAGATAATTATGAATTCTTATAACAATAACAGTATAGAGTTTTGTTCATGGCTAATTGTCCTCCACTACGTGTGATATTTGAGGAATACTGTAAAGAAATACCTACTGTAAAGGACCAGTATCCACCTGGTCAAGCTACACTTGCCGCAGTTGGTCTGTGGGTGGGTGACCATCTTTACGTACAGAGACCCGTCTGCGCCTCGGAAAGCACGTTAAGCTCTTGATCCCGGCTGTCATTCATGGATTTTTGACAGTCGTTACCAGAAGCCCGAAACTCTGACAACCATTTTTACCAAGGGGTAAAAATGGGTATTACCCAGTAACTGCGTTGTGGAGGTCAGATAGACAGTCGCTGCATGTAAAATACTGTAAAGTTAGAAACAGTACACGTGTAGGTACTTATATCATTTTTACTTCAATACAAAATTTAGCGAATGAATTGCTTCAATACAAAACTTCATCCCCCTTTTCAGACCCTTGTGGGTTGAAATTAAACAATAAAACAACGATTTACGTTGTGTTAGTTTCCAACCATAAGCCGAAATATTAGTGATTTTAACTTAAAAAATAAAGAACTTTAATTAATAACCAAATTTCATCCCCCTTTTCACTCCCTTAAGGGTTGAAATTCTAACAACACCGTTGCGTTAGCTTCCAACCATAAGCCTAGGTAGTAAATTTAGTGATTTTTCTTCGAAAATTAAGGACTTTTCAACTTCATCCCCCTTTTCAACCCTTCGAGGGTGGAATTATCAAAAACGCTGAGATACTTATACATTAATTTTAAATCGTCAGCCTAATCATAAAATTTGAAGATCCTAACTTCAAAACTGACGGACTTTCATACAAATTTTCATCCCCTCCTTTATCCCCTTAGGGGTGGAATTTCCAAAAATCCTTTCTTTGTGCACTCCTAAACCTCTTATGGAACCTATGTGCCAAATTTGGAATCTCTAGACCCAGCGGTTTGGGCTGTGCGTTGATATATCAGTCAGTCAGTCAGGACTTTGAATTTTATATATATAGATATAGAGATAGCTTTTGCCCGCGGCTTTGCCCGCGTGGATGTCGGAAAAAATCCAACGGGAAGGTACTACCGCGAATGAAAGTATCCTATGACCGGGATTAAAAATACTTTTGAGTAATTCAAAAACATAAAAATAAAACTTTTGAGTTATTCAAGGCACGCAGTTAAATACTCCCATAAAAACTTAATTATCCCTCATTCCCCTGATTGAGATCAATTCCCGAAAACCCCATTTACTCGTAATCCTTTTTTTTTTCTTTCAAAAGAATAAGCACCTTAAGAGGGGATGTTTTTAAAAACGAATTATGACCAAATTTATGTTTTATGTATTAAGAACGTATTTGTGTTGAGTTTCAAGTATATGAACTAAAAAAAAAAAAAAATCATACGATCTAAATCTCCCCCATTTCACCCCTTTAAAACCCTTTTTAGAGACTTCAATGTATGGAATGGAAATTTATTCTGAAATAGATCAGTCCGTTAAGGTTTTTTTTTCCATAAAATCTTTGACATCCCCCAATTCCCCCTTGTGCCAAGTTTAATGTTTATTGATAACTTAAGGAATAAGATTTTTCAAACAAAAAGGGGTGATTTTATCACCCCTTTTTACCACTTTACGGGTTGAATTTTCAAAAATCCGTTCTTAGCGGATGCCTGCGTTACAGTAAATATCTGTTTGCCAAATTTCAGCGAAATCCGTTCAGTGGTTTGAGCTATATGTGTTGATAGTCATCAGTTTTTCCATACAAACTTTGACACCCCCTTTATGGGGTAGTTTATATGGGTAACTTTATTATTTAATAAGATACGCATTCGTGCCAAATTTCAAGTTTATAAACTCAAGGAATAAGATTTTTCAAACAAACAAAATCCCCCTTTTACCCCCTTAAAGGTTAAATTTTCAAAAATCCTTTCTTTGCTGACGTGTACTCTACATATCCTAATCTAATCTAACCTAATCTATTCTAATCTACACAGATTCTCCCGGAGAAGGGGTTGGGGGGGTTCTCCGGGGGAGGGGCCCGTGGCTAAATAATAACAGCCGCACACGTCAATCGGTCAGGTTAAGCTACACTTAATTGCCGCGGTTGGTTTGTGGATAGATGACCATCTTTGCATACAGAGACCCGTCCGTGCCTCGGAAAGCACGTTAAGCTGTTGGTCCCGGCTGTGATTCATGGATTTTTGATAGTCGTTACGGGAAGTCAGAAGCCCGGAAGTCTGACAACCATTCTTACCAAGGGGTATCGTATTACCCAGTAACTGCGTTGTGGAGGTCAGATAGGCAGTCGCTCCATGTAAAATATTGTAAAGTTAGAAACAGTACACGTGTAATTATATTATTTTTACTTGAATACAAAATTTAGCGAATGAACAACTTCAATAAAAAAACTTCATCACCCTTTTCAGACCCTTGTGGGTTGAAATTAAAAAAAACTTTTTAACAAAAAAAACAACCAACTTCAAAAAAAAAAAAAAAACTAAAAAGGGAAAAATAACTTTAATTTCGGAAGTCGGTGACCTTGGTTCTGCATTTTCGTTTTTTGCCACCGGCTTCCGAAATTAAAGTTATTTTCACTTTATAGTGTTTTTTTTTTTGGAAGTCGGTTGTTTTTTTTGTTTAATAGTTTTTATTTTTCACTTTTTAGTTATGGTACCTACCCCACAACAATTCGATTACCAATACTTGCTACACCGCACAAATAACAGTGACACAAGATATACGAAGTGGATTAAATACGTATTATCGAAGCTAACTCAAAAACTACCCAAGCAAAATTAATAAAAATCGGTTAATAATCATTTATAGCCCGAGTGCATCTCATGAAAATTCCAATAAGCCGAAACACGGCTAGGATACATTGTTTAATTACGGAGTTCCGGTGCATACCTTCCGGCTCCATCTTCAGATCAGTTCGATGGTACCATTTTCATCAGAATTATTTATTTAAATTTGCTTCATAGTCACTTATCTATCTTAGTCGAAATATCTTATCGCCACCCGTGAAATACTTATCATTGAGGAACATTTGAGGCCATTTGTGGTCTTCTTCATCAGTCCCACTTCATCAAATGATACTTACTGAATGCAAATGCTTGAGTTTTTGATGAAAATACAAAAATCGCTGTGTTTGCCTATAAAATTTGAGGAGTCCCCTCAATTCCTCATGGATCCCATCATCAGAACTGGATTTTGGGACCAATTTGGAAGTATATCCTTTCAAATAAAAAATAATTTGCCAAATCGGTTCATAAACGACGGAGTTCGGTAGCAAACATTAAAAATAAAATACAACCGAATTGAGAACCTCCTCCTTTTTGAAAAGTCGGTTAAAAAAAACAACGATTTACGTTGGTTGTGTTAGTTTCTAAACATAAGCCGAAATTTTAGTGATTTTAACATAAAAAATAAAGAATTTTTATTAAATACAAAATTTCATCCCCCTTTTCATCCCCTTAAGGGTTGGAAATCCGACAACACGCTTTGGCTTCCACCCATAAGCCTAGATAGTAAAAATTTGTGATTTTTCTTCGAAAATTAAGGAACTTAACTTCATCCC
This sequence comes from Dryobota labecula, assembly GCA_947523025.1. Taxonomy (NCBI): domain Eukaryota; kingdom Metazoa; phylum Arthropoda; class Insecta; order Lepidoptera; family Noctuidae; genus Dryobota; species Dryobota labecula. The sequence continues at coordinate 22,811,533 of OX383295.1, read as the reverse complement.
CCTTTTTAACCGTTTGGGGGTGAAATTATAAAAAACGCTGAGACACGTATAAATTAATTTTCAATCATCAGTCTGAACACAAAATTTGAAAATCCTAACTTCAAAACTGACGGACTTTCATACAAACTTTCATCCCCTATTTTATCCCCTTAGGGGTGGAATTTCCAAAAATCCTTTCTTAGTGCACCCCTAGACCTCATGAGGAACCCACGTGCCAAATTTGGAATCTCTAGACCCAGCGGTTTGGGCTGTGCGTTGATATGTCAGTCAGTCAGTCAGTCAGTCAGTCAGTCAGTCAGTTTCTTCTTTTATATATTTAGATAAATGACCGGTAGAATTCATATAAAAATGATATAAAGGGGGAGAAACACAAAACTAATTCAGATTAGGTACAAGGGGAAGTTGTAAAAATATAAATTAGATTCGATGGAAACACGGTTATAAAAAGTTAGTTACATAAAAACTTGGTAGCAGGTAGACTAATTTCATTTCTTGTGATTTCACAGCTCATGTAATATTTATGGGGCTTCCTGAAATATACACGGATCGTGAATTGTGGAAGTACGGCTGTAAGTCAAAGAAATGTGGCAGAGTTTGAAGAATATCTTAACACTTTTAAACTATTTATGTTAATAAACATTGGAATACAACGTTTATTAATAAAATAATAATAATAAATGTGTTCTGTTACCAAGTCCCAATAATACACAAACACATCGATAGCGCATTATCAAAATCTAAAGTCATTTGTTCAGATTAGGCTGATATCGGCACTTTTCTGAGGTCAAAAGTACATAAGACAGTCCCCCAAAACGCCCTGCCTTTAACCACTTCCTAGTGCTTTAGCTGGGAAGAAGTGGCGCAACAAATTGTCCAGCAGCACAGCTGTCAGAAAAACTTGATTCTGTACAATAGTAGGTATGCAAAGTAAATAACATTACGAGACACAGAACGGTAATAGTACATTATGATACATGTGTAATGATCAATGCACACGCGTTTCATACGACGTTTTTCAACACACTTGCGAGGAAAAAACAGACTTGTATTGTTATTAACTTTAAGAAAAATGGCGCTGGTTTTGTTCTTTCGCGCGACGCGCTAGCGATGCGCGCGCAGGTGTAAATAAAGGCACTGGCAAAACCGCTAAAGAGCCTATATAAAAAAAAACCACAATCATATTTAGACTGATCATAGTGTTGTCGTATGTCAAATTGTAGTTTAGTTAGTATGGAATTAGAAAGTACTATTGGCATAGAGAAATATAAATTAGTTCAGTGAGGATCCGCAATAATAGAACGCCAGTCAGGGTCATTTTCGTTTGGTTCCGGGAGGGACCACAGACAATTTAAGGTAAATTTTTAGTTCATTTTGGGACCAAGGATAATTCAGACTATAAAAACAAAGTGTAATATTGCATTATGGCTCCAGCATTATGGAAGTCTCTTTGATGAGATTAAAAAAAGCGCAATTATCCGACTAGTAAATAGTTATCTGTGGCGTTACAGCACTAGCGCGGTAATGTAAAAAGCACGCGTTTTTAATATACTGCATTATGGACCTAAAAGCGGTTCATTAAGAGCCACTTTACGAGCAAGTGTGTTGAAAATGAATTATTTGTCATATTTCAGCTAGTATACGCCATTAGAATAATACTCAAATCATTAGAACACCATACAATAAAAAATAACCACCTATTCAATAAGCCAAAGTTTAGAAGTAATAAAATAGCTTTAAAAGTTTTTATATTATTATCGACTTAGTATCTTATTGGTTCTAAGAATTTCGGATAAGGGCTTTATGAGAAAATGGTTGGCCTGAATAATGAGTGGTTTACGAAAATCATAATCAATTTTGATATTTTCCATTGTTTAGATATTGAAGTAGAAATCTCGAGAACTAAGAATAATTAGAATTCATTGGATACATAAAGTGGGCTGCCGTTTTATGACGATTAAAATACCACGGTGTACAAACTTTTTGCCATCGAACAAGAATAATAAACCAAACGAGAGTAATATTGATCAAAGATAGCTCTTTGATCAATATTACTCTCGTTTATAATTTTTTAATTTTTTTTCTCGGTTTTAATTTTTATTTTATGATATTATGAACTTTTGAATAATTAAAAACATTAAAATATTATTCATTATGAGATGACACAGTCATGACGTAGTTTGAAACACCCGGTTACAAGCGCGGTCCGAGCCTTGTGTTCCAAGGGCGGCGCGGAATGGAGCAGCGTCATCTTTATCAGAGTTCATTCACCTTAGCGCAAAAATGTTTTTCTTACTATTGCAGCTTAATCTTAATATTTCTTTTTATAATCGCGCCTAGATGTATTTTATGTTGGATAAATTGAGAGGTCTTACATTTGTAAGACGACTTAAACGTCGAGTGTATCTTCGTTGTATCCAACTTGTTGTTTTCGTGTTTGTTTTCTTTCTCTGCGTCATGTTTACCGCAAATAAACGTATTTTATTTCTTCTTTTTCTTTTATTTTATAATATGTTTGCCACAAAATTCAACTACGCGAACTACACTCGTTGAGACTTGAGACTGATGCAGTCATGAGATCATCAATAGCACCGATAACAGGGCATGCAGCGCAAGATAGAAGGTGGACCATTGTCTGTGGGGAGACGCCGTATATGCACTTGAGATCTGAGCCGCCCACGACCCCCCATCTGTAGAGATAACTATAAAATAAAAATAACTATAAAAACATAGAAATGTTTTGATATTTTCAATTAGCTGATGCCCGCGGCTTCGCCCGCGTGGCTGATTGTAAAATATAAGTTACTCCTTATAACATCAGCTATAAAAGTTTTTTCAAAATAGGTCCAGCCATTTCGGAGCTTAGCTGGAACAAACAGACAGACAGACATACAGATAGAAAGACAAAAAAATTACAGACACCTCAATTATCTGTCTGTCTGTATGTTACGTTTTCATGCATAAACCGCAGAGATATAGCCTGGGATATGGAGAAGGACATAGGCTACTTTTTTACGCGATAACCGACATCCACGCGGGCGAAGCCGCGGGCAAAAGCTAGTATAGTATGTATATGTAATTACATATGTATAGATGAGCAATTGAAATCGGTCAAAGAGAAATCCTATTCTCTAATCCTGTCCTATTTATAGACCAATACAACAACAAGAACACCTACATTTTAATCGATGTCCCCAATTAAGTGAAAACGATACTTTCGGCCGCAACGGACCTCCTTAATGGAGGTCCTTTGAGGTTAAATTAAATATAATTTCAAGTATCCAGTTACAGGAAAAATTTGCCTACAAATTGGTTTCTCGGCAACGTCCTACGAATATCTAAATTTAAATAATTTCATCGGTTTAGAGTTCGATCTTGCATAGAAAAGATTGATACTTTAATCGTTCTGTTGTTAAATAGTATTTAACAAAAAACTTAGCCTAGGTAACATCAGTGATGTTTCAATAAGGGATGGGTATGGCTATTATAGATGAGTAAGACCCCTGCCCTTTAAACTAGGAAAATACTGCATCAAAGTCAAAGTCAAATAATTTATTTCAAATAGGCACGAAGATACACTTTTGAACGTCAAAAATTACATGAATAGTTAATTGATTCTAGTTGCGCCTTCCAAACGGTAGTTATGTATGGAGAAGAATGGGCATACTTACTTTTTTTTAATGTTAACAATTGTTTGTATACATTAATTAATAGCATCTTGAAGGAGAAATGTTTAGGTTGATTTCCCATTGATTTTTCGAACGTATACGCCAGCTAAAAAATCAAAGACTATGACCCAATTTCAACACACTTTGCTGGTTATTAAACAACGGTGTAAATGGTGACCGATCTCAGTAAACATGCATGGTTGGAATATACTCGTAGCAGAGAAAATATGGACCCAGATAAAGGATTTTCAGACTTTGCCTAAATACCCTAAATTAAATACAACCTAACCCGTATAAATCCTAGCTAACTCCAAATACTCGTAATGCTAACAAACATGCCTCCATTAGTTTCTATCAAGAAATACGCCACGAACCCCACAAATAAAATAAAATAAACTTAACTTTTCATCGTTTAGAATGAAAATATGGGCAAATACACGTCTTGGATAGGAAAGTATTCTAGCTCTAACCTCGAATAGGAAAGTATTTCAGTTCCTAGCCTCAGTTTGTCGGCTGTGGAGGGAACTGCATAGAATACAAATCAAATGCATTTGTCATTTCATCCTATGGCAATAACTCGGTGCTGGCGTGAGCTCTGGGGAATAAATGTTCATATAACCGTGGTTTGTGTGGTTTAGAATAACTATTGAGTTTGCGAGTTTGCATGGTTGTATAAAATAGTCTTGTTTGAATTGTTCTAATTTTGTGTGTAAGGAATTATAAACCTTGAATAAAAATACAGATGCTTTAGGGGTACATAAAGCTTAATCTGCTTTTATAACAAGTTGCCAAAGTCGGTTACAGAACTTAGCGATGGAAAGTTCGAAACCCACATCAAACGTGTCCTTATCAAAAAAGCATATTACTCGTATAAGATAAAAGACTACGTTGAAGACAAGGAAGTTTGGCAATAATTCCTTCTGCACATGTGGCTTCCCTGGTATCTCATAAACGACATAACTATGTAAATATCTATTAACTGCTCCCAAATTACGATGTTTACTTAGTTTTTTTTTTTTTTACATACTTCCTTGACATAATCTTTTCATTATTTGACATTATTTACCTACAAATCGAATTCCAATTCTTTATTAGTGGCTTTTGTGGACATGATCTTTATTCAGATTTGTTACTGTAGTTGTAATTGCAATCATGCCCTTAATCTTTTATACAGATTATTATTTTCTATTTTGTGAATGTGAGAACGTTGTAGGCCTAGTAGAGTGTAGATTTGTGGCCTCGTAGAGTGTAGATTTGTGGCCTAGTAGAGTGTTGATTTGCTCTTAGCTGCCACGGGTTATTTTAATTTTTGAATTGTTTTTATTACGGACGCTTCTAATGGGCACGTCTTTCTACATTGTTCTCACATGTATAACTTCAACATGAATGATGTAATCCATATTTTGTAACAATATTTTGTTTTAAAAGAATGTCCGTGGAGTTTCTTGTGCGTTCTTCTCCATAGGAACCTACGACGCTTTGGAATGGGCAACTAGCTTCATCTTTCTGACTGACCGACCCCTTGACAATTCAAAAGTACCTGTAATTGGTTTATTTGAAATAAAAGCTTTGAGTTTGAGTTGGCACTTTTCCATTTTGTTAAGTACCTGGTAATTGTTGAAAGGCCTACACTGTCCTCCCATAGCTATTAACACTATTATTTGATAATATTGTAATGCCAATTATTTTTAAAAGAGTAACCATGCAGTTTCTTGCCTTCTCTTCTCCATAGGAAACGACTAATTGGAACCGTGCACCTAGCTTCTGACGTTTCATAAGTGCCCATGTTATAGGTTTATGTGAAATAAAATATTTTGATTTTTTGAAACTTTACACATCAATCGATCCACCGTGTTTCTCGATTTGAAACAACATAACTCAAAAAGTTCTAGTAACTTAACAATGACCTAATTTATAATTATTATATACACAACCCTTTCTGAAAGTATGTAGATTACGTACTTACCTACATATTAAAAAATACCACAAGATTTGAAAACCAATTTTTTTCTGCACAACTAGGTACCTAGGTATATTTAGAGATGTCTCTATGATTAGCAGGTTTAATACTGGAAGCAATCACAGAATCCAAATAATGAGATTTTCCCTCCAACTTAAGCAGCTCCTAGCAGGTCTAGGATGCGAAAAGTTCCAACTGGCACTCCATCATTGCACATAGCATTGCACTTATAAGCGGGCACGCCCTTTATGCCTTTCTGTGACGTCATTGACCTGTAAATTGCAGACACTATATATGGCGGCCAACGCTCGTCTAGGAAACCGTAGCATAACACAACGCACCACATCGCAATGAACCGAGTGTGTGTCTCTCCTTGAACCACCCTAGCACTATTTCGACCACGTATGTATAACAATTATTGTATGTATAACTGTTGTTGCTTGAGCTACAGAGGTATTGAGATCACAGATGTCTGAGCACCTTGGCTGGTTTTTTATGTTTTTTTTTTCATTTACAAAAGCAAGGGACTCAGCAAAAATCTGATGCTGCGATGCTATTGGTTGATGGGCATTACTATAGCGGCTGAGCGCTGTAAGTAAGAATAGTCCTGTCCCATTCGGATGTCCGTGATAGTACATAAGGCGATTAACACACGGCACCGCGCGCCGCCGCGGTAGGCGGTGAAGCGGATCTCATGTCGCATTGGCCTCTAATAAATCCGTAGATGCCTAACACACGTACACCGCACGACCGCGCGGTCGAGCGGTGCTCTCACTGCCACCGCCCCTCCGCGCTGCCGTCCGCGCGGTGGGGCGGCGCCTCACACACGGGGCGCCGCTTAACCGCGCGGATCATCGTGTGTGCAGGACGTGTTGCAATTTAAAAATGGATGTCTGTGATCAAACTGGTCAAAACCGTGTTAAATCCATCCGCGCGGACAGGCGCGTAAACCGCCTTACCGCGCGGGGCACCGCTACAAAATCCGCTTTACCGCCACCGCCCTCCGCGGCGGTGCGCGGTGCCGTGTGATAATCGCCTTATACACCGGTTACCAATTTCGCGCGTAGAATGTATTTTCTGTACAATATGATACAATGTAAAATCTGCCGACCCACGCTACGCGACGGAGGGCGGTGCAGTGTAATAATCGCCTCGGTTTTATAGATATTGAAAGGAATAAATATAAGTTAGTACTGAAAAACTCCAAATTTTTTCATACCGTCTCTATAACCAGCGATTTGTTTAGATGAAAAACGCCGCTCACTACTACATATTTTGATCAAACTGCGACTTTCTTTAGATTATTTACGAGTATCTCATTTCTACATAATCTACGTCATTGCTATAAAGTATAGGATATTAGTCGTAAACTGTGAGCTTTCGATCCCAAGTTATCGTGTTGACCAGTTATGTTATGCATAAAATGAATATTGTGTGGCCATGAAACAAATGAGATTACGAATCGCGTTGGTTGCAGCGTTGAGCTCTTTAAGGCCCAGATATATGCCAGTGACCTTGAGTGGTTAACTTGCGTGTTCTGTACTAACGCAACGCGTCGTACGTCCAGCCAGTAATAGGACTCGCCTATCCAGGAGTGCTATCCCAAATAAGATGCGTTATTAATTTATTATACATAAAACAAAAGGTATTTTAATAAAACACTTATACTTAAAGATCAATAATTAAATTACCTTTAAAACGGTACAGGTTTCAGAAAAATACGCTTGATAGATTTTGCGTGATTCTCCGTTTTTTATCCGCGTTAGACTTCCGCATCCAGTGGAAGGCATCTCACACTACGTTTTGAGATATGCGGCCTCCACTCCAGGACTCGTGTGCTCCACCGGGCATTGGTCCTTCGACAAACATAGCCAGCCCACTGCCTCTTCAGTTTCGTTATTCTGCAGGCTATGTCGGTAACTCCGGTTCTTTTCCGGAAAACTTCATTTCTGATCTAATCCTTCAAAGAAATTTCGAGCATAGTCTGCTCCACAGCCGCTGAGCGATCTAAGACCTAAGAAGGATCTGAGAAATAGTACCTAACTGAAATCAGTTATCTTCCTGGGGTTTAATTATAGGAATAAACACCGCTATTTGACAGTATCGGTTACCATGTTTGAAAAACAGGAAGAAAGAAAGAAAAATAGGTTTATTTGTCACAGAAACACATGCATACAAAAAAAATATTGGTTCGAGTAGGTAAGTACGTAAATAGAAAAATGGAAAAAATAAATCTACATTATAATCACGAGCACAAAACCGAAATAGTCGGCAGCTGCACGTCATGACTGTGACAAGAAGGCTTCCACTCAGTATGATGCTGTGCTATGGGGGAGCCACAGCACAGCGCTGATTTTCAATGGTCACCCGAAAAAGACGTATTTACGGAAACCAAGTCAGGTTTAAAGAATTGTAAGTACACAAAATAGGCAACTAAAGAAATACCATCTAATAAACTAAGCCAAATAGCGGTATCTTATTTAAAACATATTAAATAACCCTTAAAAAGTATTCCCTATATCATTTTCACCCGACTGCCAAGGAAGGGTAACGAAGCGGAAGCTCAATTCTTAATTCTATAAACATCTAGCGGGATGACAGTATCTCACGAAAAAGGTATATAAATACACATGCATTTTTGATATTTTAACCAAATGACAAAAAATTTACCCAATATAATATATCAATTCCATTTAATAAGCAATATTAGAATAGTTTACAAAACTAAAATTTTCTCGAAAATAGCTTTCCCTGAGATACCGCTTTTGCGTTTAGCACGGCAGTATAATCCAACTATACAACCAATTATATGAATAAATATGATTAGATTACATAAAAAATAATCCGCATTAAGGCTCCTACATAGAGGCACGACGCGATACAACGGCACTGGGTGCCGCGCGACGAGCGGTGCTTTTGTATGGCGCCTGTTTGTAGGAGCTTTTAATGTTTCTGGCTCCATTATTCAAGCATAAGTGCAAACATTCAGTACCATTATTTTCATCATGCAATTTACACTCGCATACCTTGTGGCCCATAATTTCATCTCAGCGCGAATAGTTACAAGATCGTTGACTGTCTGCACCGGATGCAAGTGTACAAACAACTCCCGATACATACATATTTAAGGTGTATCTATTCATACACGAAATATTTTAAGAGAAACATCTATAAGTGGTAAAAAAGCCATAGTAACGTATTTTTTTTATCTAAGTGTTTTTTTTACGTAATTATTATAATTTTTAAATTGCTTGAGACATTTTGCAAAAAACCTTTACTTATTCTATGAATGTCCCGCCCCGACGCGACGCGACGATGGTGGCTGCGCGAGCGCATACGCCTTTTAGATTATCATATCAAGTAATTTTAAATAATCTAATTTTTTAAACAATATATATTACTTTTACTTATATTAAAAAAATAAAAAATAAACAATTCCACGGCTTCTTTAACACCTATAGGTGTACCCGCCTGTCAAGCGTGGCGATTATGGCAAACCCCCTCAATTAGGGGAGGCCTATATCCAGCAGTGGACGTCTTTCGGCTGAAATGATGATAGGTGTAACTCTTAAAATATTTCGTGTATGAATAGATACATCTTATATACATGTATACGTAAATGCCCTTATAACACATAAGCATGTGTATTAATTTTACTACGACGGTCCGAGTTTATTATTTGTGACTTCGAGTTACCTAGCTGGTATGAATATAATCCAGCATTGCATATGTAAGCACGCCCTTTATGACTGAAGGCTTTTATTTAGGTATTAAGTTCTGTTTACGTATTATTATATGTAAAAGACGCAGCGTTGCAAGACCTCCCACAAGGTGGACCGATGACCTTGTGAAAGCCGCAGGAATCCGCTGGATGCGGGAAGCACAGAACCGGTCGAAGCGGCGGTGCTTGGGGGAGGCCTATGTCCATCAGTGGACGTCTTCCGGCTGAAATGATGATGATGATGACGTTTTTTATTTCAGCTTGAGTATACGTAGTTTTCTATGTTATTGTTTTTTGTTTATTTTTGTATTTTTTGTTATTAGCGTGTGCTAGCCGACAAATCTTTTACATATATCTATCAAAAAAAGTAATTGTTTCGAGGTGTGGGAACGAATCTGATGCCGAAAATATAGTTTTTAGAATTTTTGTCCGTTTGTCTGTTTGTCTGGACGTATGTTCCGGATTGGCGCAATAACGGCTGAACGGATTTGGATGAAAGGTGTTTTTATTTAAACCTAATTTTATACAATCATGTATGTGTAATTACTAGTATTGACCGATAACTTGTGTATGTGTGGTGCGAACTGTAAATATATTAATAAATAAAATAAATACTGGGAATTTTATTTTGGATTTTAAAGGAAACCTCTATATTACTTCACTTCATCTTATCCGGGAATCGAACTTAAGACCAAACGCGTAGCAGTCGCGCTTGCGATAGCCCAACGGGTCATTCACCAGGCGACAAAGAATCTCTATTAAAAAAAGTAAATTAGTATATATCCTCTTATCTGCAGCTGTATTTTTCTACTAACGACACTTTCTCACTATACAGTAGCATTTTATTATAAAGGACCGTTCAGACGCATCCGGTGCAGACAGTCAATGATCTTTTTTTAAGAGATTGCAATTTTATTTAAACGTTGAAGTATTTTCACGCTGATGTTCCCTTGAGGGATGGGTAGAAAACGTTTATTGGAAAAGGTAGAGGAATTCTAGATTTCAAAGTAGGTTTATCTTTTATATATGTCAGTTCGAATCACATTTGTGTGTTCAGTTAGAAGAACTTGATTATATACAGTAATGGGTATGCAAAGTAATTAATGTAGAGACACGACACAACTATACCGAACGCGCAACAGTTTCTAGACGTCTTCACTGCTTGACCGCCACCGATGAACTTCACTTGTCGACTGTGCGGTGATCACTTGCCATTGGTCGAACGTTATGTTGTTGACTCTGTCATGCGCCGCTAGGCAGCGCTAGCATCGCGATTAGTCAAGAACCGATGGCGCGAATCCACCAACTTCATCGAACGCCAACAGATGGCGCTGGCGTATCGGATACAACTCGTCTCCGACATATAAATAATAATCAATGTTTGTATGTCCTCTATGCGTTCCTAAACCATTGATCAGATTGTGGTGAAACTTGGTAGGGTATTCTGAGGAAACCCGCGAGGGTATCTGGCCCAAACCAAAAACACTTTTTTATTTCACGGTGGCATTGTAATGCATACAGCTAGTAAAATATAAAAATAATATTTGAAATGGCAACATTCCGTTACAAGTATAACACTCGGAGTAGCTAGAGCAGTGGTGGCCCAGTGATAACGGCGGCGACTTACGACTTGTAAGTCGTTACGGCTTTACTTTGTGTAAAAGTACATTACTTACCAAGGGCTGTTTAAGAAAGAAAGCCCGAAATCGCAGGTATTAGTGACCCGAGCCGCAGGCGAGGGTTGTAAATATGCGATAGAGGGCTTTCTTTTTTACTGCCCATGGTGAGTACACAATTTTACGTCTTCACATGGCCACAATGCGAGTTTTACTGTACGCGTAGCGTGCGGTAAAACTCACATTATGGCCAGGTGTGACGTAAATTATTTTATCACCACTGCTGTCAAAACGGTGAAGGAAAACATCTCGTGACGAAACCGACATGTCCTAGAACCAAAAATTTTAAGACATGTGTTTAGTGTTGAGTGCGGGTGGATGTCACATGTCTTCCTCATGCCTCCTCTCATTATGCATACTCGGCAATAATGTAGTGAGAATTTTCGGAATTGGATCTGTAGTTCTGACGATTATCCCCTATATAAGGTGTATCTATTCATACACGAAATATTTTAAGAGAAACATCTATAGGTGATAAAATAGCCATAGCAGCGAAAAATTATTTTTTATCTAAGTGTTTTATATTTTTACATAATTATTAGGTATAATTTTAAAATTGCTTGAGACATTTTGCAAAAAAACCTTTATTTACTTCTATTTTATGAATGACCCGCCCGGACGCGGCAACGGTGGCGGCGCGAGCGCAGTGCCTTTTGATAATTAATCATCATATCAAGTAAAGTTAAATTATTTTTTTTTTTAATAATATACTCAGATTAAAAATTAAAAAAAAAAACCTTTTTTTTTTAATGTACAAAAAGTAGATCGCAGAGTTTAAAATAATACACTAAGAACCAAAAAACAAAGCTTCTGCCTTTGATGGTTTATACATGGCTAGTGAGTTCGAAACAAAAATATATCTAATACTAGCTTTTGCCCGCGGCTCCGCCCGCGTGGATGTCGGTTATAGCGTAAAAAAGTAGCCTATGTCTTTCTCCATATCCCAGGACTCTCTGCCAAATTTCATGACGTCAGTAAAGTAACTCTGTCTGTCTGTCTGTCTATCTGTATGTTACGTTTTCACGCCTAAACCGCTGAACCGATGGTTTAGGCGTGAAAACGTAACATACAGATAGACAGACAGACAGACAGAGTTACTTTAACATTTATAATATTAGTATGGATAGGTACATACACCAAAAAAAAAAAAAAACTTTCTACCACATCTAGGGTTACCAGATAGAAAATTTAAAAGTCCGGAGAAAAAACCTGATTTCCATTGAAAAAACCTGAGATTTTCTCGAAATTGCGAATTTTCTCGTAAAATTAATTTGCACCAGGATCACTGAAATGATACGAAACATTGATATGTTTCATTTGGATCATCAGCTCAAAGGATATAAAATAAAGAATGTTACGTACACGACAACTGTTAGTGAAAACATTATATGCAAAAAACTACCTTATAATATTTGATATATAAGCGCCTCAATGGTCATTTTTACGTGAATGGATAACGACAGCAAAAAAAACTGAGAGTATGAGTGATACACAATGTAACGGAAAGCACCATAATTCGAGCTTAAAATGAATTATATATGTCGTCAAATCATTGAAATGTATCGATTGTTCCGTGGAGACGAATATTCTAATATAAATTGCTTAAATAGCTTTATATACTAAAGAAAATGATCAATATCTCAGAACTGTAAAGAGATAGCGTAATTTGAACACTGCCATTAGCTTAGTTGGAGCATTTACCCCCTAATTACCTATTTTATATAACAGTATATACCCCCGGGGTACCGATTAAAGTAAAATCCATTGTGTCGGAAAGTAAACAGTGTTATGTACCATTTTCATACTGCGTAGAACCACGTCTCCCGTACCCCTCCTACGTCTAAGGAGAGCTAACTGCGCAATACCCCGCAGACACCCGTTCCCCTTCAACACCCCCTCATCAGGTAGGAATGTTTGTAACTGGTGAGTTTCATTAAATATACGACCAAGAGTCACCCGCAACTTGTGATCATGGGTAAAACCTATAAAGGGAACTCGAGCAAGTTGATTTTTGTAGTACATTGGTAGTACATCAGTAATACATCAAGTAAATCTCTCAGTAGCAATAATCTCTCCGTACGATTCAGTTGCTCTCCACATATATTCGAGAATTAGTCGCTCCGCGCTTAGATAGTTTTAATAAAGTCAGTTTAAGTTAGCCAATAATTTCAGTTTAAGGTAGTTTCTAGATATTCTATTAGTTCGTAAGTGCTGATTTATATATTGTGACTCTATTTTTGTTGACTGTAATTATCGTGTGTTATTTTATTGATTATACAAGTGTTAATCTGACAGTGTGTTTTTTCACTGGTTACGAGTAAGTGCGTTGGTAACCTTTCGACACCCCCGCCTACAACACCTGACCCCTCTGACAATCTTATATTTTGGTCCTTACGAGCCGGATAAGGTTTACAAGTAACCATGAGTCAGAGGAGCACCATCACCACACGCAGCAGGCTGCGAAAGCTGGCTGAAGAGCAGAGCGCACGCAGAATTGATGACCCAGTATCGGACTCCGGGTTGCAGTCTGAAAGGGCACCGGGTTCACCGTCTGTCGCACCGACCATGGCGTCAACGTCTGCCCTCAACATCCCCCTGACGGGTGGTCGAGTAATCGACTACAGTGCTGGAAGTACGTCAGAGGGACCCCAGGGAGGACAGGCAGTAGCAAGAGGTCGCCATACGTCGCCGCGAAGCAGAACGTCATCAAAAGCTAGCCGCAAGAGCGTCGAGTATATCAGGAAACGCATAGAGTATGAAGCTGAAAAGGAGCTAGTACAGCTGAAAGAAAACCTTCTCAAGAAAAGGATGGAAGCTGATATTGCAGAGATAGAAGCAGCTGCCGAGAGTGACGACTCAAATACGGAAGCAGGGACGGCACAGCGCGTAGAGCAGTGGATAGACACAACGCCTCAGGTAACGCAACAACAAACAGTGTTGCACCAGTCAGGCCCAGTGTTGTGTCAATCGGATGCAGTGTTGTGTACCCCGTCAGCAGCGCGCGCGCCTACGGAAATGGCCGCGCCCCGTAACCCACCCGTGAGTCAAAGGCAGCTCAATGTAAGTACGCTTGAAAGTAATACAAATGTATACCGTGATAATGTGTCGCATGTAATAGGTCCGTCTGTGTCAGTACCGTTTTCGAATCTAACGGTACCTATGGCCCAGACGCATACGCCAGTGTCTCAGGATAGAGTAACGTTCCATTTACCTGACAGGTATCCCGTCTTTACCACCCCGGTCGCAAGTGTACCTCGAGTTTCGATACCCGAGTCGGATACACGGCGGCAGAAGAATTACGGGGCGGATGATAAAGAAAGACGAAGGGAAATGTCGGGCGATAGGTACAGCAAGATAGACAGATTGGCAGAGGCTATTACTAGTATGTCGCGACCGCGTCCGGTACCTAGACAGGCGTACGAGCTACCCCATTTTAGCGGTGACCCAGCTGAATGGATTTCTTATAAGAATATGTATTGGGACACAGCCGAACAGTATAATTTCAGAACGCATGAAAACTTAGCCCGGCTTAAGACGTCATTGCATGGCGACGCGAAGACCTCAGTTGAGGACCTATTACGGTCAGGTACAGATCCTTCCGAAATAATGCGAGCACTAGATGAGGAGTTCGGTCATCCGACGTTAATATTACAAAGTGCACTCAAGAAAATTAGGGATCTACCTAGGATAACTGAGAGTGGCCGTGAGTTAAGGCGGTTCACGTCTACAATAAGGAATGTTGTGTCCCTACTTAAAAACATTAGAGCCGACGGGTATATAAATAATCCGCAATTAGTTAGTGAGATAGTTAACAAATTAACTCCAATACAGCGCGCGCAATACGGCGATTTTGCTATGGGTATAGATAGCTCACAGGGGGTGGACCTAAGAGTGTCACCGGACCTAGAATTAATGTCACACTTCTTAAAACATTTAACTCGCTCGACTTCATATTACGTTCAAGCCAGTATGTTCGAAGCTAGTCCAGCCAAGCCACCTGTGAGGCAACAAAAGCAAGCCGCGCGCTCAAGTAATAATAAAGTACCGCCGGCTCAGCGGGTACATACGCATAGTGACGAGTCTAGTGTACCTAAAGAATGCCTAATTTGCAAAAAGGAACATGCCATTGAACACTGCGACGCATTCGGTAAATTAAGCGTGCAACAACGATGGGACATTATTAAAGAGAAAAATACATGTTTCAAATGTTTAGTTAGTAAACACCCTAAGAGGTTTTGCCGCGCCAAAAGGTGCGAGAAATGTGGCTACAGCCATCATATTTTATTGCATGCAGATAAACAGAACAAAGACAGCAATAAACCAGAGGCCGGCAAAACAGTTAGTGAAAAAACGGAAAGCGTCACTAACATAGGGGAATGGCGAGCTACGGCTCTATTAAAAATAATTCCAATTGGAATAACCAATGACAATGGAACGCATCATAAATGTTACGCGCTACTAGACGACGGGGCAACAGTATCACTGATCGACAGTGCTATAGCTTCAGACCTAGCGGGCCCCCGCATACCTCTTACATTAAAAACAGCGGGTGGCTACGGAGTCACTGATTTAACTTCGCGAGCGGTACAAGCACGGATCACAGGGCCAAACGGACAACAACATGAAATCAAATGCCGTACCATGGTCAACATGAATTTGCCAATACAAACTGTGTCCGCTGCTATGCTGAACGATAACGCTCACCTTCGTGACTTGGGTTGCGTGGAGATGAGGGGCGCTAAGCCGATGTTGTTGCTTGGGCAGGATAACTGGCAGCTTTTGGTCAGTCAGGACATCCGACATGGACGATCCGGTAAACCAGTTGCCTCCCTCACGAAGCTAGGTTGGGTCGTACACGGACCATTCGATAGTGCTAACGATGTTAACGATCAGTCAGTAAATTTTGTGACAGTTCCCCTGCCTGATCTGCATGACCTAGTCAAAGCTCAGTTCGAGCTAGAAGCTATAGGTATTTCGCAAAACGCTCGTAAAAATAAAAAGGATGACAGAGCGTTAGAAATCCTAGATAATACTAGCCGTCGCATACCTAATAGTTCACAATGGGAAGTAGGGCTATTATGGAAACATGATGATGTGGAATTGCCTAATAATTATAATCAGGCCCGGCAACGGTTATACGGAATAGAAAGGCGCGTGCGAAAAGACGCCGTCTTCGCTGAGGCGTATAATAAGCAAATAGATAGACTGCTAGAAGAGGGCTATGCGAGAGAGGTGGAGGGGAGTTTGGATAGCTCACCTATATGGTATCTGCCACATTTTGGCGTGGTAAATATCAACAAGCCAGGAAAGCTCCGTTTAGTCTTCGATGCGGCCGCCACGTCTCACGGAACATGCTTAAATGATAACCTTTTGACCGGTCCTGACCTGCTGAATTCATTGCTTGGTATATTGATGAAATTTCGTATAGGTCCCATAGCCTTTTCAGGAGACATCGCGGACATGTTTATGAGAATTAGGATAAGGACTGAGGATCAAGGCGCGCAGTTATTTTTATGGAGAGACGCGGATCAGTCCATTGAACCAAAGGTATTCGCGATGAATTCCATGATCTTTGGGGCAACCTCATCACCTACCACGGCGATATATATACTCAACAAAAACGCCAGTGAGTTTGGTGATCGATACCCAGAAGCAGTGGAGGCCATAAAGGCCAAACATTACATGGACGATTATTTAGATAGTGTCTGTACCGAGGACCAGGCGAATAAACTGATAGAAGAGGTGACCCTGATACATGCCTCTGGTGGATTTGTAATACGGGGGTGGGTCACCAATTCATCAGGACTAAGGCATAGATTAAAATTAGACATGCCGGAAAGGGTAGCCCTCGAAAAAGGTGCAGGTACAGTCGAGAGAACTTTGGGGCTAATATGGGCACCGAAAGATGACGAATTAGGATTCGATCTATCCTTCAAACGACTACCAGAAACCATTATAAACGGTAGCGTGGTGCCCACGAAACGACAGTTTTTGAGCATGATTATGTCCATATATGACCCACTGGGTTTTTTGTATCCCTGCGTTATCCAGTCAAGAATACTAATGCAGAAAATCTGGAAATCAGGGATCCAGTGGGACGAACCCCTACAGGATAAGGATGCGAAAGTATGGTTCACTTGGCTTAATAATCTAAGTAAATTAAAAGAAGTCAAAATACCAAGGTGGTACGGGCTAAGCCTCGACAATTTAGAACTACATGTGTTCGGGGATGCTAGCGAATTAGCCTACGCCGCAGTCGCTTATCTAGTAGGTCATGACGCCGGAGGAAATAGGAAGGCTGTCATGGTAATAGGGAAAGCGCGTGTAGCACCTCAAAAGGTGATATCTATCCCTAGGCTCGAGCTACAAGCGGCCTTGTTAGCCTGCCGACTAGCAGACACGGCCGAGAAAGAGCTAGGGCTATCAATAAAACGTAAATTTTACTGGACAGACAGTAAAACGGTTCTTAGATGGATAAACTCTGACGCCCATGAGTTTCAGAGATTCGTATCACATAGACTAGCCGAGATTGATAAATTATCGGACCGAGGCAATTGGCGCTGGGTGCCATCGGAGGATAACCCTGCTGACAGAGCGACCAGATTGTCTTGGCCCGATAACCATGCGGTGTGGCTTTCTGGCCCCCCTTTTCTATGTGATCCACAAGAGCGGTGGCCGGTGTGTCATGAGGCTGAAGCGGCGGAAGCGGACCTCGAGCGCATTCAGCGGGTCCACGCTACATCAGCGCCGATGGCGCCACTCCTTCTCTACGAGCGCTATTCTTCGTGGACGCGCATACAGCGCGTTATGTCACGCGTGCTAATATTCATCGGCCGATGTCGTAAGCATCGGTCAACAGCAGAGCTACAGCGTCCCGACCTGGAAGAAGCTCACAACTGCCTTATGCGGTTGTGCCAAGAAGACAGCTTCCGGGATGAGCGGGCCGCCATACTAGAAGGCCTGCCCGTCCCCAACAACAGCAGCATCAAGGCCCTAGACCCGATGATAACCGAGGACGGCTTGCTTCGGGTGAGGGGACGCCTGAGTGCCTGCGAGGTGCTCACCTTCGGGGAAAGGCACCCGATAATATTAGAGGGACGCCACCCTCTAACGCGAAAGTTGATCGCATTTTACCATGGGATAGCTTTACACGCCAACCATGAGACCGTCGTCAACAACCTTCGTGAAAAGTACTGGATCACAAGGGTAAGAACCTCAGTAAAAGCGGTGGTTGCCCAGTGTCAATTATGTCGTGTTTCCAGAGCTAAACCAGCCCCGCCCAAGATGGGCGATCTTCCGCTGGCGAGAGTCGAGACCTCGCGACGAGCCTTCGTCCGAGTGGGCGTCGACTACTTCGGCCCGATGGAGGTAGCAATTGGGCGGCGCCGCGAAAAGCGGTGGGGTGCCTTGTTCACCTGCCTCACCACACGCGCCGTCCACCTCGAGTTGGCCGCCTCATTGAGCGCCGACTCCGCCATACTAGCCTTGCGGCGCCTTATTGCGCGCCGCGGGCAACCAGCGCATGTGTACTCAGATCAGGGTACCAATTTCATTGGAGCCAACACCGAACTACGAGCAGCCCTGAAGGACCTTAACCACGGTCTAGTCAGGGCCGAAGCCATCAACCGAGGCATCGAGTGGCACTTCAATCCCCCGGCAGCCCCACACATGGGCGGCTGCTGGGAGCGCCTGGTGCGTTCTATAAAAAACGCACTCCGAAGCACGCTCAAGGAACGTGCTCCCCGAGAGGAGGTGTTGTATACCCTCCTCACCGAGGCCGAGCTGATTGTAAACAGCCGGCCTCTAACTTATGTCTACGACGACCACGACCAGCCTGTGGTCCTGACACCTAATCATCTATCTACTCCTGGGCACTGCGTCCGGGAGTACTCCGTTCCTGGCGGGAGACTTCGAGGACGTCGATTCGCGCCGGCAATGGCGGCGCGTGAACGCGCTCGCCAACATGTTCTGGCGGCGCTGGCTACGAGAGTACCTCCCAACGCTGCAACGTCGTGACAAATGGATTAACAACGTACCCAATGTGCGAGTCAACGACGTAGTTGTGATTATAGACAATAATAAGGACAGGAATGTATGGACAAAAGGTGTAATTAAGAATGTATATTACGGCAATGACGGTATTGTTCGTGTAGTCGACATTAGGACGTTAAATGGGGTCCTGCGTCGGCCCGTAGCAAAGATTATCGTGCTTCCCACCGACCAAATATGATGTAATGCGGTTGAACCCTTTTACAGGGGGTGGAATGTAACGGAAAGCACCATAATTCGAGCTTAAAATGAATTATATATGTCGTCAAATCATTGAAATGTATCGATTGTTCCGTGGAGACGAATATTCTAATATAAATTGCTTAAATAGCTTTATATACTAAAGAAAATGATCAATATCTCAGAACTGTAAAGAGATAGCGTAATTTGAACACTGCCATTAGCTTAGTTGGAGCATTTACCCCCTAATTACCTATTTTATATAACAGTATATACCCCCGGGGTACCGATTAAAGTAAAATCCATTGTGTCGGAAAGTAAACAGTGTTATGTACCATTTTCATACTGCGTAGAACCACGTCTCCCGTACCCCTCCTACGTCTAAGGAGAGCTAACTGCGCAATACCCCGCAGACACCCGTTCCCCTTCAACACCCCCTCATCAGGTAGGAATGTTTGTAACTGGTGAGTTTCATTAAATATACGACCAAGAGTCACCCGCAACTTGTGATCATGGGTAAAACCTATAAAGGGAACTCGAGCAAGTTGATTTTTGTAGTACATTGGTAGTACATCAGTAATACATCAAGTAAATCTCTCAATAGCAATAATCTCTCCGTACGATTCAGTTGCTCTCCACATATATTCGAGAATTAGTCGCTCCGCGCTTAAATAGTATTTAAAAGTCAGTTTAAGTTAGTTTATAATTTCAGTTTAAGATAGTTTCTATATATTCTATTAGTTCGTAAGTGCTGATTTATATATTGTGATTCTATTTTTGTGACTGTAATTATCGTGTGTTATTTTATTGATTATACAAGTGTTAATCTGACAGTGTGGTTTTTCACTGGTTACGAGTAAGTGCGTTGGTAACCTTTCGACACCCCCGCCTACAACACCTGACTCCCCGAATATCTTACACACAATGTCATTTGGTACCTTTTTCTGATATGTAATGTGTCACCCGCTCATAGTAGTAAAGTAACTCAGTGTATCGTAGTCCTCTCTCGCTCACTGCTCAGTCGCCTCAAATCTACTCTATTTCTCTATTTAATTGAAAATTCTAAAAATCCTGAGATTTCCTGAGATTTCCAAAATCCGGCCGCAATCCTGAGAAGAGCCTAAAATCCTGAGATCTCAGGACAAATCCTGAGATATGGTAACCCTACTCACATCAGATTAAAAGGTCACACCTTTTTTACTTATTGACTTTTGGCATTAATTAATTAAAGGGTAAGGGCAATCGTCACTAAAAATACCGATAGTCGATTACGCCCCAATTTTCCCAGCCATTTAATTTTTTAATTCCCCTGTCACGAGAAATATTTTGACTGGGGAAGTAATAACGGATAGGATAAGTTAATATCGGTGAAGGGAAACATCGGGAGGAAACGGGATGTCCTAGAACCAAAAGTTCGAAGACATGTGACGTCTACCAACCCGCACTGAGCCCGCGTGGTGGACTCAGTCCCTCTCGCCGAGAAGAGGACTCTGTCTCAGCAGTGTGAATATAATATTGGCTGATTATACTAATATCAAAGACTGAACACCAAGTACAACTTTCGTACCAACAATGCTGTCTACCCATCCAAGGATATTTTTAAAATAGCTTTTTAAAAACTAGCTCAGCCACTTTTCAAGCTGCATCGCAAATCCGAGTCACAACCCTTTCATATATCACGTTATATCCAGCTTTAACCGACTTTGGCGAGGGAATAAATGAGTTTAGCCATTATATGGACTTTGTTTACATTTTTGTGTTTATATCTAGACAGTAAGTTAGTGATGGATGTTAAAACTACGCGAATATTGTAACAGAAAGGGGTTTATTTATAAACGTTGCTTAAAGTTAAGTAATGATTAGCGACTGTTTAACCATACATTTTTGACGTTTGGACGTCACTTAACTTTAAGCAACGTTTATGAATAAACTCCAAAAAGGCGGGAAAGCGGCGATTTGATCTTCAGTTGTTTTGTTTAGTGCTAATTATTTACGCATATTTGTATAAAATGAGTTCACCAGATTTAGATAGTTATGTATTTTGTTTAAATAATCATGTTTTTATTTACTTTCCTCATAGTCGAAATGAAAAGCAGAGTGTTTACCTCGGGTGAAATAACCTACTTAGGCACTCTTGGAGCCCCCGCTACGCTCGTGCGACAAACCATCTCGTGCCGAAATAGGTCCCTTTCATCCCTTGTATAATAATGTACTATTACAAAAAAGTTAGAGTCAAGATATTATAGTTATAATAAAAGTCTGAAATTAAGTATAAGCAGAACCTATAAAATAATATGAAAAAAGGAGGGGAAGAATCATAATGCATCAGAAAATTCTTCCGCATCGCTGTCAATAGAAGAAGTGCCTAAAAGGCTGGCAGCATTGCCACGTTGTATGGCAATGCTAATTCTTGGGCCAAGAAATAAGCCAGCCCTCTGGTCACGTGAAGAATCGACTAACCGCTTGGCGATATCTTGAAAAACCAAATGGGCACTCGGACCCCATGGCCCTATTGTTTCAACCTCAAACAACGGCTCGAACATATAACTCTCAATATGGAATATAGGTAATACACTTTTTAACAAACAAATCAATCCTAGGTTTCACATATAGATCACAACTGTTAAAGAAGAATTATGTTATAAAACTAGAATACAGGAGCCCTTTGTGAAACAAACGCAGTCAGTCATTGTGTCTTCTTCTATAGTATACATAGTGCCAGTGTACAGGGGTTATTAAAAACTGTCAAATAAAGTTTTATTTGTACTGGAAGTTTATTTTAAAATCTGTAGAATTTACTGGTTCTCCTTTTAGCGATTCTAAAACTCTCTAGAATTTGCAGGGTCTTGAATTGCTAATGATGCCAAGATAAATTGATAACTCGTCATTGTACAGCCAGGGAATTTGACTGACAATAATAGTTGATAGATAATAATTTATCGTGTTGTAAAAGGATTTCGCTAGCGTCACCGCGAGTGCCCCTGGCGCTCCTAGTAGTAAGCCCATGCCAGAAAAAGCGCTGAATAGGGCTGATAATGATGATGGTTACGTGACGGTGCAAAGGAGGAAACGCCGTTCGCGAACGAACAAGAACCGCTGCGGCAAAGCTCCTCCGGAGCCCGAAGTGAGTCTGCGTGCCGCAAAGCCGAACACACCGGTGTACATCTCCCGCCTGCACTACACCACTAAGGCGGAGGACGTCGTGGAGTACGTGCGCCAAAGGACAACGAACACGCCGAGGGTGCAGTTACTGGGATCGCACCAGAACGTCAACGTCAAGACGTTCATCGTGCGTGTTCTAAATCTGTATCTGCCCATCGTCATGGTAGAAGACTTTTGACGGAACACCACGTCACTTCATGAAATCATGACTGACATAGAACGAATTGAATTTGCGGCCAAATTAAGTTCATAGTCAAATTGTTTATCAATCAAGTTCCTTAACTTCACAAACGTTTAATGATGTCATAACATATGTAATATTGATGATACTATAACAGTGTACAGGTATCACATGACATTCCAACATAGGACTCGTTATCAATGTAGAATTATTATTTGTAGGAAATGGCATTATAAAATAATTTACAACATTTTTCTTAAAATCACATTGCCATTTCCTCTGCATATATATCCTTACAGTGGTAATTTATCTCGCCGACTTGTGAACGGGTGAGATAATCATATTTATCATATATTCGCTCAGAAGCCCTTTGTGAAACAAACGCAGCCAGTCATCGTGTCTCCTCTCATAACGTCGCATTATTAAAAACTGTCGAACAAAGGTTTAGTTGTACTGGAAGTCTGTTTTAGAATTTTAGAAGAATATATGCTAATATGCGACGATCTCCGCAGGGTGGCTGGTAGCAGCTGGATGAGAGTTGCCGAGAATCGAGCTGAATGGCGTGCAATTGGAGAGGCCTATGTCCAACAGTGGACTGCTATAGGCTGATGATGATGATGATGAAATGCTAATATATAACTCTTCAAATATTTTTTTAAAATAAAATCAATCGTTTATTTGCTAGCAAGTAGGCACATGAATAAAGGTGTTTACAAAATTTGCTGATCCGTGTACAATCTACCTTAAATTAGGCATGCAAAAATTGAAAATAAATATTAAAAAAACATGTCAGTCAAATTAAAATTGACAAAAAAAGGGAAAAAAAACTTTTCATTGTACACTACCTCGAAATAAAATGCAACATAGGGAGAAATAAAGACACCAATTAACCAATCAGAGGTCAATTAATAGATAATCGTTATCTATTAATTCATTCGTGTGTTGAGCGAATTAAACGAATTATCCGACATAATTTCGCTAATGATTCTGTTCTGTCTCATGTGTTAGGGGGTGAGCTTAATACTAAACTTTAGCCTAAGTAATAGTACATTACTTACCAAGGGCTGTAAAAGAAAGAAAGCCCGAAATCGCAGGTATTTGTGACCCGAGCCGCAGGTGAGGGTTTTAAATATGCGATAGAGGGCTTTCTTTTTTACTGCCCGTGGTGAGTACACAATTTTACGTCTTCACCTGGCCACAGTACGAGTTTTACTGTACGCGTAGCGTGCGGTAAAACTCACATTATGGCCAGGTGTGACGTAAAGAAAATTATTTAACCCAACCACTTTTCTTTTCTTTTCTCTTTATCCCGGGCAAGAGAAACTGCACTAGCTAAAACTGGATAACAGAACCAGTAAATAAAAACTGGTCAAGTGCGTGTCGGACCACCCACAATGAAGGGTTCCGTAGTTGGTATTAACTTATCCCATGAACAAACTTAACATTGTAGTTGAAAAACATGTTCTTCCATACGGCACGTATGGGAAAACATGTTTTTCAACTGTTTTGTTTTTGTTTTGTTGTTTTTTTAAAAAACGTTGGCCCATACTAGGAATTTCTCCTGTATCGTGGAAGCGTTTACAAACATTGAAACTCACATACACAAACAGCCCGATCCGGAACAACTACTTGTAGATCATACAAATATTTGTTCCGTGCGGGAATCGAACACGCAGCGCAGCAGTCAATCGCTTAACCACTGCGCCAACCGTGCCAATGCAAATGCAAATGCAAATGTAAGGTAGTCGACTATTACTCGGTAACTTGTAGAGCCTACTTAGCTGTGATAAAATTCCTTTTATTTTGGTTATATATATACTACTGCTGTGATTTTTTTTACATATCCAAGTACAACCATTTAGCTGGCAGGGGAGGGGACATTTGACTCTAACAAAAATTAGCATTTCTAAGCTTAATATTACGCAAATGGATCCCTGAATCGAAAAATGGTTTTCACAACCCACCCACTATTTTTAAACGGCCTATCCAACGATACCCCACACCATGGGATAGACGAAAAAAAAATATTACCATCCCCACTTTACGGGTAAAGGAAGTACCCTAAAAATAAAAACCAGCGTGATTAATGTGTATATTGTGTATACCCATGCCAAATTACGGCTTTCTAGTAGTAAGGGTCTCCGAGCTAAGCTGCGGACAGACAAACAGACAGACGGACATGGCGAAACTATAGGGATTCCTTGTTCACTACGGAACCCTAAACAGATCTTTTAATACAATTCCTTTCCAGTAATATTTTACATCACCGACGTCCATGTTAAGCCATTTTTCAAGCCATTCACTAAAAGCATTCTTTGTTTCGCGAGAACTTTAAAACTGTACCATGGAGGTTAAATTTTATGTTCGTTCATTTACATGCTACTATTGTAGTCCTTGATTAAAACATTCCACAGTTTTCCCTTTTAATGTGTGTTAGTTGACTTTGTTATAGTTTGATGGCTTTGTTAGAAAGTTTTACTTAAGGCGGTATGATCTGACAGAGACCGCGCTTACTGGTTTATTTTTATTTTTTTATTTATTCAGTTTCGGACAACAAGATAGTCCATCTTGTTAATGAAAAATACCTTATAACTAATGTTATTAATACAAAACACACAATCAACAACACAACACCGGCAACACATAACGAATTAAATGTCCGAGGTAGGTTCAGCTACCTAGTTGACCATCCTCCCCAGACAATGCCTTAGAACAGTGGAACAGTAAGGACTCTCCGCCACTAATTTTAGGATACTATTGTTACTGATCGGCGTTCGATCCATCAGTGTAGCAACTTTTTTGCGTATAACTTCGTGGAAATCGTCAGTTCAGTTTGGGCAGTCCTAATAGCATTATATTGGACGCGTAAGGCATCTATGATATTTTTGAATCCATAAGAAAATAAAAAACAGTGTTACAAAATTCAGAAAGACAAAAAAAACTTATTTAAGGATCTGGTTTATATGCAATCGCTTTAAATAAAACGATTAGATTAACTTTGAAGATAGAAAAACAAAAAAGGTTCCCCTTTTCGTAATGTTTAATCAATCTCATAGCTACAAAACAGACGTTTTATTGTTATTTTTTATATAAATGAAAAGGTAGTAAGATTGTTTAGCAAAAATACATAAAAAAGCAAATACATAATAAAACCATAACACAAAAATAAAATATGAAAGCTAACAAAGACATTTATGCTTTTTAGGAATAACCTGTACCAACTCAAAAACATTCCTCCACCACTTCTGTTCTAAGGACGGACCGGACGGTCAGATTGGTCACCGATGTTCGCTCGTTAGTAATAGATAACTGTTATTATTTCGCTTACACCCTCGTTATATTTTTGTTATATGTTATGTTGAGCAACTAACTACCTTCTTATGTTATTTAAATTATGTAGTCGATGCTTTTGGTGCGCGGAGAAACTCTAATGAGTTTATGTTGGCACCAACTTAAATGTATACAATGTATGTAAACTACTAAATGAATAAATAAAAAAACAAAAAAAAAAAACTACCAAATTCGCGAGCCTACTTCAGTCGGATCGAACATAGCGATCATACCGCTTTAAAAGTGGTTATATTGTTCCTTTAGATGCAAGAACAGGTTTTTCTCGCATCCAGCGGATTCGTGCGGCCTTCACTGCTTCATAGGTCCACCTTGTGGATCCGCTGGTTGCGAGAAGCACAGAAATGGTCGAAGTGGCGATGTTTGGGGGAGGCCTATGTGCAGCAGTGGACGTCTTTCGACTGAAAATTATGATGATGAAGAGGTTCCTATACCTAATTAACTTTTTTGCCCCAGGTGTTCTTACACTGGATTAGTTTAGGTTAGTCTATAAGTTGGGGGCCTAGGCCGAGATCTTTAAACGTTACCTAGCACGTACTGAGGCTAAGAATTATTCCTGTCACTGTCGCACAGCTGTCAAACTACAAGTGCAAGATAGAAAAAGGAACATGTCTTATTCAAAGTACGTATTAAGGCGACGATAACCGACTTTTAATGATTTTATGCTGAACATCACGTCTAAACAAGTAGTGTTAATGATTTGAAAAAAATATATGTTAAATTAGATCATTTTCTTAATAACTTAATATGTGAATATTTTAGATTATGTTTATATTACATAGTGGAATTAATTTGCAAAGTTCTGTCTAACGCGGATAAAAAACTGAGAATCACGCGTCATCATCATCATCATCATCAGCCTATAGCAGTCCACTGCTGGACATAGGCCTCTCCAATTGCACGCCATTCAGCTCGATTCTCGGCAACTCTCATCCAGCTGCTACCAGCCACCCTGCGAAGATCGTCGCTCCACCTAGCCTGAGGGCGTCCTACCTTACGATTGCCAATTCGCGGTCTCCACTCAAGAACACGTCTACCCCAACGGTCATCGGTTCTACGGCTAATATGGCCGGCCCATTGCCACTTCAGCTTGCTTATTCTGTGAGCTATGTCGACAACTTTGGTTCTCTGCCGAATCACCTCGTTCCGGATTCGATCTCTCAGAGAAACTCCAAGCATAGCCCGTTCCATAGCTCGCTGAGCGACCTTGAATTTATGGACCAGCCGTACCGTGAGTGTCCACGTTTCGGCTCCGTAAGTCATAACAGGCAGGACGCCCTATCAAGCGTATTTTGCTGAAACTGGCACCATTTTAAAGATAATTTAATTATTGATCTTTTAGTATACATGTTTTATTAAAATACTTTTTGCTTTATTTGTAATAAATTATTAATGTGTTTTATTCGGGACAGCGCTCCTGGATGGGCGAGTCCTATTACTGGCTGGATGTACGATGCGTTGTTCGAGCTCAGTACATAACACGAAAGCTAACCACTCAAGGTTATTGGCATATATCTGGGCCTTAAGAGCCAACTAGTCGCGGGTTCGAACTCACTGGTGGGCGTGGCCAAAAAGCGCGCTGTCTCATCTAGCATCGTGTCCGTCATCGTGTGTTGAGTGAAATGCACGATAATTCATAGTAAACCGCGCGCGTAAAAATTATGAGAAGTCCATTGGAAGGTTGAGTTTTATGAAAAAACTACTGGATAAATCAATTACATATGTATAAAATTTATTGAAATCTTCGATAATTGAGCTTTGTCGGAGCGGACTTTGTGTTGGAGATTTTACACTTCTTTTATTACTTATTTACGCCCAAAGTTGCGTTAAAATTAGCAGGAAAAACGAATCAAACGAAGGCTTTTTATTTTAATATTCTGTTTCCATACAGACAAAACTAATAATAATCAGAAAAAATGATGTCATGTTAAACTTTGGATGTACAATGTCAAACAGTGGAGTAATACCCCCCCCGAAAGTATGTAAAAAGTATTGACTAGTTTCATCTTAAGTAAAGTTTTTAGTTATCGGCCTCATGCCCAAATACTCAAACGTCACTTAACTTTAAGACGTTCTTATAAGTGTTTCTGTCGCTACAAAACGGTTTAAAGTGACAGAGACAGCATTAGATTGATTGGTGATTTTTTTCACGTCAACGCCGGCTGTCGCTGAAAACCAGCGCTGGGGCTCTGTCTCGCATAGGGTCGCAGCATTATGCTGAGCGATGGCCGTTTTGCGTGGATGTGACGCATATTTACCCCAAACAGTTTTTTTTTTTTGTGTTGTGTTCTTTTTTTTTTGCGTCATGTTTACCGCAAATAAACGTTTTTTCTTTCTTTCTTTCTTTTTTTTTTATTAGACTTAACAACGACTTAAAATTGAATTGCGTTTGAGTATTCAGCAGTTAGACTATCACGAACCAGCTCAGCTGCCAATAAAAGACTGCGCAACGGCGTAGCTGATCGCAACGCTACGCTTGCTACGCTGGTGTAATAAATAATTTACTGAACATGGAACGATATGAAATACATTTCGTCAATTTCAATACTTACGTCAACATAAAGCGGATTCCTTAGCAGGTAAACCCCAATTCGAAATGTATGCGTATCTTAATTTATTTACACTTCACTTTAGATTTGAAATTCTGGTCCGTTCTAAAATTGGTTAACTACGAAATTATTAAAATTTCTGACAGAAGCTTTCAAAGAATTGCGCACAATGAAACAAACTATTTAAAATTCATGAAACGAGCCACTTCTGTGATTCTCGGAGAAACTAAAAATGTATGAAGTTAGTTGCGAAATTTTATTCTTATTTGAAGTAGTTTAAAATCTTGTGTTTGAACAAGTTGGGCATTCAATAATGTATGTTACAACTGTGTAATAATTAATTTTTCAGGAATGGAACAGCAAAAACAGTGGAAACATTATTTTATTTACCTATGCTTAACGTGGCTTTTTGGAGGAAAGCTGGACCCAAAATTGCTAGTTTAGATATTTTCGAGGTCAGATTGTTACTTTCAGTACCTACACTTTATTTTTTTGTGTAATCTTTTTCAAATGTAACCCTATTCATTAAATTCGCAATAAAACGAGTTTCGTGTTAGTTAATTAAATAGCTTTTGAGTAAAGTAAACAGGAAAATTCTTGAAATAATCCCTAAAATGAAATTAAAAATATCCGGCAACGAAAGGAGAATCTAGCTTTGAGCACTGAATTTCGACAGTTAATTGTTTCGACACGGTCCCAATTTCAAAAAACAATAGTTCGACTACTCATAGCTTCGACAGAACATAATATTCGACTAGCATTAGTCCGACAGAACGTGTTTCGACAACACACACACCTTCGAATAACACTATTTCGACAGAAGCCTTCTTCGTAATATATGCATTTGTTCGGCGGATCTCTATTTCGACATAATACTACTCTGAAATGTAACAATAATTATTGAATTTCGCTTTATGGTTTTAGGTACAAAATAAAAACATAAATAATAATCAATTATATTTTTAATTATAACCTGTAACAAAATACACTCTCTGAGCACAAAGTCCTAAGTCATCCTCATAACTTTAATAGTACATTACTTACCAAGGGCTGTAAAAGAAAGAAAGCCCGAAATCGCAGGTATTTGTGACCCGAGCCGAAGGCGAGGGTTGTAGTGGTGCAGACGTAAAATTGTGTACTCACAACGTACACAATTTAAATCGGACAAAGACCTTAGGACTAAAGGTGACCGAAACTGTAGTACTTAATTAAAGTGATTACAAAAAGGATAATGTTTTGTGCTTGGATTGTAAAAAAAATTATAGGTATTTAAGTAAACTGTAACATAGTAGGTACTATTAGCTGCTACTAGTAGCTGCCTAGAATTTCTCTGATTGAAAAAAGGTTGGATCGCGTTTATTCGATGTGAAGGAGTCCGATTGACCTGAAGGCCACAATTTTCGTACTTTAAAAAACTTTCAACTGCCTAGTCACAATCTCATCTCAGCGAAAAAGTAGTCAAAATGAAGGTAAATTAGAGTATTTTATTTGACAGATCAAGACTGAGATAAAAATACGGGAATTGCACTCAGGTTTTTGTTTGACTGTTTGACTGTATGACTGACAAGAAGCAATTACGAGTAGTTATACAGGGTGGAGAAGACAATACGACAATGAAACTTCGTATAGCTAATGACGTTCCTAGTTGACATGAAATTTCAACCAAATATATCCAATAGTTTAGTCACTTATAGCTAGTCAAAGATCGAAAAAACCCATAGTCGGCCATCATTACTATATAGATCATTTGAAAAAAAAAAAAAAAAAAACAGTTTTTTTTCTAATTCGATGTTAGGATTTATTTAGATAGTTCCAAAATGCTCCAATGTATTAGTATTGCCAGTGTTTCCATTGTTGTCGTAACGAGCTTATTAATATTATTCGCATTTGTAAATATCACCAGTCAATACGCTCTCATAAAAGCGCAAATGTTTGCATAGGTATGATTGTGTGTTATTGTACTGTCAACCAAAATGAACAAATTAAATTGTTTTACAAACAAAGAGAACATGACATGTACTAAATGGTACATACACGCTGCCATGACGCCGCCATCTTGTTTTGTCAATACGTAATAATGACAGTAACAATTTTAAAAATGTTTACCAACAACGCGCTACTGTCAATGTCATTCAGGAGCCAACAGATCCTTGTAGCACTCTAGTTGTTGCATTTCACGAGTCAAACATTGTAATCTAGGTATCTATACTAGGAGTGGCTAGGGAGGCGTCACGGCGTTCTCACCTACCGCCTGACGCAGGTCCTCTCCGGACACGGATGTTTCGGGAGGTTCCTGCACATTATCAGACGGGAGGAAACGCCCGGGAGTCACCACTGCGATGATCTCGAGGACACGGTGGAGCATACAGTGGTGGTCTGCCCTGCTTAGGCGGAGCACCGTCGTGTCCTCGTAGAGGCGATCGGCAGCGGCGGCGACCTCTCGCGCCCGGCCCTGGTTCAAGCCATGGTCCGGGGCGAGAGGGAATGGGAGGCAGTAACCTCCTTCTGCGAAGTAGTCATGCTAGCAAAGGAGGTGGCGGGATGGGGGAGGAAGAGAGCTGAGAGAGCCTCACATCCCAGTCACCGCGGTAGATGTTCTGGGCGTCGGGAGCCGCGTGACGACTCCCGGCCACCGCAGGCGTGGGCCTGCGGGCGGTGAGTAATGGGTAGTTCACCGTCCGAACAGGACCAGGCCCGTTCCGGGCGGCGCGCACGTGTTCCACGCGCGCCTCAAAGAGATGTTAGCAACAACGACGGGGCCCATTAGGGCCCAAGCCTGCCGGGTCAGCGGGATTGTCCGAAAGGGGTACCGCTGCCCTGGAACATAAAGGGCCAAGAACACGGGTGGGTTTTAGTCAGTAAGAGTCTGACACTCCCTTCCGCTCCACCCAGAGCGGGTGGGGTCATTTGATGATTTCCCATCCTCAAAAAAAAAAAAAAGTATCTATACTAATGATAAATCTATAGTAATAATAAAGCTGAAGAGTTTGTTTGTTTGAACGCGCTGAACTCTAGAACTACCCTTACCTTAGTACCTTTTTTTTCGCCATTTTATGTGCAATATAATATGAATACCATTAATGGGGACACGGGCGATGGGGACAACGGGAATACACCTCTTTTATCGCACGGGCGAAGTCGCGGGCAGAAGCTATTTTATTCCTGAAATTCACATAAGAAGCTCATAAGTTGCAACGACTATAGACACACGAACACGTCCTTTGTTAGCAGAATAATTCAACAGGCTTTAAATAAATGGTGTGCGAACAAAATGTTCCATATCCTGCTCGGTATAATCCACAAAGCTAAAGTACGTAATTTATTTTGATTGTGCATTTTAATGAGTTGCATGTTCTTTCGCTCAGAAACCTTTTTCGAGTCTCATTATAAAATATTGTTTTATTTAAAATTTTAAATGGTAAACAAGGATTGCCTAAGGTACAATTCGCGTCACGTAAAAAAGAGCGCTGGCCAACCGCACAACTGTAACGTTCTTTAGATCGTGTCACATAAAAAGCGCGCTGGCCAAACGCAAAACCATATGATACGTTGTGTTATAGTTTGCGTCACGTAAAAATGGTATAGTATGGTTGTGCGGTTGGCCAGCGCTCTTATTACGTGACACGATCTATACCATGTTTTTTTTTTTACGTACAACGTGAAGCTCATGGCCTTCATTTCACCTGATGGTAAGTGATGAAAAGGCCGAAGATGGAAGCTCGCTTCACCCGGAATCCTCAACCATAGAGGAACTGGCTATCTTACCTTTAACTACCGAAACACAACAAATGCGGTTAACATTGTTGTTACGGCGACAGACTTAGATAAGATGGTGGTAGCTAGCCAGGCGGACTTAGAACAAGCCCTACCACCAACCAAACCGAGCTGAAATTTTTGCCCCCGCTGGGAATCGAACCCGGGACCTCTGGATCTAAGACAGGTGGTTTTACCACTAGACCACAGAGGCGGTTAAACGTACCGTGTACCGTAAAAAGACCGCTGGCCAGCGAACTACTGTAACGTACGTTATACATACGTTACTGTTGTTCGCTGGCCAGCGGTCTTTACGTGACGCGAACTATACGTTGTATTAGTTCGCGTCACGTAAAACTGGTATGGTATAATTGTGCGGTTGGCCAGCGCTCTTATTATGTGACACGATCTATACCACGTTGCAGTTGTTCGCTGGACAGTGGTATTTTTACGTGACGCGAACTATACGTTGTATTAGTTCGCGTCACGTAAAACTGGTATGGTATAGTTGTGCGGTTGGCCAGCGCTCTTATTACGTGACACGATCTATGCAAGGTTACAGTAAAAAAAAAAAAAATACTTCACGCCTTTTTACGTGACGCGAACTATAGCAAGATTTAAATTTTGCTAAATGGTAGTGTGGCGATAAGGAACAATGGAAGGAAATGGAGGAGGCCTTTGCCAATAGGCACACAGACCAAGAGAGCCGGTGTCAATAATATAATTTTTATTTTATTTTATACTAGCTGCTGCACGCGGCTTCGCTCGCGTGTTTTTTCTAAAATAAAAGTTGCTTAAGTTACTCCTTATGACATCAGCTATCTGTCAGTGAAAGTCGCCAGCCGTTTCGGATATTAGTCAGAACAAACAGACAATTTTTTTTTATAAGTACCGCATGCATGCATTTAGTCATTTTTTTAATTATATTTTTTTTTTTTTACTTTTTGTAGTTTTTCAGTTTTTATAATGTGCTTTGATTAAATTTTTGCAGAAAATAGGCAGTTTATGATCTCGCCAACTGTGCGACATGCGGATGCGACTGCGACAGCTCGGCGACTAGACCCGGGCCCAATCAGTATACCAGCGCTGCGGTATTTATTTTTTAAATATCGCAGCATTAAGGCTCCTACAAACTGGCGCGACACGGCTCACTAGATAAAATTGGAAGTTGCTTCCCCTTTTTTATTTTGTTTTATTTTCTGACATCACGAACAAAAATTTTTTTATTCATCTCTCAAATACATTGCAAAATATAATTTTGTATAATTTAGAAGCATTTTTTCAATTTTGTAAATGTGAGTACCATGAAGCTATTATGTAATTATGATGTATGTTGACTTGAAAGAGCATGGCAGTTGAAAGTATGTCATGCTCACTTAAATGTCTCACTGATGGTGGCGCGTGTGTTGGATCATTCGGTTCCCTACAAAATGGTTGAGCTGGATAGTGCTGATCCACGCGTCATGTTCGTGAATGGGCGCCCATCAGTTGAGACTGGTCATCTCTTAACTGCCAGAGCTTATTTTATAATTTTATATTTTTAATTGTTTTATTTGTTTTTTACATTGTCTCAGATAAAGAAGCAACAAGAATAATGTACCCAGGATTTTGTAATATCTTGATTTAAAAGAGTGTCCTTGGAGTTTCTTGCCCGTTTTTCTCCATAGTGATCTACGTATTGGAATGGGCATCTAGCTTCAACTTTCTGACTAACTGACCGTCTCTTTGACAATTCAAAAGTGCTTGTAAATGGTTTAATTGAAATAAATGCTATGAGTTTGAGTTTGATACATTATGTAACAGATCATTAGATTCTAGTGTTCATAAAAACAGCAGAAAAAAGTGTACATATTTAGTTAGAAACAGCTGAGAAATAAAATTTGTTTATTTAACTTTTTTTAAACGAATCTTAATATCATTATCGTGGGTCGTTTCTTTGAAATATGCGTAGATTTGACTTTATTCAGCTTTTACTTAGCTGGTCGCTGAACCCGTGAGCGGATAAATAAAACACTTTTAAATGACCTACGTTTTTCTTATTTTTCTGTCATTGTTGGTTCAAGGGAAGGTAATGATACGAAATATGTTTTTTGAGTAGACTGTAGACGGGCATAAAAGAATACTGAAAAATTGCTTGACAGATCAGAAAACCATTACAGCACATTGCACGTACAAATCGACATTTAAAAAAAATACATATTCTTCTGTCTATTCTTAAAGACTAAAATAACTCATACCTATCTTCGATTGCATTTTCAAACAGTACACATAAGGCATTTGTTACTCCGAATTCGCCAAAGGTCCTCACTTACATAAAGTGTGTACTTAACGTCCAATTCACTTCGTTGAGCGGCAGTCATTTCGCTAAGTGATTGCTCTTACTCATGTCCTACGATATTTCGACAAGATGCAAGACAAGGTTTGGTTTGTGTCTTTTTATGATATGTATGTGAATGTTGGTTTTCTAATCAAGTTTGAGGAAATAAATAATAATAGAAAGTAGATGCTTGGCCCGCTTATTTATAACCTTCATTTAAGGCGAATGCGGCATTTTCTGTCGTTTTTTGCCATTTGCAGGCCAGTTGTATGTTGGTGTCAAATCAGCGCTGGTATATTTCTGCCAACTTCTTATGATATTCACGTGCCTTCACTTCCTACTACATGGTCATTGAACGCAATAAAAAAAAAATTTTTTTTTTTTGTTTCATCCTGTTTAGTTATCGATACACCCGTCTGCGGAGTTTTGATAGCTAATTAAATTTGACTTTAATAAATAAGGATATTAACCAGTTACTAGCAAAATTAATATCGATGACCATTTCCCAAGAGTTTAAAACAAATGCCAATTTCCTTTGGCACGCTCCTCAAAAAGTTTGCAGAACATAATCATATACTAAGTTATAGCGATGTTAAATTTATATCAGCAGAATTGGACAGGTTCCATGTCAATCGAATTACTTTTGGGGCTCAGCATTCGAGTTCCATAAGAAATTGAAGTACAGTCGCTTCTCTGTGCCAAGATTTTTGCAATATTGTTTCATTTTTTTCTACATTCTTATCGTGAAATTCTAATTTTGAATTCAAAAATAGAACCTTAAGGCGAAAGCGCGAAGTTTAAAACTTAAGTATTTTGTGTAAGGTTGTACCCACTGAATTGCAATTGCAAAAAACTGGTTGGTCAAAATATGATCCGCCACCGTAAAATATTGGCCGTAAATTTGTGGTTGTGATCCGTGTTTGCGCAAGATCCCTAGGGTTTTTGTAAAAATTCGATTTATCAAATCAGTCTACGACGTATGTATTGTCTTTCGTTCAAGGAGCTATATTCTAAAAGTATCAAGTTGTCTACGAGAATGTGTTCCAACTACCTACATAAAAGTGTGTCACCTGTGCACAATGTTTACCAGACAACGGATATTACCTCCTCCTTGCGAGTCTCTCGTGCTATGCTTAGTTTTCGTTCAATGAACTTCTTTGTTGGTAGTAAAGGAGTTTTAGCGTCGGTTTATTTTTTAACTTTTACTTCGAGGTAACCGTTTTGGTATTAATCCCCATTACATATACTACATGATATTTAGGGACCGATATTTAGGTGTGTTTTTCTCGCTCGTGGCTAAGTAATAACAGCCGCACGGGTCGATCCGTCAGGTTAAGCTACGCTTGCCGGGGTTGGTCCGTGGATGGGTGACGATCTTTATATAACGAGACTCCTCCGTGCCTCGGAAAGCACGTTACCCTAGTAGCATTTCTTGTTGGCAATCAGTTGGGCCACTTACAGAGGTAAGTGGCCCAACCAAACGCCAACAAAAAATGCTACTAGGGTAAGCCGTTAGTCCCGGCTGTCATTCGTGGATCTTTGACAGTCGTTACGGGTCGTCAGAAGCCCAAAAGTCTGACAGCCAGTTTTATCAAGGGGTATCGTGTTACCCAGTTACTGGGTTGTGGAGGTCAGATATAATAGGCAGTTGTTTATGTAAAATACTGGTATTCAGCTGCATCCGGTTAATTTAGAAGCCGACCCCAACTTAGTTGGGAAAAGGCTAGGCAGATATATATAGATATATTTAGGTGTGTGTTTTTTTAATATTACTCTTTTCACACCATCCCGATTTAGAGAAAGCGTCCCTGAGTATCGCGTAGGATATAAAAAAATTACGGGCGTATCCAAAAAACTAATTTACATTTTTCTGCTTGATCCGTGTCTCGGTGCGTTTTTTGCACTACAGTCCGCGGTACTTTACATACTATCCTAACTAATATTATAAATGCGAAAGTAAGTTTGTTTGTTACCTTTTCACGCCTAAACCATTGAACCGATCATCCTGAAATTTTGCATATACGTTGTCAGGTGTACAGAAACGGACATAGGGTACCTTTCATCCCGAAAAAAAAGTACTGTTCCCGAGTCAAACAACAATAACGTTCATATGATAATAGATAGCGCCACGTGTCTTTCGAATCATGATTGAAGTATATAATTATAGAAACTTTATTAGTGTGTTTTAACCCGAATCGATTGTCAAATTCTAATTT
Source organism: Dryobota labecula (assembly GCA_947523025.1). Lineage (NCBI taxonomy): Eukaryota > Metazoa > Arthropoda > Insecta > Lepidoptera > Noctuidae > Dryobota > Dryobota labecula. The sequence goes on along the minus strand of OX383295.1, from coordinate 22,774,756 downwards.
AACGCGAGCGAAGCCGCGGGCAAAAGCTAGTAATGTTATAAATGTGAAAGTAACTCTGTCTGTCTATCTGTTTGTTACGTTTTCACGGCTAAACCGTTGAACCGATCGTCATGAAAGGGCTTTGCCTGAAATGTATGGGCGACTGGTGCCTTTTTTTTATGGCACCTTGTTAGATGTGTAGAGTACTTCCATTCAAACAATAGTTCAAATCAAATCAAATCAAATCAAAATCGTTTATTGCAATCCATAATGTACAATTACAGGTGGTAAATAATGAAATAATAACAGAAACAATTATGGACCCTGACGGGCACAGCAAATTCTTAAATAAGTAGAGAGAGGAAGAGCGCTTTTTTTTTTAGTTACTATGGCAGCTCAGCTCTAAAGTACATCCGTCTTGAGTTATTCACCCCAATCTATCTGGAGAGACGTAGCTATAGAAGACCTCCCACAAGGTGGACCGATGACCTTGTGAATGCCGCAGAAATCCGCTGGATGCGGGAAGCACAGAACCGGTCGAAGTGGCGCTGCTTCGGGGAGGCCTATGTCCAGCAGTAGACGTCTTCCAGTTGAAATGATGATGATGTCTATTTACAAATTAATCTCGACGATAATAAGAGAAATAAGCTGTTGAATTGTGCATGTAGGCTATTGTCACAGTTGACCTATTTCTGTGGTGCAGTGGCCAAAGTTTCAGCGGCACAATTAAGTTTTGGCGCTAATTGGAGTAGTATAGTGTCCTTCAGTGCTCAGAGACGGTTTCAACTTGATAATAGGATAAAATTATGGATAGATATTTAGTTTAAAATCTTTTATACACGTTGAAAAAGTAGGTAGGTAAAGCAAATGATGGATGGATGGTGTTAGTGTCGTAAGGCGGTTTGGTCAGATGGGGATGAATAGGCCGAGAATCGGGTAAAGACGTAGTTTGTAGGAATTTATCCCAAGAAAAAACTTCATTGTAGTTGAAAAACATGTTCTTCTTATGAGAACATGTTTTTCAACTGTAAATGTAAGTTGGTCGACTATTCCTCGGTAACTTGTAAAGCCGACTTAGCTGTGATAGTTTTCCTTTTAATTTCGTTGTATAATATTACTGCTGTGAAGTTTTTATAACCATTGAGCTAGCAGGGGGGGGGGGGGAGGACACTTGACTCTAACAAAAATTAGCACTTCAAAGCTTAATATTACGCAAACGGATTCCTGAATCGAAAAAATGGTTTTCACAAACTGACAATTATTTTGAACGGCCTATCCAACAATATCCCACAGCATGGGATAGATGAGAGAAAAAAATATCATCCCAACTTTACGTGTAGGGGAAGTACCCTAAAAAAATATATGTTTCAAGACTTTATTTTACCACTTTATTGGCGTAACTAATATGTATACTCATGCTAAATTACAGCTAGTACTAAGGGTTTCTGAACTAAGCTGCGGACGGACAGACAGACAGACAGACGGACATAGCGAAACTATAAGGGTTTCTTGTTGATTACGGAATCCTAAAAAGAAGAAAAAGTGTTTATTGTGACTCGCACAGGAAGATCAGAAACCAAACAATGATAAAAGTATAAAACATTTAAATATATTAATGAAACAGAAGGTCCTGTACGATGCCAAAAGGCATGATGCTGTGACATTTAAAGGTAGGCTTAGATGCTTGGGACATGCTTATGTCCAGCACTGGACTGCAATACGCTGAGTTGAAGCCAAATGATGTAAGATCCTCTGACACAAGAGACATAAGAGAAAAGCCACATTTGAAAAAACGTGTGTGGTCGGGGAACCCCGTCAGGAACGAAGTTCCTTCTCACGTATGATTTAATCGGATAGTACGGAAGCGCCCCCGATTGGACCCGAACTTCCGCCGGTTCGGTAGTGGGTCCCATTGGACCCCAGAATGACGATATATGACATCCTAAATAGATTTATTAATAAAATTATTCATTAATGTGCGTTATAATTATGTGACATGTCAAAATCTTAACATAGGCTTTTGATACATGCGTCATGTTCGTGAACGGGCGCCGTCAGTTGGGACTGGTCATCTCTTGACTGCCAGGGCTTATTTTTAATATTTAATTTTACATTTTGAATTGTTTTATTAGTTTTTACATTGTCTCACATATAGAAGCAACAAGAATAATGTACCCAGGATTTTATATTATCTTGATTTAAAAGAGTGTCCTTGGAGTTTCTTGCCCGTTCTTCTCCATAGTGATCTACGTATTGGAATGGGTATCTAGCTTCAACTTTCTGACTAACTGACCGTCTCTTTGACAATTCAAAAGTGCCTGTAAATGGATTAATTGAAATAAATGCTTTGAGTTTTTTTGAGTTTTGAAACTAATTTTTTTTTAAGTTCCCTCCCACATACGCGTTATAAATACAGAGCCATCTAGTATAAGTTTTTTAGAAGCTCTCATAAAGTAATCACACACATATGTGCATTAAAAACGCTTATTCAATTCGCATGGAAGAGGGATAACGTTTTTTCGTTACGTGACGATTTCTTACAGTCAACTCCTATCGCAAGCCGCGTTAAAGAACTTCGTTCCAAAAAGGAGGAATAAAGAGATAGAATGTTTAATTGCAAAACCAAAAAGTGACATAATTTTTTCAAAGCTATGGCATTTTCGGCGGTTTTGTCACATTAAGCGGCCAGACAACTTTAAGTCAAGTGGCTTCACCAGCTGCACAAGCCCATTTACTCCCACGCACAGTAATAACTAGCTAAGTTTAAACATAAACCTCTTTTCTGTGTTTAGTAACACCTACATTCATCCTACGTAATGTCTGCCACCTTCGCTACAGCCAATTTGCCTCATTTGAGATTCTTACGGAATCACGACAAGATACTAAAAACTGTTAAGGCTCTGACAAACAGGCGCGACACGCGACGCGACACAAAGAGACCCCTCGTCGCACGGCACGCGGTGCCTTTGTGTCGCGTGTCGCGCCTGTTTGTAGGAGCCTTGAAGCGACAACAAGAAATCCTGAAATATAAATTACCTTCTCTTTTCTGCTGTGCTTCGAAGAGATGTTAAAAAATTTAAAAATGTGTAGGTCGATTTCCAAGGCGACTTATCGTCATAACTCAATCTGCCTTTTCCCAAATACTTTGGGGTCAGCTTCCAGTCTAACCAGATGCAGGTGCATAACAGAATTTTACATGGAGCGACTGCCTAACTGACCTCCACAATCCAGTAACTGGGTAATACAATACCCCTTGGTGAGACTGGTTGTCAGACTTTCGGGCTTCTGACGACCCATAATGACTGTCACAGATCCAAGAATGACATCCGGGACCAACGCCTTAACGTGCTTTCCGAGGCACTGAGGAGTCTCGGCATGTTAAGATGGTCACGTATATACGGAGCAACCCTGGCAAGCGCTTAACCTGATGGATTCACCCCTGCGGCTATTACTTAGCCACGAGTTCTAGATTTATCGTCATAACTATTCAAATTAAACATAAAATCTAGAAAGATAACAGACAACCTTTCAAAGATACCATACGCTCAATATCAATCAGAAACAGGTAATTTTAGGATCATTTTTGGATCGCTAGGTAACGACGCAGCTGACGAACTAGCAAGGAGAGCATCCAGCACGTCGTACCTATACCCTTCAACAAGCTACGCAGGTGGCTCCAGGAGGGCACCCACACGCAAGCGGAGAGCTGGTGGACCTCGACACTGGACTGCAGGCAGTCCTGGGAGGTTATGCTATCCTTAGATGGTAGGCTAACCAAGCGTGTTCTATGCCTGGACAGGCATGGTCTGCGGTTGATGACGGGGACCATCACTGGACACTGCTCGCTAAACAAGCACTTCCGCACAATAGGCATAACGGACTGTCCTCTGTGCAGGGCTTGCATGGAGGCTGAGGAAACTATTGCGCATGTGCTCTTCGAATGCAGAGGCGTCACCCAGATCAGAATAGAAACCCTCGGAGCAGATCTTTCACAGATGTTCTAGACAGGCCAGGAGACGTAATCAACTTCTGGAGGGAGGTGGGCTGGTTGGATAACCACCGATGGTCGCAATGGTCCACTTGAAGGACTAAGTGTGGAAATCAAACCTTATAACATAGAACATAGATAGAGCAGGTAATTTTAAAGAAATCATGTCAAAGTTGTAGTATAGTTATTAGCAAGGGCAGACAGCCAAAATGTCTCAATACCTTTCTAGTATCCAGTCAGACGCAATAATCAACTAAGGCCTACAATTCCACTCCAAATACTCGCAACAGTTGTGTCCACCGTAAAATTTTAAGATCCCAACCCTTACTCGCCGATATTGAGTTCCAAAATCCACATTTTACATCGAGCATTATCTTCCTTTATAAGGCAATTTAAATAATATCTTCCGGGGAGGATAATCTCGCAATCTGCAAGGTTAAGTTGTATAACCCTCTCAATTTGTCGGTGCAAGGTTGAGATGGATTAGCTAGGATTTCGCATTGCTTTGCGAGTCAGAGAGGTGGGAATTTAGGGTAACGGAGTTTTATATTGTTTTAATTTGTTGCTGATTTGATATTTAGATGGCATTTGTGACCTTTATTGGTGTCGATTTATGAGTACTTAGTATTTGTTCTTTCTTCCAAATCGATTCTTCAGGCTGACCAACAAATTATACATTTTTAGAAAAGGATATAATGTTATTAAACTAAGTGTTTATTCTTTAGGTAGCGCGGATACTTATTATCTCATGCTCGTTTTTTATCATGCTTTACGATATATTTGATGAGAATAGATAAATCAATCAAACAGCTGCTAGCTCATTTGAATTAACTACCTTTGAGAGCCACAATCTGATCTAAATAAGAACCTGTTAACCAATAATTCATAATATATATACAAGAAAAAATTACTTAAAGAAGTATCTCCGAGCCTAAAAACGTCAGATTGAACAAAACGTGTACGAAAATAAAGCAGATATTTCAGTCGGAACTCCTCTTGTATTTTTTCTCGTCAAATAAATTACTTAGTTATATATTCAGAGAAGATATCTCAAAAGACGGGCCTTTAATCATCGCGAGTGTTACTTCTGATTTTATACGTACGAGAGGAAATGCAGAAGTTCAACTTTGAATTACGTAGGAAGAAACTTTGCTACTACTACTTCAATTCCCATTCATAAAGCTTACGACTGCGAATACATTCTTGGTTGTAATTGGTCGGTAGGTAAATTGACGGTTGGAAAAAATTCAAATATTCACCTCATAAACCTTATATGGTCTGAGTTTATTATTTGTTATTTTTAAAAGTTACGTATAATACAGATTATATTTTATTACTTACTAGAGAATGGGCAGAAGCGTTCTCTATGCATTTTTAATACCATAATGCGATCACCAACCCGCCTGCCAGGCGGGGCGATTATGGCAAACCCCCCCTAATTTGGGGAGGCTTATGTCCAGCAGTGGACGTCTTTCGGCTGTAATGATGATGATGATTATACAGTTTTACCTATATATTATTTATATTTATAAATAAACATGCTCTGTTCAGCTAGAATCACACTTATTTCTGTGGGAAAATTTACTTACCCGATTTATTATATCACACAGGGGGACGTCATTACGTCATTCGAAAGGTAGTTGCCGAAAATCAGCGCTGTTGATGATAGGTTCGTCCAAAGTTACAGCATTTTGCTGAGCAACGACCTATCCTTGAACCGCTTAATTGTTCTTGTTGTTTGTGTGTCACAAAAGTAGTTATTTTCGACTCTGCGATCGGCATTTTGTTTTTGTTTTGATCGTTCGTTTGTTGTCATTTGCCCGTGACGTAACACAGTGTCTTTAGGTTTAAAGAACTTTATTTCACATAAGAACTTAAAATAACAGTTCGCTTATAATGAGATACATTATTGTGTGTTTATAACTAGTACTATTTTATTAAGTTACCTCTTAGAGTGTTTGAGACATTATATTACCATAATAATAATATTCTGTTTTATGTTATTTCAAGTGTTGTAATGTATTACAACACTTTAGTCCTGACATCAAGCAATGGACTAAATTGTCAACATTTTATTGCTTGAATGCGGGTCATTTGGCTACTTTGCATGTGTGTATTTTATTTTCTGTTATGTGCGTTTTGTTTCTGCAGATTTTTTTTTTCTTTCTTTCTTTCATTCAGCTTATAATGTTCCCACTACTGGGACACAGACCTCTTCTCGGTGGGAGGGAGAGGGCCGTATTCCGCACCAGGCCCAGTGCGGGTTGGTAGATGCCACATGTCTTCGAATTTTTCGTTCTAGAACATGTTTCCTCACGATGTTTTCCTTCACCGTTTTGAGAGCAGTGGTGATGAAATAATTGACTCAAAGTAAAACCCCTGTCTGGGTTCGAACCTACGACCTCGTAAGGCGCGGTCGTTACCACTGGGACACCACTGCTCTCGTCTATTGGTTTTTTTATGCGCCACGCTTCTTGATAGAAAAAGTCGTTTTTTTATGCCATGGTTATACAGAAAAAAGGAGAAGTAAAAACCTAAAAGTTAAATATATCATAATAATATAATTACATAATTATACAAAATAATTAATAAAAGTTTTTAATCGATTTTGAAAAAGGAGGAGGTTATCAAATCGTCTATTATATAGGTATATGTTCGGGCTTTACTTATTTATTTATGAAACAATAAAAAAAAAGAAAGATGATATAAAACCTTCTTTTTTTTTTTTAATTTGAAGATGGCATCTCATAGTGTAACCACGAGGGGTTCGGACTCTTTAACCGGGCTATCCTGTGGTGCCTTAAGCTCCTAAAAGAAATTTAAGGCCTCCAGCCAGGGCATACTTATAAACTATTCGACTGCACGCTAAGGGGACCCCCTGTGGGGTACGAACCTCGGCTTAGGGCAGAGTCGGGGAGGGGAGGATGGCAAGGGACCGTCGGCGGCTGGATAAAATCAGTGTTTTGATTATTATCAGGGAGATTTTGGACTACATGCTGCTCAGCAAAAGCGCGTGCTGGCGTTTCGTTTGTAAGCAAGGGACGCACTGCAAGTTACCACCCCTACCTGGTTGATCAATCACCAACTCGCACTAAGCGTTTTCAAACGTCTTTTTTTAATGCGCGCAGCAAAGGAGTGGAACTCTCTGCCTGCGTCTGTGTTTCCGAACGCATACAACCCTAATCTATTCAAAGTGAGAGTGAACAGGCTTCTTCTGGGTAAGCTCACTCCATCGTAGACTTTGTCTCTGTCATCCAGACCTAGACTAAAGTCAAGAGCAAACTCATAGAAGAATTAAAAAAAAAAAAAAGGGTCGGGGAGGATTGATTAGTAGGAGATTTCGCGCTGGGCCTCGGCGGCGAGGTCGGAATGAAGTTTATAACCTCCCGTCACTGTTGTTTATATAGCAAGTAGTCGTATACGAATTGGCTTTTTTGCTGTGGAATTACAACAGCAAAAAAGTGAAAAATAAGTATTTTTTTTATTATTATTTTTTGGAAGACGGTTGTTTTTTTTTTGTGTAAAAGTTTTTTAATTTTGTTACATCAATATTATATTAAACCAAAACAGCAAACGTTTCGTAATAGGTCAATGTTTCACCATTTTCAGAACTGATTTACTGTCTTCCCTACCAAATAGCGATCGAATTCGAATCCCGAAAAGGCGAAAATATTTACCTAATTTGCTTTATAAATTATTTATCAGTGTCATTTGGGGATGCAAGTAAGTATTTTCTTTGTAACAATTCAATTTACGAGTTATTAAGGGTTTGCTCGGTTTCTCGTTCTCTTTGACACCATAATCAGGGCAATCAGACGAGGAAATCTGAGGATGTCTGAGGAAGGAGAGAAAGTAGGTCGTCTAGTGGGTCGCTTTTGTTTATTTTTGTGCTTTTTAGGGTTCCGTACAGACAGACACACGAGTGATCCTATAAGGGTTAGGCCCTTATAGGGTCACTCGTGTGTCTGTCTGTCTGTCCGTCTGTGACAGCCAATTTGCACTGAATCTAATGGGCCGATAAAGTTGAAATTTGGTACACATCAATTTCTGTGACCCAAACACGAAATAGCCATTTTACACAAATACATTTTTTGATGCCAATCGATCCTGTTTCTAATGCTGATCAAAAACTTCTATGAGACCAACCATCGTTAGAGTACTCAAAAGTCACAAATTGTAAAAAACTTTTCCCGTAAATTTAGTCCAGACAAGAAAAAAAAAAAAAAAAAAAAAAAACAAGTCTTAGTGAACGGCTGGACCGATTTCGCTAATAATTGTTTTAGGTAGGTAGGTAGGGTAGGGTAGGTAGGGTAGGGTAGGGTAGGGTAGGTAGGTAAGGTAGGTAGGGTAGGTAGGTAGGGTAGGTAGGTAGGGTAGGTTGGGTAGGGTAGGTAGGTAGGTAGGGTAGAGTAGGGTAGGTAGGTAGGGTAGGGTAGGTAGGTTGGGTAGGTAGGGTAGGGTAGGTAGGTAGGTAGGTAGGGTAGAGTAGAGTAGTGGAGTTTATATTATATTTCCTTTGCGCGTAGCCAAACTGCCACAGTCAAATAGCTTTTGACAGAACGAAGTCTGTCGGGTCAGCTAGCATAAAATAAAGGGGTTTTCTGTGAGGGTTTCAAGTATTTTTTTTTTATAATTTTAATATCTATCGTTTTAAAGTTATTTATTTATGAAAATAAACGAAAATTGACGTGCCTGCGGCGAGGTGCAACATTTTTTGAGCTCGCTTCGCTCGATCTTGCATGCTACATTCACTGTTAAGCTTTTCTGCGTAAGTCGACAAAGTTACTCCTTGAACGAAAACCTAACATATCCGAGATGAAGTGCAAAAATTATCGCGCTCGCTTCGTGGAGCTATAGATGCACCCTGCTAAAAAGAATGCTGTCGGGCGGCGCCATTGAATGTACTTCAGTTTCGTTACTCGTAGATTGTCTTTTAATTATTCTCCATGAGTCCAGATTCGATGCGGAAGCCAAGGAATCAGCTGCTGTGCTGCACCCAGAACGAAGCTTCAGTTAATCTTATACACGTACGTTTGTCTGTCTGGATGTATGTTGCGCATTGGCACAAAAACGACTGAATGGATTTAGATGAAATTTGGCACACAGATAGTATATAACCTGGATTAAAACAGGGTACTTTTTATCCAGGTATTACGTTCCAGTGCGCGGGCGAAGCCATGGGCAAAAACTAGTCTTACATACGTATAGTTATTATTTGATGGCTATTCCTTTCCAATCACGGAGCAAAGGCATTATGTTAAAGAACATTATGTAGTTAGTTATATAAATAATTTGTAATAAAACACTCGAATTAAACCAGCACACATAATACTCCATGCGACACACACACAATTTAATTACAAATTACCCGCTCCATTACCCGGAATAAGAGCAGCTTTACGAACAAAATGTCGCTAAACCCGTACTGAAATATTTTCTTCGAACAGCGTAACATAAAATGGTACCGCAGAAAGTATAAGAGTAAAAAATATAGGAATGGCCGCAACAAATTCTTTTTAAAATGGCTTATAGTGGAGTGAAATATGAAAGAATAAAGTTGTGGACTCAATGGAGGGCTAACGTTGATCGTATGTGGGTCTTGAGGAGGAAAAGAGGCTATATTACAAAGCGTGCCATGTGTGTTACGGAGTTTTCTAACATAGATTTTATATTTTCTTCTGAGTTTCTGCTTGAACAACGACGTTAGTAACTTGGACCAATCCAAGGAGTGGGAACCCAGACAGCCGCTTTGCTTTGTGTAAATTATTTGATCAACACTGCTCTCAACCGTACCGTGTGGTGCCGGACGTAAAGAATAGCACCACCCCATTTCATATTTATTTATTTATTTAACAATTTATGTACACACATATAAACAGACAAGAAGAAAGGAACAGAAAAATACGTACAAAGGTGATGCTTATTTCTAATGAAATCTCTTCCAGCATACCTGCGATAGGAAAGTAGATATAGAGATGTAGACAACGTGTGTAAGTGTAGAAGAGAAAAAATAAAATAAAAAATATACATAAAATCAAAATAGCTATACACTAATATAAATACTTATAAACATACAATAAGAGAATATACTTACATACATACTTCTAAAATAAATATCACTCAAATATATACTTAGAACTACAATGTAGTGGAAAATAATAAATACATAATAATATGCAACTATGACGAAGTAGAAAGATAGTGATCTTTTACTCTTCTTTTAAAGGCTGCAACAGTTTGGCAGTCCCTAATGTCAGGTGGCAGTGAATTCCACAACCGAGCCGCGTGCACAGTGAATGAGTAGGAGTAGAAGTCGGGTGAGTGGGGAGGGAGTCTAAGGAGATTTCTAAGATGCGACCTGCAAGGTGCATCCGAAGGACGATCGTAGGAAAAGCGTTGTCGCAGATAGGATGGCGTTTCATATTCATATATTTATTTGCATTCCATAATGTTTAAAAGGTGTTACAAAGGTTTAAAGCTAAGGTATAATTACGGACACTGTAAGGCACAGCAAAATATTAAAAAAAAATAAGAAACAAATTAACAATCAATATTTTTAAAATATGTTATTAAAATTAAATTAAGTAATTATTTACATTTATTTTGTTGAGATCAGTTATGGTACATAATGGTCCGGTTGTGGTACATAATAATTATTTAGTTAGGTCAATAGATAGATAAACACAATGTGATATAATGATGTTAATCATTATATCACATTGTGTTTATCTATCTATGTATGTATGTATGAATGTATCTATCTATATGACTAGCTGTTTTTGGTATCTGCTTGTGTTAAATCAATATTTGTATCATGTATGTATTCGTTTACTGTGCAGTATGCTTTTTGAATTAATATTTCCTTGAGCTTATTTATAAATTTCCTATCGTTTCCTCCCGTGGGTGTCGCAAAAGGCGACTAAGGGACTTACTAGAGAATGGGCAGCAGCGTTCTCTATGCATTTTCAACGCTATACTGCGATTGCCAACCCGCCCGCCAAGCGTGGCGATTATGGAAAATCCCCCCCTTTTGGGAGAGGCTTATGTCCAGCAGTGGACGTCTTTCGGCTGAAATGATGATGATGATGACTGCTCTCAAAACGGGGAAGGAAAACATCGTGAGGAAACCGACATGTCATAGGACAAAAAATTCGATGACGTGACATCAATCATCTCGCGCTGGACCCGCGTGGTGGTTTACGGCCCACTCCCTTTCATAGAGAGGAGCCCTATGTCCCAGCAGTGGGAACATTATATGCTAATTGGACGTAGCTAAGCAGAATGGACTCAACCCACATTGTGGTCAGGGATGAGTTGTATATACCAAAGAGGTCCTAACGGTTGGTTCTTTCACTCAACAAAAAATATCCGTGACTCTTCAAAGAGAAGGTTGATTTTTTAATGTTGGGAACCAACCCACATGTAGCTGGGTACCTTCCATTAACCGTTAGGACCTCTTTGGTATATACAACTCATCCCTGACCACAATGTGGGTTGAGTCCATTCTGCTTAACTACGTCCAATTATGCTATGCTTTAAGCAATTGGTTTGACCCCTGCCTCATTGGATTTTTTTGATTCTTCATAAGATTTTTCTTTTAGGGTTCCGTACCTCAAAAGGATAAAAAGGAACCCTTATAGGATTACTCGTGTGTCTGAGCCAATTTGCTCCGAATCTAATGGACCGATTAAGTTGAAATTTGGTACACATATGAACTTCTATGACCCGAAAACGGATGTGTAACGTAAATAAATGAATTTTGAACATGGGGGTCACTTTTGGTCAATATTAAAAAAAATAAAAAATAATTATTGGACGCTGTACCGTGTGACATATCAAATGAAAGGGCTTATTGTAAGGATTTCAGTTTTTTTTTAATATAATTTTATAATATACGCTTTTAAAATTATTTAAGAAATTCACTATCCATGCCAAAGTTGCCTGACAGAGATCGCAGTATGCGATAACGCCGCCCATTGTATATTTTGTAGTGTACAAGCTTTTGTTTGTTTTTGTACACTAAAGTATATGTATAAAAAAATTAATAAATAAGAAAATTGATAAAAAATTACCAATTTATTTGAGAAACTATTGAGAAAAAAAACATTGTTCTGTATTACTGGAAAACCTATTAGAATTCTATGGTCTTAAGATAACATGGTAAATCATCCCAACTACAGAACCCTTCATTTTGTGGTCCAACACGCATTTACAACTTTTTCTGTTTATCACTTCCAGTCTTACCGAATGCAGCTGAATACCAGTATACCAGGCTTCCACAAACAAGTTACTGAGTAGCACGATGCCCCATTGTAATACTGGTTGACAGACTTACGACGTTGACTTTTGACTTTGACTTTGAAGTGGCGGTGCTTGGGGGAGGCCTATATCCAGCAGGCTACCGGTCATTTAATAAACACCTTTTTGTCATAGGAGTCACAGACAGTTCGCTGTGCAGGGCCTGCATGGAGAACAACGAGACAGCAGCTCATGTGCTTCTAAACTGCCCGGTGGTCGCCACATTTAGGGCAAAGGACTTCGGTAACCCAGGTACCCTTCGTGAGATTTTCAGTAACATCAAGGCATTGCTGGGCTTCCTTGAGGATCTGGGGTAGATCGAATAATCGATATTCCCATCCGTACGCAAAGTACGCGCATTGACGTGGAGTTGCGGACACCAGTCCGTATTACCCACCTACCTACCTATTATTAGTTTCGTTTCACTTCGTAGACTAACGCTAACTAGGTACCTCCAGTAGTTACCTAGTTAGCGCTACTACAGCTATTGTACTAACATACATGTATGAATGAATGAAAACTTCGTATGAATGATATAATGACTTCATTTCCTCGCCCATAGATTAAGAAGGAACGAATGAAAACAATTGCGGTTCTCATTATGATAGGAGGGCCGTTGAAACTGACGAACGTATTCATTTTTTTTCATGATTGTTGGGCAGTTACCAATTAGAGGCATTTTTTATTTTTGTTTCATAAGTCTGAGTTGAAATCATTTACAACTCGTTTTTTTTTTAAAGAAATGCTTCTTGGTTGTTCGCTGGGTAGGAATCCACTGGAATGGTAGGAATAGTAGGAATGGTAGGAATCCACTGGATTAGGGGCAGCGCAGGACCGGTCGTTGTGCCGATGATTGGGGTAGGCCTATATCCAGCAGCTTGATAAAGATGTTCGCATAGTAATATCGATGAATTTAAAAGGGCTCGTCAGTCAGTATACCAAATAATGCAAAACCTTGCTCTGTTTTAGAAAAGAAACACGTAGCTTTGAACTTCAGTTGTTTTTTAGGCATTTACTCTAACAACTATGAAAATAACAAAAAGCCACTAAATTAATCTTCACATTCCGTATAAAGCACGTTTTAGCCATTCTAATTCTTAAGTACAGACTTATTCTTTAAAAAAAAAACCTTTTCAATTTTCTGACCAATATTCGTCGATTCCCGGCTTTATTAAAAAGGAGCTAGCTATTGTTTGCATAAAGATTTATAAATTTTCTGCAGTAATGATGCCCATCTCTTTCTTTCACGCGTATTTGAGTTCGTCAAAAAGGGATGGATACCGGTTTAAACCGGCTCTCACCGGAATTTTCCGGTACATTGGCGCCATTAGGTTTACACAGTGGGCCATTACCGGTGAAATTGTAAGAGTAACGTTTCTTAGTTATCGGGATAACAGGATAGTCTTGAAACGTAAAATTTGCGCAAAATGTGGTCATGAATCACTGCGTTGTCTGATAAAGTGAACAGCGGTTACGTATTTAGTGATGTGGTATAACAGGGGTACGAAGTATCGTACCAAAAGCGATTTCCTTTTCCGGTATTTTTTTCTCGTCTGCAATCAAGCTGTTGGTATGAATAAATAATTAAGTGTGCGTCGTAGAGAAACTTAAAAGCTTTCTCAAAACAGCTATTTATTTATACTTTTGCGTAGTCATTTTAACTTGATCTACTTCAAGTAAGGCTGCTGTGGTTTAAGTTCTTAAACCCGACATACAGTATTGAATTAAAGAGAAAAATAGTGAGCATTGCTTTACACAACGGAGATCAGAGATGACCACACAAAACGAATTCATCTCTTTTATTCGATTATTTTCTCACATCCTTATCGACAACAAGGCACAACACTAGTAAACACAAAGGATGAATTTCGGGGATAAAAAAAAGGTATTTCTGCCGCGACGTTTGGCGCCGTTGGCGTTGACTATATCGTCTGAAATCCAAACGGGGAATGTTGGGGAATAATTCGTGTGTACAAGAGCTTCACGTTTGACAGTTTTATCATATTTTTTTTTTAGATTTTTACTGACCCTTCGTTGTTTCGAGAGATTCTACATAGTTTGCTACTGAGATTTAGATAATACATCTACTTAAAAGTAGCACAGTACTGCATACATGTAGTCGTAAATTGAGGATTTTTCGTTGCGCTACTCGAGGAATTAATTAGGTATGGGAGTTTTTGACATTGAATTTGTAGTAGCAATGGCTAGTACAGCATTTGATGATCGACCTTATAGCTTGATTAGAAGTCGACAATACTTAACGAAGTTTTGGCTAGTAAAAGCAACTTAGAACTTGTTGTATCGTAACTTTCTAAAGCCGTGTCTCCTGCGCGTGTTTTTTTCGAAACATTACACAAAAAACCTTACACATAAACATTTGTTTTCATACACAATCTGTCTCCTGCGTATTAAAATATTTTTAGATTAATAACACATTTCATGTAGATGTCGTAAGTAATGAGTTCCGACGAGGAAAACATGCTATCAGATTTAGTAATTAAAGACTCAATACCGAGGAGAAGACACAGATTTCGAGTCAGACCGTATCTACGACTTCAAAATTTTACATTTACCAACACTGAAAAAATTTTTAACTCTATATAACCAAACTTTCGTCAACATGTAACACAAAAAAGTGACCACATAACTTTATGCAACATGTAACCAAAACCTGTGCTGTCTGTTGTGTATCACTTTTATTAAATCAAGTTAACTTTTATAAAGTCTTGTCAAACTTTGATTATTCCTGAAATAGCCGAAGTAGTTAGGCTAAATATTTTTTTCAGTGAAGAGCAACGGATTGATAACCGGTTTGGATTGGGCAATTTCTTTCGTGTTCCTGAAACTGATTTTACATAAAACGTCCGATGTGCAGAAAAAAAACTATACATGGCGAATTGAATGATAGCAACAGAGGTGCGCGGTGGTTGAAAATGAAACAAATCCTTCCCCTCTTCACCCGCGCGGGGAATGTTATCCATGTAGCTCTGAAAATAAAAATATCGTGTTTGCATACACAAATGTGTATGGCCACGCATCTTAGTTTCAATGTTTTTGTGTAATGTTTCAAAAAACACGCGCAGGAGACACGGCTTTAGAAAAACATATTGTCAACAATAAAATGTCAAGTCATATCACAGACGTAATAATATTAGGGACGTTCGAAGTTACTAAACAACATAAGTTAGCTGTCTGCACCAGCGTATCCGATCATACTAATAAGTACCTATATAATCTGTGCGCATCGCTGTGACAGCACATTCGAAATCCTGCCCCAGGCGAAGAGGCACTGCGCACCGCTAATCTGATTCTTATCACATTGTGATCTTACGTGCGTGGTTTCCTCCATTTTAAAAGCCTAAAGCAGGCTACAGTTTTTGACGTGACAACGTCTAATAAATCGATGAACGCCGGCTGCATGCACGAAAATGTCCCATTACGCTCATTGTCCCGTTACGCTCATTACCCCGTTACGCTCATTGTACGCTTGCGCCGCATCAATGTTTTGTTATGACGTTGTCACGTTAAATTATCGTCCGTAAACCAACTTTACAGACAACCAATTTTGTATTGATTAGTCAACTTTAATAAATTCTGTGTTTTGGTAACCCCATATTGGCTAAGTGTTGAACAGCTAATTAAGTTTTATATGTGTACCTACCTACCTAATATAGGCGTTTATCCGTGTATTTATTACTCACTACGTTTGTTTAACTTAATATGGCTTTTGCATTATTGTCTCATGCAACCTATTTGCCTTTATCCCTGTGCATTTTGATATACCTATTGTGTTTTCATATTCACTCAAAATGCGCAAGTCATTTCGTGCTTTTCACTTCCATTCCATTGTAAACTCCGTACTGACTATGACAGCACATGAACTTTCATTTTGCACACTAGTACATCTCGCTTTGCTTATGCTTGGTATCACAGTCAGCGGAGATGACCAATGGCCATCTTATGACACGCTGGACCATTATGTTATTATGATTTCTGTTGACTTGAAAAAGCATGTCAGTTGAGAGTATGTCATGCTCATTTAAATGTCTCACTGATGGTGGCGCGTGTGTTGGATCATTCGATTGTATCCAGGATTTTGTAATATCTTAATCTAAAAGAGTGTACTTGGAGTTTTTTGCCCGTTTTTCTCCATAGTGATCTACGTATTGGAATGGGCATCTAGCTTCAACTTTCTGACTAATTGACCGTCTCTTTGACAATTCAAAAGTGCCTGTAAATGGTTTAATTGAAATAAATTCTTTGAGTTTGAGTTTAATTCCAGGGTCCAAGATTCCGGTCTAAAATACCGGCTACCATCTTGAACAATCCACCTTAATCGGTGGTATTCGGGTTCTGAGTTCCGACCTACCACCTCTCCGCTACTACGCAGCTACTCCGAAGATCACCAGTCTCCGTGCCGGGTAGATATTATACACGCGCAGCCACGTCGAGCTCCGATCTGGCGAGACCATCCGCCTATCGTGACCATCCCTGGCGTCTGCATCATGGCACACCCGCTGTGGTCAAACCACGCTGAGCCAGGAGAGTACTGAGCTACTCCCAGGGACAGTTAAGGAAACCTTGTGACCATAAACGTATCCACCGCCTTCTCTTGACTTTTTATAAATATACTTTTTATGATGACAATTTACTCGGTCTCATTTATTATATCTACCACGTAGGTAAACCTTTTCCGTCACAAACTAAAGATCTACTATCTGATCTGACTGATTGTTCACGATAAATCCATAGAAGTGTATAAAACAGCTCGTAAGTAGGTATGATGTTTTAAAGTCATCAATCTCCTCGACCTTTGATTTGGAACCGTTAGCCATCCCTTTCCAAACCAAACACGTATTTGTACTGAAACAATTTATTACCAACTTGTTTCATAAATCCAAAAATTTTAGCCACCACAACACAAATCAACGTTATTAAAACTGTTTTAACAGTTATTAAAATGTCCCGAAAACGGTTTCGTTTTAACACGAAAAAGCAGCTGAGCAAAAATATATGGGATGAATAATGTGACAAGGATACTTCAATCTGTGGGACATTCCCACTGTCCCATTTTAGATGATTTGTCAGTTTTCCCACTTTTCCCTACCCTGTTTCCCTAACAGGATATGTCGAAAATTTCCGCCTTTGAGATAATATATTGGGTCCCGTTGCCACTTTTGTCTTTTATGGGGTAAAAGGAGTTGTGAGTAGGGGATTTTGATTTAGGTGGCTTTGAATGCCATCTATCTTTGTAAAGTGGGTTAGCGTGTAAACTGGGCCGTGAAAGGTGATACCGACAAATGCATGACAGGTTACAGAGGGTGATAATTTCATGAGATGTAAAGGTTATCTATTTTCTTTTCCCATAGTTTAATGGGACTATGGCTATTTTATTGGCATGTGCTAGCTGATGTAGCATAATCAGCCTATATTCAAATGTTTTGATTTGATTTCAATATAGGCTGATTATGCTACGTCAGCTAGCGACGTAGCAAAATCAGCCTATATTCAAATCAAATCAAAACAAAATATCTTTAATCGGACCACAAAGATCCATAATGTTAGTATTACCTTTAGGCACTGAAAGCAAAAGGAATTGCCACAATCAAGATTTTGTTTAGATTGACTAAGTAACTTGTTTGCATCTGAGCCTATCAAGCACAATGATCACAGCTACTACTTTTATTTGATTGAGATTTGAAACGGGATCTTGATTGGAGTTATCACAAAACCTATTTGCAGCAATCAAGTCAAAACATAGTTGCTCCAACCAAGATTATTAGATTAAAGTTTCAATGATCTTTATTGAAGTAGTCAAATACTTGATTGATACAACTAACTTAGTTTGTTACAGTAACGTTTTTTAACTTGTCTCTTTTTTAACTCTTCTACAATGATGTCGTGTTTATAAGGGTAATCGAGAAACTTGTTTGACCGTTCAATCATTTGAACTAGTATTGCTGCAATCATGTCGTGATGATCAACTTAACTAAGATTTTGATTAATCTAAACAAGATATCTAAAAAGTCACTTGATTGGAGTGCATTTTTCAGTGGGTAATGTTAGTTAGTAAGTATTATAATTATTATTAGAGTTTGAAGCATTTTGCACAGAAGATAACTAAGTAAAGTACACGTTTCTTACTTGGCCATCCTCTCCACAAAATGCCTTAAAATGGGAGAATACTTCAGGCTACAGTTGCTACTGGCTCGTGTTCTAGTTACTAATGATGCGAATGATCCCACTGCTGGGACACAGACCTCCACTCTGTGTGAGAGAATGGGCCGTAATCCACCACGCAGGCCCAGTGCTGGTTGGTGTATATGTCAAATAATTTAATTTAATGTTTACTTTGCCGGAACAGGGCTAGGGTGAGGAGCCAGACCAAGAGAGATACAGAAACCCGCAGGACAGCATGTGGCGAGCTGTTGGGGAATAGCGACCCCACGGACCCTATCTCCTGGGAGAAGTCACGATCCTCATCTCTGGCTTGCCTTTATTGGCGGGCTGGAGTGAACACTGACGAGGAACTGAGCTCCCACCTTATTCTTGCCTTTATTGGCCTGCTTGAGTGGAGATTCGCAAGAACAAACGTGCTCGGAGGTAGGGATCTTGACCATCTTCCAGGCTCTGGGATTGTTCTGATAGCCCTGGAATACCTCTCCAGTCCTCAAGCACCTCAGGATATCTTGTCCCCTTCTCACTATGTCACTATGTGCTAGCGACCGTTCGGGGCCCATTATTAAGTGTGCAAGTCACTCCCTGCCATTTTATACGTGTATTGTATTTATAAAATGTTGGGTCAGGCAGAGGCCGTAGTCCTTCGATAGTGTTAGTTAACCAGTCCACTTTAGCCACCCAAATCCAGAGTCCAATATCTTTGTTACCATATCCTGCAATAGTCCTAAATCAACCGGGGGTTGTCCTTGGGTGCACTTACATAGTGCGTACAGGAATAATCGTCGGTTGGTGCATCATTCCATTCAAAATTGTCTAAGGGGCCTCTGCGAGTTAGCTTCGGCCCCTCGTATGTCTTCCAAATGACCGGGACCCCATGGGCCCAAGATATGTAAACACATGAAAATAATAATAATAGATTTATTTTTTAGACAACATGATCCAACTTGTTAGTACAATAGTGCTTAAAACTATGTTAGTTCATACATAAACGCATACGATGTTCGAAGAACGGACAGTCATACCTGTCCGCTATCTCACTCAGGATGCTAATGCTACTCATACGCACTCTGTGCAGCAGTGACGCCGGTTTCTTGCCGCTGTTTTCTGTAAATGTGCCGCGAAACCATCTGTGCGTGCCTCCATGAACATGGCGGTTGCGTTGCAAAACTGAGGAAGCCTCAGCAACATCCTGAATGCGATAATGTATTGGACCCGCAGAGCATTGACAGCCCTTTGCGTATATTGTTTTACTCCAGCAGCCAGTGCATGCTGTGTGGCTGCTGGAGTAAAACAATATGACCACACCTTTCTGATTGTTACATGCTGTGAAGTTTCTTGCCCATTCTTCTCCATACGTAATTACTTTTTGGAAGAGGCAACTAGAATCAATTAATTAATTATTTTTGTAAATTTTGACGTTCAAAAGTGCCTTTGATGTACCGTGCCTATTTGAAATAAATGATTTGACTTTTGACTTTTTATTTTGATTTTTATATCCCAAAAAAACTATAATAGCGTGTCGCCCTTCAAATAAATCCGAACATAGTTAGTGTGAACACTTTCGAGTGTTGAGCAAACTCGCGCAATAATTTAGTTGCTCTGTTTAGTTTACAACACGTTTTTTGTTCACAGTTTTAATGGAAAACGCGAGCTAATGGGATTTCTGACTCACTGGTATGTTTCTGTGTTTTGTTTGTTTGTTTTTTAGGGTTCCGTATCCAAAGGGGGCCTATGGTTGCTTGGAAGAGATCGCAGTAAGCGATAAGGCCGCACACTATATATGTTGTAGTGTATAAGTTTTTCTTTTTGTAATGTGTAATCTGGTGTACAATAAAGTATATATAAATAAATAAATGGGACTCTCTTACTAAGGCTCCGTTGTCTGTCCGTCCGTCTGTTTGTTTCAGGGCTCCATCTTTTGAACCGTTATAGTAAGTAGTAGACACTTGAAATTTTCACAGAGTGTGTATTACAATGGCCGCTAAAAAGAAAAATAATAAAAATATTATAAAGTTAAAAACTAAAGGAACCGTACAAGAAACTTGTTTTTTCGGCATTTTTTACTAAAGTATACAAAAAATGTAGTGTTAAATATTGTACGGTGGTACGGAGTATGCGAGTCCGACTCGCACTTGGCCGCTTTTTACACGACTGCCCAAAAAAGGAGTGTACTGTATGTTTTATTATTGTTGTCCTGTACTAAGAGTTACTCATGCATAGTGTTGAGAGACATATCTATCCATGAGCACTTTTTTATATACCGTATTTTCTTTTGAAAACCGGCTGATTTACGCAAGAGATGTTTTTTTTTTACTAAAACGCAAAATAATTTTTTGTTTCTTTTCGAACGTATTGCAATCAGCAGTTCTTTTTGTTGTTAAAAACTTATTGTCTCCAGTCTGATGATGATGATGGGGCTCCCTTCTCCGCACTTAGACTCTCATTTGGTCCGTTGTGCGTGGGGTGTCTCCAGTCTATTTCCTCGTGTCTGAATCAAAAACTTCAAATTCTCAATTCAGAAAACGGGTGTTACGAGTAGTCTGTTAATAATGGAAAAATCCTATTGGAGCTTGATGGATGATTATGGACTGAAATAATTATCATTGAAACGAACTCAGTCGAACTTCTTGATCTTTATTAACGTGAATAACTAATTACTAATTACAATTAAATATCCCAATTTTCCGTTGATCTCTGCAAACCATAATCTCGGATTACCAACACGGATTATTTGAAACAACTAAAAACAAAGCTTTATCAAAATAATTTCAGCAATAAAACCCACAGGCGAACAATCGCGAACAAATTATTAGAAACTCCATTTATATTTCAGTCGAAACGACCCTCATATATTTTATAAAATATCAAAATTACGCATTTTTGTTGATAGACCACTTCAAAAGTAACAAAAAGTGCACAACAGTAATGAAAAGTTACTAAAATGTGTTGAAAAAAGTATATTTTGGGGACATTTTATTCAAATGTTTGTCATGATCACTTTATGAGTGGACATTAAAGGCGACAAAAAAAATATATTTATAAGGCAGATGTGACTGGAAACGCCGGGAGGGGGACGCCCTTGAAGGACATACAGTGACCTTATTGGCGATGTTCTTCAGAAAGGTCAGGTGCGTAGTACTCGCAATCAGCGTGCGTGTATGACCAGAGTCTGAACGTAAACGAAGCAAAGGAGTGTGTAAGGATCGTAGCGAAGGTGTGAGTTTACGAGGGCAGGCGGAAACTACATAATTATAGTTTATGCCTGCCCTCGTAAACTCACGCTATCTTCCGAGACGGTGGGACGAGCCGCTCTGCAAAGTTGCACAGAAACATTTACTTTTAACACGTCTGCTACTACTGCGGAGCATGTGCGTCTGCGGCTGTGGGTAAGTGGGAGTCGGGTCTTTGGCTTCATGCACTATCGTCATCGAACATAGGCACTTTGTTCGACGACACTAGTTTCCACCTCGCTGCTTCCCTTCATGTTGTTCTCCTCATCGTTGTCACTGTGGCGAAGTTGCCCACAGTCTCGGACTTCACGGGATGTCTTGCAGCTGAAGTGCGGGTCGCTTAGTACGGCAGACGAACATTAACGACATCATCCGACGAGTTCTTGTCACCGTCGGGGTTCCAGCTGTATTAGAACCCAATGGCTTGGAACGCAACGATGGCAACAGACCGGACGGCATGTTTTTATTTCCATGGAAGGTAAGTATGCCCTTAGTGTGGGTCGCAACGTGTGTCGATACTTTTGCGTCATTCTATCTTGGCGTGCAGCAGTGCCAGCACTGCTGCTGCGGCTGAGGAAAACCACAAAAGCGGCGTAAGTATAATAACGTTTCGAGCCGTTTGAGGATGAAACCCTCGGGCCGTGGGGTCCGAGTGCTCATGGTCTCTTTAAGGAAATCTCGAAATGCTGGTTGACATTTTCCGTGATCCAAGGGCTGGATTTTACCTTGGCCAGACGCTAAGCATTGTTATACAACGTGGAAATGCCACCAGTATCTTACCAGGGTACATTACCCGTCGACAGCGATGCGGAGGAATTTTTCTACGCCATGTTTTTAGTCTGCAATTTGTTTGTTTGTTGTGATTTGTTATTTTTAACCGACTTTCCAAAAAGGAGAAGGTTCTCAATTAGGTTGTATTTTTAAAAAAATAATTCTGATAAAAATTGTACCATCGAACTGATCTGAAGATGAAGCCGGAAGTTATGCACCGGAATTCCGTAATAAAACAACATCTCCTAGCCGTGTTTGGGCTTATTGGAATTGTCATGAGATGCACTCGGGCTATAAATGGTTATTAACCAATTTTTATTAACTTTGCTTGGGTAGTTTTTGAGTGCTTCGATAATACGTATTTAATCCACTTCGTATATCTTGTGTCACTGTTGTTTGTACGGTGTAGCAAGTAGTGGTAATCGAATTGTTGTGAGGTAGGTACCATGACTAAAAAAAACTTTTTAACAAGAAAACAACCGACTTCCAGACAAAAAAAAAAAAAAAAACGCTATAATGTGAAATATTACTTTTTTTTTTTTTTTTTTTTAAACGTTGCCCCACACTAGGAATTTCTCCTGTATCGTGGGTGCGTTTACAAACATTTAAACTCACATACACAAACAGCCAGACCCGGAACAACTACTTGTAGATCATACAAATATTTGTTCCGTGCGGGAATCGAACCCGCGACACGCAGCGCAACAGTCAATCGCTTAACCACTGCGCCAACCGCAATTCAGGTTGTCCCATTCAGCTCCAGCCTCATAAGGAAGTAGGGAACATGATCCCACTATTTATATTTTCCAAAGGACCGTGCTGATATATGGCATCAATTTCTCACAGCCGTACCGTAGGACCAACTAAAAGGTAAAAGCAAAAGAATCACTTTAACAAAGAGCAGAGGAATAGGGATGCATCCTTGGTAAAAAAAAAAAAAAAAACTGTTTAGTCCGTCAATCAGATAATACAAAAATATTAGACACGTATGTTTTGCTTTATCATATTAATACAAAATGACTCAGATAAAACACATTAAACTTTGAGAGTGGGAGCTCGTTACGTCACAGCTACGTATAAAATCTACTGAGAAGTGACGTCATACCACATTTGAACTCAATGTATCGCCGTAATATTTTGATTACGTAAAAAAAGAAAAAAATACGTGTCCAATATTTTTTTATAATCTACTTGCCGGACAAAAAATATTTTTTTAGTCATCATCCCTATTCAAGTGACAACAGGAGTTGTTATCTGAACAGCAAGTCTTCTTATTTTGTACTCTACGAAATATAGGTACACACCACCAAATACCCCAATGAGAATATTATGTTATAATCATAATTATATACACTGAATTTTTACTTTATTGATTAAATTGGTTATACTGATTGTGGGAGAAAATTGTGGTCACACTCATATAAGGGTCTAGCGTAGTTGGAACTTCGTCCATTTTGGTTTGTTTTGACTGTACAGCGAAAGTGTGGCTATAATTTACATAGTTTTAATAATTTATGGGATAAAAAATGACGAATACAAAATATAAGTAATTTATTTTCTTTCACAAGTTATGTTACTACCTTTAGTGGTTGAAGTGACCTTTTAGACAAAAATTGCCAGTGTTAGGACATTTCGCTCTTCCGAAGTTTAAAGTTACGTGGTGTACCAACAATTTTGAATCTTATTATCTTAAGAAAACAATTCACTTATATGAAAAATTTGCTTTTGCCCGCAACTCTGCCTGCGTGGATGTCGGTTATCTCCATATCCCAGGCTATATCCCTGCAAAATTTTATGACGATCGGTTCAGCGGTTTAGGCATCAAAACGTTACAGAAAGACAGACAGACAGAGTTACTTTCACATTTGTAATATTAATAAAATATGGATGACAGAAATCAATTCAGTAAACGATTCTGAACAAATTATTTTTATAATGTGTATTAATTCAGTTACACATTTAGACAAAACACAAATATTTAAATTAAAAAAAAAATGGCTCATAAATTAAATAGATAATAAAAATATTTGCTAGTCACCCAAGTGGTAGCAGAGTTGACTGGCTATGGTGCCGTGTGCCGGACGTAAGTCAGGGAAATAATTGATTACCAAATTGACTACCGACTTGAATTATCCTATAGTCTGATCACTCACTTTACTGTAATTATTTGACGAGTTGTATATAATAATAATGGCTTTAAAGAGGTATGAGCAACAGGATGTAAAGTTCACTCATCCCCCATAGAAAAGGGAGGATCCTCCGACGAGACGGGTGTTGTGTCTGGTGGGCAACTGCCTGACGGTTGATGTCGGGATGTTGTTTATATTATGCTAGTCGCGCGGTAAACTTTGATTGCACGATGTAGGATTTGTGTGACGTCAGGTCTTTGAAGCGTTGTTCGCATGTAGCGTTGTAGATACCACAGCTATAACACGCCAAATGGACGTGTAGTTAAAACCTTAAAACACAATTTTTCTCGTTCAATACTGGATGGAGGAAGTAATTGAAAGGGTATATATATCTAATGTAAAGTGATTTTGATTAAAATGGACCTTCTGATTTTTTTTCTCGTTACAACAGCAAGTATCACATGAGCAGTATTAATGTTACGCTTTGTCGTGTGTACTTTTATATTTGTAGAAATACGACAACATTAATTTTGGTTCTAATTGTTTATTTATTTATTTATTTATAGGAGAACCAACAGCTATAACAGATGGATAACAATTGTATATGAAATATATAACAATATAATATATATTATATTTATAAAATATAACAAATGTATATATGTTTGTATTCATTTAGTATGTGACATTTTACTATCATCGGAAATTATCTTAAAAACACTATCTCTCTCCTTAGGGCGACGATAACCAATTTTTAATGTTTTTATACTGAAGATCACGTCTAAACGAGTAGTGTTAATGATTTGGAAAAAATATATGTTAAATTAGAGCATTTTCTTAATAACTTAATATATGAATATTTAAGATTATGTTTATATTACATAGTAAAATTAATTTGTAAAGTTATGTCTAATGCGGATAAAAAACTGAGAATCACACAAAATCTATCAAGCGTTCTGAAACGTTCACCTTTTTAAAGATAATTTAATTATTGATCTTTTAGTATACGTGTTTTATTAAAATACTTTTTTTATGTATAATAAATTAATAATGCGTCTTATTTGGAACAGCGCTCCTGGATGGGCGATTACTAGCTGGACGTACGACGCGTTGCGTGAGCTTAGTAGGGGAGAGGTGTGTCAATAGTAACAAAAAAAAAAAACAATCCTTCATAATATTTTAATTAAGAATTACAGCGCAACCATTTTTTGTCACAATATAGTTGAGTTATCTAATTATAAAATCAAATACAGAAAATAGCAGAAACGTCAATAATATTCTAGAAAATGGCACTTAATGAGATCAACTAATAGTGTTACAATTGCCGCACCGAGAGAGTCAATTGTAACAGCAATAAAAGACAATTGTAACATACGGAAGCCGTCAACAATAAAAAAACAAACTTACAAAATTTTGTCAGTAGTTCACGCTAAATACCTACTTAATAAAAATTAAAATCAATAACAATCATTCCGACAAACAGTAAACATTTGGTAGACCAACCTTCGTAAAGATGACTCGCAGTCTTGCAATATTGCGATAATTTTAGTTCCTGTACTATAAAAAATACTTTATTATGTGGTGCATATCCAGGTTTAACTGTATTATCCTGCTTGTATTTAGCGACATACCTGGATAGTCACGTGATACATGACAAACCTGGTAGCTACATTTAACAATTTCACAAGCTTCAGTATATTTTTCTGGTTGCACTATGCCACGCAAGATATTCCGAGGTCAGTAATAAACTATTTTGTATGAATTCTGAAAATAAAATGGGACTATTTAAATAATTAACTAGTGTGAAAAATATAAAGTGTCAATTGTAACATGTTACTATTGCGCCTCCTTGTTTTGTTACTTTTGCCCCACTGCCGCCATTTTGTATTGAAGTCCTATTTAACAAAACTCTATAGTAAATTTAAAAAAACTCACATACCTGCACGTATAGATTGGATGTTAACTTATCCGAAGACGCCACTGAACTACTGTAAAACTGTTTTATTTAAATATAATAACAAAAACTGTGCCGTACAAAAATTTTACTCATCTGAAACTTTCATCTATTGAGAGCACATGCGCGAACTGTTTTACCTGTAGGTTCTGTCGGTAAAACAGCACCAAATAAAGCTTCGATTAACACCAAGAGCTACCGCTACTCGTCAATAGATTTCGTGAAATAACTGATGTTACAATTGCCTCCCTGTTACAATTGACACACCTCTCCCCTACAGAACTCGCAAGCTAACCACTCAAAGTCACTGGCATATATCTGCGAACATCTTTTTTTAATCTTTGTACTTGTTTCATTATTATTATTGTATTTAATTTTTAAATATAAGAATAACATGTTTTATAAAAGTATCTCTTTATTGTTTTTTTGTTTTTGTTCGAATTATAAATAAAATGGTTATGTTTTTTTTTTTAACTTAATTTAGATTCTTTATTAATTAAATATTAGAAAAGTAAAAATAGAAGTTTAATTATCTTTTCTAGGACTTTTTATTGGTCATCTCCCTTAGCGTACCCGTTTTGGGCCCACCTCCCCTACACCACAGACTACCTGTAACACAGTTGTATTGTCTTTCTGTCCCCCGCAATCCATCTAAATATTGTCTTTAAAAGATTGCAGCTTTTAGCGATAAGACCGCCTATTGTGTCACCCCTTGTCAAATTTTCTGTATATAAATCTATAATAAAGACTTATCTATATAAGGTGTATCTATTCATACACGAAATATTTTAAGAGAAACGTCCTAGGTGGTAAAAAAGCCATGGCCAACGCAAAAATGTTTTTTAAATCGTCCGATAGGTAAAAAAAAAACGACTTCCAATAAAGCACTATAAAGTGAAAAATGACGATGAATGATGTGTTGCCGACATAGCTCACAGAATAAGCAAGCTGAAGTGGCAATGGGCCGGCCATATTAGCCGTAGAACCGATGACCGTTGGGGTAGACGTGTTCTTGAGTGGAGACCGCGATTTGGCAAACGTAAGGTAGGACGCCCTCAGGCTAGGTGGAGCGACGATCTTCGCAGGGTGGCTGGTAGCAGCTGGATGAGAGTTGCCGAGAATCGAGCTGAATGGCGTGCAATTGGAGAGGCCTATGCCCAGCAGTGGACTGCTATAGGCTGATGATGATGATGAAAGTGAAAAAAACCTTTAAGTTCGGAGTGTCTTTGGATCTGTCTTTTAGTTTTTTTTTGTCACTAACTTCCGAAATTAAAGTTATGTTTCATTCAAAGTCAAAGCATTTATTTCAAATAGGCACTTATATGGCACTTTTGAACGTCAAAATTTACAAGGAAATGAAATTGATTCTAGTTGCCCCTTCCAAAAGGTAGTTTCGCATGGAGAAGAATGGGCAAGAAACTCCACCGTTACTCTTTTAAACTGTTTTACAATACTTTGTATACATCAATTATATCATTACATGTGAAGACGATGTAACTACTTTTTTTTATTACTATACCACAACAGGTAATAACAATAACAAACATTGACGGATAAATTAACCATGTGTTAGATACAAGGTGCTCACATATTTACAAATATTGTTAGAGTAGATAAAATACAATTTTTTTTTACAAATAAAAAGTGAATGTGAGAGTTAAACTTATCATAAAATTAATGTCTTAAAAATAATAATACATTAAAGTGATTTTTTGGAAGTCTGTTTATTTTGTAAAAATGCTTTTCATTTTTCTTTTTTGTTATGGTATAGATACCATAACTAAAAAGGGAAAAATGAAAACACCAAACCAATTCGTATACTACTCTTCCTGTCGCTATGTATACAAGTGACAGGAGGTATTATAACATCACCAAGATACACAAAGTGGATTAAATACGTATTATCAAAGCTTTAAAATTGTATTAACTTTGCTTGAATAGTTTTGAGTTAAAAATATTCAAGCAAAGTTAATAAAAAAATAATGGGACCACCTCGAAAGTATACCCTTTCAAACAACAAAAGAATTTTCAAAATCGGTTCACAATTGACGGAGAAATCGGTGGAAATACATAAAAAAGAATAACATACATACAGTCGAACATAGAGACTCCTCCTGTTTGAAAGTCGGTTATAAAATATTGCAGCAATAATAGGTATCTCTGCCGAGAATTTCCAAGGAACAAGCGAAATGACATTTGTATTACAGTTCGCTGATATTTTTCAATGTTACAGAACTCCATTCGGAAGTTTCGAGAAATTATTACTCCCCGTGTAGTTTCAAATGTTTGTATGTTGCTTGCACAGGTTGTAACTACACTTATAAGAGAAAAGTACGTAAAAGTTTTTATATTTATCGTAACTAGGATTGCTAAGAAACCATACCTAAACAGTATTTTTTTTTTGTCAGGGAAAATTGTTTAGCAAAATGATCACCAACGTAAATTGACCGTTTATTGAAATCACTACTGTCATTCTTTGACAGATATACGAAAAGGCTAAGATTATAACACGGCAGAATGAAAATAGGGAAAATTACAAAAAAAAAAAAATTGTCTTTTATGTAGATTATTACAAAATATTGGACACGTATTTTTTCTTTTTTTACGTACTCAAAAAATCACGGCGATACATTGAGATCAAATGGGGCATGACGTCACTGCTCGCTAGATTTTATACATAGCTGTGACGTAAGGAGCCCCCACTCCCCAAGTTTAATGTGTTTTATCTAAGTAATTTTTTATTAATATGATAAAGCAAAAAATATGTGTCTAATATTTTTTTATTATCTGATTGATGGACTAAACAGTTAATCTTTTTTTTGACCTAGGACACATCCCTATTTTGGGTATTGTCTCAAATTGATAAAAACATAATTTTTCTGACTTTACATAATAGTTAAAAATCTCCTGCCAAACTGCAGTGCAGTTTGTCGGCAGTACGCTTTATGTACTATCGGGGACATCCAAATAGGCACACTTTCAAAACATAATCCCGTGCTCACTTTGTCCACATCTGATCCCTTTTTGCGACGAACAATAAAAACAAATTGTTTAAATAAATTTCTCAGGCTTTGTTACAATGATCACAGATGTCTGTTGACAACCTCGGCTGGATTTTTACGGTCTTTTTTTCTTCATTTACAAAAGCAAGGGGCTCAGCAAAAATCTGATGTTGTGATGCTGTTGGCTGATGAGCGTAGGTAAGCGTTACTATAGCGGCCGAGCCTTGCAAGCAAGAATAGTGCTTATGGTGGTCCGATTCGTATGTCCGTGATAGTCCATCAAACGGTGGGGTTATTTATGTAAGTTACATTTAATTACATTTAAAACATCAAATTGGACTATACTTGACAACCTTCAATATTTTCGTATCTAGAAGGTTCTCACGTATGGTCCAGTGCAAAGTGATCACAATGATGGGAAAACAAGTTATCCTTAACGACTTCGTTAAGGCTCAGATATATGCCAGTGACCTTGAGTGGTTAGCTTGCGTGTTCTGTACAGAGCTCACGCAACGCGTCGTTCGTCCAGCCAGTAATAGGACTCGCCCATCCAGAAGCACGGTCCCAAATAAGACGCATTATTAATTTATTATACGTAAAACAAAAGGTATTTTAATAAAACATGTATACCAAAAGATCAATAGTTAAATTATGTTTAAAAAGGTGAAGGTTTCAAAAAAATACCCTTGATAGATTTTGCGTGATCCGGGTAAGACATAACTTTACAAATTAATTTCACTATGTAGGTAATATAAACATAATCTTAAATATTCATATATTACGTTATTGAGAAAATGCTCTAATTTAACATGTATTTTTTCCAAATCATTAACACTACTCGTTTAGACGTGATCTTCAGTATTAAATCATTAAAAGTCGGTTATCGTCGCCTTAAGGTCGTAGCACATTTATCAAATCGGAAAGGGATCATAACCGTATCGCCTTTCGCGTCGCCGTCAAACAGTCGTCAACCTTACGTAAGCACGTAACCAAAACCGATACGTCAACTCGGCTACGGCTAGGCGACGCCGCGCTTACGGCTCGCCGACCGGGCAACGCAGACCGCGGGAGGGGCGTGGACGAAGAGACGTAAGCTAGGGTTCCGTACCCTAGCTGAGCCGTAAGCTAGGCTACGGAGAACCGTAAGCGCGAGAACTGCAAGTCGACCACGCACCGCACCGCGGTTGTGAGCTTGTCCCGAGGCGAGGCGATGACGTTACGATTCCGATTAGTGTGCGTTGCAGTAGGGAGTTTCATACAAATAATACTGAACGGCTTGAGTTGATATGGTGACGATCCCTTTCCGATTTGATACGTGTGCTACGACCTGTAACCGTCTTTTTACATCCGCTGTAGTCGAATTTGGCCTAGAAATAAAGGAAAAGCCTTGAAAAACGATGAGGGTTGAATGAGATGATTTATTTTTTCTTCCTTCCCAATGTTACCCGCTTGACCTCCTCCTTCCTATCAAACTGCTACGATAAATCATTGTAAGGCAATTCGTTGGATATAAAATATATCTGCATTGTGCTGGCTCGCTTCTTTGTTCCAGCCAATTATTGCCGTGGCGAGAACACAGGCTGTTTTCTGTGCCTCCATGTCGCAATGTTGCACGTGGTAATCCCCAGTATCTCGCACTCTGGCTGCACTTAATGATCTTATAGAGGTATGAGGAACAGGGTGTAAAGTTCACTCATACTCTATGGAAAAGGGAATTCCACGGGTGTCGTGTGTGGTGGGCAACTGCCCGACGGTTGATGTCGGCATGTTGTAGGTATATGCTAGTCGCGCGGTAAACTCTGATTGCGCGATGCAGGATTTGTGACGTCAGGTCTTTGATGCGTAGTTCGCATGTGGCGTTCTAGATGCCGCCACAATCTCTTGGATTCTAATCCATTAAACGATCTGCGGATGAATGGACGAAGATTTTATTTGCATGTCAGAGGTAATGTGAGAGGATGATTCTGAATGATGGTACAAATCGCATTAAAATCTATTGTATTTAGAAGATCTAAGCGGTCACACAGACGTGAAAAGCCACTTTGTTTTATATTATACTAGCGACTCGCCCCGGCTTTGCACGGGTGTAACGCTGATACTAAATATACTACAGCATCCGCCGGCCCCCCGGCCGGTAACGCCGCAGCCGCTATATCCCTGCATTTTAAATCTGTAATATCTTCGAAAATATTCATTTAAATTACATGGTGTAAAAGGCCATATTGATTTATATTATTTAATATAAATCAATACCTTAAACCTAAAAACCGTACCTTAGTACCTTAAATACATTGTACATTTGTACAATGTATTTAAGATACTTAATTGGATAAGGATAAATGCTGTATTGCTTAAAATCGCTTCGTAAATAAGCCATTATTTCTCGTAATAAGTAAAGGATAAAATATGGTTATTGTGGGTTATCCTTAAGAAATAGATAGATACCTTCGTATTATACACCTTTTTAAGGTGTATAATACTGTAGTACATTATTTTGATCTATCTCGTAGGGTTCAGCCAGCGTCTGCAATGTATGCGCAAAAAATGTGTTTATTTACAACATTACATTAGAAACCTCTAAAATTACGGTGTTCCTCTACGATATTATGCATGTATTCTACATATAAACCTTCCTCTCGAATCACTCTAACTATTAAAAAAAAATCGCATCAAAATCCGTTGCGTAGTTTTAAAGATCTAAGCATACATAGGGACAGACAGCGGGAAGCGACTTTGTTTTATAATATGTAGTGATGATAGTGATATCTCAGCTATGCACTATTTGACAATTAAGGTAGGTAATGTTTTTTTCTACTAGATACTCGTATTATTATTATACCTATTTAACACCTAATTATAACATGAGCTATTTGATACGCAATATTGTTTTCAACACAAAACTTAACCTAACCCTACAATTATAACACTCATACTCAATACTTTTGTTTCCCAACTAATTACATCATAATAAACAAACTAAACCAATTCATCACTCACTTAATTACAGATGAATAGTTTCGGACTCAGGTTATAAATCCTAGTCTAGACAATATCTTCGACAAGATCCCATATTTTATGACCGGTCTCATCGGGTGGACGGTCAATAAACGCATTATGTTCGATCATATATCTAAGGTTGTTAAGTTGATTTATGGCAAACTCACGAGTACCTATAGTTTTATAGATAATTTTCAGGAAATAGTGTAAAACTTTAGTTTGGCTAAAGTCAAAGTCAAAGTCAAATCGTTTATTTCAAATAGGCACATAAAAGGCATTTTGAACGTCAAAATTTACAAAATAATTAATTGATTCTAGTTGCCCCTTCCAAATGGTAGTTACGTATGGAGAAGAATGGGTAAGAAACTCCATACTTAATCTTTTAAAATCTTAACAATATTTTGTATACATTAATTATTAATTATATGTGAAGACGATGCACTTACCTAGAATAAAATCACTATACCATAATAGGTAAAAAGAATTAAAAGAAAAGCAATGACAGACAAATTAATTATGCGATAAATACATGGTGCTCACATATTTACAAACATTGTAAAGTAGATGAGTTCCCTAAAGTTTTAACATTTAATAACCTATGTCAGTGTGTGAGTTATAGTATATTAATCACAGAAAATAAAATTAATATCATAAAAATTGTAAATTATACAATTAAATTAAGTCATAAGTCATTTGTTCATTTGTTTAACATAGGTATGTATAATAATAATGGTATAAAAGATAATAAAGAGTGCGCTATGCTATGCCAGAGAGCGTACAAATGATTGTAATCAATAATCACAATAAGAACACAGATTAACACAAATATAATCACACAATTCATAATGCGGATTCATTAATAAAAAATATAGCAACAGAAATCAATGTCAATAGAAAAAATAATATAAAAATGACAATAAAGTAGGTATGTACAACACAGACTGAAAACAAATAATAATAAAAATAATAAGACTATGTCAATATATAATGCTAATGTCAATATGCAATACTAATGTCAATAAACAATGCTAATGTCAATATACAATACTAAAGTCAATATACAAAAAAATAATATAATTATGTATTTTATTAGCATGTCAACATTCTGTCATTACATTTTTGTCTGTTATGAATTCCGAAATACTGTAATATGCTTTGTTTAGTGAACAATAAGGATTTTAGCCGTTTCTTAAATAAGCTCACGTTTAATTAGCAACCAGTTTGATTTTGTCTAGATTCTAAATAATAATACGACGACGCAACCAATCACAAACCAGTTCTTCTTTCTTTTACGAGTGGTTAGTGACTCACCAGCAGCCTAATTGCGTAACACTCTGTGGCGACATCTACAACGCCACATGCGAACTACGCATCAAGGACCTGATGTCACACAAATCCTGCATCGCGCAATCAGAGTTTACCGCGCGACTAGCATAGGATGTTTCTATTCAAACACGAAATATTTTAAGGGATACACCTATAGGTGGTAAAGAAGCCATGAGAATGATTTTTTTAAAAATCTGAGTAAAATATTAAAAAAAAAAAATTGATATGATGATTAATTATCAAAAGGCACCGCGCTCGTGCCGCCACCATTGCCGCGTCCGGGCGGGTCATTAATAGAATAAAAATAAAAAGTTTTTTTTGAAAAAGGTCTCGAGCAATTTCAATATTATAATAATTATGTAAAAATATAAAACACTCAGATAAAAAAAAATTTTCGCTGCTTTGGTTTTTTTTACCACCAAATGTTAAATGTTAATGCCGATGTTTCTCTTAAAATATTTCGTGTACCTAAGAATAGATACACCTTATATACAATATCTCGACATCAACCGTCGGGCAGTTGCCCACCAGACACAACACCCGTCTGGTTGGAGGATTCTCCCTTTTCAAAGCAGGATCAGTGAACTTTACAATCGCAATCTAAATTATTTTGGAACACAGAACCTCTCCCATTCGCTTTTGCTTAACATACAGGCATTACGTATCCTCCAACCCCATAATTGGCGAACACCTTTGTTTATTGCCTATAAAAACAACTCCAATTTGTGGTTTTATGAAGTCTCAACCTAGAAACTAACATCAATTTCTTAAGAAAAAATCAATGTTAAAAGGCGAAAAATTACTGTCAATCACAACTGATTCCCAACTCTCACACCATAAACAATTCTTGCTCTAAGCACAACATTAATATACATTTTCGTCACATTTCCGACCTTCTGCAGTAACTTATCGATATATACTGCGGCCGTCAAACGTAAAACATTGAATCTTTACCTCGGGGAGATTCGGCGTCGGTTACAAATTGAATGTAACCAATCTTTGGTTTACGAGAGGACGTCCCTCTTGTATTTTAAAAGTAAACTATGTTTGATGGCTTACTTGTGGTTTGGTTGTACCGTTAGTGGTGTTGCAAAGTTTAAGGGTTTTCACTGAGGGAAATAGGGGATTTAATTCTCTTAAAGGTGGTTGTAAGCTTTCCAAGTAAATCGTGTTTAGGATTTTTGGTAGGATTTGTAACAAAGGTTTGCGTCCGAAAATAGACAAGAGAATCGACGCCAAAACAACTTTTATCTGACTTCTTTTGGATTACAGGTGATGACTAAAGTTCATCTCATACTTTGGGTTGATCTTTCAACATTTCTTATCTAACACTTATCTATACGAACCTCACCTCGCCTCTTTAAGACATCAATTCATTACTTCAGAGGCCGTGCACGAAATCGACTAATTTTGATCAATTTTGTTCATTGTTTGGAAGAAAGGGAAACATAATTTAAACAAAATTATTTGAGATTTGAAAAGTCGTGTTCTTTGTTTTGCATGTGGCTGAAAGGGATTTTACTACAAGAAACTACTTTTGATTTTGAACATTAAAAAATATCATCAACATCATTATATGGTCTACTTGCATGTGGCGGAACCACTTTTTTCAACTTCCATACAAAATATAGCAGAAAAATAATATTAAAAAAACCTTTTTTTGTTTTAAACTTCGTCAGTAATATATATTTTTCCTATTATTTAACAAATCATATCAAGAAATTTAAAAATCACAAATTAGTCTTCAGCTATCCTTAAAATATAATCAAAATTTTATTAAATGATTATACAATATCTTCATTAAGTAAATCCATGGCGAAATAAACTATATTTTGGAGAGCACAAAAATGATGAAACTATTAAAAGCTGCTGTGACTGACACGAATGGTTTAGCACCATGAAAACTGTATTTTTATAGTTACACAGACTTAATGTTTCGATTATTTCAAGTTTTCTGACAATTAGACAAGAAATTGCCAAAAGAAATTTTTTTCGTGCACGGACCGAATAAGAAAGACAGAAAGAAGAAGAAAGAAAGAAAAAGAAGACAATAAGTTTATTTGCGTCCAAATGACGCATAAAACAGGAAACTGTATAAATCATTCTTACTGTGTTAGGTCGCGGGAGGTTTTAAAAAAAAGGTAAATGTTTTACTCAAAGTATATTTCTTAAGATAAAGAAAACAGAAATTAAAAAATTAGGAATTAGAACGTGTGTGTGTGGCTTTTTCGATTGATGGAGTGAGACTAAACTAAACTAAACTTCTACTAAACTAAACTAACTAACTTAAATGTATACAATGTATGTAAACTACTAAATGAATAAAAAAATAAAAAATATATATATATAGCGGGGACGCTCTGTCCCGCTCCCTGCGTACGCCGAATTTACTCAATTTTTGGAATTATTTTAATAAAAAAAGAAGAGTGATCTTTTGAAATTAAATAAAACGTGAATTATTAAGATTTTGCGTCTGTGTTTCCGAACGCATACAACCCTAATCTATTTAAAGTGAGAGTGAACAGGCTTCTTCTGGGTAAGCTCACTCCATCGTAGACTTTGTCTCTGTCATCCAGACCTAGACTAAAGTCAAGAGCAAACTCATAGTAGAAAAAAAAAAAATAATCTATCCATTAGTGTAACTTTAAAATTAATGGGACGTCAACTTTAGCAAGAGATGCATGCCATGCAATCAATAATTTTAGTACTTTTTTTACACGGAGATTTCAAATGTACCTAAAACACATACAACTAAATAAGAACGTGCAATGTGATGATAGGATATCGTACATTAATAATGTGTTTTTAGATTTAGTTTATTTCTCTTAATTAATGAGTTAATACGAGTAGCCTCTGAAAAACGCGTTTTGCTCAGGGTAACGCCTGAAGTGCAGAATGCACTTAACAGAATTCTTGATTGTTTATTTATTTGCATTCAGGGTTATAACATTACGAAGCAATAAGTATCATCATCATCGTTGGCAGCCATTGGCATTATTTTATTTTGTGAATGTGAGAATGTTGTAGGCCTTGTAGACTCATAGATGCTTCGGTTTGTTGACCATTTCCTATTTTTATTAAGTACCTGGTACTTGATGACATGCTTACTCTGTCCTACCATATCTATTATCAGTGTAATTAGAAAACATTGTAAAAGCAAATTATTTTTAAAAGAGTAACCGTGGAGTTTCGTGCCGGCTCTTCTCCATAGGAAACGACCAATTAGAATCGTGCACCTAGCTCCTCACGTTTGATAAGTGCCCATAACGTATCAATAAATAAAATTGAAGTGTCTGTAATGTCAATGATTTCATATGCATTTAATAAATGAATATGAAACTATATACGGTACTTATAACAAAAAACATATTTTTTTTTGTCAGTCTGTCTGTCTGTATGTTCCGGCTAATCTCCGAAACGGCTCGACTGACCTGACGGGACTTTCACTGGCAGATAGCTAATGTCGTAAGGAGTAACTTAGGCTACTTTTATTTTAGAAAAGGCTACGCGGGCGAAGCCTCGGGCAGCAGCTATTGTGAAATAAAATCATTTAAATTTGAGCCTTGTTCTACCCAACCAGTACCCATTTTTGAGTATAGTCAGTACGGCTATGTTTCGAAGCAATATAGTGACGTCACATTTATGCAAATTAATTGAAATCAAGTATCATCAATTTTGTAATAATTTGCTCATATCATAATGATACCTCATTACCGATAATACCGCGAATACAAATACCGCACGGTAATTATTCGTACGGAATGTGTTCGTACTATATCGCGGTGAATCGTGTTATTAAACCGAAACTCGCTTCGTTCATATTTCATAACTAGAAGCACTGCCAGGGAGTAATGTGCGTGTAAAATTATGCGGTTATTTTCACGGGAACGTAATTATGTTGTATTTTAGTTGATAAATTGTTAATTTCTTTGCAGTTGCTGCGGTTTGGAAACGTTCTTTGTGCGAGAATTTCCGAATCGTGGAATGTGATTTTCAAAACTTCCTTTTAAGGCGACGATAAACGACTATAAGCCTTGTGTTCACCAAAATTTAAATCAATGTTTAGATATTTAATCAGTTCTATATTTAAAATTTTCTTAGGAAATTTGACATAAACCAACTGTTTAAGACTGCGCCGAGCGCACAGTGACAGAGCCCTCATCGTTTGTTCGGTAATTTCTTTTATTTTAGAATGAAAATGCAGAAAATAAGCACGTTAAGTTTTAGTTCACAAGACTATACGTTATTATTATTACAAACAGTAGTTTTAAATTGTTATGTTTTATTGTAATCATTAAAACGGAAAATAGTGGCCACTGAGCTCCGTGGTGGGGTACAATCAACTCGGGGTGCGACGGGAATTTGCACTGGTGTCGTACATAGTGAAACTGCTCCGAGGCATAGCGCACAACCCGAGAGTGCTGCAGCGGTTGCACTTGTACGTACCCGACCGTTATATGTGGAGGCGACAGCCCCGCCACTTCTGGCCGTACCATCAGCCAGGACCAACTTGCTGGCCAAAACCCCTCTGACTCGAGCGATTCACCCATTAATTATATTCAGGTCGAAATTGATATATTTACATGTCACTGGGGTGAATTCGCAAAAGTTCTATTGTTTACACTATGTTACAAGCAATGATCATTATGGTCTTCAGATGTATTTTATGCTTTAATTTTAATTTTGTGTGTGACTTGACTATCGCATTAGGTAAAGACCTGTAATGATAGTTTTAAGGCATTGAATAAAATAAATAAATAAAATAAATAAACTTTGTTTTATGTATTCAGACTAGCTTGTAGATTTTCTATAATAAAAGTATCCTACATTATTCCATAAAACATCAGCTATCTGCACATGATGAATCGGCCATTCGTTTCATTTGTACAAATATCGCTGTCTGTTCCTTGTCTGTTTTAGTCCGTTTTAGTTTGAAAGTATTCACAAGTAGAAAAATATATATGGTCAGAGCTTATGCTGAATATATAAGGTGTATCTATTCATACGCGATATATTTTAAGAGGAACATCTAGGTGGTAAAAAAGTCATAAAAGCGATTTTTTTTTAATATAAGTATTTTATATTTTTAGTAATTATTATAATTTTAAAATTGCTTGAGATATTTTGCAAAGGAGTTGCATTTTTCCAAAATTTTACTTATTCTATGAATGACCCGTCCGGACGCGGCGACCACGCGGCGGCGGCGGCACGAGCGCGGTGAATTTTGATAATTAATCATCATATCAAGTAATTTTATTTTATTTTAAATAACATACGCAGATTTAAAAAAAAAATCGTTTCCATGGCTTAAAATATTTCATGTTTCAATAGATACACCCTATGTATATTTTTCTACAAAAAAAAAAAAAACATTTGCCTCCTTAGAGGGCACTTTAATAAAAGCCCACCTAGGTTAAATGAGTACCGACCACATTCATCATTCTCTTAAAAAATACTGAAAAACCAACTCCAATAACACAACTCACGTTTATCCAAAGTTATCTCTTTTACACCTACAAAAACCGATAAAGACAGAAGAACTTCGTTCAAAAATCCTAGTCACACCAGAAAGCAGTACAGCATATTTCGCTGGCTGTGAAAATTAAAACGTCAAAACCATTAATATACTTCACGAGTGCAAAATTGTTTAACTTTTCCCATTAAAAGCTGGAGTTTTGCGTTATATAGCTTATTATTTAGCTCTGGAGCACATGGGAGCTGGGCGAGAGGCTTACGAATGTGCTGGTTGGTTTAGCAGATAATTTATTTGATAGTGCTGTCGAAACAATTAAAATTTCGGGCAGTTTGTGTGTTAAAAATTGTGGTTGATTTGGATCAAGGAATGTAGTATGGAACGCATTAGGATCTGGTGGATCAAAGAGTTGATAAATACTGTTTAAATGACCTGAATCCAGATCTGGTTGGCTATGGTTTATTTATCTTCATCAGAATCAATATACTTTATTTGTATAAATATAAAAATGAAAATTCACCACTTTAATACGTTTTATTAAATAATTTTATTATGGAACAAAAAATATATAAAACTTAGATAAGTAAAAAAAAAAAAATATCCCTCCCTTCTTAGGCAGTCGGTTAAATATGAGCAAGACAGTTGCTGAACTGATAATTTAGCCTAAATGAAGAGAGATTACAAGAATCTGCCTTTTCGCCGAAAATTGTTTGGCAGATTATCACTTGCCAACCAACGTTTCGCCGATGTTTCACTTTGACAAGTAACGATTAGCAAATTTTTGTATGACAACGTTTCATTTGGTAGAATTATTGTTAAGCTGAGTATTATAATGACACAAAACGTTTGGGGCATTTATCATTTGTCAAACATTTCACTAGGCCACACAACTATTAGACGAATGACGTTTTGTCAGTATAATTTTTACATACATATTTTATTTAAGAATCTCAAAAATAACGTTAAACCTTTAAATTGGCAGCAATGCAGTGCCATATTACGATAGGTTAGGTTAGGTTAGAGTATGACAAACAACGCACGAGCCGAGCAAGCGAAGCGAGCGTGCCGCGGCAGCGGCCGGCGATGTGCCAGAAGCGAATCGCTTTTGTAAAAGGAACAAACAAAAACATTCTGCTACTTGAAAGTTGGCATTTTTAAAAGTGTCATTATGAAAAGCAGACCAAAAGACGTACAGTTGGTAACAGTG
This sequence comes from Dryobota labecula, assembly GCA_947523025.1. NCBI lineage: Eukaryota > Metazoa > Arthropoda > Insecta > Lepidoptera > Noctuidae > Dryobota > Dryobota labecula. The sequence goes on along the minus strand of OX383295.1, from coordinate 22,734,222 downwards.
AGGTTGGGAAATAAAACAAAATTATATGGTAAGTTGGCAAATGATTAGTCGGCGAAATAAAATTCTGCGAAACGTTAGTTGGCAAGTGAAAATCTGGCAAACAATTTTCGGCGTAAAGGCAGAGAATCACATTAGATGGCTTAGTGCATGCATTTGGATTCTGAACCAAGGAATCGATTGAATCGGTTTTAAGTTCGTGAACCTTAAATTGCGTAACCTTTCAAATGAATATTATCTTATAAAGTTGAACCTAAGTTATCCCTACCAAAATAAACCTGGTTTAAAAAAATTACTAGTATTCAAATGTTAGCTCAGAAAGTACTTAAAACTATGTTATTAAGTGTGAAATAACGTTAAAACTCGGTCCTGATAAACTACTAGCAAGCAAGGCGTAACGCGCCTCGACTAAATCGCAGGCGATACGATGCACCCCAAGCACCAGCATTTGCAGAATTCAAATGTGATAGAACATATAATTATGTACCTAATAGCTTTGATTTTTTTTTTATTTTAGCCGCTATGTGAAATTGTATCAAGTGTACAATTTCACATAGCTTCTAAAATTTATTCCATGACTTTATTTAGCTACACATTAGAACTGACGGGTTTTCCTATAAAAAACTGACAGCCTTGATGAAGTCATAAATTCAAATTAAAAATATCAGAAAAATTAAAAATAGAACATTGATGGCCAGCTAGTAAATATAAGATGGAGAGCTAAGTTTTTAATTCGGTTGCTTTGTTCTGGAGGATCTGGGAAGAATGAGGAAAATCAAAATCATACGAATATTTCTTTTTCCCGAGCAGTAGAATACTTATTGAAAAATCACTATTCTGTCTAATGATTCACAAATCACCATGAAAGCTACGTAGATACCCTGTCAAAATTAAATGGACCACTGACCGACCCAGACGACCCCACGACTCTCCTCCAGAAGAGCAGTAGGGAAAAAAGTACAATTCGTAAGAGAATACACAATACACGACCGTCATTCCGACCTCGCCGCCGAGGCCTTGCGCGAAATCCCCGACTAAATAGTCCTCCCGACCCTTGCCCGTAAGCGAAGCGCCAGCACGCGCTATAGCTGAGCCTGTAGCTTTAAATTCCCCCGATAATAATCAAAACTCTGATTTTATCCAGCCACCGTCGGTCCCTTGCCATCCTCCCTCCGACTATGCCCTAAGCCGAGGCGCCCTTAGCGCGCAGTCATGTAATTTATAAGTTTTTACGCCCTGACTGGAGGCTTTAAGTTTTTAGGAGCTTAAGGCAACCACAGGAAAGACCGGTTTAAGAGTCTCAACTTATCATGGTTAACTATGAGATGCCCTAGTGAAAAAATTAAAATGAAATAGACACATAGAAGCAAAAATGCAAGAAATCCTATATACTATCCTACAAAAGGAAGTCAGAAAGTTGCAAAACTTCAGCTGTACTATCACTTTTTGTTGACAATAGTGCAAAGTGCGAACTTCCCCTAACATACTGTTGAACTCTGTCGGGAATCGACGCAACGCCTCAGGCAGTGTAGCTGATTTGACCCAAATAGAACTTTATTGTGTGTAATGTCACAATACAGTTTAGGGATAAAAGGTCTACCCGCACTTTGTGGCAGCTTGTAACGACCGCGGGATTATTTGAATAAGAGGATATTGTTTTATCCGCGCCCGCGGCCGCGCCCGCGTGGATGTCGGTTATCGTGTAAAAAAGTAGCCTATGTCCTTCTTCATATCCCAGGCTATATCTCTGCCAAATTTCATGACGATCGGTTCAGCGGTTTAGGCGTGAAAATGTAACAGACAGACAGACAGATTTACTTTCACATTTATAATATTATATTATTATAAGTATGGATTAAAAAAAAAATACGTTTGAGGCAAGAAGACAAGTGGACGAAAAACGGTGGTATCTACAAAGATAATCCGCAAAAATAATAATAATACTTCTTTATTAAAAAAAAAAACAATAAACTTTGACAATAAATAACACAGAAAGGTGAGCAAGTTTAGGTATACAAAATTGGATACAAAGGTAGGTAGTGTGGTCGAAAGTCCAAATAGAATATGTATCCTGCTCCCCAAACTAGGAAAATCCTGTATCTTGGGAGGCAGTGTCTTCGCATTACAATATTACGGTCAAGCGACTTTTGTGAGCAAATAAAACATCAACGACGAAATTTAAACCAAGTAGAAAAATACAGTGACGATATTAGAGGCCATTTTGTATAGGAGAATATCATCACGTGTAAGATGAGCAAAGTTTCATCTAAGTAATAACGTTTTACCCCCAACTTGTTCTTTTTAGTGTTTGTGTTCTTTCTTTGCGTCATGTTTACCGCAAATAAACTTAATTTCTTTCTTTCCATGTGAGATTAGCTGCAGCACGTGACTTCGCCCACGTGGCTTCTTCTTAAATAAAAGTACTTAGTTAAGCCTAAGTTACTCCTAACATCAGCTATCTGCCAGCGAAAGTCGCTTCAAAATCGGTCAAACAAATAGACACAAAAATATAAATAAAATATATTGGGCATGGCTTTAGTGTCGTGCGGCACTCGGAGGGGGTTAAAAAGGGTTAGAGCTAGTAGGGTTTGGGTCTCCGATTATAACGCTATCACTGTTATTACAAGGTAATGCATATTTTTCGAGAAATGAATGAAAAATATTTCTAACCTCAAATCAGTTTTAAAGCGAAAACGGAAAGTTAAAATGGGCGATTGACAACCAAATCTGTTCCACATAATTGTCTATGGTGCAAAATGACGTGAAAAATTGGCAAAACGGAACGTAAAAAAAATGTATGTTATATGTCACTGTCATTGTTCGACTTGGGACACCCCGACTCGGATAGATTAGGTTAGAATAGAGCGAATAGACCCCGCTATACCCTTCGTGGTTTTTTTTTCTAAACTACTTAGAAGTAGGAGCCCCGCTGATCGGGGCTCCGTCGACCGCCCTTCCCTCGACTGCGCCACATTGAGCGCTTTTTAGGCGACTATAAAGTGTTTTGAGGTTAGGTGACATTTATTGGTTTTTCTCGAGAACGGTGCGTTGCATTTACATGGGAGTGGTGTCAGGGCAGAGGGACACCTCCCCCAGCCCTCCTTCAACCCAAATTTTAACCTTACTACACCTTTTTAAGCGACTATAAAGTGTTTTGAGGTTAGGTTACATTAATTGTTTTTTTTTTCAGAAATGGTGCATTACCTTTTAATAGGAGTGGTACCAGGGGGCAAGGGGTCCCCCCTTCCCCAACCCCTCCTCCTACGCGTGCCGCACGATACTAAATTTTTACCCAACGTTTTGTTTTATCAATTATGTCAAGTTCAAATATGTATAACCTAAAAATCAATAACCAACACATCTCACAGTGCGCCTACGGTACTTAAAATATGACTGATGTTAACGAGAGAGACGTATCTTCTCGTCATATAGATTATTTTCGTGGTTTGTCAAGAGTGGACATTCTCTTTCTCAAACAACTGTTAACTTAGGCAAAGGTGAGGCTCACACGTTTTGAAGGAATTAACATTTAATTACTTAAGATTAAACACTTGAAGTAACTTCTTGATGATGGAGAACGACTGGGTTTCATATCAGGTTAAGTACCAATTATAAATTTAAGTGTATAATTACTGTGCAAACGGAAAGCTGCACAAATGCACAAATCGTAAACGTAGAAAACATTTACTTAGTTGCAGTTCATAGGTATTGCTTTAAAAAAAATACTGATAAAAGGAAATATTCTAGTCTGGATTCCATTTCCCCTGAAACTACTGTAAACAAAACAATAATGATACACAATTATCAATTAATTGATTTGCAGATGTATGTATTTTAAATGTTATACACATTGATGTAATATAGGACTAGATCAGCAATGTACGGCGACGACGCACTACTACGTCGTATATGTCCACAGGCATATCTGACTCAGTTGTCAACTTGACGGCAAGTGAGCGATAGCTTAAGGATAAAAATATCAAAATGGTGAAATGTGCGATTAAAATTTGCATGTCACAGTCTGAAAAGATTAATAAAGCAAGTGGTGTTACATTTCACAAGTAAGTTTGCTAAATTTTCTTGAGATTATCCAAAAAAAACATTAAAAGACGAATTACATTTATCAAACATTTTTGGGCCATCAGAGTTACCAGTAAAAACAATTTTTGATTTTGCCAGACTGTTGGGAGTTTAGTGAATGACGAATGTATGTTCTTGTAAGACAAAATTATTATTATAGTCTGTTTTGTTTAAACATACTGTGCAGTACCCCACACGTACTAAACAGAAAAGTAACACATTTACGTGTATTTCTAAGGTTTTAACTTAATGTTTCACCACTTCTTACACCAAAAATAATTTGAATAGCAAGAAATAATCTTAGACGTAAAGTGAGGTTATATTTTTAAATGAAAAATTCTAGATTGTTTATGATCACATTGTGTTAAATAGTGTTGTGCACTGACTGGACAGTCCACTCAATCTGTGTGGTTCTTTCATCAAAAGCCCATTTCAGACACCAATCTACATGGTCTTCGCATGATCTGCCCAAGATTATGTCTGGACTTTAAAAGAGACTGTGACCGCTGAGTTTGTTTCGGGCTTTCTTCTCAAGAGTATTCAGATAGGAAACGCCGACCTCATCTAGTTTTAAAAATAAGATTGACGTGTAAAAGTGTTTGCACAAACTTACTACAAACTACTACTTACAGAAATAAAATCATTTATCATTTGCGGCTCCGCCCGCGTGGATGTCGGTTATCACGTAAAAGGTAGCCTATGTCCTTCTCCATCCAAGGCTATATCTCTGCCAAATTTCATGACGATCGGTTCAGCGGTTTAAGCGCGAAAACGTAACATAAACAAACGTAACAGACAGGGTTACTTTCACATTTATAATATTAGTGTTGTGGACCGACCAACCTCATTATAATATTAGTATTGGCAGTATGTATTTTTTACTTTTTTTTTTGTCAATATAAAGATTTTTTTTAAAACCACGACTTGTTAGGAAAAACTATGTAAAATGTATAGTAAAGATATAATATTATTATCATTAATTTCTTTATTTTATTTGGTAATTTAGGATCTAGTGGCTTCCATCCTCCACAATTACTATGGATAAATGATTATCATAAACATTGAAATAATATCATTCCATTTTAAACAATAGTTATTTGACACAATCTTAATAGTTTTGAAATATATTGACGTTTACGCACATTTTTTTTTTCTTCATTTATGTATCAAATTCTTCAATTTCTTTCAATATTTAATCTATTGAAAGTTCCATAATACAATCTTTCATAGTCGGTAATTGATTCAATAAAAAATATCTTTATTCATTCTGGGGTAATTACGTTGATCGGTGGCAACTCTGGCTGAAGTTGCGATGACAATGTCTTGTCTCGTTCCAACGTAATTAGTTTGACGGAAGAAGAAATGAGACAAACAGATTATTTTGACATATTGACATAATTTATGTATCCGTTTCAAAGCTACGTCTTTAACTCGTAAGTGGTTACGTTTTTCTGAAACTTTTAGTAGGACGTTGCGCCTCTAGTATAATATAACCTCATTGGTTATACACTTATATCTATTATTGAGCAAATAAATCAAACTATTAGGTTAACTTTCAGCAAACATTTATAGTAAAACAAACCCTTTTAGAAAAGTGAATTGAGGGAACAAACTAATTAGTTAAATCAGTCGTCAGATTAAACAAATAAATAATAATAATCTGTTCCAAATAACTAAGCTAAAAAGATGAGTGTTTCATCGTACGGCTCAAGGAAAAAGAGAGCAGGACTGCGGGTGCGCCGAGCGAGCCGGGCTCTTCCCCACCACGAGCAGCGGTGGTCAGATGTTGACGTCACGGCTAGCAAGGCAGCGCGTGTAGTCCCGGTCGCCAATAACAGATGGCGCCCGCTCCACGAAGTTGCCAACACTACAACATTAATAAACATTTTCTCAAACATGCATGGAAATAATGTCATTATTTTCGAAAAAAGAACACGCGAAGTATCGAATTTACGGACAAAGTAAATCAAATACATTGCAGGAGCGTTTTTTGAATTTGGAACATTACAACGCTGCAGCAATGTTATATGAAACGGCGTGCTGGGGTTATTAAATACTCTTTGATTGGATCCCTTTTATCATTCTTGGCATACCAAAGGAAGTCTCTTTGCTTAGCACAAATTGCGTTTACGTGGCTGTATAGCCATAAATGCGTTTGCCTTTCGGCACAGATGATAAATAGAAAATTGGTGGCAAAGCTGAAAATTCGTCTTCATTTAATCAATATAAATTTAATCATTAAAATGAGTTCTAACGGAACAGAGAGTGAATTGGAGATTGATTGTACAGTACAATCAAGCTCCAATTAAATCTGGTGGAGTACAATTTGTACTCCACCAGATTTAAGATCAGAAGCCAAATTGGCAATGGAAAATGGAAAACCTGCTTCCAACGAAGTCAAAAGAATAATACATGAATATGAAAATTTGATGATTTGGAAAAACGAGAAAAAAGTGAACATTTTCTTCGAAACAGTATTTTTGGCGTATTTAAATGAGATTGCTAAAAATAAAAAGTCATTTACATTATGGGCAGTTTATTTCATGCTGAAATGTACAAGTTCATGTTAATATTAATATAATAAAATATATAATATAAAAAGTATGTTTTATTTCCCTGAATTATTTTGAGAAAAGCACTATATACGCCTCGGCGGAAATGGCAATTGTCTGTCTCGTATTAGTGAAGTCCTCGCCTACGGCTCGGCCTTCAAACTCATACTCGACCTGCAATTGCCTATTTCCCGGCCTTTGCAATAATGTACTCAACTCAACGCCATTGGGCTGGCTGGCTGGGCTTTCTGGTCATGGGTTCAAACCCAAGCAGGCGCTTTACTTTGTGTAATTTATTTCAACATCACTGCTCTCAAAACGGTGAAGGAAAACATCGTGAGGAAACCGGCATGTCCTAGACCCAAAAATTCGAAGACATGTGACATCTACCAACTCGCACTGGGCCCACGTAGTGGATTACGGCCCACTCCCTCTCACTGAGAGGATGCCTGTCTCCCAGCAGTGGGAACATTAAGGGCTGATTATGCTTATGCTACCCCCTACTCCCCCCACGCCATAGTACACACAGCTACAGATCAAGCTAAACATTCCAGTATATGCTGATCTTTCATTTTAGAGGATTTCTTTACAATAAGAGGTCAACTTAAACTGGAAATGTATAGCTTGATATGTAGCCGTGTGTACACACCCTGTAAATTTTCCCTAGTATATGCCCTGGGACATATATAGTGACCTAATTGGTGATGTTCTTCAGAAAGGTCAGGTGCATAGTACTCGAAACCGGCGTGCGTGTATGACAAGATGTATGAATGTAAACGAAGCAAAAGGAGTATGTAAGGAGCGTAGCAGGTGGCGTTCTATAGTTTCTGCCTACCCCCATGGGAAGAAGACATGAGTTTATGTATGTATGTGTGTGCTATTTCTTACAACTGTCAAAGAATGACCTTGTCCATTTCTTATAAGTTCTGTAAAGAATGACCTTGTCCATTTCTTACAAGTTCTGTCAAAGAATGACCTTGATCATTTCTTACAAGTTCTGTCAAAGAATGACCTTATCCATTCCTTGAAAAGTTCTGTAAAGAATGACCTTGTCCATTTCTTACAAGTTCTGTCAAAGAATGACCTTGTCCATTTCTTACAAGGTCTGTCAAAGAATGACCTTGTCCATTTCTTACAAGTTCTTACAAGTTTCGTGAGTTTATGTATGTACATATGTGTATTTCTCTACCAATAAACCAGCAACGAAATATTCACCAAAATTCAAGTGAAATTCTCTAAATTCCAACGTTGCCACAATCTCAATATGCTCCAATAGTAAAGCATATTTCAGAGGCAGGAGCACGCACGTACAAAGTCATCTTGCTTCGGAAAGGGGTGAATTTCCTTAGGAAGTAGTGCGGGCGGAAATTAAGACGTCTGCGCAAGGTTACATGCAGCCTCCTCATATGTCCCTTTTGAGGAATTTTTCAAAGATTAATGGTTGGATGGTGACAGTGTCAGTTGGGAGTTGGGGTTGGTTGTAGGTTTTTGGTAAAGTGTGAATAATGTATAGACGCGAAAACCGCTAAATGAATTTAAAAGAAAAATATTTGTTTTAAAGGAGTTTATTTATTGGCAGTCTGTAAACGAGGGAATGATTGAAGTAAACAATTTGAGAAAAAAAAAAAAAAACAAAAATAAAAACTCTTTTGGTGACAAGTTAAAAAGTACATATGTTTAAAAAAATAAAAACATTTTATTTCGGACAACTAAAAGATCCATAAATTGTTACTAATAGTTTTGCACTTAAAATACTATTGTAAGTAGCTTGAACTAAAGACATTCGTCTTTAGTTCAAGAAGCCAAGTTGCGAAGACCATTCAACGCCTAGAAACCCAGAAGCTATGGTATAAGTCTTCGCACAAACTGCCTCATTATGGCGGAGGAAGTATCTACCACGACAGCCTTCAGGATGCTATTGCTCAGAAGTGAGGCCGTTTTTTTGCTGATGATGACGTGAAATCCATCGGTATGGGTTGCCGCGATCATTTCTGAGGCACTGCAAAAGCGAGGCAATTGCAACAGCATCCTAAAAACATTATTATTTTATGGTTTTAGGGAGTTCAATAACAATAATTAACTCCCGATAGACGAAGATTAATGAGCCTTCAACCACGCTATATGACTGTGAACAATAACCATTATTTCAATCTTCATTACAGTAAAGAATTTTCCATCTAATTTACTTAAGAACACTGCACCAACATCACTGCAGCAGCTACCCAAGGTCTCATTAATCCTCTCTCACTGTGCACTTCCACTAAATAAATCCAGTCGAAGCCGAAGCCCATAAAATCAGCCATCCGGACCAGAAAACATCTTAACATCAGACTCTTCGGCACCGGAGTCACTTAAGCAAATCCCGAGTATTCCCTAGACGTTTTGGCAAGCACCTTGGACCCTCGATCACGAACATTTCTGTTTCGTTAACAATATTGCGGAATAAAATCGTACGGACGCTTCCAAATCGTTCAGTTAGACCGCTCAAAACAAACTTGGACACGTTTTATGGATTTTATAATCGGTCAATGCTGGAACTACTCCAAGCGGGGCATGGTCGGGGATGGTGTGGTCTAAAGGAGGAGCTACAGCGATTTTAGGTTGATATATATCAAGACAGGTCTGATTTATTTTAGAAAGAGCCTGGTCTGGCATTCCATGGCCAAAATTATACAGCCAGGTCTAATTATGAGGAAAAGAACAGCGTCAATAATGGGTAAGTTGCGCGCAAGCTCCAATAGCATCCTAAAAACATTTTTAGACAAGGTTGACAGTCCCTTTATAAGGTACTGGGTACGGAGGCTAACGGGTACCTAATATGATAACGTGTATTGGGCCACGTCATTTTTAGTTGTTTTCGTTCAAAGTTTAATAATATAATTTTTAAGATGACGCCGAGCGGTCAGTGGCGCCCTCATCGTTTGTTCGGTGATTCCTTTTATTTTAAAATGAAAATGCAGAAAATAACCATGTTAAGTTGTGCTCCACAAGACTATACGTTATTATTATTACAAACAGTAGTTTTAAATTGTTATGTTTTATTGTAATCCTTAAAACGGAGCTTAGTGGCCACTATTTTCATTTTAAGGGTTACAATAAAACTTAACAATTTAAAACTACTACTGTTTGTAACAATAATAACGTATGTATACTCTTGTGGTGCAAAACTTAACATGGTTTTTTTCTGCATTTTCATTCTAAAATAAAATAAATCACTGAAAAAACGATGAGAGCGCTACTGCGCGCTCGGTACCCTCTTAAGTCATTGTTATTATTACTCGTACTATATCAGCGGGATTGTCTGAAAGGGATACCTCTGCCCCGGAAAATAAAGGGCCAAGGAAGGAACACGGGTGGGTTTTAGTCAGTAAGAGTATGACACTCCCTTCCACTCCACTCAGAGCGGGAGGGGTCATTTGATGATTTAAGGCTCGTACAGACTCGCGCGATATCGCGGGCGTGACAGGCACCGACAAAGAAATTGAGCTAGTAATGTCGCGTCGCGCCCGCGATATCGCACTAGTATGTACGAGCCTTTAACATCCTCAAAAAAAAAAAAAAATACTATATGGATTGTTTGTACTTGTATGTGTAGTTCGAAATAAATAATAATATTTCATTCACCTAGCCTCCTTGTACGTTGCAGCATTGTACTGTGCTCTTTACAGTCACTCTTCAGGTTTCTTTTAAAAGGTTAACCTTTTTGAAACCTTATCGAGTTTATAGTATATTATATTCACAAAATTACTTAATCGACACAACCAAGTGACAATATAAGAAGCTATAACTATTCAGGACTATAAGTTAAATTAAATACACTTCCGGTACATGGTTTATAAAAGACTTCTGTAGGTTTAGTGATTCCTCCTTATGTATAAACATCGATTAACATTTGCCTAACCATACGTTTTTTGATGTATCTTAACTTTAAGTAACCAATATGTTCAATCGAAACAATAAGTATAACTCAATCACAGATATCCCTCCATAATCTTGTGACTTGCACCACATTTGTTCTCGCCGCTTTCTGTTGCCAAGTGGCTGCAAACTTTGCCAGGGTTCAGCGGAGAACCTTTTATTTTGTTTCCCGTATTTTGATGTGATTTGAATTTAATTTCTACGTTTTTATGATAAACTTGTTTACGTATCTGGTCATGTTGAATAATCCGGTATTAAGGTTATTGAGTTGGCAGTACATTATCTACTAAGTCTTGGCACTGGTCATGCGGACAGAAGTACCTATATTTTTATCCTGTTTCTCATGTCCTTTGTAACATAATATCAAGCATTAATGAGTCTATTTACATTTATTTAAATACAATATACATTCTAACACTATTTATAGTATATGACGAAAACAAATCAAAATCAAAATCAAAATATTTTATTTCACATAAACCTACATGGGCACTTATGAAACGTCAGAAGCTAGGTGCACGGTTCGAGTTAGTCGTTTCCTATGGAGAAGAGCCGGCAAGAAACTCCACGGTTACTCTTTTAAAAATAATTGGCTTTACAATATCATTAAATAACAGTGATAAGTAATAGGTATGGGAGGACAGTGTAGGCCTTTCAACAATTACCAGGTACTTAACAAAATAGAAAACCGCCAACAAATCTACACTCTATTAGGCCTAAAGAGGAAGAACTTATCAAATAATTCGTCTGCATCGCTGTCAGTGGGAAAAGTGCCCAAAACTGGAGAAGTATCGTCAATATCAGATTCCAAATCAAATCATTATACAATTTGGAGACGACAATACGACAATAAATGCAGAGACTGGCTGTACTAAAGGCTAGGATTATTTTGACACTATCAAATCCTAACAACGAGATTAAAAAAGTGTTTTTAGTGAAACAAACTAAATACTATCGATGGGCCGACTATGGGTTTTACCAATCTTTGATTAGCTAATAGTGATTAAATTATACAGCAGTGCCGCAGTGTCTCAAGACGAAAGTCTTTGACCAGTGCGTGTTGCTAGTGATGACCTATGGCACTGAAACGTGGTCGCTCACAATGAGCCTTATTAGAAGGCTAAAAGTCACCCAAAGCGCAATGGAGAGGGCTTTGCTTGGAATTTCCCTGCGTGATCGAATTATTAATTAAGAGATCCGCACGAGAACCAAGGTAATCGACATAGCTCGAAGAATTGCCAAACTTAAGTGGCAATGGGCGGTGCACATTGCTCGCAGAATAGACGGTCGGGCTGAAAGGTTCATCGAGTGGCGAACCGGAAGACGTAACGTTGGAAGGCCTCCCACAAGGTGGACCGGTGACCTTGTGAAAGTCGCAGGAATCCGCTGGATTCGAGAAGCACAGAACTGGTCGATGTGGTGGTGCTTGGGGGAGCAGTGGACGTCTTTCGGCTGAAATAATGATGATGAATGATGATGAACTATTGGGTATATTTGATGGAATATTTGTATGATGACTAGATCTTCATAAGATGTATTTACGAAGTTGAATTTACGGTCGTAATATCGAATCCACCTTGAAGGATATTATAAGTTCGGTCAAAAAAAAAGGGATAGTACTCATCTGCCTAGCCTTTTCACAAGCATGTTGAGGTCAGCTTCTAGTCTAAACGGATGCGGATGAGTATTTTACATGGAGTGACTGACTATCTGACCCCCAAAACCAAGTTACTGGGTAATACGATACCCTTGGATAAGACTGGTTGTCAGACTTTCGGGCTTCTGACGACCCGTAACAATTGTCAAAGATCTACAAATGACAGCCGGGACAAACGGCTTAACGTGCTTTCTGATGCACGGGGGGATCTTGGTATGTAAAGATGGTCACCCATCCACGGATCAACCGCAGCAAGCGTAGCTTAACCTGCTCGATCGACCCGTGCGGCTGTTATTACTTAGCCACAAGTTCAAAGCAAAAAGGGACGGTATTACGAATCAGTAATTTGAACGCCTCCTAAGTAGCACAATATTGTTTTTGTTTGTCTCCTCATACATAATTACGACCGGCCATCTATGGAACTAGGTCGTAGTAGTCCCATAGTGGGTCCATTGTAATAAGTACTGTCAGTAACAAAAGTCGATTAATATCAGTCTTCTTAATCTTATTTATCAGCAAAATATTGAATTAAAATTGAAACAGAAGTAACATTTATAGCTACGATATTCTGGAGGTTCCTGTAGCCGACAGAATTCAAAATATTGTGAATTTTAAGTGAATTGTTTTCATGAACATAAGGATTCCTGGGTCAAGGCGTGGTGAGGCTGCCATCACCAGAAGACCAGTGTGTTGCCATCAGGTTAGTCATAATCTTACCCACCCATCCTTTACGACGCACGCTCACCAAACAATCTCTAATCACCTAAATGATTTGATTCACCCGCTTGAGTAATCGGTAACATCCTCGCCCGCATTTTAACCTCTATCACCGATCATATGCCCGCCATTTTGTTGTTCCCGCACGTAAAAAATATTTTTATGACCTATAAGTAGTTGTTCCGGGTTTGGCTGTTTGTGTATGTGTACACAATACAGGAGAAATTTTTAGTGTGGGGCAAAGTTAAAAAAAAATAAAAAATGAGAATATTAACTCTGAGCTATTGTATTGTATAGGAAAAGCTAAACAGCAGAATAATTTGTCACTTTAGATGAAGTAACTGCCTCGTTGTTCTATAGTGGTCGCAAACGGTACTGCTGAGTCTGAGGTCCTGGGCTCGATTCCTAGATCTGGAGAAGTGTTATTGGGTTTTACCATCTACAATTTCTCAGTTGCAGTCTGGAGTTTGAATTTGTGCCCGTTTGATGTCAAAAGGCTCGCCCCTTATTACATGGAACTTAAATATAACTGGCGTTTGGGTGTAATAATGGAAATTAAACGAAATCGTTTATTCTGTAAATAGGATATCGGAATCACTTCTACACGTGTAACGTGGCCTTAACGTTTGTGTGCGGGCTTGCCCTTAAGAGCGGTAACGGGAGATGCCACCCCCGCCCGCGACCTCGCACCCCGGCCAACGGACAGTAGACGCAGGGTAGCGAGTCAGTACACCACGCTCGCATCCCGCTCGCAAGTTTCCATTGTTTTTTTATAGTTACCTGTTTGTGCCCCTTATACTGTGTTCTTTGCAATATATGTACATACATATATTGTTAAACGTACGTCCGAATTGATTTCATAAGACCCAACACACACCCAGAGAATAACTCTCCTACACACGTAATTTTTTTTTTTAATAAGCTAGATGGAGTCGAAATTTCCTATCTACCCTTGAGAAGAAATGGCGAAACAAACTCAGGGGTCGAAAATCCAGACATAATCTTGATCAGATCATGTGAGGACCATGTAGATCCGTGTCTATAATGGTCTTTTGAGGAAAGAATGGACCTGTCCAGTCAGTGCAAGCAATTGTCAATTCTAGGCGCACCTCTGCTCAGCCCTTCGGGGAAACAAGGCATGAAGATGATGACTTTTTTTGCTGACCGTGCCTATGTACAATTCCAATAGCCAAATCTTAAGTAGAGACACTCTCACTCACATAATATTTTTATGTGTTTATAAATCCGAGCAAATAAAAACTAGCCAACTGCGTGTCGGACTACGCACAATGAAGAGTTCCGTTGTTGGGATGAATTTATCCCCAGAACAAACTTAACATTGTAGGTAAAAAACATGTTCTTCCATACAGAATGTATGAGAGAACATATTTTTCAACTGTAAATGTAAGTTGGTCGACTATTACTCGGTAACTTGTGAAGCCTACTTAGCTGTGCAAGTTTTTAGATCCCCAACGATACCCGACATTATGGGATAGACGAAAAAAAAAAAAAAACAACGAGATTGTATCCGTTTCTAAATAAATTCACGCCATAACCGTGAAAGCTCGTAAACAGCTCAGTAAGAGTTTTTATTTTTTGTCTGAAACGGTAATCAGGGACTTAATGGATTATTTTAGTCTTAGGCCTGTGTTCACCAACATTCAAACCACCGGTTAGGTATTTAAACAGTTGGTTTATGTCAAACTTCCTATGAAATTTTGAGTAAACAACTGATTAAATATCTAAACAGTTGATTTAAATGTTGGTGAACACAGGCCTTATTCTGTTAATGTTTATGTAAAGTGGCCAGCACATCTAGTTACCGCTAACTGTCAAATTTTCTTGTTCGATTTTGAACTTAATCATCAAAATTTTAAAGTTTAAAATCGTTTAGAGAAATTTTACAGTTTCGAGTAGCTTGATGTGCTGGCACTACACTTGATTCTTTTAGAAGTGTATTTGATTTGTTTTCTGTATTTTGATTTTACTTGATGCTATTATCATTTAGGTGTTGAGATTCTAAAACAGTACATACATTTATTTTGTCATTTTTAAATATTCATTGTTTTTACTATAATGTGTACTTATGTAGGTGGTAACTAATTCCACGGAAGCAATCAGCGGCGGCGATCTCTCGCGTCCGGCTCTGGTCCAGGCCATGGTCCGGAGCGAGAGTGCATGGGAGGCAGTCACCTCCTTCTGCGAAGCAGTAATGCTCGCGAAGAAGGAGGTGGAACGTGTGAGGGAAAGGCAGTCTGTGCGCCCTCATGCCCCTAGTCGCCGCAGGAGATGCCCTGGGCAGCGGAAATCGGCGATTCCCGGTCACCGTAGGCGCGGGCTTGCGGATGGCGAGCTAAGGGCAGCTCGCCGTCCGGTAAGGACCAGGCCCGGGTCGACGGTGCATTGTGTTCCACGTGCGCCTCAAAGAGATCTCAGCACGCACTGACGGGGTCCGCCAGGACTGGTGCCTGCCAGGGTTGCGGGTTTGTCCGAGAGGGATACCGTGGCCCTGGCACACAGGCAACTGAAGGAACACGGGCGGGTGTTAGTCAGTAAAAGTCTGACACGCCCTCCCGCTCCGTCCACAGCGGGAGAAGTTATTTGATAATAACCCACACAAAAAAAAAGTTGGTAACTAACTCGAGTTAGTAAAAATATAATAACCTAAACTAAACTAGTACTTGATTTGTTTAGCATAAGCATAATCAGCTTAATATTTTCCCATTGCTGAGACTCAGGCCTCTTCGCTTCGAGAGGGAGTGGGCTGTAATCACAGATATATATAGACCTAGATAACGCAAGTATCTCGATCTGTGTGAAAACCAAGCGTGCCATTTTTTGACTACCTACCATGACGTCACAAGCACTATTTAGTGTTGGGAAAGTTCGTATACTGTACTAATACTATTTATTGAGTAATTGTGTACATTCAAGAATTATTAAGAATCATTTAAATAGATTGATTAATCGATTTTGTGACAGAGTAACAAGACAGAGTAGTAGTAACTTACGATTAATGTACGTAAGCTGGGCACGCGAAGTAGTTGCTCTTGCGATATCTAGGTCTATCTATCGGTGCGTTCCGAGTTGCGATAATATCGATTTGAGCGTGCTTACACTCGTTCCGAATTAGCGTGAGCGCGATAACGATGTCCCGTGAATCGTCATAGATGACGTCATGACATTCGCCATCTTGCGATAACGCCGACCATGCCTTTTGTGAGCGCTGTCAAAAATTACAGTTGTGCTGTTTTGTTTTGAGTCGCATCTTATCATAACGTGGCATTTTCAAAATTGTTCTTTTGGCTACAGTTGCTACCTAACCTAAGAAGAAGACATTTTTGGTGTATAAACAGAGAAATACTCTAATATCGTTTTGACATTGAGTGAGCACCGTGAGCGCGTTCACGAGCATTCCGAATTGTTGACAGCCCTCGGCTGTCATAGCCGCAATATCTAAATCGGAACACAAATGTGAGACGAAGTGAGCGCTGTGAGCGATTATAGCCAATTCGGAAGGCGCCTCTATCTGTGGCTGTAATCTACCACGCGAGCCCAGTACGGGTTGGTAGATGTCACATATTTTTGAATTGTTGGTTCTAAGACATGACGATGTCCTCAAGATGGTTTTCTTCACCGTTTTGAAAGAAGTTACACAAAGTAAAGAGTCTTGATTTGTTTGTTAGTAAAACAAAGCAATCCTTTTATTGTGCTTAAATTTTTGATACATTATCGCTTCTTGTTCTGTACGTTTCACATGATATTTTATCCGAGAAAACATTTTAATATTATTATTCTACAGGCCGCACGAAAAATTCAGTATAAGCTGGACTCTCGTTTTATTGAAGCTTCGTACTACTCTAGGCCAGCTCAAGATCAAAAGGTTCGATCACTGACGTTCGGTCAACAGTACCTATCAGTATTTATGTAATACAAAATGTGCTTGTGTATGTACTGTGGGTCCTCCATAGCACAGCATCATGCTGAGTGGAAGTCTTCTTGTTGCAGTCACAACGTGTAGCTGCCGAATATTTCTGTTCTGTGCTCGTGATTATAGATTTGTTTTTCATTTAAGTTATCTTACTTTTTTATATGCAAGTGATTCTGTGAGAAATAAACCTATTTCTCTTTCTTTCTTTCTTTGGATTTGCAAGAACAAAAAAAAAAAAAAATATATATTCAACTGCAACTCGCAAAGCTTAAAACTACAAAAGAAATTCAGATTTACAGTCGATTTTCCACGATTTCTGACGATGCTTTAACATGGACTCAACGTTTGCTCAAAGCAAGTGCACGACAAGCTGGCTTAGCTCGTTCATCCATGAGTGTATTGTGGCTATTTTCTGGCTTTTAAAATATTTTGTATTTTAAATAACGTTCTCTAGAATTCTGTTTAGCCTAAAAATAGTATTTGCATGGATTGAGGAGCCATAATGTGTCATATTTAAACGCGCGTACTATCAATATTTAGCTTAGTAAATTATCCGATTTTGTAGGCCCGGTCCTGGAATTTGTAGTAAAACCCTTAAACAGTTACAGGATGTTTAAGGTGGCTCCTCAATTCAGACGTCTGGACTGAGGAACCACCTTAGAACTCGAAAACGGGCCGACGGATATTTTTGAAATGTTCAAAATTGTCCGTGGTTTTCGGGTTTTACTACAAATTCCAGGAGTACCCGCATTCAAATACGAGACATGGCTCCTCAATTCATACGGCCACAAAAATATTTCCTCTATTTTGTGAGACAATTCGCCAGTTAGTTACAGACACTTTATTTCAAGTCGAACTTTCTGTACCTTATTTATGCAAATAAATTATTTGGATTTTATTTGATTTGACAGACTGGAAGTACGTCCAATTAGGCGTCAATAGTTTTTGCCGTATAGTTTTTTTTTGTGTCCGTTTTGCTGGAGCTGTCGCTGGGGGAGGACAAGCTGGATCGGATTAAGATTATTTTGGAACGAATTCAATGCTACAGGCTCAGTGGCGCGGGCTGGCTCGAGCAAGGGTCGGAGCGGAGATGGACAGCACACCCCGTTGCGGGCCTCGGACGGAAGGACGACGGTTGGTTTTTGTATTTGCGAACTGTACTAGTAGCCCTACTACTCTCCTGGAGGAGGGTTATAGCGTTGATCGGTCGGAATCTTACTCATCATCATCATCATTTCAGCCGAAAGACGTCCACTGCTGGATACAGGCCTCCCCAAAGCACCGCCACTTCGACCGGGTCTGTGCTTCCCGCCGCGCATCCAGCGGATTCCTGCGGCTTTCACAAGGTCATCGGTCCACCTTGTGGGATGACTTCCAATGCTACGTCTTCCGGTTTGCGGTCGCCACTCCAGAACCTTTCGGCCCCAGCGGCCGTCTGTTCTGCGCGCAATGTGCCCTGCCCATTGCCATTTAAGTTTGGCAATTCTTCGAGCTATGTTCTCCTGCGACCTTGGTTCTCCTGCAGAACCATCTTACTAATGCGGCGCAATCAGCGGATGGTGGTGCTTTATAGCAGAGTCGAAAAAAAGCTTTGAGAGGTGTTTTATGAAATGCTGGACGGTAGGTAAATAAAATCGACTTTCAGTTGTTATAAAACTAGTGTTACACTTACAACCTACTCCGTTGGTCTGCGCTGACCCTCCCACCCTTACTGTGACGAGTGTGGGCTCACGAGTGAACCAGATGTACTAGCTAACAAGTAGTCTTTGTCTTGTACGTCATTACGTCAACGCCGGCTGTCGCCGAAAACCAGCGCTGGGTCTTGCATAGGGTCGCAGCATAATGCTGACCGGTAGCCGTTTTGCGTGGATGTGTCGCATTTTCCCCCCATAGTTTTCTTATTTTTTTTGTTTATGTTCTTTATTGCGTCATGTTTACCGCAAATAAACGTATTTTATTTATTTCTTTTTCTTTCTTTGTACGCCCAAGATGGCGTTAAAATCAGAATCAATCAATTTGTCTAGCGTTTTTCCAACTACGTTGGGGTCAGCTTCCAGTCTGACTGAATGCAGCTAAATACCTGTATTTTACATAAAGCGACTGCCTATCTGACCTCCACAACCCAGTGACTGGGTAATACGATAACCCTTGGTAAGACTGGCTGTCAGACTTTCGGGCTGCTGACGACCCATAACGACTGTCAAAGACGCACTAATGATAGCTGGGACTATCGGCTTAAGCCGATGGTCCCGGCTATGCTTCGGAATGCACGTTAACGTGCTTTCCGAAGCATGGAGAAGTCTTGGTATGTAAAGATGGTCGATCCACTTAACTTGATGGATCGATCCGTGCGGTTGTTATTACTTAGCCACGAGCTCCTCGTTAAAATCAGAATAAATAGGAAAAAACCTACTTATTTCAATTTATATTCGACAGTATTTCCATTTGGTATATGCATGCAGCTTAAGGATAATAACAAAGTTTTTCTTAATAGTGAATAATACAGCGATATCGCTAGTGTGAAAATGAAACCAGAATGTCCTAGTACAATTTAAATGAATGAAGATGATGTAAATATTCGAAGCAATTGTTATTTTAATTTTTTCATGGCATCTCGTAGTTGACCTTCAGAGGTCGTGACTACTTAACCGGACTTTCCTGTGGCTACCTTAAGCGAACTTATAGCCTCCAGCCAGAGTATAAAACGTATAAATTAAACGACTGCACGCTAAGGGCATCCCCTGTGGGGTACGGACCTCGGCTTAGAGCGTCGCTGGGGGGACGACAGCAAGGTGAGACAGCCTGGATCAAATCAAGTTATGAGGTATAGAGAAGTGGAAAAAGAGTAGGGAGGCCTTTGCCTTGCAGTGGGACATCACAGGCTTTTAATAATAATACTATCCATCAATAAGATGATTTTATACGAAAAGTATAGAAATAGGTTGTACGTTGTTTCATAGCTTATAGTTTTATAGAATTTCGTTTCACATAATTTTTTTCTCATATTTTCGTTTCATAGAATACTCAATACGTAGAATACTTACTTTGAAGATTTTTAAATCATTGATTTTTGTTTCACATAAACTTTAATGTTAGAATAGTCATATCATATAATAACAAATCACATATTCTTTATCCATAGATTGTTTATTCAATATAAAACTTATTACCAAGAATAACATTTTATCCATTTTTTAATTTTTCAACAGATTTTTTTTTGCATTTTGCAGCATGCAAGCAAGCATGCAACATGCAGCGTGCAAGCAAGCATGCAGCATGCAAGCAAGCATGCAGCATGCAAGCGAGCATGCAAAATGCAGCAGGCTTGGTTTCTGTCACGACTCCGGCGCTGCGGGGCTCCGGCGGTCCCACGCGAGCTTATCGTCGCAGATGCTATTCACGCTCACCACCGCAGCTTCGGCTTGCTGGCCGGCTAGGCCGCCCAGCCTCAGTCGCGGCGGCGAGCGTTAAAACCTTCTGCTCCTTAGTTTGCGGGCCGCCTCGCCCCTCCGCGCCTACGCTGATTTAAATTACACTCTAGGTAGGGCAGACAAGACTACGTGGAGTCGGTTTTGCAGCGATTCGTTTCTGTCACTAACTTATACCGAACAAACAATATTCGTTAAAAAATAATTCTACTGTGTGATAATTTTGTTAAACAAAAAAATCTGATTAAAAATTCATTGAATTGTGTTTCAGTGAAATATTTTTCATTCAAGTAAATAGTCAAACATTTTCTGGGAAACAAAATTCTATGGAATTTCTGTCTGCGAAATAAGGGGACACCATAGAAATAACTTGCACTCTGAGAAACGAAAAAACTACCTAAAGTTTTCAAAATCAAACTCTTAGAGAGTTGAAATGAGGTGATGAAGTTTATATGGGAAATACAAAAATCACGCGCACTGAGTCGCGTGAGCAGCAATTAATATAATTACATTAACTGTCCTTAGAAACAATTTAATGATGGTCACTGTATTTCAGTAGCAGGTAAACCACTCCTGTGAAGCATTTTGTTTTTGTGTCATTATACGTATTAATTAAAAACACTCGCGGACAAAGAGTATGGGTCAGTACGAAAACCTAAAATTACTCATAAAATAAGAGAGCTAGCGGCATGAATTAAACTGTATGTTGTAGATAATTTACCAGTTAATAAACACCAAAAGTTGGTAACATTATTTATTAGTTTAATTGTTATAATTATATTTAACAAAATCATCATATAAATAATTTTTACGTTAAAAAAATAATGTTTGGTCCTCATAGACAACACAAAACCGAACTTTAAAACAAAATTAATACATTGTATTGCCTCCACGGGTTCTTCTCACAGCTGCCAGGCGATTGGGCATGCTGTTTATTAAGTTTCTTACGCGATGTTGCGGGATATTGTTCCATTCTTCCACTAACGCATGTTTCAGGTCTCGAAGTGTGATTGGAGTGAGGTTTAGAATTTTTACACACCTCCCAAGCTCGTCCCAAGCGTGTTCAATTGGATTCAGGTCCGGGCTTCTTTCGAGCCAGTCTATACGATTGATGCCAACGTCCTGAAATTACTCATTTACAATTTGAGCTGTATGTGGTCTATCGTTGTCATGCATGAATGGTCTATGCGGGGTCAAATTAGCTTCAAGGAGCCGCAGCCTTACAGTCTACTCGCTTACGTCGTGCGTAGTTTCTACGGGTCTCCTGAAGTTGATTTTTTACTTCAACTGCCGTGAGGTGCCGATTTCGGAGCATGGTCGTAACAATAATCTTCACCCATATTAATTAAATATGGGCCGACATGCTCATTAAGAATTTCTTCCACATATCTTGCACTAGTTAGCATAACATTTTCTATCAGCACTAACTCCGTGTTACTATCTAAAGAGATTCTAGCCCAAACTATAACTGATCCACTGCCGAACGGCACTTTTTCCTCAAAACAAGCTGGAATAAAACAATCCCCTGGCCGTCGGTAGACTCTTCGCCGCCCATCATGTGCATAAAGCATAAATCTGGATTTGTCAGAAAACATAACTCTTTTCCATTCTTCGTCTTCCCATTGTGCGTGTTCTCGGACGTGACTTAATCTTGCTACCCGATGTTCCCTGTCAAGGTTTGGACCATTTGCGGATCTATGCGGGGTCATATTAGCTCCAAGGAGCCGCCGCCTTACAGTCTACTTGCGTATGTCGTGTGTCGTTTCTACGGGTCTCCTGAAGTTGATTTGTTACTTCTACTGTCGTGAGGTGCCGATTTCGGAGCATGGTCGTAACAATAAATCGATCCTCTCGAGCCGTAGTACATCTCGGTCTGCCGGTTCCTGGTCTTCTTATGTTCTGCCTAGTTTCTCGGAAACGTTAGACTACTCGCTGTACTGTAGAAAGACATGCCTATTGTTCTTGCTGTACTTCGCTGACTTCTGCCTACTTCTTAGATAGTGACGATACGAGTACATTCTTCTGATGTTAGCGACATGATAGTAATTCAATAATTATGGTGAAAGTGAACAATGACCGCCTTTTATCATTTTAATTTGACAGATCGAAAACAAAAGTGAGAAAACAAGCAAAAGAAAACCAAAACCGTGAATTAAATTTATTTCCACATATGAGGTTTTGTTTTTTCAAAGGACGTCGTTTGGCATAGTATGGGCATGTGATGAGGAGGGAGGAAACGCATGTGACGAGGAGAGTGATGAAGATAAATGTAGATGGATGGAGAGGGAGAGGAGGCCCAAAAAAATATGGATGGATTGTGTGAAGAATGATATGAAAGAGAAGGGAGTGAATGATAGAGTGACGGTTGACAGGGGGGAATGGAAAAAGAAAACGTGTTGCGCCGACCCCAAGTAATATGGGACAAGGGCAGGAAGATGAAGATTAGAGGTTTTTTTTTTTCCAGTTTTAGATTATTTCATACGATATAAAAATTATCTGTAATAGAAAGTTAGTTTCATGCATTACCATTATTAATTTGCAAGTTACAGGGATTTTCGTCATCGACCCGTATTATTTGACCGCGAGTGTAGTATTGACCGTTAATTAAAATACTTCACAATGTTTCGTTTAGTTTTATGTGTGGTTAGTATATTATTGTGAGCTGAAGCAAATGGTCCTGAAACTGGTAAGACATATTTTTTTGACCTTATTTCAAACAGTGACTGTTAATAAAAATACTTAATATTTTATAAAAAAATCACATGGGTTAAGCTCCGGGTAGAAGCTAGTTATGAATGAAAAGAAACTCGACTGCTAAAGGGTGTCGCAGACATGGTCTTTAGGGTTCCGTAGTCAACAAGAAACCTTTATAGTTTCGCTATATTCGTCTGACTGTCTGTCTGTCTGTCCGCGGCTTAGCTCAGGGACTGATTTGAATTGCAATTGTAACTTTGAGAAAAGATCTATTTCACAATAGTCAATAAAAAAAATAAAAAAAAACAATCACCTCAGCCTATTGTAGTCCACTGCTGAACATACTACACGCCTCTTCCATGCTGCGCCACAACACCCTGTCCTCTGCCTTACGCATCCAGTCTATCCCAGCCACCTTTTTGAGGTCGTTGGTCTATCTAGCTTGGGGGCGTTAATAATTATTTTTACATAACAGAATGGGTTCCAAAATACAATATTCGTAACCAAATAAAATTACAATCAATATAGTTGGATTAAACCACTTTTCAAAGTTGCTAAGTATACCCACATTAGTGCTAGTGACTGTACAGTCGTCAGTACATCAAGTTACCACAAACTTTCAAATTTTCTCATTCGATTTTGAACTTAACTAACAACTTTTTAAGGTTTAAAATCGTTTGGAGAAATTTGACAGTATCGTGTAACCTGATATGCTGGCCACCGTACTTTACTGCCACATTTTTAGCCATTGTTCTTATCATCTTCCTGCCCTTGTCCTTGTTGTGTTACCAGGCGTTGTTATTATCAAATATTTGTTACAATATTGCCCAGTTTAATCGCGTAATTGGAAATAATATTCATAATATACAGCTACCTATTAACTTTTTTTGATTTCCTGTTATATTTATAATGGCGGAACTCTGAATTTGTTTTCAAATTCCGTCTACAATGATGTAATCATAAAATAACGTAAATTGCCTTTACATGTGTGAATACATAAAATCCACAAAACACTGTATTATTTTAGGTAGGTAATTAATACTTCCTAGCAGGATATCGTCATTTTCATTAATTAGGTTAACAGGCACAGTATTAAAATAATCGTAGCGGAAAAACAAGATGATTAGGTTATGTCATTCATTAAATAACAGAAAAAAAAAGAAACATGAACCTACATGGGCACTTATGAAACGTCAGAAGCTATGTGCACGGTTCCAATTGCTCGTTTCCTATGGAGAAGAGCCGGCAAGAAACTCCACGGTTACTTTTTATAAATAACTAGCTTATGCCCACGGCTCCGCCCGCGTGGATGTTGGTTATCCCGTAAAAAAGTAGCCTATGCCCTTCTCCATATCCCAGGCTATATCTCTGCTAAATTTCATGACGATCGGTTCAGCGGTTAAGGCGTGAAAACGTAACATGCAGACAGACAGACAGAGTTACTTTCACATTTATAATATTAGTGTGGATAATATAATAATATAATAGATATTAGTATATTAGTATGGATGGATTGGCTTTTACAATATTTTCAAATAACAGTGTTAATAGGTATGGGACGACAGTGTAGGCCTTTTAACAAGTACCAGTTACAGTCAGTTACTGTAATTTTCTTTCGTATAGGTATTTAAATAAAATTAAGAATTATAAAATTCTATCGATTCATATTCTAAAAAAATCTCAACAATTTATGCAAGGGGGGGTCAGCTACTGACTGTACCTACTCGGTCATCATCATCATTATTTCAGCCGAAAGACGTCCACTGCAAGCAAAACAAATGGAGTATAGTGAATCTGAACGAAATATAAAAAAATAAAATTAAACAATAAGATTTAGTAAAAATCTCGCTAGCTACCAGGGGGCCAAGTCTACTAATATACAAACGTTGCAATGGTCTCTTCATTGTGAGTTTTTGACAGATTTGCCATACAAACACTGTCAAATACTCACAATGGCGAGGCCATTGCAACGTTTGTAAATTAGTAGACTTAGGCCCCTGAAGTCGAGCCAACCGGTTATGAAGATGTATATTAGCCGAAAGACGTCCACTGCTGGACATAAGCGTCCCCCAATTGGGGAGGTTTGCCATAATCGCCACGCTTGGCAGGCGGGTTGGCGATCGCAGTATGGTGTTAAATGCATACAGAACGCTGCTGCCCATTCTCTAGTAAGTCCCTTAGTCGCCTTTTACGACACCCACGGGAGGAAATGGGGTGGTGCTATTCTTTACGTCTGGCACCACACGGTTACTGTGTCTGTTTATTTAGATGATTTCAAATATGTAAATAGTTTAAATTCATAAACTATGCGACTATCACAATGTAGGCGACTGTCCCTTTAAATTAATGTTGAAATTATTTTATCACTGGTCCTTTGGAATGTAGACGATTTTTTGGTTACAGTCGAATGGCGCGGTCCATTCATTTTGGACCGTTCAGACGTAATACCCATAACTGGCGAGATGTGGATATACGTACCTAACTACAATACACCAGTGAGCTATGGGGCTTTCCTTCGGGAAATACATAATATAGGAAAGAAAAGAAAGAAAGAAAGAAAGAAAATACGTTTATTTGCGGTGAACATGACGCAAAAACAAAGAACATAAACACAAAAGAAATAAGAAAATTATTGGGGAAAATGCGTCACATCCACGCAAAACGGCTATCGCTCAGCATAATGCTGCGACCCTATGCAAGACAGAGCCCCAGCGCTGGTTTTCAGCGACAGCCGGTAGCCGACAGGCGTGTCATTATGATATTATATCT
Organism: Dryobota labecula; assembly: GCA_947523025.1. Classification (NCBI taxonomy): domain Eukaryota; kingdom Metazoa; phylum Arthropoda; class Insecta; order Lepidoptera; family Noctuidae; genus Dryobota; species Dryobota labecula. The sequence goes on along the minus strand of OX383295.1, from coordinate 22,708,479 downwards.
GGTTTCAGATCTCAAACGTTACCGCTGAAATGAGTACTAAGTGGGGGTGCACAGTCTTACGGGAGTACCATGGTCCGGTGACGGCATATGTATATAAGAATCATAAATATTCTGCAAAAAAAATTACATTTTAATCTTCATGTCAAAGGAGCAAGTGTCTGTACATTGATTTTGTTGGAATATCACTCAACCACGCGGCAGCCGGCCGCTCGAAAGTTTTCGTCGCCGCCTGCGTATTGCAGTCCCTCCCTACCCTCAGCAGCCAGTGCAAAGTCGCTTACTTGCTCATTTAAGTTAAAACGTAGTCGCTAAATTAATGGAGCGCACTTTGCTATAACCACATGGTGACCGCGTTGCGACCACTTTATATTGGTGCAAATAAATTCATGGTCAAATAAAACGCGCCTATATACGAAATTAAATCAATCCGTGTTATGTTTTTCAGGTGAAACATCTGCTAACTCTGGTTTGCTATTTGACAGCAGCAGGAGTCAGTGTTATTATTATATTGGTAATGTTATATTGCACTGTCAAGAAGTCTTTCTGCTGTATAAAATCAAGTTCGCAAGAATTGCCACCAGTATCAATACCGCGATATCCCACGTAAGTATTTTCCCTTTTTCTGTATCTTTGTCTGTCCAAGGCTTATCTCAGAGACTCTTAGTACTAGAAGCCGCTGTAATTTGGCATTTTTTTTTGTATTTTTTTTTTTAGGGTAACCTTCCCTACACGTAAGGAACATGTATTTCAACTTTGATATTACGTTTGTTCTTGGGATAAATTCGTTCCAACTACGGAAACCTTCATTGTGCGTGGTCCTACATGTACTTGGCCGGTTTTTAAGTACTAACTTCTTAAAATCATGTTACTGTATACTTTAAGCAATCAGTTAATTAAATGTCCGTTTTTACTTTTAGCCAGACACTATGAAAACGTGTTCCAACCAATAAACGAACGCAGAGATGGAGAATCATTATGAGGAGATTCAATAGTCAAGTAATGGTCGTCGCACACCTTAACGAATCAACACCAACGCAACTCAAAGAAAGCATTGACATATTATGAGCTTTATATGGCGTCACGAAAAGCAACAGTTCTGGTGAACGACGACGCGTCGGCAACTACTGTCACATAATTTTGGAAATTTCACTGTACGTGACTTGATATTAGGTTCACATTTCAATGTTTTACTCTGTTTCGAGTTGGTGGTAAGTTGTTTCAGTGCAACGGCCATTCTTCGTACATGACGCATACTGTCTATGTTGGTTTGACTATCTGAAGCAAGTCATAATGATTCGTGAAATAAGATCATCTCCTTCGGCTTCTACTTCTATAATCAACGCGGAGGAAAGGAATAGGCGCGGACTGCGAAGAAGATTCCCCGCAGTCTTGGTGGGGTCTAGTCACTCTGATCGCGAGAGAGAGAACTTTTGGTTAGTTTATTAGATTTTTATTAAGTTTAAAGTAAGTAAAATCAATTAATGAATAAGTCATAAGTCTAAGTATGTGCCTAAAATAAATGAAATTCTCGATTTCTTGTAAAAATTGTCTAGTAAATAGCTGAATCACTAGAGATATTGATGTTATCAAAAGTCGGTTAATAATTTATGTAAATCTAAGTTTGTTTTCAATGTATTTAATTTATGTAACATGATCACCTCTCTGGTGTATACTCTGGAATTCGTACCTCGAACCCCAAAATACAGACTAACTGTCTAGTTTGGGGCTCATTGGCAAATTATATATTGTTTGTAACCTAGCTGTACATAGTATTTTAAGCTACTCATGTCGCCTTATACAACCTGCTTACCTTGACAATAAAATATTTTATATTTCTTTCTATTAAGTTTAGCTATTATTGTAATTATTTAAATAATCAAAACGAAAAAAAAATCGAGAGAACTCGTGAAGTTCCGGATGACTGTTAAATATTCTATGCGGTATTTTCGTAATATTCTGTTATGAAATCTATTTAGTTTAAATTACAAGACAATGACGTCATGTTATCTTATGAGCATAAAGCCGTGTCTAGGGAATCCAATCTTGAGCCTTTTTTGACACAAAATTTAATCTCTTGGGAAGACAATCTTGTATCTCGTTCGAGATCTCAACCACTGCCGCTATGCTTCTTGAGAAGCCTTTTTTAATATAATAAATAATGGCAGATTCGTCTCAGAATTAAGTTGTTGTAGGTTTTCTTGTTTAACTCTCATAACTTTTTATTTTTAGTTGTATGTATGTATATATGTATTTATTCTTATATCTTAGCTATAAATATCTTCTAAATAGTTTTTTTGTTATTGCACCTACTGTGTATAATCTCTGCATCACCCTAAGGTAGACTGGTAGAAAATGCCCAAGGCATTAAGTCCGCCTTTGTACAGTTTTTTTACTTGTGCATAAAGTTTTAATAAATAAATAAATAAATAAATTTACGTCACACCTGGCCATAATGTGAGTTTTACCGCACGCTACGCGTACGGTATAACTCGCATTATGGCCAGGTGAAGACGTAAAATTGTGTACTCACCACGGGCAGTAAAAAAGGAAGCCCTCTATCGCATATTTACAACCCTCGGCTGCGGCTCGGGTCATAAATACCTGCGATTTCGGGCTTTCTGTCTTTTACAGCCCTTGGTAAGTAATGTACTATTATAGTGTCCGTGATGCTTGTATGCTGATTTGTAACAGTATGTATGCGTGGCGCAGATGATTACTATATAACACGAAAACTACACCTTCTTAGGGTAATCGCGTTTTTTAAGAGTTTAAGAATAAAATTTTAAATAAAAAATGCATTATTTTAAAAAGTAGGTGAAATCTCGATCTCGATGATAACAAAATCTCGAAAACAAGATCTCGCTTGATTACCGGGTGAGATTTCGGATGACCAATCTCGACACCAGAAGATCTCGAGTTGCTAATCTCGTCTCGAGATTACGTTCTCCAGCCGTGTCCTTAATACAAGCGACCGTCGCACGAATCATACATTGTCGTCGTTCATGCCGCACTATATCGCACGAATCTTGTATCTATTGTCGTTGTGTTTTTGTCGTTTTCATTTTGTCACTCATCTCTTCGGGAAACCGGAAGGCAGCGTTCGGTTCCGCTAAACAAAATAAACGCAACAATCGCTTATATTAGGACACGGGGTAAAGCACAGCATGATACACTTTTAAGGGGAAGTGCTAAAGTAGCCCGCGAAATTCAAATGTTCTTGCGATTTTTGCTATTTCAAAATTCTAATTCGAAATGAAATGAAATCGTTTATTCTGTAAATAGGATATCGGAATCACTTTTACACGTCATATAGAAAATATAAAAACAAGCTTGGGGAAGTCGACATATCCTGTCTGACTATTCCTGAGAAGAAATGGCGAAACAAACTCAGGGATCAAAGTCTCTTTTAAAGTCCAGACATAATCTTGGTCAGATCATGTGAGGACCATGTAGATCCGTGTCTGAAATGGTCTTTTGAGGAAGGAACCACACAATTTTGAGTGGACCTGTCCAGTCAGTGCAAGCATTTGTCAGTAAACGTGTAGCTCAACCCAGGATTTAAGGAGCTCAACGACTCGACGAACAATACCAAAGAAAGGACATTTGGGTAGGCCGCATAAAGTACTCAAAATACCAGACCATCATTAAAACTACTTGAGAAAGAGGAAAAAAAGATACTCTTAAAGAAAATAAATGACCCACATAGTGCTCACATTCACAATAATTAAAGTAATATATGTAATACTTTTCAAAGTAAATATTCTTGTCATTTTGTATATAATATTTATTAATGTCAATAATTATGTATATAAAACGTTTATTAAAATGTCAATTGTTTAGTTTTGTCAAGTTTTATCACAAGGCTTTAAGCAGAGCGAGAAGTTCAATCCCAAGCTTTTTTGTCTTCTAAATAATCAGAAATTTCAAATCTTTATTGCATATCTCATGTGTGTACAAGATATAATAATAATAGTTATAATATTATTATACCTATAATAATGTTGTTATATTTATATCTATAATAGTTAATCATTTTGTACGCCACGATATGCGGCTAAACATGTTAGAACTTTTATGTAACTCTTTATTATCTTGCATGTAATATATGTATCATGTACACCATGTTTAAACAAATAAAATCTTACTTACTTACTTACTTACTTACTTACTTACTTACTAGTTACAAATTTCACATGGTTCACAAAATTCACCACATGTCGGGCATAACAATGTAATAGAATATAAAAAGTAGCATCTTAATTAAAAAAAAAAAAAAAAAAAAAAACGGTGCAGTCTTTGGGGACTGCCGATAGAAGTAAAAACTAAGTACACAGTATACATATAGCTCATGGAAAGCGTTTGGTGACGATGACGCGAGTTCCATGATTTTTGTTCACCCAAAAAGTACACATACATACACAGATATACATATATGTAGCTCATGGAAAGCGTTCGGTGACGATGACAAGAGTTCCATGATTTTTGTTCATGCTCAACGCGCCTAAAGAAGTTTTCACTTTTAAACTTTCTGTGACGAAGTCCACTAATATAGGCCTATAGCCTCGTTCCCGGCCTCGAGCGATGCGACTTGCGACGTGACTCGCGTTAAGCGACACGAGCGCGCGTCTCCTCTTTCCGTCCATCGCTCCGCAAGTCGCGTTGCAGTGACTCGTGGCATGCTCTAAACTAGAGGTGTTACGGAGCTTCGACTCCGATTCCGAAAGGTGGTAACTTCCGATTGATTTGGCACATTCGATTATGATTTCGGTTCCGATAAATTTGAATCGAAAATTATAATCGGAGGTCGAAGCACAGCGGCGTGGCGGCGGCGGCCGCGGTCGGCGCGTACATAAACAAGCTTATACTTGTCGCGCCAGGAACCCCCTCCCTCCGGGCTTTCTGTCGATTACTCTTTCTCTTGTTGTTTTCTTTCGCATTTGCAATTGTGTGTCATTTGTTTTATTTTGTGCGTTCGCGCTTCATTTATCCTAGTTTTATCTCGGTAGATGTATTATTTTTTGAACTGATATGAATGAAACTGATGAATAATGATTGTAATTTTATTAGACCTGCCCTTAACACACCTCTCTTTTCCCGCGGTCTCCGATTCCGGTTCTGATTCCGGTTCCGACAAACTAAATTTAAAAACTCCGATTCCGAATTCGGTTCCGATAAAACCACCTTCGTAACATCCCTGCTCTAAACAACTTCTTTCGTTTGCTATCCATTCGAGACGTGTGTCACTTGAGCGTGTAGCTCGTGGCTGCGGGGTAAATTCAAACAAACCAGTCTCCCGATAGCGTTTGTAGACTCTATGAACAGACGACAGGCTTTGATGCAATCTTCCAGCCACAACACGCTGACTAAGTCCAGAATCCAGCAATGCCATCACTTGGGCGGCTTCTGCGGACATATTATCCATATGTTTTAGAAAAAAAAAAAACATTTTCAGACGTCCCAAAGCCACAGTAAACAAATAAAGAACAAACAGTTTTAAGATAAGCGCTAATTTTTAGTTTTCGAAGGTGAAATGTACTCCAACTTAAACACACATTTGTCTCAAAACAGTGAATCATTTAATTTGTAGGATAAACAAATAAAATTCTAATTTTGAATTTTGAATTTTCGCTTATCACTCTAATGTCCAAACTGCCAGCTATACAATCATGTGATTTTTTTCATGGAATGAAAACTCTTTTGTGTGAAATTAGGACAGAAACCATAAAAACGGAAGTGTTTAGATTTTTCTGATGAGAAGTGTAGCTTATAAAAATCATAAAAGTGCAACATCCCGGCCATAACTTAATCAACATCCTCGAGATAATTAATTGTCAACTCCACTAATATCCTTTTTAAACGATAACACTGGATTTCTCTCCATAAAACGTTACTGCATGAAATTGATTAATTACTCTGCCAGCGCGGGTGGTACGGAGACATCCAATATGAAGTGGTTCCAATAAGTTTATCTTTGCCAAGTTGTCTTCATTGATAGGCTAATTACTCTAGTTGGTTATTAACGCTTACTTTGATACTGTGGAATTAGATTACGTGATGTTTTGATTTTAATTAAGTTAGGAAACTGAAGTAATGAGGTCGTACTAATGGCTTCCTATTTAGGTCTATGTTTGAAGTTTTTCTGCGTGATCAAATCAAACATGAAGACAAACCATGGTTCATCTAATTTATAGTGTTTCCAATAAGTTTATCTTTGCAAGTCGTATTCATTGATAGGCTAATTAATCTAGTTGATTAATAAAGGGTAGCTATTGACAGATTAATAAAGGGCAGCTAGGGCTTAAAGCAGCTATTACAGAGATGCAACGGTGTACGCGGCCTAGGTATTTTTTATTATTTGTGGCGATGCTTAGGCGCGGCAGTGAAAGCCTTTCGGTGCAGATGAAGATAATGAAGCCCATACTGAGAGTAACTGAGCTAGTGGTCATTCGCAACATTATAACTAAAGTCAAAAATACCTTAAAGCGGTATGATCTCACAGAGACCGCGCTTACTAGTTTTTAAATCCATGGAAAACATAAAAAACAGTGTCATAAAATTCTGAAAAAAAAAAGGATATATCTTATTTAAAGATCTGGCGGACATGCGATCGCTTTTAATTACACAATTAGATAATTTTTGCTGGATAAAAAAAAACCTAAAGTTACCCCTTTTCGTAATGATTAACCAATCTCATACCCATCACCCATCTCTCTCATTCCCCGGCTACAAAGCAGACGTTTTTTTCTTATTTTTTATGTAAATGAAAAGGTAGTAAGATTGTTTGGCACAATTAGCTGAGTTTATCTTGATAAAATGATTAAAATAATTACTATGTTTAAATACCTACCAAATGCTCGAGGTAACCACTCGCGACTTTGCGAGCGCGGCGATCATAGCGCCTTAAAGTCAGCACGTTTGGGGTGGCCACCAGAACATAGAAGACAGCTTAGATTGCTCCTAGTTTATTCAAAAAGGTAGCGAAATGGGAAACAACTCATTCTGAGTTTTGCAAGCAGTGCCGTCGCGATCATTAACTGAAGTTATTTTGGTCAACCTTATTTTTTTATTTGCTACTAGTAAAGAATTTTTTTTAATTTTTGCCTGGAAATTCACACGTATGGTTCTCCACAAAAAAAAAAAAAAAAACATAAATTGCTAATTCTGGTACAGATCAAGTTGCTGTTTATGCAGTCGAATGCATACTGTAACGATTTTTTTTTCAGTTTCTAACTTATCAGAAGTTCAAAAGTTCAGATGCGGGCGGTCCGTGTGAAGTTTCAATAATGTTTTCGGTTCACTTTTTATTGGAAAGTTAATATTTATCGCAGCTAATTTAAGAACGTAAATCAGATGTTTTCGATCGATTTAATTGGAAATAATTCTAAAGTCGGACATCAATGAGATAAACCCTTAAATGAAACATATTTTATTACCATTATTAGGTAGTATAATTTTATGTTGACTTGCTTTTCTTTGATTTTATTTTTACAATTCGAAATATTTTATTTGCTCAGTAAGAAATATGAAGCTAGTTGCCCATTCCAAAGCGTAGTAGGTACCTATGGAGAAGAACGGGCAAGAAACTCCACGGACACTCTTTTAAATTAAATTGTTGCAAAAATGTTAGTTACATCTTTAATGTTGAATTTATAACTAGGTGTGAGAACGAGGTAAAAAAAAAAAAAAAAAACAATTCAATAATTAAAATAAAGCCTTGAATGTACGGGAAAAGTATGAAGAGAAAGTATGAATGTATTTTGCAATTTGTGACTTTTTGAGTACTCCAACGATGGTTGGTCCGATAGAAGTTTTTAATCAGTATTAGAAACCGGATCGATTGGCATCAAAAAATGATTTTGTGTAAAATGGCTATTTTCTTGCTAACTGTAAATTTTTTTGAAAATCTGTGAATGGGGATCAAAATTCCATAAAAAATGATGGATAGTCTCCTAAAACCGTTTTCGTGTAGCTGCATCGGATAAGGTACTTCCACTTACTGCTCCGCTCAAAGTTTCCACCCTGTATATATATATATATCTGTAATTAATACAAATCCATCCATACTAATACTATAAATGTGAAAGTAACTCGGTCTGTCTGTCTGTCTGTATGTTACGTTTTCACGCCTAAACCGCTAAACCGATCGTCACGAAATGTCAAGAAATATAGCCTGGGATATGGAGCAGGACATAGGCTACTTTTTTACGCGATAATCGACATTCACGCGGGTAGAGCCGCGAGCAACAGCTTGTAATAACAAAAAAAAAAAAAAACATAAAAAAAGAATGAAAATAAAAAATACTTATTATAGTAATTACTTTAGACGTTGTGTACGGTGTGGTGTGGTCCTTTTTTCTCTACCAACATTCACTTACTGCAAATTATATAGTTATGATATCGTATGTCAACGCGACGTGACGCTCACAACCGGATATTATTTTAATTATAATTCAGTAGATACGTTGATTTATTCGTTGAACGTATATTTTACTCATAATAAGCAATTTATTCCTGTTATAATTTTATTTTTAATTAGCTTTTTGTAGTTATTAATTGGTAGATCAGTAGCCAATTAGGGGTTTATTCATAAACGTTGCTTAAAGTTAAGTAACGTTCAAACGTCAAAAATGTATGGTTTAACAGTCGCTAATCATTACTTAGCTTTAAGCAGCGTTTATAAATAAACCCCTTAATGCCAGCCTGTAATTGACCCACTGTAACTACTCTAATGCCCAAATACTCAAACGTTACTTAACTTTAATAATAAATAATAATAATAAAATATGTTTTATTGACATAAAAAAGTTTTTACATTTTAATTTGAAGCCCTGACTCCTGAGCTAGGTGGTACCTGTGTTACAGGAGCCAGTGTCTTCACCCGTTTTTGAACTTTAACAATTTATGCAATAAAATTAAAAATTAAATAACTTAAAATGTAGGAATCTAATGTAGTGCAAGCATGCTCTTGAAGACGTTCTTATAAGTGTTTCTGTCGCTACAAAACAGTTTAAAGTGACAGAGACAGCATTAGACTTAACGGCGACTTAAAATTGAATTGCGTTTGAGTATTCAGCAGTTAGGCTGGCTTTTTCTCACGCAGAGAAAAATTGAGCATTGATCACACTTGCTCAATGCGCGTTAAAAACCATTAATTAGGTTTCCGCACAATGTTTTCCTTATTCTAAATTCGGTGATGTCCAAGATAATGAAGTGGTTTAAAACATTCAAAATATTTTACTTGCAGAATTTGTCAATGAATAATGTGACTTTTAAACTAAAAGTCACATTATTATTATCAACCAGTTTCATTTAATTGGAAAAGGCTTCGTGACGTCACGTCCGCCACCTGACGGTGGACCGTTTAGTAAAAGGCGTTTCACGAGTTGATCGAGCCCAGTCTGTGTGCAGTTCTCAACGAGTCCACAACTATCTATACTTCATTTGAAATAACATTAGACATTTAAATAAACTTTTTTACAGTCCGTTCAACCGATTTTGACTTCTATTCCGTAGGCATAAGGATGCCATTAAAAGCAAAAAAGTGGTCTCAATACCAACCATTTACTGCAGCTGCCATTTGTCATGCCACCAACGCAATAGAAGTCAAAATCTGTTGAACAGACTATAAAAAAGGTTTATTTGAATGTCTAATCTTATTTCAAACGGAGTTACAAGTCTGTGAAAAAGGGCAACAAATATTCTGCCCTGCTAAGTCGAAAGGCGCTATCTCTGAGATACGCCCTTTTAGTTTTTTTTATACCATTCAATAGCTAGAATAATTTCGTATATAATGGTATAAGCCAAATAGCGCTATCTAACTTCAAACATTTAAAAAAACCTCTAAGGTTTTTTTATATCTCAATTTTTCCCTAAATTACTAAGAGATTTGACGGATAAACTAATTTACAAAAAGTCGTTTTTCTCAAAACTTACTCTAATTGAGTTAGCGCTTTTCGGCTTATCAGGGCATCAAGTCTGCTATTACAATAGTGTCTCACAATGGCGAGACCATTCTGACACTAACAATAGTGTCAGAATGGTCTCGCCATTGTGAGACCATTCAGTCATTCAGTCTTCTATTACAAAATAGAAGACTCAACCAGCCCAGGGCCTCAAGTCTGCTATTACAATAGTGTCAGAATGGTCTCATCATTGTGAGTTTTTGACAGTGTTTGTATGGCAAATCTGTCAAAAACTCACAATGAAGAGACCATTCTGACACTATTGTAATAGCAGACTTGAGGCCCAGGGCAGTATTAATGTGTGCATAAGTCCCAACTATTTCGTAATTTCTAAAGTAGTTTGATTGAGACTGCTAAGTATTTAAATTAAAGGAAAATTATTAATAAATGTGCTGAATGACGAGCAATGTACTTAATCTATACTAATATATAAAGCTGAAGAGTTTGTTTGTTTGTTTGTTTGTTTGTTTGAACGCGCTAATCTCAGGCACTACTGGTTGGAATTGAAAAATTCTTTTTGTGTTGGATAGTCCATTTATTGAGGAAGGTTATAGGCTATATAACATCACGCTACAACCAATAGGAGCGGAGCATAAATGAAAATTTTTGCAAAAACGGGAAAAAATATTCCTTTTTGAGAGCTTCCGTTGCGTGCGCTGCGTAAACGGTTTAAGTTACGCAAATATCGTGTATGATAGATTTGTTCCTCTTTAAATGTTCTAAAAAAAAGTCCACGACAGCATATGTCTATCTTTTAAGATTGACTCACTATAACCTTTTTTATGGTAATCAAATTTGTTTGAAATTAATGCATTTTTGCGAAGCAGTTTTCATAAACATGGTATTAATCCTTATCCAAATAAATACGTTATTCATCACAAGTATTTAATTTGGAACCAAGTTGCTCTTACATCATTTAATTTCAATGAATATCTTCGGAGATATAACTGTTTTATAATAACTCCGCAGCAAAATAATGATCAACTCTGCGAGGTAGTTTATTCTAAAGCTGAAGAGTTAGTTTTTAGGGTTCCGTACCCAAAGGGTAAAATGGGACCCTATTACTAAAACTCCGCTGTCCGTCTGTCTGTCTGTCTGTCTGTCTGTCTGTCCGTCTGTCACCAGGCTGTATCTCATGAACCGTGATAGTTAGACAGTTGAAATTTTCACAGATGATGTATTTCTGTTGCCGCTATAACAACAAATACTATAAAACAGAAAAAAAATATATTTAAGGGGGGCTCCCATACAACGGACATGATTTTTTTGCCGTTTTTTTTGCTCCGCCCGCGTGGATGTCTGTTATCGCGTAAAAATGTAGCCTATATCCTTCTCTATATCCCAGGCTATATTCCTGCCAAATTTCATGTCGATCGGTTCAGCGGTTTAGGCGTGAAAACGTAACATACAGACAGACAGACAGACAGACAGACAGATAGACAGACAGACAGAGTTACTTTCACATTTATAATATTAGTAAGGATTTGTATGGATGGTACGGAACCCTTCGTGCGCGAGTCCGACTCGCACTTGGCCGGTTTTTTGTTTTTTGAACGCGCTAATCTCTGGAACTGCGAGTTGGATTTGAAAAAATCTTTTTGCATTTTACAGCCCAATTCTTGAGGAAGAATAACATTCCTATTAACTAGGACACAATTTTTTTTAAATGAAAGTTTATGCGAAAACGAAGTGAAAGCACGGGCAGGCAATGTGTTGCGACGGGGTGGGTCGGGGGAACAAGAAATTTAACGCGGACGAAGTCGCGGGCAGAAGCTAGTTATATGAATATGATATTAATCTGTGTTATTTTACCACATTATTAATTGACAGGTTTTGCTGGATTTATAGAGATTGGAATTACATGAGTGTAGATAATTATGATGATTTGATAATTAGAATTTTCGCGAAAACCCTGGGGATATTGCAAAAACACGTATAATTATACAATGGTGATAACATTTCTCAATCTTACTGGAAAAACGAACTTGACTAAAATGTTTAATAAAAAACAAAGTTTCTGTATATCGATATTGTTATTTCTAACCCTTCATAACTCTATGATATAATAATACTTCAAAGCTCATAGGGTTAAACTAGGAACCAATCAGAATAAGAATTGGTGAGTAAGCAAAAATATAGCCCATCAGAGTTAAGGATATTCAATTATCCGTGTTTTCGCAATATACAAAGGGTTTTCGCAGAAATTCGAATAATCAAATCATCCTCCGACATGTATTCCTACTGTTCAAGTTATACAGCACATAATACAAACTGCTCATTGATATTTTAAACTAGGTAACCCACTTACTTTAAAAGAAAATATCCCACAGAATGCTTCTTTCAAACTATGATTAGGCCCATCGAGCGATGCAATCCAATCTGAAAGAGCATTGTGGAATTCTCTAGAACATTTTTCATTATTAGATGGAACATCTTCATTATTTAACTCTTCAGTTAGTCTTCTCGAACAAATTGGAAAATACGCCTGAAGCCCTTTTAATTCTGTGGAAACTAATCTTGGAGATATTGGTTAAATTCTTTTATAAAAAGCCCTCTTTTTTACTTATTATTGGGGTTTCGAACCTCAAAAGGAAAAAAACGGAACTCTTATAGGATCACTCGTGTGTCTGTCTGTCCGTCTGTCACAGCCACAGAACTTATAATGAGAGTATTTTCGGTCCCACTATTCGGTATTTTAGACGTTATTTAGTTTTCTGTTTATTACCGTAACTTGATAGAAAATAGGTATACCCGAAAAGCTGCGTGACGTGTGTCGTAGTCCAAACACTCCAAACACAGATAGACTTTTCGCGTGTACAATTTGTATCTAATGTGTATTTGTTAATGCCCCACAAACGTGGCCAACGGCATACAAGTTGGTCATTGAATTGTCTGTCACGTGCATTTAGAACGTCAATTCTCGCGTGAATAAATGCGTATAAATGCGTACTCGTACAGCGTGCGTTTGCTAATGTGAACTCAGCCTAATGTCGAACAATTTATGTTTACAGATGTGTGTGTTAACAAGCCCCTCCGATCAGAAAATTCTTATAATTTCGAAATAAGCTCTCTACAGTCACATAACGATGAGGCGGTACATAGTTAAAATAAATAAAAAATACTACTAAACTTGACAACAGCTATCTTTACAATAGCAATATAATTCAGCAAATAATTCCAAGTTAGATGCATGGTGACGTCAGATGTTCCTATTCTTGTCCCTCCTGAGAAGATAGTGAGGGTGCCGAGAACGATGGTGAACTGTCTCGCTTGGTTCTGACCGTCGAACTAGCAGTAGGCTGCGGTGAGGACCCTGGTGGCTGAGATCAAGCTGCCTCCACATATTGAGGATTGGCCTCCGGTTAGCAAGGCTATGATAACTGTTTTTTTTTTTTTTTGAGGATGCGATATCTTCAAATGACCACTCCCGCTCTGGGTGAAGCGGAAGGGAGTGTCAGACTCTTACTGACTAAAACCTACCCGTGTTCCTTCTTTGGCCCTTTATGTTCCGGGGCAGCGGTACCCCTTTCGGACAATCCCGCTGACCCGGCAGGCTTGGGCCCTAATGGGCCCCCTCGTCGTTGCTGACATCTCATTGAGGCGCGCGTGGAACACGTACGCGCCGTCCGGCATGGGCGTGGTCCTGATCGGACGGTGAGCTATCCATTACTCACCGCCCGCAGGCTCGCGCCTACGGTGGCCGTGAGTCGTCACGCGGCTCCCGACGCCCGGAGCGTCTATTACCGCGGCAGCTGGGACGATAGGCTCTCTCCCTCTCCCATCCCGCCTCCTCCTTCGCTAGCATGACTCCTTAGCAGAAGGAGGTGACTGCCTCCCATTCCCTCTCACCCCGAACCATAGCTTGAACCAGGGCCGGGCGCGAGAGCAAAATATGTTTATTTGCGGTAAACATAACGCAAAGCACGAAAACAAAAAAGAACAAGTTGGAGGAAAATATGTGTCACATCCACGCAAAACGGCCATCGCTCAGCATAATGCTGGACACTATACGGAGCCCCAGCGCTGGTTTTCAGCGACAGCCGGCGTTGACGTGATGACGTCGACAGGTGCTGCATACAATGAGATATAAATAAAAAAATAAAATAAATACACAATACTTAATTCTAAATGCCTATATAAAAATCATATTTTAAAATGGCAACATTCTATTCCGTCGGCAAAGACGTACGCTTTGAGTAATCTATGTGTGTGTGTCGGTTTTTCTTCTGACATGGGTTTAAACCATCGAGCCAGTTTTTGTTATAAAAACCTAGCAGTGATAAATACAGTTCAATATACCTGCTAACCACATAGTCCAGTCTCAGCTGTCAGTTTGTATTCAGAATGTTACTGTAGTCGGAATAAAATTCATTATTCAAAAATGTCTATGGTTTAAACCTGGGTCGGAAGATAAACATTGTTTTGTAATAAGACGGTTTAGGTTTAGAAACTCATACTTCATTTTAACATGACAGAAAGGGACAAAACAGTTCGATAGCTAAAATTGGTTTATTAAGCGATTGGCTATATTAGGAATAAGACGGATAGTATCTTATTTGAAAGTTTCGATATACATAGATCTAAAATAACAATAAAATAACGTTTATTTTGTCTATAAATAAACATAAATAACAACTATAATAGGTACTCATAAAACATTAAAAATATTAAGACATAATACCACAAAAATAGTTGCCAAACTAAATAATTGTGCCGCTCCTGGCAACATTACATTATATTATTTTCGGAAAACAGGATGAGGTTGTCACATAAAAAGGGAGATGATTGCCGAAAGCATTTGTTAAGATAATAAATACTTTTATATTAATGTCTGGGCTGATAAATGCGTTTCTTATAAATACAGAAGAGTATTTATTTTCTGATAAAGTCCGTTTTACTCAAATAATGTATTTATGTTGTGTGATTGGTAATGACGTAATGAGTCTGTGTAGTTAATTAATTATTATTAAAATGTACCGTCATTTTTACAATATTTGTAAATATTTAATCACCGTGTATCTATCTCATAATTAATTTATCTTTCATCGCTTGATTTTAAATTCTTTTTACCCACTGAGGTATAATAATTTTATTCTACGTAGTACATCGTCTTCACATAATTATGTATAATTAAGTAATTTTTTTTAATAGTGAATTTGGTGTTTCTTACCCATTCTTCTCCTTACGAATCTACCTTTTGGAAGGGGCAACTTCTAGAAATACTACCATTTTCTTGTAAATTTTTAAATTCCTATTTCGACCACTTTTCTATTAAGAGCTTCATGTGAATTAGCCAAAAATTATTGTATCCGAAATTGTGTTCCGAATTTCCGAAGGGAAGCCGGTTGGAATCGTGTTATACGGTGTTTTCGCCACTGATGTATTATACACATGAATCTTGTAGAAAAGAAGCTATTAACAATGTAATTTATAATTATGTATATATATACCGATCTACAAGTACATACTGTTCGAAGTAGAACTGCCGTTCATGCAGAAACGCCAGGTTTAATTAAAATGTATTGCTTCCAGCTAAGTCTAGACACAAATTGTTGTAGTCGGCTAATCTGTAGCTCATAGAATACGATTCAGGGATTGATTTAGTGGTGTAGCGTTTTGGCGTGTAGTTTGGCACGAGAAGTCATGTGTAATTACTGTTTCATGGTGTACTAGTTGTTGCCCGCGTCATCGTGTATTTTGTATTTCATCATTTTTGGGGTTCCGTAGTCAGCAAGGAACCCTTATAGTTTCGCCATGTCCGTCCGTCTGTCTGTCTGTCAGACTCTTAGTAATGAAACTAGAGTTACTAGCTTCCTAGCTTACTTAAGAGCCATTTTACGTTTTCGCGCGAATATCTAAGATTTTAGTCGCCTAATTTACCATCTTAGTTAATTCTCTGGTATTGGTGAATATATGTAAATAATAGATGATTCTTTCGTATTGACACTTCATGTAACACATTTACAAAAACTTATTTGTGTACTTTGTAGTTATTAATCTCCCAGAACTAGTTTACTGAAAAATCAGCGCAGAGGCAATTTCAGACTCCTATTTCTATAATTAATATTTATAAATTTGACTGAAAAAAATACACAAAGCATCAGACATATAGTTTTGTCGACAAATAACGTACTAGAATTTCGATTATTAATAACATTAATAGGTAAAAAAAATAAAGACTTAGGACAATTTTTACGATTTATTCGCAATTATATTGCGATTTTTTTGTTTGAATAAAGCGTAATTACATTTTAAAAATCATCTCAAAATGAACTATGTTCTTTAACAAATCGAATTCTCAAGTTTGATTAAAATCCCTTCATTTAATTAGCCACAATATCCTTTTTTTAAACACTCTAAAAAAGAATAAATTGCGATGCACAAGTGGGCACCGTTTAGTACAGCGCGAGCGCCCATCGAGGATGGACCTGTGCTACTTTTTCCCGCATCTCAATTGTCGAGTGCTCATATCGTAACCGTGATATTATACTACGACCACAACATTTTGATGCTTCCCAAATTGACTCGTTTTTACGAAGATTGCGTATTGCCGGAAATTATAGACCCTAGAAAAGCAAGATCAATGCCTTTACGACAAATATTTATTTAACGTAAGTGATAGTCATTATTACTTGACATTATTGTCAAATAATAATGACCAACACTTATATTTTGTACGATGTGATTATTTTCCTGTTCATTTTTATTATATACTTTCAAAACATATATTTGTATTTTTTTATTAGTCTAGAAAGCTTTAGTAGACTGAATAAATAAAATAACTTTTTTAATCAATCTCTAAATACCGCATTATTATTATAATGGCTCAAGATTATTTAGTCCGTCTCGACACTCGCGTTACACTGCTTAAATTGTGTATGTGTGGATAGTTACGCTCACATACACAGCGCTGCCGTCTTTTACCTAAACTCGAGCGTTAAAATTTTGTGAAATGGCTCTTAAGCTATCTTACTATCGAAGACTATACTACTTGAAGAATTAAGCTCGTGTATCTCGGGAATTACGCATGAGAATAAACATTGAAACTGAATTGAATAATAGCACAAGGAATACTTACTCCAAACAGTATTTCTAACTCGACATAAAATTCTAGCCACAAAAATGTTCGCAAAATTTAAATATTCCAGTCCCTGCAATCAAGTGTAGTTCACATAAGAATATTTGTGTTGAATATTAGATTATGTCTGATTGGTAAAAACAAAGAATCGTCAAAGAGTCCTCCTCATGAATGTATAACGATTCGAACAATTGGCGCTGCAGGCGTAGACTAAAGCATAATGCTGTGTGTCGAGATTTGAAACTGGGATACAGAGAGGATTTTTTTTTAAATGCAATTTAATTCAAGTAAATTTATTTGTTCAGTAACAATTCAGATTGCGTTCGAACGTAATATAATGGTCACACGAGGTTAGTTTTTCAAGAAAGTGCCAGTAAGCTAGCAAACTAGTCCCTCTGGGGCCCAAGTCTGTATTTTTATAAATTCATCACACCAACACGATCCCATTGTCATTTTGCTAAAAGTTCGTAATCTACTAAATTCATAATTATATTAGCAGATTACCAAACTTGTTAAAATCAAAAATTATGAAATCAATGATGGACCATTCTGACACTATTGTAATAGCAGACTTGAGGCCCTGACCTCGTGTAGGTACCTATACAGGAAGTATTTCCCGTTCGAGCACCAATTTTTTGAGCACCAAAGGTATTCCCATTTGAGTAAAAAAAATAATTATGATATCGCATTTAAGATACCTGACCATTCCTTAAAAATGGAGTCATTTTCAAATAAATAATAAATATTTATAAAATAGCTAGCCAATAATAACAATGAAACTGAAATGAAAAGGGTCCATTGTTCAACGTCAAGCAGTCACAATATAATTATTTCCGGGTTCCTTGTATACAATACAGTTGGTATCAGTTGCATTGATAAACAGAAAGTGGTTCTGAATAATTATTGAAACAAAACTATTGTTTATTTGTTGTTATTTAGTGGTAAGTGGTTTAAATCTATAAGTTTATATTTAGATTAACTCTAAATCTGAATCTTCACAGTCGAAAGTGGACTTCCCAGTGGGTGTCATTCACAATTTCAACCATAATCATTCTATTATGGTTGAAATTTACAAAATACAGTGAGTGTCATTCACAATTTCCACCATAATCATTCTATTATGGTTGAAATTTACAAAATAATAACCAAGCTAATTGTTACTATCTTAGGGCAAAAAGAAAAGAAAGAAAGAAATATTAGCGCCTGTCACTATTCCATACAAGTTTAGACGTGATTAAAAACTTGCCGACTAAAATTACGTCAATTTACATAAAGCACTGATTAATTTGACAGGACTAAACTAAAATTTATCTTCTGTCCTTTTCTTAATGAAATAGAAAGAAAAAGATGCACTGTACTTAAATTTAGTTTAGTTGTGAACAAGGGAATCGGCACCATTGTTGTCCATTACTTGATGTCAGAGCAGGCCACAATTTAATGGTCATATTGCGTAATTACTGAGTTGCTACACTGGCAAATGACAACAAACAAACAAAACAATAAAAATGCCGAGAGTAACCGCTACTATTTAACTGTTTATATAAAATCATATCTTTGTTAGAGTCAACATGAAGTTCACATTAATGGAAGATAATGTGACATCCACCAACCTGCATTGGACCCGCGCAGCGGATCACAGCCCACTCCGTTTCACAGAGAGACGGTACAATACGGTAGGTAATACCGATTTTAGTGATTACTTAAAAACGATACATATTTAAAAAAATCTAATTGATGCACAAATGACGACGACACGCGTGACGATGATGACAACACGGTTGGCGCAGTGGTTAAGCGATTGACTGCTGTGCTGCGTGTCGCGGTCTCCATTCAAGAACACCTCTAACCCAATGGTAATCGGTTCTATAGCTAATAGTGCCGGACCATTGCGACTTCAGCTTGCTTATTTTGTGAGCTATGTCGACAACTTTGGTTCTCTGCCGTATCACCTCGTTCCGGATTCAATCCTACAGAGAAACTGCAAGTATACCCCGTTCTATTGCTCGCTGAGTGACCTTGAATTTATGGACCAGCCGTACCGTAAGTGTCCACGTTTTGGCTCCGTAAGTCATAACAGACAGGATGCACTGATTGTAAACCTTCGTCTTTAGACACTGTGGAATACGCGACAAGAAGACTCGAAGCTTCCCAAACGCTGCCCAGCCCGGCTGAATTCTTCTGTTAACTACATTGAGTAGACTGTAATAGACTGAAAATTTTTGACAGCAAATACTGCACGATTCTCAAACAACCATCCACCATTTAACCATCAATCCAATACCAGTCACAACAATGGTGATCAATAATAAATGTACTTTACGATGTTTCTCGTATAACATCGCATATAATTTACAGTCAGAGCACTGTTCTCTGGATGATAATAAAACCGCCCATTTGGCATCCCTCCCATGACAATCACGGGGTAAAACGTATAAATCTACGTCCTTTCATAGCGGTGACTATCCGCGAGGACAATGTACAAATGTGTTGTAGAAGGTTGATTCTTTCTTTATTTTTCGTGTTGTTTTTGACTATCCTGGTGTCTGAGTTACTATGCCACCCATGGGCCTCTGAATAGGCTAGATATGCCCTCGAGAAATATCTCTCAGGATATTTTTCTTCACCGATAATTATACAATACCCACATGAATCCAATAAGTCAGAGGTGCGTGCCTTGGGTTCGAACTTGAGACCTATGACTTAGCAATTCGACGGTCACATCACTCGTCTATCATTGTTATCACGGTTGTATTCTCGAGTTAAGAGCCATTTCACAAAATTTTAACGCTCGAGTTTAGGTAAAAGACGGCAGCGCTGTGTATGTGAGCGTAACTATCCACACATACACAATTTAAGCAGTGTAACGCGAGTGTCGAGACGGACTAAATAATCTTGAGCCATTATAATAATAATGCGGTATTTAGAGATTGATTAAAAAAGTTATTTTATTTATTCAGTCTACTAAAGCTTTCTAGACTAATAAAAAAATACAAATATATGTTTTGAAAGTATATAATAAAAATGAACAGGAAAATAATCACATCGTACAAAATATAAGTGTTGGTCATTATTATTTGACAATAATGTCAAGTAATAATGACTATCACTTACGTTAAATAAATATTTGTCGTAAAGGCATTGATCTTGCTTTTCTAGGGTCTATAATTTCCGGCAATACGCAATCTTCGTAAAAACGAGTCAATTTGGGAAGCATCAAAATGTTGTGGTCGTAGTATAATATCACGGTTACGATATGAGCACTCGACAATTGAGATGCGGGAAAAAGTAGCACAGGTCCATCCTCGATGGGCGCTCGCGCTGTACTAAACGGTGCCCACTTGTGCATCGCAATTTATTCTTTTTTAGAGTGTTTAAAAAAAGGATATTGTGGCTAATTAAATGAAGGGATTTTAATCAAACTTGAGAATTCGATTTGTTAAAGAACATAGTTCATTTTGAGATGATTTTTAAAATGTAATTACGCTTTATTCAAACAAAAAAATCGCAATATAATTGCGAATAAATCGTAAAAATTGTCCTAAGTCTTTATTTTTTTTACCTATTAATGTTATTAATAATCGAAATTCTAGTACGTTATTTGTCGACAAAACTATATGTCTGATGCTTTGTGTATTTTTTTCAGTCAAATTTATAAATATTAATTATAGAAATAGGAGTCTGAAATTGCCTCTGCGCTGATTTTTCAGTAAACTAGTTCTGGGAGATTAATAACTACAAAGTACACAAATAAGTTTTTGTAAATGTGTTACATGAAGTGTCAATACGAAAGAATCATCTATTATTTACATATATTCACCAATACCAGAGAATTAACTAAGATGGTAAATTAGGCGACTAAAATCTTAGATATTCGCGCGAAAACGTAAAATGGCTCTTAAAGGAAAAAAAAATCTTCAATTATCTCATTTCAAGTTTGGTGATATTATGATGAGGTAACAGAGTAATCCTTCTCCCAATCTTCTGTCCCCTGTAACACCCGGTTTATTTAAATTCCCCAACATCTTGGGGGTCGTTTGGGTGTACAATCACTAAGATAAATGCTGCGACATTCCACGCGGTCATCAGATATTGTGGCAGTAAAAGGAATTGTACGATATATGTATGTTAGTTTATATGTAACCCCGGTTAGAAAATAGGTCACACTTTGGTTGATGTGGAAGCGAAATATTTCTCCAAGAAGCTAAAATGGGCTTGAAAGGAGCTTTGTCCTGATTTTGGGATATTCGGGCTTAATCCATATTAAAATTATATATAACATTATATAGGTTACGAAAGTAGCTTAAGGACACAACAGACAACATGGAAACATGAATTAGTAATATTGGTAATGGTGGTAATTGGAATGGTAATATGACCTTATAATAATTGATTAATGTTCAAATTTTACTACATATATACACTAAACTTTTAAATTATAATACTTATGACATTATCAATTACAATTTACAATTATTTATTTATATTCATAATCTGACACTTTTTGTGTACGTTGAACTGACTTAGTTATAACTATTTGCGCGGAAAAAATATCTGTATGATCTACAAGTACTTGTTCCGGGACTGGCTGTTTGTGTATGTGAGTTTAAATGTTTGTAAACGCACCCACGATACAGGAGAAATTCCTAGTGTGGGGCAACGTTTTTTTAAAAGAAAGAAAGAAAGAAGAAAGAACTTTGACATAAATTAATTAATTTGTTCCTATAAATCCTGCATGAGATCTTATTTGCTGTTGTTGTCTATATTTTTCTTTTCTTTTTAATGTATCTAATTAAAATAATAGCATTGTGTAGGTTACAATTAAATATTTGCACACCATATTATGTAATGTTAGAATGTAAAGAGGCCATTATAGTTTTAAGATCATACCTTGTAAACCTACATTCTGGAAAATAAATGGATTTTTTATTTGGTTTGATTTGTTTTGACAACTTCGTAAAACAGCATGTTTTACGAAGTTGTCTATTGTGTCCTACGCTACTTGTGTTTGTGTGAATGAATACATAGTTGGTGATATACCGACGCGCGTTCTTTTACAACGAGACGACTTCGTGGCTGTGCACGACGGTGTGTGGTGTGTTTTCATTCCTCTGTTTCTGCCGACGCTCACACTGACTGTGGTGGATGGATGAGCACTGTCTGGACCGACAGATCCTATTTTATGCGTGTGTGACAAGGTAACGGTCGTTGTATGAAATAATTTGAACGATGTGACGTCCCACCGCACCGGCGCGGTGCTCGGACGCGTTTAGTGTTCGTCACGTCTAAAGAGTTCGTCTTATATTATCATGTGAGGCGCTCTATAGATTCCGGTCGGAATCGTATATGATGTTGTGAATGTTTTAACAAACTTTACACACGTGAACTCGTTTCGGTACGTACGTTCTGAATGGAGGCTTTTCTGTTCATGACGCGCTTGTGTCACCAGTCTGTCCGTCTGTTACCGTTCCATGCATAGATATACGTGGTTTCATGCCTAAAACGTACATGTATGTCACTTTTTGTTCGGAAAACCTGAATGCCGGTCGGCCACCGCCAGATGCCTCTGACAGCGCGACCACGCGTTCGGGTTCGACGAACAAAATGAACTCGATGGTCGCGTGTTAAGGCGCTACCCCGAGATAAACTACATCTAAAAACACATTATTATTGTACGATATCCTATCATCACATTGCACGTTCTTATTTATTTTTATGTGTTGAAATTACATTGGAAATCTCCGTGTAAAAAAAGTACTAAAACTATTGATTGCATGCATCTTTTGCTAAAGTTGACGTTCCATTAATTTGAGAGTTACACTAATGGGTAGATAATTTAAAAACCTTAATAATTCACGTTTTATTTAATTTCAAAAGATCACTCTTCTTTTTTTATTAAAATAATTCAAAAAATTGTGTGAATTCGGCGTACGCAGGGAGCGGGACAGAGCGTCCCCGCTGTGACGGGATAGAGAAGGACCGAACGCTTACACTAGGGGATCGCCTTAACGTGACGATCGCTTTGGTTAGGACGCGGCCTAAACCACTGTACTGATCGTTACGTTTAATATTACAAATAGATAGCCTAGAGACGTGATGAAGGATATAGTCTACTTTCATCCTGAATATTTGTATTTTTTTTAAATGAAATACAAAATATACAGAGAGACGAACACGCGAGCGGTTTCTTTCTTTTCGTTGTTGACGAAAAAAAAAAAAATTGCCAAGTGCGTATCAGACCACGTATAATAAAGGGTTCCGTTGTTGGGATGTTTTTTTTTTCTTTTATTACTGACTAGGCCTGCTCCTGACCTTAATCTCGCTTGATGGAAAGCGATGGATGAGGTCTATGATGGAACGAGCGTGCCCAGAAGATGTCTGTTCACTCTTGCTTTGAAGGCAGACGGTTATATACGAGTATGTGGAATGGAACACAGACTCTGGCAGAGCAGAGAGTTCCACACTTTGACTGTACGCATAATAAATGTGGAGGAGAAGCGCTGAGTACGACTGGACGAGAAATCAACCAAGTACGCATGGTACCCTGCAGTATGTCTGGTAGTCCGGTAATAAAAGGGCGATGGTGGGATCAGGTCGTGGAGCTCTTGCGCACACTCTCCGAAGTACAGTCTGTAGAAGACCGAGATGCAAGCAACATTACGCCGATGAGCCAGGCTGTGAAGCCTGGACACCAACATTTCGTCGCCTATAAGCCTTTTCACTCTGCGTTCCACCAAATCAAGTGCAGCAAGTTGGTATTTAGCTGAGCCATCCCATAAGTGGCTGCAATACTCAGGAACGGATCTGTGCTTTGTACAAACTTAAAAGCTATCCAGATCTGAAGTATCGCCTAAACAAACAAGAACAAACTTAACATTGTAGTTGAAAACATGTTCTCCTCCCATACATTCGAACTGCAAAAATGTAAGTTTGTACGCATAGTATTGGGAGATTTACATGATATTTTACGACCATAGACTTCTAATAGGTTTTCCTGTAATCTATAAGTAAAGAACTATTTTCGGTATTTTTTTTTTTCGGATTAATTTGACAGGACTAAACTAAAATTTATCTTCTGTCCTTTTCTTAATGAAATAGAAAGAAAAAGATGCACTGAACTTAAATTTAGTTTCGTTTGTGAACAAGGGAATCGGCACCAATGAGTCATGGTATTTCGTGCGCAGCCGGCGTTCATAGATTTGTAAGACGTTATTATGTCAAAAAATATAAAATACAGGCAGACGGAGACGCGGGCGATTTCTTTATTTCCTTTCGGGCAACAGCTGGTATAAAATGAAAGGTTTAAGTACTTCCTCAAACTTTTTCAAAAGGATCTCCGTATTATTAATACCTTCGCAATGTAAAGGCAAAACAAAGTTCACCTCAACATCCCGAGATACACCGGGATAATCTAGATCAATAACATGGTTGTATCTACTCGAACTTTCAACATACATGTATGTACATACATACCTACATTACCTTCATATTAAAGGAAGCCTCGCGCGTTCGCTAATTATATAAGGTGATTCATACACGAAATATTTTAAGAGGATCATCTATATAGGTGGTAAAAAAGCCATAGCAGCGAAGAATTTTTTTTATCTAAGTTTTTTATATTTTTACATAATTATTATAATTTTAAAATTGCTTGAGACATTTTGCAAAGGAGTTGTATTTTCCAAAATTTTACTTATTCTATGAATGACCCGCCCGGACGCGGCGACGGTGGCGGCACGAGCGCGAGCGCGGTGAATTTTGAGAATTAATCATCATATCAAGTAATTTTAAATTATTTAATTTTTTTAAACGATTTTTTTTAAATCTGAGTACAGATTAAAAAAAAAATCGTTTCCATGGCTTCTTTACCACTTACTTACTTACATCTTTTTTTATTTTTTTTTCTTAAAATATATCGGATTTTAATAGATACACCCTATATATAAGAAGACCTTTTAATGTTACAAAGATATTGTTGTTTCTTGTTTCTTAAAAGAAAGGTAATAGGGGTATTCATGTTTTGGTGTTTTGTTTTGGGTTCGAGAAAAATGAAATTGTTTAAGAAAGCAAAAAAAAAAAAAAAAACCTTTCTTTGCGGTTAACATGACGCAAAGAAAGAACAAAAACACAAAAAAAGAACAAGTGGGGTTAAAATATGCGTCACATCCACGAAAAACGGCCATCGCTCAGCATAATGCTGCGACCCTATGAGAGACAGAGCCCCAGCGCTGGTTTTCACTTTTTCAGCGACAGCCGGCGTTGACATGATGATGTCGACCGGTGCGGCATACAATGAGATATAAAAAAAAAAAATACACAATAGGGATGATTACTAAAAAATGTTTTTTTTTTGTCCGTCATGTAGATTATTAAAAAATATTGGACACGTATTTTTTTTATGTAATCAAAAAATTAAGGCGGTATATTGAATTCAAATGTGGTGTGTGGTGTGTGATGTGGTGTGGTGTGACGTCACTCTGTGCTAGATTTTATACGTAGTTTCTTAGAATTGTGACGTAATGAGCCCCCACTCCCCAACTTTAATGTGTTTTATCTAAGTCATTTTTTATTAATATGATAAAGCAAAAAATAGGTGTCTAATATTTCCGAAATCGACCGACATACTGTAGATGGTGAGGAAAAGAGACCTTGCAGTAATAGTATAAGGACTTAATTATTATTAGAAAAATAATAATAAATTCTTCATTGGCATAAAAAATGTGTACAAACAAAGTGAAGCCCAGACCCCTGCCCTAGGTAAAAACACCTGTGTTATAGAGCCAATGATATAAATACCTAATGATTATATTTCTTCTAAAGGTATATTGTATCGTGCATTTACAGCGATGCAAAGCAAGTTCTAGAGGACAAACTCTAAGGTATGCAAAACATTTATTTAATTATGACAATAAAAAAGTCACATCGGTTGATTTTAAATGCCCACAAATTCAAATAAGTATTTTAATCATTTTAATCAGACATTAATTAATTTTAATTATTTACTCCAATCACACGACCACTACAAACCAGTATAACACTAGATACGAAACGAAACGAGCTAATATTTGTACTCTGAATGAAGCTGATACCAATAGCTAATTGTGAACCAATGCATTCAATGAATGTTTGTTCAATAGTTTCCATGACTGGTGTTAGTGTACATAAACTTGTTTATTATGTTGTGGACATTAATTAGTAACATTATTTCACCACTTTTACGTAGTATGTGGCTTGATTTAAAACAGTTTTTATATACGTACCTGTGACGTTTAATCAATAAGTTATGCGTGATGTGATGGGGGTTGTGCGTTAGAGGGAGTGCGGGGCTATGCGTCGCACTCGCAGTCTTGGCCGAGCAGTCGCAGCGATAGCACGCTTTGGGTGACTAATTGTATTAAATAAAAAGTATTAGCCAAATTCCAATTCTTATATTTTAATACGTACGTGTTTTTCAGTAACTTAGGTAACAACAACGTCAAAAAATAAAAAAGTATATAGAAAACAATAAAAAACTACCTAAAAAGAGTATTAGCAACGGTCGTCGGCCACACACGCCTTACTCAGTAATATTGAAAACAGTGTTTTATTGTACAGACGCCAGCAGGTCAAGCTACCCGAAACTGTAAAATTTTCGCAATCAACCTTGAACCTTATACTGTAGTGATAAAGTTGAAAATCTATTAAAGAAATTTGACAGATTGTAGTAGCTTGATGTGCTGTCGTCTGTACATCTCTAACCTAATCTAAATCAAGACACCACAGTATCCTGCAACCCCTCGTTCGACTTGCACAGGGGTATTCGAAAAATATATTTTCAATGTACCGAAGGTCAAGGAGCGAAATGCTAAGCAACTTTCAAACAAATTCCTTTCCTACATGGAGAGCGCTTGTCCCTTTTAGAACTGTAATGTTCATTCAAAACGTCAGACGTCGTTCTGTCAAAAACTATTTGACGCGCAAAGGAAGTAATAAAGATTTAACAGACCTGTGGCGGCATCTACAACGCCACATGTGAACTACGCATCGAAGACCAGACGTCACACAAATCCTGCATCGCGCAATCAGAGTTTACCGCGCGATAGCATATTATATACAACATCCCGACATCAACCGTCGGGCAGTTGCCCACCAGACACGACACCCGTCTGGTCGGAAGATCCGCCTTTTTCCATAGAGTATGAGTGAACTTTAAACCCTGCTTCTCATACTTCTAAAGACTTACAGAAATCCAGTCTATTTAGACAAAATAATAACTTAGAAAACCTCATTAGAGTGCCACACACAAGTGTAAGTGACCTATTCTTTCTTAATTCTGGTGATGGCGCCGCTAATAAAGTGTACATGTCATGATGATATCTTTAATTTTCAGTACCTAATCCACCAGATTTTTTTTCTCTTCATAAAAATCTTCCTCGAACTTCAAGGAATATATAAAGTAAAAAGAAAAAAAAAAAAAAAAAAAAAAAAATGCTAATTTGGTCCAGCCGTTCTCGAGTTTTGCGTTTAGAAACACATTTAGCGATTTTTTTTATTTATATATGTCGAAGAACAGGTAGGTCTCTCTCGATATCATCAGCCATATTTTAACTACTGTGGGCGTACTGTGGGTAGTGCTGGTTATTGCGCAATAGAAAAACTGAATTAAACTCAAAAGTCATTTACTCAACCTAAGAATCAGCACTAACTTCAAAATTACATAAGACAGTCCCCCAAATCGCCCGCCCTTCACCACTTCCTAGTGCTTTAGCTGGGAAGAAGAAGTAGTGAAACAAACTCCCCAGCAGCACATCTGTTTTTATGCAAAGTAATTAATGTTGGTACACGACACAACTATACCGAACGCGCGACAGTTTCTAAACGTCTACACTGCTTGTCCGCCACTGATGAACTTCGCTTGTCGACTGTGCGGCCGACACTAAATTTGCCGCCGGTTGAGCGTTATGTTGTAGAATCTG
The DNA here is from genome assembly GCA_947523025.1 of Dryobota labecula. Classification (NCBI taxonomy): domain Eukaryota; kingdom Metazoa; phylum Arthropoda; class Insecta; order Lepidoptera; family Noctuidae; genus Dryobota; species Dryobota labecula. The sequence continues at coordinate 22,680,487 of OX383295.1, read as the reverse complement.
TCATGCGCCGTTAAACAGCACTGGCGTCCCGATTTGTCAAGAATAAATGGCGCGAACTCCACCAACTCCATCGAACGCCAACAGATGGCGCTGGCGTACTGGATACAACAAGATAGGTATTCGCAGTACTTAGTCGGAAAACAGTCACATTCATTTCTATAATTATTGCATTGCATAATGTTTAAAAGAGTTGCACAAAAAAAAAAATCTTTATTTTAATTAAAAAAAATAGAAAATTAGGAAGCAATTATCATTTTTTAAACATGTTTTTAACATTAATTACATAAATTATTTTATTGAGCTCGGGTATTGATACATAATAATTATTTGGTGAGGTATTTAGGTTTGTATGAATGTAAATTTAAACGACCAACCTATGCATGGTATTAATTTAGTAACATATAAAACGAAAAACCAATGTAAAAATCTTATCTTACATTTTTTTTTTGTCAATTTAAAAAAGAAGTTAATAATTTAATATGTATCTGTCTGTAAGCAGTTTATTCTTATTATCTTTGAAACAAATCTAAAATCTAATAAAAAAATGTTTCTTTCACACTATTCCCCAGACGGTATTTACACAACTTATAATTCGTTTATTTTCATGTCATTCACCCCTGAACAAATACAAAACTGCGTAAACCCATCTGAGCGAACTTTTTAAAACCTATAAAACAAACTTTTTATGGGTTCTAAAAGTTCGGTCCATTAAGGACTTTCAACCGCAGCGTTTCGTTTAAAGGTAAAGGCAATGTACCCATTTCCAATTATGGAGCTGCATGTTACCTTTATCAATTTAATCATTTATTTATTTTCACTTCAAGACAGAAACGTCAGTGTAGCTGAGTGTCGCCTTGAATCGCCTTGTTCTAGGCGTGTATGTTGGTTTTCTGTCATTATGATTTTCAGACTATTTCGATATTTGGAAATAAGGATGTAAACGATTTGGTTTATATTTCGACTTTTTACGACTAGTTTCTGAGTTTACTAGAATCTATGTCAAACCGAAAAATTTATTCTTCAGATAATAGTTAGGTGACTATTGAAAAATCTGCCATAATTCAGACAACTCTGATTACTTACCTAGCTGCGATACCGCGAGCCGAACATTAAGAGTCTATACTACCTCAGCCCCACCTCACTATGTATCTCGCTCGCACACTATTGCTACCGGTAACGCGAGCAAGCGAGACAGGGCGGCAGGGAAAAGGAAAAGGCTCCAAGGCGCCGATAGTTTAGGTAATTTCGTTTTACGGTGAAAATAATGGTCATTTAAAAAAAGTAAATAACATAAGACCTACTTTATAGTTAGTTCAGTTAATATGCAAAGTTTCATTATCTAATTTAAAGTATTTTTTTAATACCAGCGGTTTATTGTCCGGTTTGGATGTAACTTTGGATTTTTTTTCTATCGAGAAAATTTTATGGAATCGTGTTTTCGGCTAACATAGTACTTAACATTAATCTTCAACTTTACCATATATTTCTTTAAAAATTAATGCTGCAGTATTTTCGACATAACGGAGGATCATGCTAAGCCATTTGAGGTAGTATAGGCCCTTAATAGGTTTGGTCAATCTTAAAATTAATTCTTTAAATTTATGATCTTGGAGTCTTACAAATAAACACGGAATTAAGTTACGAGTACGCTAGGTATAAAGTTAAAAAAAAAAAAAATGGTTATTCCGAATGTATTCCTAGGATAAGTTTATTCTCTGTTTATTTGTAAGGCCCCTAGACTATAATATTAATAGAAATAATATTGACAAATTAATTCTCACATTCAAGAAACCACACAAGAATGCATCAAGTCAGACAATAAGTCGCTGGATCAAGCTAACATTGAAGGAAGCTGGAATAGATGTCACCATCTTCTCTGCTCATAGTACCAGACACGCATCAACATCTGCTGCTAATAGATCTGGAATTAGCATTGATGTCATAAGGAAGGCTGCTGGTCGGTCTCAAAATTCTGCCATGTTTGCCAGACATTACAATAGGCCCATAAACCAAACTCATAAACTCTCCAACTTCTGACTTATCAAAGCACGTTTTTGACTTTCAATCCTAATGACACACACTGTTTTTAGGTCTATGATCTATTTTACTTTTATTCAAAACTGTGGCAACAAGTCTAAGGCTTGCCAAAACCGTTTAGCCAGCATCTGTGAGTCTTGAGACAAACAGGGGCAGCGTCCTGAGAATACAAAGAGAAACGCAATCAAAGCTGCTCACTCACATTTTGTTACGTTCTCCTCAAGTTTGTTGGTGCTTCCCAAGTATAACGTAAGAAGGCAGTGGATGTGGTAAAATGTCTTTAAGTAGTAATAGTCTATTCCAAGAGTATCTATCTAATGAAAGTGTAAACAAATTCTGTTCAGGTTAAATTCTTACGCTATCATTCACTAAAAGGAAATTATCAGACTATGCCAGACTTTCGGGCTTCTGACGACCCGTAACGACTGTCAAAGATCCACGAATGACAGCCGGGACCAAAGGCTTAACGAGGGGTCTCGGTATGTAAAGATGGTCACCCATCCACGGACCAACCGCGCCAAGCGAAACTTAACCTGATCGATTTACCCTAGCGGCTGTTAATAATTAGCCACAAATCTCGCTTTTCCAAAAATTATTGCTTGAATATCATGATTAAATTGTAATTGAAAAAACTTTGACGAAAATTGACGTTATAAAATGAACTTCAATGAAAAACATTTATAAGGTTATTTTATATTAGAATTTCGGCTTGAAGTATTAAAAAAAAATCAAATCAAAACACTCATTTTATATTAGATTGACAGGTACGTTTTCTGATCAATTTGTTTAGATTTTCTTCACAGACTTTTGTAAAAGATCAAAGACCACGATTTGTCTATCTTAAGAAGCAGTCAAGGAATCTAATAAATCTGGAAATTAATAGTTATATCAGAAACTCTGAACTATAAACTCAGTGTTTTTATCTACTGATTATGGTTGGTTTTGTGGATATCCTTAATCAGTAGGTAGTGTTGCTGTGGGGAATTTGTTTCCCAACTTCTTCTTTTGACAGTTACAGCGTAGTAGCGCCATTACTGCTTTGGGTTATACAGTCAATAACCAGTTTTAACTGAAAATAACATTTCGATCTATCATATCTGATTCTCTTCTTAGATCGCAAACACGTAGGTAAGAAGTTCAGGCCTTTCACATTGTGAACAGAAAGTTGCGTCGCGACTTCGGAGTATGCAACTTATGTTGTATAGGTTAACGTATTTAAAGTTTTCAAAGAAGGCTTCTAGCTTCTAGCTATTAGAATGAGCCAATCTCTTGTTTGTGGAAGTCTGTTCTCAAGATTCAGATTTAATCGATTTTAGACGGTCTCCGCGACGAGATCCGCAGGAGAACCAAGGTAAACGACGTAGCTCGAAGAATTGCCAAACTTAAGTGGCAATGGGCAGGGCACATTGCGCGCAGAACGGATGGCCGTTGGGGCCGAAAGGTCCTGGAGTGGCGACCGCGTACCGGAAGACGTAGCGTTGGCCTCCCAAAAGGTCGACCGATGACCTTATGAAAGCCGCAGGAATCCGCTGGATGCGGGAAGCACAGAACCGGTCGAGGTGGCGGTGCTTGGGGGAGGCCTATGTCCAGCAGTGGACTTCTTTCGGCTGAAATGATGATGAAGAGACGATCTCTCTTCTTCCAGCACCCTTATTGAACACCACGCTATCAATCAAAATCTGAATGATTTTGAAGGATATTGCTAATCCATTGCTTCATATTATGTTGGACAATTTTGTCTGCACAGCAATGAATTTGACTCTTGTGGTCGCTTCACTATGTTTGGCAATTAATGTTGGTAATAATTGCTGAAAATATTGCTCATGTAAACGCAGTCGTGCCCGATATAAGTCGGGAATACCCGAAATGTTACTCATAATCCGTGTACTTTCATGTACGGTGACAGTTTGTGGTAACTCGATGTGCTGGCCACTGTACATCGTAATAAATAGATCGCCAAACGTGGAGATAATATAATGACACCATTCCCAATTTTTAGATTCCGTAATCGTTGTTTACAAAATACTCAAATCCCATTGTTTGATTATATATACGTAGGCTGACGTAGGAAAGATGAATTTATTTAGATAAAGTCTTTATACAATATACTTTTTAATTTATCTACAATCGAAATACCTACCTACTTTATTAAACAAAAGTGGCGATTAGGTAATCACATTTCAGCGGTTATTACAAGTTGTTATCAATCTGTTAAAATAATAAAATAAACAATTTTACTTAATAGACAACTATTTTTTTTTAAATCAAAAATTGGCACGAATGAAACCACCTTTGATAGTAAAGGCACTGGACATGCGCGGGGCGATGGTATCAACAATTCAACACAAACTTTATGGTATTGCTACCAAATAATCACAAATTTAGTTCAATCAAAATCAAAAGTCATTTATTCAAATTAGGCTGAGAATCAGCACTTTTCGAACTTCAAAATTACACAAGACAGTCCCTCAAAACCCCCTTCACCGCTTCCTAGTGCTTTAGCTGGGAAGAAGAAGTGGCGGAACAAACTCTCCAGCAGCATATCTGTCTGTTCAATTAGATAAACTTGATTCTATACAATAGTAGGTATGCAAAGTAATTAACATTACGAGACATAGAACAGTAAATTAAATTATTTGCCATATGTCAGCTAGCAAACGCCAATATACCAGCAAATATAGTGAAAAACAATACTCAAGCAAGAAAAAAAAAAAAAAGCACTTAGTAAAAAAAAAAAACCTAAATAAAAGTCTCCTGGCATAAAGAGCGTGCCCATGCAATGCTGGATTATGTAACACAAAATTATAAACTAGGACTATCGACCATGGTCAGCAAGACGACAAGGTGCCACAAGCAGCACCCGTTCATGAGCTTATCGCAAAGTTAAATACTAAAACGAAAAAAAAAAAAAGGTCCCACGGCCTATGTCCAATGTAACACGATCCAATGTCGATATAAAAGTCGATAGAGCTCGTATGTGGGGTGCGGGAGACTTCTGTAACGCATGTCATAGGGTACTCAGCGGGATTGTCCGAAAGGGGTACCGCAGCCCCGGAACATAAAGGGCCAAGGAAGGAACACGGGTGGATTTTAGTCTGTAAGAGCCCGACACTCCCTTCCGCTCCACCCAGAGCGGGAGGGGTCATTGATAATTTTTTGGGGATGGGAAATCATCAATGACTCCTCCGGTCATTGATGATTTCCCATCCTCAAAAAAGAAAAAAAGAAAAAAAAAATCATCCTGGAAACCGTTTACATTAGTCGGTAGGGAACGATTGCGGTTTACCGAGAATCTGCACCGCATGTTTGGCAGTTGCTTTAAAGGCTCAATTTCATTGGGTGTGAGTCTCCGCACGCTTTTTACCGATCGATGAATTTTATTGGTCGCTACGCCCGCTACGGAGATTCCCCGAAGACGGTGTAATGACCGCGTTATCCACTTATGTCTTTCATTAGTCATTACCCTAGAGTCTCCGCACGCAGTATATCGACCGAGTTATCGACGAAAATGAGCCATAGGTTGATCAGGACACAGGAGATCTTCTATTAACAGAAAAACAATAGCGTATTGACAAAGTACTATTTATAGTTAAATCTATCTATAGTAAGTACACTATTGTGTTAGTCCTTCACAAAGGAATAGAACCGCAGCTACTCACCAAACAAAAGGAAATCCATTAGAGCTGTAAGGTGTAATAAAGTTTATGAGATTAATGTCACTCCATTGCTTTTGTTCTGCTTTGTTATCTGTAGCAGGTTTGTGTTTAGTGGCCTGAGAGAAATATGGAGGTGTAGAATGAAATTGGTAACTAAGATTATTTTTTTATGAAATTCGTAATCAAAGATGACTGATAGGTCTGACAGATATGATTTATTTTCTACCAGACTGCGGCGAAGCTCAAAAGGAGGGAAAAATGCAATAAAAAGTTGGATACTACGTTTATTTGCCGTATTAAATCCTTTCCATCTAACTATACAGGGTGTTTGGCAGAACGTTGAACATACGAAAATGGTGGATAGGTGGGGTGATCTGCTACTTACTCAGGCCTAATTTATTTGGCCCTGGCCCCCTGGATATTAAAAAAAAAATTTTTTGCTTTCTTCTAGTTTCACCACTTTCTTAACTTTAAAGTGTAATTTGTATTAAAAATGGGTAAAACAGGCAATATTTTTATTTATTACATCTTTCTGTAAGTTTGAGGAGTCATAACTTTTTTTCTAGCTAACATCTGAATAAAGCAATAATTTTATAAGAATCTGCCAATATTAAAGATAAAAAAATAAACTAAAATATTGCCTGTTTTACCCATTTTTAATAAAAAAATACACTTTAAAGTTAAGAAAGTGGTGAAACTAAAAGAAAGCAAACAAATTTTTTTTTTATATTCAGGGGGCCAGGGCCAAATAAATTAGGGCTGAGTAAGTAGCAGATGACCCCACCTATCCACCATTTTCGTATGTTCAACGTTCTGCCAAACACCCTGTATATATATTTTTTCTATATATGTTTTATTTAACTGTCAAGGAATGACCGGCCGAATTCCGTAGAAATATCGGGATAAAAAGTATTCTATGTGCTAATCCAGGTTATAAACTGTGGCGGCATTCTACCACGCGACATGCGAACTACGCATCAAAGACCTGACGTCACAAATCCTGCATCGCGCAATCAGAGTTTACCGCGCGACTAGCCTATATACAACATCCCGACATCAACCGTCGGGCAGTTGCCCACCAGACACGACACCCGTCTGGTCGGAGGATCCTCCCTTTTCTAGGGAGGATGAGTCAACTTTACACCCTGCTCCTCATACCTCTATACTATCTGTGTGCCAAATTTCATCCAAATCCGTTTTGCTGTTTTGTCGTGATTGAGTTACAAACATCCATCCATCCTCACAAACTTTCACATTCATAATATTAGTCGGAAGTAGGATTATTATTTTGTTTATAGCATAAACAGTGGAATTTTGATGTGTGAGCCCATCTTTTTAACCGACTTAAAAAAAGGAGGAAGTTATGTTTTCGTCTGTATGTTTTTTTTATATCATCGATATTCTCGTCAATTGTGGACCGATTTTGAATAAATTTTTTTTCATTCGGTAGATGAAGCTTGCGCAGTGGTCCTATCTTCTTCTTTGCTTCGGTCTTGACAGAGCGGTCGTGGTCGCGATTAGTTTTGTCCAATCGTAGGTGTAGTCGAAGCTCGCCTCACGATCTCCCTCCATCTGGTTCTGTTAGATGACAGTCTGGCGCATTCATTAATAAGGTCTCCAACCACGGAATTAATTTGATCGGTCCACCTAATCGGTGACCTCCCGCGTGGCCACCTTCTACTCTGCTCTGCACCATTAGACGCTCTATGGATTCATTATTGCGCTTCGAGATAGGACCAAAGAATTCGAGACTGTACTAGTGCTGATAGACGCTGTTTAATACCAAGTTCTTGGAGTATGGACACGTTTGTGCGGAATTCTGTCCACGAGATCCCAAGCATTCTTCTCCAGCACCACATCTCTAGAGCATCTAATTTTTTATTTTCCAGTTCTCGTAATATCCACGTTTCAGCTGCGTACAGGAATATGGTGAATACGAGTGTACGGACGAGCCTGATCTTAGTAGCTTTAGAAATGTTGGATGGATCCGGGATGGATTTCCTTACAATCAGGGGTCAGCTTATACTGAAAAATATAGCTTGATTTGTAGCCGTACGTACCATAACAAAAAAGTGAAAAACAAACAACATTTTCCAGTGAAAAGTTACTTTAATTTCGAAAGTCAGTGGCAAAAAACTAAAATACAGATAAAAACACCGACTTCTGAAATTAAAGTTATTTTTAGAAAGAACAAGAAAGAAAGAAAATACGTTTATTTGCGGTAAACATGACGCAATAAAGAACATAAACACAAAAAATATATATGAAAACTATGGGGTAAAAATGCGTCACATCCACGCAAAACGGCTATGGCTCAGCATTATGCTGCGACCTGCAAGACAGACACCTCACAGGACATCACACACATACAGTACATCAGACATATCAGTACATCTTACAGTACTGGGCCGTGTTAAGGGCCTGCTCAGCTGGTAATGTCAAAATGTACCTTACCTAAAAGGTCATCTTATTTACTAATCACCCAACATAATCGTCTAGTTTACAAAGATAGGAATTTAATCTGAGTGTCTCGCGTTGATCAATTTATCACCAGTGTAATTGTAGGGTTATTAAGCTGAGATCTAATTAATAACGTGCTTCAACTGAGTCGAGATTTTACTAGTTGGCCGGTAAGATGGCGCTTTGAAGAATTTTAGTCTGCTCCCAGTTAGATATATTTATGACACGGTTGGCGCAGTGGTTAAGCGATTGACTGCTGCGTTGCGTGTCGCGGGTTCGATTCCCGCACGGAAAAAGTATTTGTATGACCTACAAGTAGTTGTTCCGTGTCTGGCTGTTTGTGTATGTGAGTTTAATGTTTGTAAGCGCACCCACGATACAGGAGAAATCCCTAGTGTAGGGCAAAGTAGAAAAAAAATGTTGCATTTTAAGCTCGACTTAAGTTAATTTCGTCCGGAGTTTATTGTGGTCACTACCTTAGACCGTAGGTCCCAGTAGGTATTATTGGGTTTGCAACCAATATATCTTAAGGTGCGTATCCATTGAAATTGTTGGCTATTTCTGTGTTTCTAACTTTTTGCAACTGTCCAGGGGCCTAAGTCTACTAATTTACAAACGTTGCAATGGTCTCACCCTTGTGAGTATTTGACAGTGTTTGTATGGCAAATCTGTCAAAAACTCACAATGAAGAGACCATTGCAACGTTTGTACATTAGTAGACTTGGCCCCCTGAAATCACCAACTTTTGATTCTCTTGTGTACACACCGAATTAAGAGGCCTATCACAAAATGGCACATAATGGCGTTCGCCAGCCGACGAATCACAATATATAGCAATTTGGCAGTTGTAATTACGTTTATTTTAAGTTTTATACATTTTTAACACGACGCAACAAAATTCATTGCTCTAGATCGTATTTTGTTGCTTCGTGTCTCAATATGAAACTTTATAAGAGGTAGAGGAATGTTTTGAATAGTTTAATTGTTTTGAACGGGATATCTGCAACAAGCGTATTCTTTTGAAGTTTACCGCCAAAAACGGAAACACGGTCCCCGACATTTGTTTACAATTTTTGTTGTTAGCACAATGTAATAACAGAAACTTTTGTCACCAACACGTGTTGACAATACAAAAGTTGGCAATTTTCCTTTGGTGGAGACCGCGGCTTTAGATTTTTATATTCGCATAAATTTAATTTTTCTTTCGAGTTTCTGAAAATTAACAAAGTTTTCTAAAAAGACGAGAGTAAAAAAGTGGGTTTTGCGTCAGTTGGAAACAGGCTGTATAATTTAGTTCTACTTCAATCAATTCATCGCTAGCAGTTTTTGAAGCTGTCCGAAAAAATAAGGATTTCAGCATCGTTTCTTATGCAGGGTTAATTTTAATCAGTGGCCACTTAATAGCTACTACCATCTATACACATAAATCAAATTGAAGTGTCTGTTGGTAATGACAAAATAACAGAAAAAAATATATATGAAAAAACAAGAATAAAAAAAAAGAATGATGATGATGTATGAAATGATGAATGATGTATGAATGATTTAATATGATAAATATATAAATATGAATATGAATATGGACAGTTTTTTACTAAATGCATATGAAAGTATATACGGTACTTACTCGTATAACAAAAAACAATTATATATATATATATTTTTTTTATTTCTCTTTGTCTGGGTATCTGTTTGTTCCGGCTAATCTCCGAAAAGGCTAGAACGATTCTAACAGGGCTTTCACTGGCAGATAGCTGATGATATAAAGAGTTACTTAGGCAACTTTTATTTTAGAAAAAGCCACACGACCGAAACCGCGGGCAGCAGCTGGTTATTCTTCTTTCTTATTATTCGTTTGTCATTTTATTTGTTTTTAATGTTAATTTTGTTAGTTTCAAATGCTCCTTTTTATACTGTTTGTATATCCTGGGCGTGTTCTAAATAAAATACTTTTATTTTATTTATTTTAATTTTATTAATCATTCAAAGGTACTAATATCACGACAATGTTCGTCCCCGTACAGCATTTTAGCGCTCCAGCAGATTGTCCAAACTATAACGTTTAACGGATTAGTTAAGACGTCAAACTAAGTTCGACAGTTCAACTTGCTGGATCGCGGTGTTACTACTTAGTATAACTTTTGACTATCTGACATTGTTTTGCTTAAGTACTTATGTACACTTCGGCGATGCTCAAGCGTGAAACTCGATTATAATTTCGTACTTGATCACAACTCAAATCTATTAATGACATAACGTTACGCCTAGATTTTACGTTAGGCAGGGGTGAATCTATTATAGTACACCCATATTTCGCCCTCCAATGTAATAGGGGCAAGCCTATTGCCATGATTTGGGAGCTAATCTTGACTCCGGAAAAGTTATACCCATACCAAATTACAGCTTTCTAGTACTAAGAGTCTCTGAGCTAAGCCGCGGACAGACAGACATGGCGAAGCTATAAGGGTTCCTTGTTGACTACGGAACCTTAAAAAGTCAGTGTGCGAGTTACAGAGTAACCCAATAATACTTTGCCCGACCTGGGTATCGGACCAGGACCTCATTCTTTGTAAGACTATCTTTGCATTGTATAAACTCAATCTCCTTTGTATTATATAAATGCATAGCACAGATGTGAGTCCTATGTACTATAGAGCATACCATTACCATTGACCGGGTAATGTCTTTCATTGACTTGAATGTGCCCTGGCGGCTGAGAGTATGTCATGCTCACTTAGATGTTTCGCTGATGGTGGCGTGTGTGTTGGATCATTTAGCTCCCTTCAAAATGGTTGAGCTGAATGGTGCTAATCCATGCGTCATGTTCGTGAACGGGCGCCGTCAGTTGGGACTGGTCATCTCTTAGCTGCCATGGGTTATTTTAATTGTTTATTTTGTTTCTATTGGTTGTACCTACTCTTGACGCTTTTAACGCGTAAGTTTTTATTATTTTTATTTTTACATCGTTCTCACTTTTAGTTATAAATACAACATTATAGATGTAACGAATACTTTTGTAACAATTTAATTTAAAAGAGTGTTCATGGAGTTTCTTGCCCGTTCTTCTCCATAGGTACCTACGCTTTGGAATGGGAATGTAGCTTCATTTTTCTTACTGACCGACTCCTTGACAATTCAAAAGTGCCTGTAAATAGTGTAGTAGTGTGTAATAGTTTGAGTTTGAGTTTGAGTTATGTCAAAATAACAGGTATGAGGAGAGTTTCACTCAGAGAAACCACCTTTTCAGTATAATAGTATACTAGCTTTTGCCCGCGGCTTCGCCCGCGTTGATGTCGAAAATTATATATTATTTTTATTTAAATACAAAATTTAGCGAATGAACAACTTCAATATAAAACTTCATCCCCCTTTTCAGACACTTGTGGGTTGAAAAAAAAACAACGATTTACGTTGTGTTAGTTTCCAACCATAAGCCGAAATATTAGTGATATTAACTTAAAACATAAAGAACTTTAAATTAAAACTAAATTTCATCCCCCTTTTCACCCCCTTAAGGGTTGAAATTCTAACAACACTTTAGCTTCCAACCATAAGCCTAGATAGTAAATTTAGTGATTTTTCTTCGAAAATTTAGGACTTACAACTTCATCCACCTTTTTAACCCTTCAGGGGTGAAATTATCAAAAACTCTGAGACACGCTTGACAGCCTAAATACAAAATTTCAAGATCTTAACTTCAATACTGACGGACTTTCATACAAACTTTCATCCCCTATTTTATTCCCTTAGGGGTGGAATTTCCAAAATTCCTACTTTAGTGCACCCCTAGACCTCATAAGGAACCTTCATGCTAAATTTGGAATCTCTAGACCCAGCGGTTTGGGCTGTGCGTTGATATATCAGTCAGTCAGTCAGTCAGGACTTTGAATTTTATATATATAGATTTGGATGTAAAACACTATTAACACATTGACTGCCACCGCGGTCACCGGTGACCGCTAACAATAGTTTTTCTATTGTGTCTGTTGTCTGGCAGTCAAAGCCTTAACACATATGTACAAACATCGGGAACGAAAAGCCCAAATATGAATCAGTTCGCGTAACAAATGGCGGCACGAGGCGAGCGGTACAATTAAATACACGCGTCTACGCAGTATGCGTGTAGGCAACGGACTGGTGGCGCATCGCTAGCGCGTTCGTCGCAACGGCCAGGCGAGAGAAAGAGATGAAATCTATTCTATGTATCGTGACGGCTCGCGACCGCGCCGCGGGACGCTCGTACTGGACGTAGAGTGGGTTGCTACACAGGTTTTTATCTATACGTCTTCTTTATAACTCTCTGCCTGCGTCTGTGTTTCCGAACGCATACAACCCTAATCTATTCAAAGTGAGAGTGAACAGGCTTCTTCTGGGTAAGCTCACTCCATCGTAGACTTTGTCTCTGTCATCCAGACCTAGACTAAAGTCAAGAGCAAACTCATAGTAGAATTTAAAAAAAATATATATATACAAATAAATTCAATTAAAGTGTCTGTTTGTAATGTCAAAATAACAGCTTTTTACTAATTGTGCACTTGAAAGTATATACGGCACTTATAAAAAAAAATTGTCAGTCTGTCTGTTTGTTCCGACTAATCTCCGAAACGGCGGGACCGATTTTGATGGGTCTTACACTGGCAGATGGGTAATGTTATATAAGGAGTAACTTAAGCTACTTTTAGTATAGAAAAAGTCACGTTGGCGAACAGCTGCTAATTAGAGAAACAGTAACACTCATCAGTAGCCAGTGGTGCATCCAAATGATTTATCAGCTAATTATGTATGCAGCGACTAAAATTGGTGGTCGTGCAACGCGGTCTTAATGAGAGGCAGGGGTTGGAAATTATTGGTAGGATCGAAATTATTCTGTTATGTGTGTAGGTAAGGCTTGCGGGTCATAATAAATTGTGAATCGAAAAACGAATGTAATCAATTTTTTGTAAAAACTGTAAAACCGATTCAAAAATTTGTCTAACAATAAAAATATATTATAGCAACTAAGGCCCCTCGTCCGCGGCGACTCTTTGTAGCGATGCTGTCGCGCGTCCGCATCGAAACAGTCGCGAAGCGGTCGCTAGCTGTGTGCCCTCGCCCACGGGCCCAGATTCAGTCGCGATGCAAACGCGATGCTGTCGCGCTTCTGTCGCGATGCAAACGCGATTCAGTAACGGCACAAAAATGCCACAGTTGCACTGATGCTCGGTTCTCCACTCACGCGCCACCCTCCTTCCGTTCTCTCCCCGATGTGGTCCGACACGGTCGCGCGTTTGCATCGATACAGTCGCGATGCTGTAGCGCGTTAGTAGCGCGTTGGCATCGCTTCTGTAGCGCGTTGCAAATGCGACTAACACGCGTTAATAGCGATGCTGTTGCGCGTTTAAGAAGCGCGCGACCGCGTCGCTACAAAAAGTCGCCGTGGGCGAGGGGCCTTCTAATAGGGTGTACAAGGGTCCACTAGCGCCACTCCTTAAAAAAAATATTATCTCGTGACTGAGAAGGAATTATGAAACACGGCCAATTAGATACCTCGGTAAGTATGTCTAGAATTTTATAATACCTTTTATAAAGTTTCATATTGAGACACGAAGCAACAAAATACGATATAGGGGAATGTGGCCGCTTTTGTTTAGATCGAATTTTGTTGTTTCGCTGTTAGCGATAAGACCGCCCATTGTGTCACCCCTTGTCAAATTTTCTATATATAAATATGTGATATTTATGGTGTGCAATAAAGAGTTATTCTATCTATCTATCTATAATAGCATATTCTGAGAATATCATATCATGGGAACGAAGGGATAAAATTCATTTTTGGTCACAGTTTACCTAAATTAGTTCGCCTTTTTGATGTTTTCTGATCGTCTCCACTTCCGTTTGTCTCTCAAAGACTGGTCAATCGAATTATCATAACGTACCATTGCCGTAAAGGTGCTCCCTCACCGGGAGTATTCTCCTGTAATGTAGCAATCTAAGATTTGTATTTGAGCATTACAATACAATACAGCCTCACTGACTGATAAGTATTCGTCGCTGCCGTCTAGGTTACTGAGCCTCTGCCGCGACACGGTCATTACATGTGGTGCGCATTTATGTTACAAATTGTATCACGGGGGTCTCTCACTACTGTAATGATACCAATTGTATCATTACAGGTTGTGCATTGTAATGCTCGGTTATCCTCGCTCACGGATGTAATGCTCGAATCTGTAGTGCTATTCTGTCAAAATCTCACGGTGAAAACTTAGGTGAAGTGAGTTTGAAGTGAACTGTAATTCCACCTGTAGCGCTATTCTGTAAAAATATCACCGTGAAAATTTAGGTGAAGTGAGTTCAAAGTGAGCTGTCAATCTCTAGACTCCCTAGCGCCAAGTAGGGTGACAGTTCACTTCACTCTCACTTCACCTTAGTTTTCACGGTGAGATGTTTACAGAATCAACTGGCTGATGTTTGGGATTGACACTAGTGACAGCTCATTCCACGCTCACTTCACCTACGTTTTCACCGTGAGATGGTTACAGAATAGTACTGCTGAACTGTTACATTACAGGCGACAAAGGCACAAAGGTAAAAGTTTCTAAACTTACTTTCAAAATGTTTTCTATCTTATACTCACCTTTCCAGTAGGTTACCTAGTGGCCTGTTTAAGTATTAATTCGGACTTTGTATCAATTCAACTTCAATTAATACCTAATCAACTGCAAACTCGCCTTTTATCCTAGTAATTCAGTGACTGTGGTGATTCGCTTTGACACTCGGTTATTACACAAAAGGTGATATCAATTGCTCCCTCGACTGAAAGCCACGAAATTTATTAACCAATTAACTACGCAGTGTAGCCGTAGCTAATTGTGTTTGTAGAGGACACCTGACAGGTGTTGCTTTTACGTAGGGTTAAAAAGTTAATGGAAAACGTAACTTGTTCTTTAGTGAAAGCTTTTTACTTTGATCGATGACAACACACCATTGAAATAATCACTAGTCAACGGCATACAGTACGTTGTGAAGGTCGCAGGAATCCACTGAATTCGGGAAGCACAGAACCGGTCGAAGTGGCGGAGCTTGGGGAGGCCTATGTCCAACAGTGGACGTTTTTCGGCTGAAATGATGATGATGGTGATACAGTGCGTTAATTGACACATTAAGTTTTAGAAATATTAGGGTGTTACCACACCAATCGATCGATCGTCAATCGATGCCATCGATCGACGGTAGAATGGATTATTCACCAATTAACGGAGTAGATACCAATCGATCTACGTCGCCCATGTCGATCGATCGATTGGTGTGGTAACACCCTTACCCTCCCCTTGGGCTCCGCCTCGGTCAGGTAAAAAGAGACTGTTAGACAAGTATGTGTGACAGAGATGGCATTACAAACCGAACTTTTTCTAAAACTCGATGTGGTATATTTACGGCCTAATTACTTACCAGCCTAATTAGCCTAATTAACTTTGTACTTCTTCGGTAGTAACAAAACACCGTCGATTTGTACCAGTGGTGGCAATCAATACATACAAATAGATAAAATTGAAGTGTCTGTTTGTAATGCCAAAATGACAACAAAAAAAAACCAGTTTTTTACTAAATCGACATCTCCCGCGCATAAATGCGTATGTTTAAATTTGTGATTTTTCAGGAGAGAGATTTTTAACATCATCTTTGTGTTGATCAGCCGCAAAACACAATATGATAAGACCATTAGCGGGTTTGAAACTCGGTTTTTAGTGATAATATGAAAATATCGTTTTTAAGAATGTGTAGTATTTATATAATATTACATTGTAGTACTAAACTCTCATTTTTCAAAAAAACTGATATATACAAACAGATGTATAGATTTTTTCGAAGTATTCATTTTGAGCACGTGTACACTTTTCCGTACGTCTAAACCAATTGGAAAATACTTCTGACCACTCTTCTTTGGACACCTCAGAAATCCAGAAATTGTAGGCAGCCAGTGCATCTTCTTTGCTTTCAAACCTTTTCCTCTTTCGTTTTTCTTACATTTTTGGAAACAGGTAAAACTCACAAGGCGCTAGGTCAGGGGAATATGGCGGATGAGGCAGAATAGATACGGTTTTTCAGTTAAAAATTTGGAGTGTTCTGGCGCCGAATTGTTGGAGCACAAATTGTCACATACCATTCGGAGTTCACCGTTCTTTGATCCTCTAGCACTGCAGTAACAATATGACCCGTTTTGCAGAAAAACGAGGCGACCATTTGTTTCTGTATGCTTCGTGCACGGCGACATTTCGTTGGAGCTGGCTCAACTTTAAAGCACCATACAGTCGACTGTCACTTTGTTCCGGGATCATAGTTATGTAGCCGTTTTTCGTCACTAGTCAGTATATCATAAATAATAAATAATGTAAATTAAAAAAAAAAAAAAAAAAAAAAATTTCGCCGGTCGGCTTCGTATTAATTTCTTTATTTTATTTTTAGGAAAACATACAGCTAAACAGATACAGTAAAAAATTGTTTACGCAAAATATAGCCAATTACAAGTTTCCACATGTAGTTTATAAAAATTATATGAAACAGAAGAAAACAAAAAGAATATTGAAAATAGACTATATATACCTAACACAAAAAACGAAAAATTACTATTTACGCCCGAAGCCATTAGATCAAATTTTCTTCAATTTAGCAACATTAGTATTAAAAATGTCGATATCAGCTTATTTAACATGAATATGCACCAATCCAACCGATAGTCTTTCTTCTCATTGGTAAGTTTGTGTGGCACTCATCTCGAACGGAGAGAAAGGTGGTCGTGAATTATGGTTTGCATTGCTGCTGAACCAATTCCTAGTTATCAAAGTCAAATAATTTATTTCAAATAGGCAAGTAAAATGTACTTTTGAATGTCAAAAATTACAAAAATTGTTAATTGATTCTAGTTGCCCCTTCCAAAAGGTCAAGGAAACTCCATACATACTCTTTTAAAATATTAACAATATTTTGTAGGTATACATTAATTAATAATTATAATAATAATCAACATTTAATCAAGCAACAAGACTCGAAAGTATTAGTAACAATATACTTACAAACTATGTTAGTAAAACATTAACAGACACAATTTGTGACATCACTGCTGCAAGGTAACAGGCCCAGCTGATACCCTGCAGCAGTGGTTCACAAACGCACAATCCAGCCTACTTGCTACCATAGATAGGATGCTGTTGGTACCGCCCCGCACCCTACTAACCAGGGATGCGCACCGCTTCCGCATCACAGTGTAGAAGCAGTCAACGCGAGCTTCCGCAAACATCCCAGATGCGCTGCAGTATCGGGGCAACCCCAACAGCACCCTGAATGCGTTATTGTACTGAACGCGAAGGGCGCTGTATGATTTCTGAGTATAATGAGCCCACAGACTGCAAGAGTAAAAAGACGTGCAGTAAGCACTAAATATAGTGCGCTTGACCTCTTTAGAGGCACGACTGAATCTTTGGGCAATCATGTCAGCTCTCACACACAGTGCCCTCCGATGTACTTAGAATCAAATTACTTACCACAATTGGTAAAAAGAATGAAAAGTATCGCTCCAGCTCTACATTACATAATATGTACTTAATTCGTCGGTTTCCGCGAATAAGTTTTTCGACTGCGCGAACGTTTTCTTGCGTGGCCGCGGTTGGCGGCCGACCTGCCTTCGCTTCATCTTCGAGACGTCCCCGTCCTCTTTTAAATTCAACAAACCAATTGAATACTGTTGCTCGTGAACAAGCGGACTCACCAAAAGTAGTAGCCAAAAGTTCAAAACATTCTTGAGGCTTTAAATCTTTTTTATAGTTATAATCCCTCCTTCCTGTATGGAGTATTGCAGCCACTTATGGGATGGCTCAGCTATATAACAACTTGCTGCACTAGACTTGGTGGAACGTAGAGCGAAAAGGCTTATAGGCGACGAAATGTTGGTGTCTATGCTTCACAGCCTGGCTCATCGGCGTAATGTTGCCTGTCTGTCGGTCTTCTACAGACTGTACTTCAGAGAGTGTGCGCAAGAGCTCCACGGCCTGATCACCATCGCCCTTTTATTGCCGGACTACCAGACGTACTGCAGGGTACCATGTGTACTTTGTTGATATCCCGTCCAGTCGTACTCAGCGCTTCTGCTCCACATTTATTATGCGTACAGCCAAAGTGTGGAACTCTCTACTCTGCCAGCGTCTGCCTTCAAAGCAAGAGTGAACAGACATCTTCTGGGATGCTCGTTCCATCATAGACCTCATCCATCGAATTCCATCAAGCGAGATTAAGGTCAGGAGCAGGAACAAACAGTAATAAAAAAAAATAAAAAAATAAAAAATATCTGCGCGATAATCACGACGACTGAGCTTCATGGCGAGTTCCTGCCAGATTCTCCGAAAAATAATGCTAATAAAAGAAAAATAAAAGATTGTGTGTTCTATTTTCAAATATAACAATAAACCATGGTGCCTTTATGATGGTGTATAACTTGCCAGTGTCAAACAAATGAGTAAAGAATATCTAACTTCTTTTGGCTTGCCCCTCAGTTATACGGTAGGTACTTAAAAAAAAATGAAGTGTCTGTTTGTAATGACAAAATAACAAACTTTTACTAAATTCATAATTATGGAACTATATAGGTACGGTATATAGGAACGTACTTAAAAAAAAATATATAATTTTTAAGTTTGTCTCTTTGTCTGTCTGTTTGTTTGTTCCGGCTAATCTCCGAAACGGCTGTACTGATTTAGACGGGACTTTCACAAATAGCTGATGTTATAAGGAAAATCTTTTATTTTAGAAAAAGCGACGCGAGCGAAGCCGTTTGCAGAAGCTAGTGCTATAATAAAATTACTAAGCCTATATTCACGGTGCTTTAACTTTCTAAACAAAACAGCTTTTACATAAAGAAGTTAAAGCTCTTTTACTTTTCGTCTCAGTTTGTGTGACCGCGTTGTTTCTTAGAAGAAACAACGCGGTCGGAACTGCGCAACGGATTTTGATGCGGTTTTCAACATCATTTATGGTTTAAGAAATTTATTTCTCAATAAGAAATTACAAGGATTTCACTTACTTGAGAAGATTTTGAACTTAAAATATAGTATTAACTTTATGTCTATTTTAACCACGCGGCCAACTCATAAAGTTTTAAAATTTGATGAAACTTTGCCAGGAATTTGTGGTAATTTGTTACTATAAACCCCTCTTTTCCTGAATTTGTTGCAAAAAAAAATGAAGACGCTATGACCAAAAATAGTTGGCGACTAGAACCGCTACTTGCCGTAGTCATCGCCTGTGATTACGCAGAAACTAAATAACGCAGATAGGAGAATGATGCATCAAAAGAAAGGTCTTAATTTGTTGTAATTGTTGCAAAAATAAAAAATAAAAACATCAATACGTAAATATACAAAAAGTTATGCTATATTTAGTTTCCAGGTTATAGGTAGGTAGGTATCTCACCATAAATATCAAATTAATAGAGGCTTATGTGTATGGACAATTAGTTGCTATTATTAACTTTGACATCCAATGTTTTTCTTCATAACTAAACATTAATAACATTTCATTTTGATACGCTAACAACATTCACTAAACACAAAGTTTTCAATCTACTCGCAAAAAAAACAATTACCGTGGTCGCAAATGTTTATAACAGATAAGGAATGCGAACCCGGTGCCACAATAAAGCAACGCAGCAGTAGGGCAAGTTTTTTATGGTAATAATATTTGTTAATTTAGGATGTGATTTTTTAATTTAGTTTTAAAATATTATATGAGTTCGCATTCTTTACCTCTTTAGGTAGCTAAATTTTTTTAATTTTTTGCATTAAAAAAAAAAAATTCCTGAACGATTCATCATCATCTGCCTAGCCTTTTCCCAACTATGTTGGGGTCAGCTTCCAGTCTCACCGGATGTAGCAGAATACCAGTATTTTACATAGAGCGACTGCCTATCTGACCTCCGCAACCCAGTTATTGGGTAATACGATACTCCTTGATAACACTGGTTGTTAGACTTTCGGGCTTCTGACGACCCGTAACGACTGTCAAAGATCCACAAATGACATCCGAGACCAACGGCTTAACGTACTTTCCGAGGCATGGAGGGGTCTTGGTATGTAAAGATGGTCGCCCATCCACGGACCAACCACGGCAAGCATAGCTTAACCTGATCGATCGAGCCATGCTGCTGTTATTACTTAGCCAGAAGCCCCTGTTCTATGACTTTTAATACCTGATTCATCAAAGTTGGGTTCGAAGGGGACAGCAGGGTCTAGTGAGCGAGCATAGTGAGCGAACAGAGACTCAGCCATTCCCTTCGTGGTTATTTTTTTAACCACCCAGAAATAGGGGCCCGCGTAGCGGGGGCCCGTCGACTACTCATTATTATTGCTTGGAAAAAATTTACCAGCTTCTATGTCACTTTGGTAGATAATTAAAAATCTTTACTTTGAGATAAATAGCGGTGCGCCGCGAATATAAATTGTTGCTTATTTATTTATATTTTGAGTTGAGTATTTTGCTGTGCAATCAGTAATTTTGATTGGAATTCGGATTATTTTTGGATGCAAATAGTATATTTTTTTATTTGCGTTTAAATACTACCCATATTCTTGATGTTTTTTCAAGTCGTAAAACCGAGTGCAGCGGGGGTGGGTCGCTAGTAATATAATAAAACAAAGGTCTATGTTTAATTGTTTATTGTTTTACAAATGAGAGTTTATCCACGGTAGGAATTCTGTCACTCGAGTGAAGACAGACGGAGCGCTTGCTTGACAACCTTCGCTGGGTCCGAAGGAAACCACACCAACCTGAAAATATGAACGGATTGGTCAGAAAATATTTTATTTTCTTATTATATACCTAATTTCATTTTTTATACTTTTATCATTGTGTGTTTAGTTTAGTTTGTGATCTTCCTGTGCGAGTTACAATAAATACTTTTTCATTCTTTCTAAAAGGCAAACACAGGAAGGTGTGGAAAGCTATGACGGAGATCGTTGTTGTCAGAGGATAAAAAAAAAGAACCCGGTAGCCACGTCACGTACATTATGCTATTGGAGGTTTGACAATTATTTTCTGTGATTAATATACTTTAACTCACACATTGACTTATTATATGTTAATTTTTTTGGAAAATCATCTACTTTTACAATGTTTATAAATATGTGAGCAGCTTGTATCTTTCGCATAATTAATTTGTCTGTCATTACTTCACTTTTCATTCGTTTTACCTATTGTGGTATTGGAATTGTAGGTACACATGGTCTTCACATATAATTATTAATTAATGTTTACAAAATATATTATTGTTACCATTTTAAATGAGTAAGTATGTAGTCTTTTGCCCATTCTTCTCCATACGTAAGTAAGGATCTATTGGAAGGGGCAACTAGAATTCATTAATTATTTTTGTAATTTACACTTATCATAACATTACGCCTTGTTTTCCCGAAAGGTTAGGCAGAGGTGTACCCATAGTAGGAACAACCATATTTCGCCAGTTATGTTAAAGTCACATGGAATAAGGTAATGGGGGGGGTGTAGGGAGGGTTTGTAATTTATGAATTTCAAAGTGACTTAGTGCCTATTTGAAATAAATGATTTGATAATTAATTTCCCTGGCTGTACAATTTATAGTGATAGATATCAAAACAAACTTACCAAAATCCTCTTATTCTGATACAGAACAGTCAAAGGTCCACCGGAATCGCCGTCACAGGTTCCCTTGCTCCCGGTCCCGCCGGTGCAAAGATGGCTGGTTGCTATGGTAACCTTGAAGCTGTTCTGACAGACGGCGTTCGTGATGATAGGTACTGTTGTCTGGTGGAGGGCAGTCGTTGTAGGGAAAGTGTTTTGAGCTGTATACGGAAAAGAATAAGGATGATATTTGTTTGAGTAGTTTTCTTCATGGTTACGGCTACACTTGCTGATATTTGAAATGGTAACTAACTTAAAATAATTCATACTAATATTATAAATGTGAAAGTAACTTTGTCTGTCTGTTACGTTTTCACGCCTAAACCGTTGGACATGGTGAAACTATATGGGTTCCTTGTTGACTTCGGAACCCAAAAACGGACCAGTGGAAAAAATTTAAAAGTATAATCCATTTGACGGAAGTTCCGGTTGTATAGGAATGTTAAGGGACATTGCCATTATTAATCATAAATCTTTCTGGAAAATCCACATTCATTATTTAAAGAAAACAACCTTATTACCTAAAAAAATAAAGATAAGGCTATTAGGGTAATTTATTCATAGAATTAATTTAATACGAAAACGTATACCTGTGGGTTTCTCTGCACTACATTTTTTTAGGCTATACAAATTATGAAATTAATTGGAAATCGTGAATTTCGCTTGGGGGCGTCAATTTTCCTTTGTTTGGGCTCGTTTGGGTACATGTTTGGCTCACAAAGGGTCTTGTTCGGGCCTTTTACAAGAACGCCATTTGTTCGACCCAGAATAACCCATGGGAAGGAACAGTGATTTCGCATTTAGCGCAGAAATGTTAAAGGTTGTTAATAGGACGAAATTCTGGGAAATATTGGTTGTGTTTGGGTGTGCTACATAAGTAGTCATGAAAAATGCTGATCAATTAAATACTTAGCTGAACATTTCGATATGGTAAGTTGCTTATGAGTCGCAACATTGGAAAAAAATCACAGCAATAATATAATACTTATACAATAAGCAAATAATTCGATACGAACGTAGAAAATTAAATGATTATTTTGCAATATTAACTTATCTGATACGGAAAAACCCAATTTATTAAACAAAAACGGTTATTAATTACACGATTAGATTAAAGGTCTTTAGGTATAATATATAATGAGATTATATTAAAAGATTATAGAGACAAGTAAAATGAATAATACATTTTTATTAAGTACTAGCTTTTGCCCGCGGCTCCGCCCGCGTGAATGTCGGTTATCGCGTAAAAAAGTAGCCTATGTCCTTCTCCATAGCCCAGGCTATATATCAGCCAAATTTCATGACGATCGGTTCAGCGGTTTAGGCGTGAAAACGTAACATACATACAGGCAGACAGACAGACAGACAGACAGATAGACAGACAGAGTTACTTTCACATTTATAATATTAGTATGGACGTAATTCAATCAACTCAGCCTATCGCAGTCTACTGCTGAACTCCTCTTACTTAACTCCTCTTAACTCTTACTTAACTCTTACTTAACTCCTCTTACTGCTGAAGTCCTCTCCCATGCTGCGCCACCCTGTCCTCCGCCTTCCGCATCCAGTTTGTCCCAGCCACCTTTTTGAGCTCATTGGTCCATCTAGCTGGGGGGCGTCCCACACTACGTTTGCAGATACGCGGTCTCCACTCCAGGATTCGTCTGCTCCACCGGCCTTGGGCAAACATGGCCAGCCCACTGCCACTTCAGCTTGCTTACTCTGCAAGCCGTTGGTAACTCCGTTTCTCTTCCGGATAATTTCATTCCTAATTTTATCCTTTAAAGAAACTCCAAGCATAGCCCGCTCCATAGTGCGCTGAGTGACTTTAAATTTGTGGACCAGCCCGACTGTCAGTGTCCACGTTTCGGCACCGTATGTCATAACGGGCAGGACGCACTGGTTGAAGACCTTAGTCTTCAAACATTGCGGTATAGGCGAAAATATATGTATGTGTGTAATTACATACATATTAATATAACCAATCCAATTGGTTCGTTCCAATTGAACGAGTTCGTGCTTGAGAAAGAATTTTTGCCAAATCCCTGTGGTAGCACACCCTTTCTACCCATCTTATTTTTCACATAGTCCATCCATAATTTCTTTAATCTTCCACTATTCATATAGCCATTTACAATCACACTCAAAACTGTCCTCACGACATTTTCGGGAAACGGGCGTCTATTTATTGTCACTTACATATATGAAAAAGGGTACCTACCATCGCTATTCTTGCCAAATCCGGATATTTCGCCGGTTAAGCCAACGAAGTTCTGGTTCACATCAGCTGTTGTTGGTAGAGGTATCACTGCGATCGTATCTGAAAACAAAAATGATGAATCTTCTAAAAAAAACTAAACTGAAAACAAACAAAAAGTCAGTGTGTTTCAGTGTGTGAAAACTTCTTTAGGCGCGTTGAGCGATTTTTGGTTGGGAAAAACTTATTGGTTTGGAACGCTTTCCATGACATATATGTATACATGTGTACTTTTTGGTTGAACGTCATGGAACTCGCGTCATCGTCACCGAACGCTTTCCATGAGCTATATGTATGAACAGTTATTCCAAAGTTTTGTGTTTTCACTTCTGTCGGCAGTCCTTATGTTATGTCTGATGGCAAAATAGGCCCCGTATTTTGACGAATCTTGTTTATATATTGAATTTTTTGTAAACCTTTAATCTTTTTTGGATATTCACCATCCAAAGTTGTGAGGTTTACAAAAAAAAAATCACTGTACAAATAGAGGTTTTGTCTGGTGAACTATTTCATTATTAATACCTTTCTTTTCGATTCGACGGTACAACTATACTGTTTGGGCCCAGTAGGTGGCTACATTTATTGTGACGTTAGAGGCGTTGTTCAAATCATCAAGGGTGCAGGTGAACGGACTATTGGGATACTCTAGCAGATGGGACATAGTCTAATCAGGAGCACCGCACTCGCATTGAATGTTGGGTGAATCGATTATGCCCCAGTTCGCGGCCTGCTTGAGTACGCAATCGATTCAAAGCTTTGCAAATAGGCTACTGCAGTTCACGACCGGGAGGCAGGTGTTCTTGGTGCTACGAAGTTGTATTGCTGATTCTAATGATTATAATTCTGTAACGCCATATTTGTACGGTCGCGAATCATATTTTAATCAACATACAACCTGACACTGACCAGCAAAAACGTAAGAAAATTTGAATTTCGCGTCTACATTAGCGTATTCCCCTTAATAGTTTCTTCGACTCGGCACAATGATCTAAACTGAGCAGTTTTTCCCGAACATTAAATATACAAATATTAAAAAAAAAAAAACAAAAATCAAAATCAAAATCGTTGCAATAAACGATTTTGATTTTGATTTTTGATTTTTACAAATATTCGATTTTAGTTCCGTGCTGTGTCGATTCAAGTCGAGCCGGACATGGTGTGAGCTCCGTTTACGCTGGGACCTGATTTCACCGATAGCGGTTAGTAGGGGACTTCAGTCTTAGGGCTCTTACAAACAGGCGCGACACAAAGGAACGGCGAGCCGCGCGACGAGCGGTGTTTTTGTTTCGCGTCGCGTGTCGCGCCTGTTTGTAGGAGCTTTTATCGTTCACTGACAACAAGGGCATCTACAGGTGACGTGCCCAACGTATTCAACACTGTCTTGTTATTCATTGACGAAGCATCTATTCTTTATCTGTATGTTGAAGTATGTACCACTTATCTTGAGTATTTCACGTCACCATTGTATACCTAGCTGAGTCACCGATTGACGATACATTTAATAGTTTTCTCCCCGGAATAATGTTTTTATCATTGAACGAGTTCTTTGAATTAGTAATTATGCAATGACGGGTCGAGATATTGAGGAGAGCTATGGCAATTTTAATTTGGTCTGGACGTTGAATATATTTGGATATCCAGAATTTATCTAGGGTAGTAATAAAAGCTCCGAAAAAAATATAAAAATATGAGCATATTTAAAATATGAAATTTACTAACTGTGTGACAACTTCTAACCGAATACAAATAAAGAAACGACCGAATAAAATACTGAAAAATTTATACAATATGCTGACGTAATAATTTTCCACTAGTTTAGCGGTTGGTCACAGTTCTAACCTAACCTAACCTATTTCACCCAGTTCAAAATTGAAAGGGAGCGTAGGGCTCTGGCGGTCAGGGGTTATATGTTGGCACGAAGATTTTCTCGGTGTACTGACCAAGTAAAGATTACGCTTTTTAAAGCTTACTGTCAGAGTTTTTACACCGGTAATCTTTGGGTCAACTACTCGAAAAGGTCGCTGGATGTTCTACGCGTCCAATATAACCATGTTTTTAGGATGCTGTTGCGACTGCCTCGTTTTTGCAGTGCCTCGGAAATGTTCTCGGTAAATCATACCGATGGATTTCATGCGATCATCCGCAAAAAAACGGCCTCACTCCTGAGCAGAATAAGAGGCAGTCCCAATAGTATCCTGAAAGCGGTGGCGGCAGACACTTCCTCCGCCATAATAAAGCAATTTGTGCGAAGACTTATACCATAGTTAGACCATTACCATTTCTCGTTGCGTCTAGATGTTGGGTGGTCTTCTCACAAATTCGTCTTTAGTTTAAGTTACTAACAATAGTGATTTAAGTGCAAACATGTTACTAACAATCTAAGGATCTTGTGTTATCCGAAATAAAATGATTTTATTTATTATTTATTAAAATCACGAATCATACCTACAATCGGCCACAGAAACGTGAGCCGAGCGAGCGAAGCGAGCGGTGAACATTATGTTTTCGGAAACTTATCATTTTTTACGGAAGTTTAGTATTTTTACATAGCTTAGTTAGATTACAGTCAACCACAGATCGCTGGAAGTTAATTTGTTTTTCGGAAGCTTTAGGGCCGGTTGTTTCACGTCCACTTGACGCATGCGTATACGTTATAAATGGCGCTAATTATCGTCAGACCAAAAAATGCGTTGTTTCTTAAAATCATGCCCTTAATGTTTGTTAAAAATAACGATTACAGTAACTCACTGATTAGCGTCATTTTATTTTTCTACATTTGAAGTTTGACGATCCGATTTTATACAGTAGATTTTTTACGCAACGCAACAATAAATAAACGCTTTGTATTTAACGAACGTTAAACATCATATGTAATCGTTATTATTTGACGTACGTATGTTACGTTAACCAACCGTTTGAAACAACCGGCCCTTATTATTTTCCATTTATCTATGTCAATATCAGATTCGAAATTTTTCGTATTTTTAAGAAATTTCGCATTCTTATCTCAGTGAAAAATACCGGTTATTTCTCCACAATTGCGACAAGTTTTTTACATTGATTGTCGCCGAGATGAGATTGTGACAGGATTTTGAATCGATTTTAATTACGGGAATTGGCCTTCTGGTGACATAATCCATCAGAACATTGGGGTCAGCTTCCAGTCTAACCAGAAGCAGTTGAATACCAGGATTTTACATGGAGTGACTGCCTCACAACCCAGTTACTGGGTGATGCGATACCCCTTGGTAAGACTGGTTGTCAGACTTTCGGGCTTCTGATGACCCGTAACGACTATCAAAGATCCACGAATGACAGCCGGGACCAACGGCTTAGCGTGCTTTCCGAGGCACGAAGGAGTCTCGTTATGTAAATATGGTCAGCCATCCACGGACCAACCCCGGCAAGCGTAGCTTAACCTGATCGAGCCGTGTGGCTATTATTACTTAACCAGCCCCTCTGACCAGAACATTCTTATGATTTCGAAATAAGCAGAGAGCTTAATTAGCTTAGCTTTTCAATCACATAACGATGACGGTACATATTTATAATAAATAAAAAATACTTACTACTAAAGGTGACAGCAGTTATCTTCACAATAGCAATATCATTCAGCAAATAATTCCAAGATGGATGCATGGTGACGTCAGATGTTTCTATCCTTGTACCTCCTGAGAAGATAGTGAGCGAGCCGAGAACGATGGTAAATTGTCTCGCTTGGTTCTGACCATCGAACCAGCAGTGGGCCGCGGTGAGGACCCTGGTGGCTGAGATCAAGCTGCCTCCACATACTGAGGATTGGCCTCCGGTTAGCAAGGCTATGATACCTACCTGGGGGTTGAAATTGGTAATTAGTTTTGTGTTTATTTAGATATCAAAGGAGGTTTGGGATTCAAGAAAGAAAGAAAGAAAAAGAAAATATGTTTATTTGCGCTAAACATGACTCAAAGAAAGAACACAAACACGAAATTAGCAAATTGGGGGAAAATATGCGTTGCATCCACGCAAAACGGCCCTCGCCCTCGTCTAATGCTGCGAGACAGAGCTCCAGCGCTGATTTTCAGCGACAGCCAGCGTTGATGTGATGACGTCAACCGGTGCAGCATATACGAACGGACACTTAGCGTTTTGTGCAAATATATGGTTTTATTTAATTACTGGATCTCCAATAGAGGCTATACAATTACATGCAAATATACATAGAACAGGGACAAATACAATCTGTACGCTTCCAATTTTAGGTTCCACATCGTTTACTTTTATGCTAGGTACTTACAGTAAGTTTAACAAGGTAAAAACATTAAAATAAATCAAAATACATAACACGAAAGTCATACAAAGGAAGCAAAGTGGATTACACAACAAATGAATAATAATAAAACAGTGGAATAAGAAAAAAAAAAAAAAGAATAACCATAAACGACCTCAGACAAAAATAACAAAATGTTACGAATTGGGTACTATGACTTTTATGTCTTTTTTTAGCTTAGATAGTTTGCATGTAATATCCAATTCATAAGAGCCATTGTGAGCAACCACGTTTCAGTGCCATAGGACAACACTGGCAACACGCACTGGTCAAAGAATTTCGTCTTGAGAATGCGCTATGTGGGACGAGAAGATATTGCGTAGCTTTCCGAACGCTACTCAGCCGAGTCGGATTCGTCGATTGACCTCTTCCTCTAATTTGGACCTACCTAATTGAACAGTTTGTCTTATTAGAAGGCTAAAAGTCACCCAAAGGGTAATGGAGAGGTCTATGCTTGGAGTTTCCCAACGTGATCGAACCAGAAATGAAGTGATCCGCAGGAGAATCAAGGTAAGTTGACTTAGCCCGAAGAATTGCCAAATTTAAGTGGCAGTGGCAGGGCACATTGCTCGCAGAACAAATGGCCGATGGGGCCGAAAGGTTCTGAAGTGGCGACCGTCCAACGCTAGTACACCTAAATTTCGTCAGTTATGTTTAGGTCCCAAATAATAGGTGATCCTATTGCTATTAATTGGGCCCAAATCCAGACTTCGGACTGTTACTGAGAAACTTCAGATGGAAAACCCAATAAAACTTACCCTGACCCGGGAATCGAACCCAAGACCTCATGTTCAACAGTAGCGATTGCGACCAATAGATCAATAAGGGCCGAGTCACACTGGAATGGCAGCGGTCGGCAGCGACCGGCGGCGACGCCAGTGGCCCCCGGCATCGCCGCTGGCGACCGCTCGCGTCACCGCGGGCGGCCTCGCGACCTTTTTAAGCTTTTCAAGCGATACTGGTCTTTTAAGTATGTTGATAAAGTTTAAAATTAGTTCACTCTGAAAGTGCTCGCCGTGTCGCTGCCGGCCGCTGCCTTTCCGGTGTGCCTTAAGGTAGTTTCTTATAAAAACCGCCTGTTATTTTAGTATATTGTGTTGTTTTACAACTTCTACGCGAAGGAAGTCGGCAGAATCTAGTATACAATAATATAGCAAAATACATGCTTATTTTATACATACTACATTAAAGTAAAGAGTGGCTTTATAGCTATCTACCATTTCTTTCAAGCCGTAATATGAAGACGATTTCTGTTTGTTGACAATAAGACCGAAAAGTCTTAATATGAGAAAGATAAAAATTAAGAAAGTATAACCAAAGTTTTAAGTATCTTTCAAATTTACCAGCCTTATAATGCTCCCACTGTTGGGACTCATACCTCCTCTCGTCGAGAAGGAGTGGGCTGTAATCTTCCACGCTGGCCCAGTGCGGGTTGGTAGGTATCACATGTCTTCAAATTTTTGGTTCTAGGACATGACGGTTTCCTCACGACCCTTCACCGTTTTGAGACCAGTGCTGATGGAATGATATACACAAAATTCCTACCTAGGTTCGACCCCACGACCTACAACGCATAAGTCGGGGGTTTTACCACTGGGCCATAAGGCGAGGTTCTTCGAGCGTGCATTTTTGTTCTAGAGATGGCAGCTGGGCGCGAGTAAATTGTGTCGTGAATTTCGTTAATTTTGGGTTGAAACTTATATGTTTTACGATATTAACAATGCTAAACCCGACGGACATTACATCATCATAGACGTTTATTTTGATGTGATTTGCAATACATAATGTGGTTATAATATTGAAATAAAATGATTTTAATCTACAAAATAAGGGTATGTTTGGATTTTTTTCTATCGAGCGAACTTTATCCAATTATGTAACGAGTACCCGACGTACCTACAAAAAGGTCTCAAAAGTAACATATAATTTTTCACGTGTTTAATCATTACCGTTTCTAAATAAAATGACATTAAAATTACATTTCCTAGAGTTTAACTTGAAGTACCAGGCGAGGTTCTTCAAGTTAACCTCTAAGTGCAAAATAAGAACCAGAACAACTGACCTGATGCGGTATAGCAGTAGCAGCAGTGACTTGGGTCCCGCCAACAATCCGATACGAGAATCCATGAGACTCTGTGCTCAATATCCTCAGGGCTTCTGGAACCCCAGTCTTCAAATGATAGCCATAAACTGGCGAAGTTTCAATACTCTTACAGTATGAAGAACGAAAAAATATAAATAAACATATTATTAATTTATTGAAATGCATCGTTCGTTATTATTGTAATGATTTAATTGAGTCGTTATCCTAAAGACAGGTTATTTTGTACTTGAAGTGATTGGTTGCTTATCAATGTTTGATATAGATTAGTAGATACCGAGAGGTACGTTCTAAGAATTTGCACGCATTGAGTATTTAGCTGCGAAGATAAACATTCCATTCCATTCATTGATGTATGGTCATCTCTTAGCTGCCACGGCTTATTTTTAATTTTTGAATTGTTTTTATTACGGACGCTTCTAACGTGCACGTCTTTCTTCATTGTTCTCACAAGTATAACTTCAACATGAATGATGTAACCCATATTTTGTAACAATATTTTGTTTTAAAAGAGTGTTCGTGGAGTTTCTTGCTCGTTCTTCTCCATAGGAACCTACTACGCTTTGGAATGGGCAACTAGCATTGATATAAATAGTAAAGATACGGTCGTCCGAACGTTTGCCGGACACGGTCGCCATACAAAAACACTAGCGCCATCTATTAGAACTACTATGAACTACGATGTCAATCGGCGTGGTCTGCTCCTAGACGTAAACTTGTAAGAGCGGGTATTTTTCGAGGTACAAAGAAATAAAAAAGACCTTCTATTTTTCGAAATTTATATTTATTGCAGTTTGTTTGTGTTATAAAATTTCCATTGGCCTTCGAATAAAACAATATTTTTAAACTTATTTTTTTTTAACTTATGACACGACTCGGAATCAGAAGGAAATCTGCAAAATAAATACGTATTTCACTGTACTTACAGATTTTTTAGCAGTAAGTACATAAAAACACATTTTAATTTGCTTTTAATAAACAATAAAAATTATTTTATACATAATTAAATCGTATAGTAATAATAATAAATCTTTTCATTTCATCGGATAAAAACGCGCGCCGCTGCAAAGTTATGTCGCACTTTTACGCGGCTTCGCGTCGTCTTTGCCAAACGTTGAGACAAATTAGAAAGAAAATTGTTTTAAATAATGTTAGAAGTTGATATAATTACATATTTTTAACTTATCGGTGATATGAAATGTTATCAATTGTTTTATTGTGCTTTTTGTCGTAGTTCACGCAACCCTTCACGACACAACTTGGCATTTTTGCTTGTAAAATTTTACGACCGCTCCCGAAGACAGCCGAACGCGTTCTAGTTCACTTCGTTATAGGGAAGACCATTTTGGGACCACGTTCGAGGCGTCATTATAACATGCGGTCCGCCCAGTCCTTACGCAGTAATATATATGTCAATGGCAACTAGCTTCATCTTTCTGACTGACCGACCCCTTGACAATTCAAAAGTACCTGTATTTGGTTTATTTGAAATAAATGCTTTGAGTTTGAGTTTGAGTTTATAAAAAGGATTAGGTACGCGCTTCTCGACGTGGACCGCATAAACTATGCCGATCGGCACGACTGACCTTTAGACACAATTGAATTGGCGTCTGTGTAGGAAGTGTGTAGCACGTTAAGTAAAATTACCGTAATCCTCTAAATAAGCAGCAACAATGCCTCCTAGGTTGGACTGCGAGAAGAAATTATCTCTGTTCGAGCGCAGCGCTTGGATAGCACGGCCGTGTCAAGTAAGTATGGGTCGTTTCGAACCTTGTGCGACGTCTTGAGTAAGTTAATTTTTATTTTTAGAAGTTCTTTTTTTTTCTTGGTAGATATTTCGTGAAATCATTTAATCAGGGGACCAAAGAATAGCAGCAGTTTTGGTTTGGTTTGGTATCAGTAATTGAAAGATAATTTGGAAATACATAATTATGACTCAGATTCCTGCCAAAGCAGGGACGATGAAGTTTCTGAGCCTGAGCATTTTTTGAACTGATATTTTTTGGACTGATAAATGTAGGAGCGATAAATGCATTTATGTCATTTATAACTCAAATATGACTCGTTTACTAAGATAAACTATTGAACGAAGCAACTTCGTAAAAGACCTCGCTTTATCCCTGGCCATAGTCATCTGCCTAGCTTGGCGGCTTTCACCCCTGGCCAAACCATAAATAGAGAAGGGGTCCAATATCACGATATTGCCCAGATATATCTGGGAACAGAATGTTTCAAATACTTGGCAGAGAAGAAAGTACGGACAGACGTTGGAAGGGCCTAGTGGTATTCGTGGGCGATGTTCTATCTGCCCCACTAAAAAGGATCATCGTCATCATTTCAGCCGAAAGACGTCCACTGCTGGACATAGGCCTCCCCCAAGCACCGCCACTTCGACCGGTTCTGTATTTCCCGCATCCAGCAGATTCCTGCGGGCTTTCATAAGGTCATCGGTCCACCTTGTGGGAGGCCTTCCAACGCTATGTCTTCCGGTACGCGGTCGCCGCTCCAGAACCTTTCGGCCCCAACGGCCATCTGTTCTGCGCGCAATGTGCCCTTAAAAGGATAGATTAACAAAAATGCCAATATTATCAAACTTATATTTGTAGAGACCACACTTCATTTTTATGTATTAATTGCAACCGGAAACTAAGTCATATTATCTCGTAACTGAGAAGGAATTATGAAAAATGACTCAATCAACTATATTAGTAAGTGTGTCTAGAATTTTCTAATACCTTTTTTAAAGTTTCATATTGAGACACGAAGCAACATAATTCGATCTAAATAAAAACGGCCACATTCCTCTAGATCGTATTTTGTTGCTTCGTGTCTCAATATAAAACTTTATAAAAGGTATCAGAAAGTTCTGGACACATTACCGATTTAGTTGATTGAGCCGTTTTGCATAATTCCTTCTCAGTCACGAGATAATATGTTTTTAAAGGAGTGGCGCCGGTGGCAAACCGGTGACAACCCTCTTAAGACCATCGCGCGTCTGTTTAGGTCACAAAATGAGACGCGACGCGTTATACAAATATCAACTTTATGTAAGTTTCAATTAGGGTGATTTCAGAATTACTATAACAATTAAAGTCATAAAAATGTTTGAAGTTGTGGCTCAACTACAAACATTTTGTGACCTTTATGTGTGGTATAAAAGTTTTTTTTCCCTAAAACACATATTTATTTATATTTTTATAAATTAAACTGCAAACGTAGGATATATTGACACATCCAGGACTAATTTTATCAAAATCCATTCAGCCAGTTACGCGTTGTTGGGTAACGAACATTGAAACTTTCACATTTTATGCGTATAGTGAGATCATACACAAATAAGAAAATGGAAATATTATAAAAAAAATGGCATTGGGAGAATCTTTATTGGATATAATTATTGTCTATTATAAGTATCTTTGATAAGATTATTTATTTTCCTGTTTGGTTTGTTATTCCCAGCTTGTATGACTCAGCTACCTAATTTGTGTAGTTCCATAGCAATGTTTATTTTTGAAATTGTCACTCTTTTGCGTGATTATTATTAACTTTGAACCCGAAAGTCATGACTATAATAAGATTTCAGAAGGAGGAAACAT
This sequence comes from Dryobota labecula, assembly GCA_947523025.1. Lineage (NCBI taxonomy): Eukaryota > Metazoa > Arthropoda > Insecta > Lepidoptera > Noctuidae > Dryobota > Dryobota labecula. Next base: position 22,646,391 of record OX383295.1, on the reverse strand, counting down.
CCTTTCCTTCTATTTTTTTTTGTTTTTTTAATGTTACCTAGTATGGAAGACGCTGGTGTCTGTGATATATTGATTTTTTTATTAATACAGACACCAAAGATTCACTTTTGTCTGTTAGGTTTTTGTGAACCTTATGTTTTTTTTTTATTTTAATTATTTTTTATATTCCCAAAATATTAGAGGTATCCCGTAAGGAGTAATTAGGTTTACTTTAAAAAATATACATAGTCTAATATAGATAACCATTTACAACTGCAAATCTAATAACCACCCATTTCAACCCTACACAATCCCCCCAAAAATGTTCATCTAATATTAAAACCTGTCACTCGGCTCATCTCGGTTCCGTACTAGCAATTAATCAGCTCGCCTTACCTTCGCAAAGACAGAGACTTACTATTCACAAAGCGTTTAATTAGCTTCGTCATACCTTTGACACGAGCGACTTTTTGTACCCCCAGGGTTGAAGGGTGATTAATTATGTTCAGGCCGTAGTGAGCAGAATCTGCGTGGCTAAAAATAGGATGTCTTTTGTTTCTCTGTGATGTAAGAGGGTTTTTGGAAGCACTAATTTTGGGAGTGGCTTTAAAATATTGGTAGATTTTCGTTCGTACCAATTTGGGGTAAGTGTTGTCATTATTTATTAATTGAAACTTTGTGCACAAATAAATAATATAGATATATTGTTGGATGGGTAGTAGGAAGTAGTGTTCTTCGAAGGTGTGTGTTGTCGAAGTATGTTCTGTCTGACTAATGCTTGTCGAATATACTTGGCCGGTTTTTAATAATTATTCTGCTATTCGGGGCGGAGACAAATCCAACAAATCCGAGATCATAAAAATCTGTTCAGCCGTTCTTGAGTTATAAATGGTGTTAATAACCCTACTTTGTTTTATATATTTAATAATTAAGATTAAGATATCTGAGTAATGCTAATCTAGTAGCACTTTTTACCTTATCTTAATGTTGTTAACATGCGGATAATGTAGTGTAATATTGTTAATACTACTTATGAGCCTATATTATTATTTGTAAATATTTTGTATTGTAGCTGATTATTGTCCCATAATAAATAAAATAAAATGAAATATCACTTGTATTTTAAGGTTTTTGAACTTACTGGTGAAAAGAAATCCCTTTTCGGGCTATACTACACACCTGGTTTCTTTACAGACACGTTATAATAACACAAAACGGCATAATTCTTCTTTTTTCGCGGTGCTCCGTACGCTGTCACAATAATAGCGCGATTGTTGGCCAGTGAAGCTATGCCACACGCGAACTACGCATCAAAGATCTGACGTCACAAATCCTGCATCGCACAATCATAGTTGACCGCGCGACTAGCATATATACAACATCCCGACATACCCCGAGTGACCCCGATCATGGACATTAGCACAGCCTTCGTGTAACTACAGTCAATAATTGAATGAATGTCATAGTAAATAGTGAATAAATAAATAAAGGCCTAGTTATAATAATAATTGTGAGTTATACATGTAATTTCTATATTTGAATATCTGATTAATATTATTGGCCATAGGGATTCCCTTTTAGATACTCTCCTTCACACTGTAATATACTTTATCAGTTAGAAATTCCTTTAGCTTCCGCTTAAATATGTGCTTAAATATGTGTTACATACTCTTTTTGCTTCGTTTACATTCATACATCTGGTCACACATGCACGCCGGTAGCGAGTGCTACGCACCTGACCTTTCTGAAGGTGAAGGAATTGTAAATAGCCAGTAGAGCCTTTTTGGGCATAGACTGGTTTGTCACAATCGCATGTATTGCACCATTCACTTTATTCTCCGCATTAATCCTCCTTTCCACATGTTCATCAATGTGTACATCCCTTGTAAACTGGCTCCCCAAATATACAAACAAACTTGTGACCACAACAACGCCACATGCGAACTACGTATCAAAGACCTGACGTCACAAATCCTGCATCGCGCAATCAGAGTTTACCGCACAACTAGCATAATATACAACATCCCGACATCAACCATTGGATAGTTGCCCACCAGACACAATACCCGTCTGGTCGGAGGATCCTCCCTTTTCCATAGAGTGTAAGTGAAGCCTGTTCCTCATACCTCTATAAACTTACTATTAATTATGATTATTTATTATTTTTAATAATAGGTAGGCATTAGGATTATTTTTCGTAGACCTTTAGAAGCTAGTATTTATATCTCTGCCTCTCTTATAGGCATGCACACCTACGCAAAAACCTTATAAACCAAAAGGCCGCCCATAAATCAAAACCAGAACAAAACGCAAGGAAAGCTCTCTCACAAATAAAACAAAAGGAATTTTAGACACAACGTCCGGGAATTTCGGCGCCATGATTACAAATCTTGAACATATTACTTACTATATAAGGCGACCCTATTTCCATCCCCTTGTATCTGACAGTCCTCCAGGGTGGATTTACAGTGGTTTGAATAAAATATACTTTTTGTTGAAAATATGAGAAAAGCAATGAAGGGACGGGGATGACGCTAAACAATGAGTGTCTGATAAGAGGGGTTTTAAACTAGATAGAAAAAGTGTTTCATACTTTCAGTGGATGCCATTTTGTGATATACTTTAACTCAGACACTGACTTATTATTTGGTAAAATTTTAGGAAAATCATCTACTTTTACAGTGTTTGTAAATATGTGAGCACCATGTATCCTATGTCTATCACATAATTAATTTATATGTCATTAATTCACTTTATTATTTTTTACGTATTGTGGTATACAGTAATTTTATTCTAGGTAGGTACATCGTCTTCACATATAATCAGAATTAATGGTGTCCCCTTATTTCGCAGACAGAAATTTCATAGAATTTTGGTTTCCCGGAAAATGTTTCATATAATATTTGGTCCTTGTATTTTTAGTTCGAATATTATTGTTTCAAAGACTATTTACTTGAATGAAAAATATTTCACAGAAACACAATTCAACGAATTTTTAATCACATTTTTTTGTTTAACAAACTTATCAAACAGTAGAATTCTTTTTTAACGAATATTGTTTGTTCTTCTGCAGCCGAAGCTGGGGTGGTGAGCGTCAATACCATCTGCGACGATAAGCTCGCGTGGGACCGCCGGATCTCCGTAGCGCCGGAGCCGAGGCAGAAACCATGCCTGCTGCATATTGCATGCTCGCTTGCATGCTGCATGCTTGCTTGCATGCTGTATGCTTGCTTGCATGCTTGCTTGCACACTGCATGCTGCATGCTTGCTTGCACGTTGCATGTTGCATGCTTGCTTGCATGCTACAAAATGCAAAAAAAAATGCTGTTTAAAAATTTAAAATGGATAAAATGTTATTCTTTTTAATAAGTTTTATATTAAATAAACAATCTATGGATAAAGAATATTTGATTTGTTATTCTATGATATGACTATTCTAACATTAAACTTTATGTGAAACATAAATCAATGATTTAAAAATCTTCAAAGTAAGTATTCTGCGTATTGATTAATCTATGAAACGAAAATATGAGAAAAAAATTATGTGAAACGAAATTCTATAATACTATAAGCTATGAAACAACGTACAACCAGAATTAATATATACAAAATATTGTTAACATTTTATAAGAGTAATTATGAATTTATTTGCCCATTCTTCTCCATACGTAACTACCTTTTAGAAGGGGCAACTAGAATCAATTACTTATTTTTGTAATTTTTGACGTTCAAAATTAGCCTTTTATGCGCCTATTGGAAATAAAGGATTTGACTTTGTGAACAGTAAAAACAGTATCTATGGATAGGTCTTCAAAAAAGGTTTTTAATTAAAAAACAATCTAAACTGAATAGTTTGCGTGAGAGACACTTTCAAAGTGATAAAATGTGTGTCCCCCCTGTAACTTCTAAAATAAGAGAATGATAAAACTAAAAAAAATATATATATGATGTACATTACCATGTAAACTTCCACCGAAAATGTATTTGAACGAGATCTAGTAAGTAGTTTTTTCTTTAATACGTCATAAATCGTAAACCGCAATTTACCTTTCATTCAATCAACTCAAATATAAAAATAAAATAAAAACATTTAATTTCATAAAAATAAACCTTATGCATAAACTGTCAACCATTATTTTCTAATAATAAATCTGTAATAGGTGCCTAAGTAAATAATAATTGTAATTCGCGCGGGGCGTGCGTTGATCGGTAGCGGGTGCGGAGCGTGCGGGGGGCAGGTTCCCGACTGCGCTTACCCGGGCAGACACGTGAGGGCAGACACGTGAGGGCAGACGTCAAAATAAAATAAAATTTAAAAAAAGTAAAAGGAAATTCATCCCAACAACGGAACCCTTCTTGTGCGTGGTTCGACACGCACTTTGTCGGTTTTTTTTTTCTAAAATAAGAATTATAATATATTACAGTAGCCTAAGTTACTCTTTATAACAATTTAAATAGCTTCCTACTTTTTTATACCTACCTTCATATTTTCATAATCTTTTCTAAAATTTTATCTTTTTTTCTTTTTATTTTTCTTTCTATTCTTTTTACTTTTATATTTCTCAAGTTCTCAACACATTTAGATTCCACATAAGCTCAGTTGTTTCTTGTCACATTCCAGGTGCCATTTGGGGAAACTTTTGATTTTGATTTTGAACATCAGATATCTGCCAGTGTAAGTCCCGTCAAGTGCAGCCGTTTCAGAGTTTAGCCGGAACAAACAGATAGAAATACAAACAATAAAAATTAAATATATTTTTTTAGTTATAAGTGCCGTATAAACTTTCATATGCATTAAGTAAAAGCTGTTATTGTGAAATTACAAACAGACACTTCAATTTTATTTATTTGTTTAGATAATGACTTTCGCAAAAAAAAAAAAACGATAAAAAAAATCCTTACACGCTGATATTTTTGTATTGCCCCCTAGGTATGTGTGTTGTGTTGCCACCAACAAAAATGGTCCAGTGATAATACGTAAAGTTACGAGTAGTATGCTAATTACTATATCTAGGAGAAACTATTCGATCACCGTTCTCTCTCTTGAGATTAATAGTAATGTCTTTAGTTACTTAATTAAAACTGAATCCGCATCAAGGGAATTAATATGGTAATACTTACATAACTGTGATAAACCGGTATTTTAGACCTACTTTTGAAATAGTTCTCTGGAGGGGAATTTATACACTTTCAGCCAGTTATTTAGTGCTGAAATGTTACCTGAAAATGAAAACAGATGATCCCTTTTACATCTGTATGTGTATGTGTACCGGACCGCTATGGTGTGGAGGCGGCGCCGGCCGCCGCTGCTGGCCGTACCGGTTGCCAGGACCAACCTTCTCGCCAAAACACCATTGACCCGCGCAATTCACTTTAATTTTAGCGACGACTATTTACAAAAAATAATATGATAAAATGTTTTGCACCACTGTCCTGTCATTTTGACAGTGACATTTCTTGACATTACTTTGTTTACATAAATTATCTGAATTTGAGACTTTGGGTTATAGGTATTTACATTCCATTTGAGTGAAATCGCAATAATACTGTTGTTTATTTTATGTTATAGTATAGATTAGAATATGTCATTGTTTTATTTTAAATATTGTGTTTTTTATTTTTTTTATGTTATCTTAAGTACAGTAAGTAGTAGTAGTAGTTTTTTTACGTTTCTCATAGTTTTAAATTGTTAGGTAGTTAATTTTAAGACCGCGCTATCGCATTAGGTATACACATGTAATGATAGTTGTAAGGAAGATTCGATAAATAAATAAATAAAAAATCTATTTTCCTATATTTATCTATCTATACCTACACAAATAAATAAAATTAAAGTGTCTGTGTGTAATGTGAAAACAACGTTTTTTTTATTAAATGCATATGAAAGTATACATACGTATATAATAAACAATTTAAAATGATTCAGTAAACGATTCTGAACAAACTACTTTCATAATTTGCGTTAATTCAGCTATAAATTATATAGGATAGTAATCAAATAAAAAATAAAAAAAACTTTTATATCCAAATCCATTTATTAGGTACTCTTTGCCATATTTACACTATACTATAAAACACCCAAGATTGGGCATTTACAGCTCAAACTGCAGAAACTGCGCAACGAACTTCTTCAAAGTAAAAATCAGGCAACATTCTGGATTCTAGAACTTTCTGAGAAGTTCGTCGCAATTAGTGGCTACAGTCTAGACCGAGGCAATGAAAACTTGGACGATGCACTTCTTACGTCATAGCTGTGAACGCCAGTTATGAATGACGTCATTAGAGTTTATTTATGTCTCTGCGGATGCTTGATTATTTTTGTTTATATTTATTCCTGTTCTTTTCTTCGGCTAGGATTTTTAAATGAAATAGGGGTAACAGTGGTGATTCTTTGAGTCGGATGTTCTTGTTTATTACAAATTTGATTGTATATTATATAACATCACGACGGTATTCCCCGAAAGGATAAGCAGAGATGTATTGTCCAATGTCCAATTGTAGTCAAATCAAAAGTGACGAAAAATAAATGTACATTTTTTAATGTTATAATTAGAGATCGAATATTGGGATACATATTTAACCAAAATGAATTATTTGCTTTGAATGTATGGAAGCGGCTTCTTAAAAAATATATTTTTTTATCCCGGGATGCCAGGAACACCGTGAATGCATAACTTGTCGGATGTATTGCATAACTACATACTCAGATGCATAGGTATATTTATTTAAAATTTATGTTTAATCTCCGATGTAAATATGTGTATTTAGGGTGTGTTTTAACGAACACAGACCAACCCTTTGTGTGTTAGTAAAAAAAAAAAAATTTGGGTCTACGTCCTTATTGGGCGTAAATGCTCGGCTACTGAGGTAGGTAGATATGCATCCGATTCCACAGTTAGAAAAAAAAAAAAAAATGCCGATTCTGGAATCGCGGGATTTTTACCATCGATACAAAGATTTGAAAGTAAGTAAATATACACCCGATTTTTTATTCATAAACCTAAATTTGTACGATCCAGAAAAAGCATTCCATATTAGCCAACACCTCAACTTTAGGTGAATATGCATCCAAATAACCGATCTCTAGTTATAATAGATGTATTTTAAACATTACTTTCCAAACAGCGTTACAACCAAAGCGCTATCCAAATTTTTCAATCCATTTTATCGTCATTAAATGGATAAGAGCTAAAAATTTGCCCTTCTCACCTCCCACAATGACGCCATTTTTCAGAGGCAACCCTGCCCCACCTGCGAACCGTCTCTTTGACCCAAAACCTTCAATGGCAACCCTCCGGATGGCCCGTCATCGAGATACCCTTGTAATATTTTGAGTATCACTATGTTGGTCGTTGAGACCCTAAAGGCATTGTGTTATGGCTTCGAAAAAAGTTTTACATAGCTATTTAGATAGTTTTAATGGTCTGTTGGGAAGTATTATGAGTGTTCTGTCCTGTCTTTTATCATGAGAATGGGATGAAAAAAGAATACTGAATTTTGTGCATTTTTAGCTGTGTTTTTTATACAAGCTTTTTATTATGGCCAAAGCGTCAGGGTTTTTTTTTACAATTGGCAGGTTAGTGTTAGGTTGATTGAAATATGATTTGCGACCGTAACAAATATGGCTTTACAGAATTTTTATCATTAGAATCAGCAATACAACTCCATAATTAAGTTAAAATTGGCCTTAAATGTCATGACTTTATGAAGTTGTGGCGGTATCAACAACGCCACATGCGAACTACGCATCAAAGACCTGACATCACAAATCCTGCATCGCGCTATCAGAGTTTACCGCGCGACTAGCATATATACATCACCCCGACATCAACCGTTAGGCAGTTGCCCACCAGACACAATACCCGTCTGGTCAGAGGATTCTCTCTTTACTATAGAGTATGAGTGAACTTTACACCCTGTTCCTCATACCTCTAAAAAGTTGTCATTCAATAGGGTAAATGAACATAAATAGTTGTAATGATGATTATAATAAGAGTTTTTTTTTGGAGTATTAAAAAAAGAACATAGTTTGCAAGAACTCTGTAGATGGCGTTGAACTGACTACGTTACTAGGTGCCAAGGCCAAAACGCTTGGTTATTTTTTTTCTCTTCGCCCTTCTCGGGCAGGCTAAGGTCTTGGACCATATTGTCTCGTCTTCAGTGTTCTTGAATAAAAGTAAGGCCAAAGCCTCGTCTTCAGTTACATCTTTCACGCTTGGAAAAAATAACATGACATGACATTAATTACATTTTATGAACGTTTCGTTTTACGATCTCAAAATGACATCCAAGTGAAATAATCAAAAAATTATGTGACGTTCCGTTCCTTGCAGTAACTTACCAAGTTCAACGCTATCTATCCGGCGACTAGGGAAGAGTTTAAAAATAAATAAAAAGTACCTAAATCCCTTATTCTATAAATAAATATTTCATACGGCCGCGAATGTTAGTTTGGCCAACGAAAGCTGATCACGAATAATTTTCTAAAATTTTAGTATGGCAACATTTTAGTACTGTCAAAATTGTCACTTTGGCCGTGCCAGGAAAGTTGAGCGGTGAACTTTCATGCACAGAAGTTAAAAACCAAGTTTTCTTTCTTGTTAGCAATTTTTTTCTTTTTAATTGTTCCTGTCATTTTTTATTCGCAATTTTTTGTATCTCCGAAACACGCATATCCTTTAGGTTTTCTAATAGTTCCTGCATCTTCAATTTGGACGGAATGAAAGATAGTTTACTTTTTCGTATTATAAAAGAAAGACCTCTGCCTTGCTGCAGTGCATCGTTTAATTGTGTCAGATTGATGTCTTCATTGTTGAAATTTTTTAGATTGATTATACTTTTGAAAATATTTATATCAAGAACTTTGCCTGCATTCAAATCTTCGAAAATGTCCCACAACTGTTTCTTGGGCTTAGATTTTACCAATTCAGCGTCTCTTTTTTGCTTTGCTATCTCGTAACTTTTTATCATTTCGCTTAGTCGTTCTTTATTCATTTGCTTTTTAAAAAAAGGTATGCGAGGCATTTTTGATAAGGACATGTTTCCTTCTTTGAAATCTTGAACCATTTCTACTAAAACTTTAAGTTGAGATCCCGTTACTGAGTAATTTTTCTTTAATTCCGTGACTTTAAGTGCCTTGACCTTCTCTATATCATCAGTATTTACGCTGGATAGTTTTATCTTGTTTTCTGCAAGAACTTTATTAGACATATTCTTGTTCGAAACAGCTTTATTACGAGTAAAGATATTCTTGTTTAAAAGAGCTTTATTAGATATATTCTTGTTCAAAAGAGCTTCATTAGAGATTTTCTTCTTCAACGGTTTTGCTTCGGTTTCTCCTGTTAGTTTATCTCGTAATCTTCCTAGGTTAATGCCAAAAATCGAAAATTCTGATAGCTGTGGATTACATTTTCCAAAAGCTTGTTTCTTGAAGCATCTTTTAACTTTTCTAAAGAACCAACGTTTGCACCTGCGTTTACAATTAAGCTTTTTCTTTTTATTTGGGATTTGGGTTTCCTTATTTCCTGCGGGTAATGAATTATAGGAGAGATTTTTTTTTACATTTACATTTCGACAGCAATACTTTTACAATAACAAATCATTTTAATATCAAGCCTGTGATCCCCGAAGTGTTAAGTAGAGGTGTACGATAGTGGTGGGTCGTTGTCGATTTTTTGATGAACGCAACCGTTTTCTCGTTGACGAAAACGGTTGCAAAAAACGGTCGTCGTTGTAACAGGAGGTCAAGTCTGATATTTTTACAAATTTGTCACTCCAACACGATCCCATTGTCATTTTGATAAAAGTTCGTAATCTGCTAAATTCATAATGGTCGATCATTGGTCGGTCAATGGTCTCGTAATAGAATTGTGTTACAATGGCATCATCGTATTGCCATTATTATAAAACTCGTTATGAGAAATGATTGGATTTTCGAAAAACTACTAATAAATTTGAACATTTATTCATGCCAGATTTCATTTATATATATTTTTACATATTATTTATTAGTGTTATAAGCAATTTGAAGTAATAGGAAGTTGGAAGTTTAGTAGGAAATTTCATTTGTCATTATGTACGAGATTACCAATTCTTTCAATGGAGTGTCAGTGGCTGACCATTGGAAAATCATAATGACGCCATTATATTAGTAGATTATCAAACTTGTCAAAATCAACAAATATGAAATCAATGATAGCCCATTCTGACACTATTGTAATGGCAGACTTGAGGCCCTGGTTTGAAGATGGACGACGGACGACGAAACCTATGCAACATGAAATAGAATTGCGTTTTCGTCGAGTGAAATAGTTGCAGTTTCTTACAACTATCAACGGGTTTGATCGTCGCATCACGAACGACAGCATTGACAACTGGTAGGTAAGGTAATACATTTTCGACTGTATGTCATTGACATAAAGTTCATTTTCTATTGTAAGGACTGTTTTGTAAATAAACGCAGAACGATGACGCGACGGACGAGATAGTTGACTCATTGTGTTCTCGACTGTATTTTCATAGACGTAAAATAAAAAATCGCACTAAATAATTCGAAGACTGGTTTGTGCAACGAAGACTGTTTGAACCCAGGACGTAAAGGCTCCTACACACTGGCGCAATATCGCGGGCGCGACAGGCAGCGACAAAGAAATTGTGCTACTAGTACGCGCCCGCGGTATCGCACTAGTCTGTACGAGCCTTAAAACGGTTTCATCGTCTCAGAACATAAAACGGTTCGTCATTGCAACGCCCACTCCTAGTGTACATACGTATACCTACAGTACACTTACGGTTCGCATGTAATAGGGGGCGAGCCTATTGCCATCAGCCGGGCACAAATCCAGACTCTGGACTACTACTGAGAAATTCCTCATGGAAAATCCTGATATCACTATGTCCGACCTGGGAATCAAAACAAAGACCTCAAGCTTAGCAGTGGAGCTTGCGACCGTTAGACCAATGAGTGAGTCAGACTTTTACGCCTGTGTAAAACCAAGTAAAAAAATATAATAAACATTACTCACTGTTCTTACGGCGTTTGCACATTTGTTAGTATTCGATGTTGCGGAACTTGCAGCCGCGGGCACACTTTCATTTTTGGAAATTGTAACTGAAGAAAATTTATCATTTCAGCTGAAATGATTGTGTGTGTGTGTGTAAAGCCTGGCTGGCTTCTAGGCTATGACCTCATCTTGATCTTAGGATTCATATTTTCAAGTTATCCATGTTGGTTTATTTCAATATTTCTGTATGTCAATTTCTAGATACGTAGTATCTCTAAGTAGTCTGTGATTTCTAGGAATTTGTTTGGGTGGTTGACGCAATGACAAGTGGGCTGATGTGACGCCGTGACGTAACTTACCATGGAATTAGTATGTACGGTGGCCACCACATCAAGTTACCATAAACTGCCAAATTTCCTCATTCCATTTTGAACTTAATTACTAACAACTTAAAGCTTAAAATCGTTTGGAGAAATTTGATAGTTTCGTGTGGCTTAATGTGCTGACCTCTGTACTTAGAATATAATGAAATAGAATAGATTTTTTTTATTTGCAAAGAATGTAGGTATACACATACATAAGATGTTACAAATATCAGGGTTCCTTGTACATTCTACTTTTAAAGCACGCAAAAAAAAAAAAAAAAAATTGGTTTAAATTAATCATAGCTAAGTAAATTTATCGAGCTAAGTAATATTTTTTTTGTTTTTATTTTATTTTAATAAGTCGTTTTGTGAGATGATTTTTAAATATTATAAATGGTTGGTCTTTAATATTGTTAGGAATTTTATTATAATTATACAATATGTGCCATACAAATAAAACTTTTTTTCAAAAGCAATGTCTTTTATGCACCTGTATACAACGTATTTTTGTACTTTTATGATTTATCATTACTGAAATCTCAAACTTGCAACGTATTAATTAACTTACTTTTTGTACAATGGTACAAGGATCTTTTGGCGCGTGGTCAAAATCGGAACTAATAGCACCTTCTTGTTTTTTATGTAGTTGCCAGCACATCTTTAAAGTTACCACAAAATGTCAGACTTTCTCATTCGATTTTGAACTTAACCACCTTAAAATTTTGGATTTTAAGGTTTAAAATCATTTGGAGAAATTTGTCAGCTTCGTGTAGCTAATATATTATGCTGAATAATACTTAATTGCAATGTCCTTAGTTAACGCTAAACTTAATTGAATTATTATATAAATTTTTGCATGCTGAATGGTGAAATATGGCTGAGCTTTAATGTATCATAAAACCTATTAATTATTACCTATATTTGCAAAAATGATAATGTTAAATTAAATTCAATAATAAATAATAGTATAAATATTAATTAATTAATTATTTAATTTAATTTATTTTATTTTATTTTTATTTTATTCTATTCGGGAAACTTACAGCTAACATAAACAGTGTTCTTAAACAATATGCATGTGAAGGCCATTTACAAGTTTCCACATAAAAAATATTCAAAGTATATTCTATTATATTCTAATAATCTTTCTAGATTTCGTTGATAATTATTATATCACATCACATAATTTAATGACAAAGGCGAAACAAAAAGGATGCTAGTCGTTTGACGTTTTGTATGAATTCAAAACACTTCCTAAATTTTTGAATTCAAAAATCTTCCTTGGTTTTTGAATGGTCTTAATGTTTTCCCTGACTGACAACGCACAGCCTAAATCCCAGCGGTTTAGGCCTAGCGTGTCTAGAAGCATGAAAGCAAACAGAGTTAATTACAGAGAAAGTGAGCACTAAGGACGGATTTTTGAGAATTCAACTCGAGTTGAATTTTTTAAAATCCTTTTACGGGATGAAATCCCATCGAGCGGCTTGTATAAACATCTGGGCTACTGAGTCTCTGAAGACCTTAAAGATAACTGTGACATTGAAAGTGAACGTAAGTCGCTGGCTATCCGTTGTAATATGCTAGCCCACAGGTTTGCTCGATGTACGAGGGCAGTTAAAGTAACGCTTTTCAAAGCTTACTGTCAGTCCTTCTACACGTGCAGCCTGTGGGTGAACTTCACTCAGCGGGGATACAGCGACCTACGTGTTCAAAACAATAATGCACTGAGAGTACAGCTGCGGCTGTCGTGGCGTTGTATTGCAACAGGGATGTTTGCGGACAGCAACATTGATGGTTTTGCCGCCATTATTAGAAAAAGATGTGCATTCATGATGTCGCGTGTTCGCGGCAGCACCAACAGTATTCTCAGTGTGGTCGCAGAATGGTGGAATTCCCCGTTGTCGCGGAGGTGGATGCAGCTCCACGCTGAATTTTAATTGTTTGTTTCCTTATCGTGTCTGTACTAACACTAGATTTTAAGTAAAATTTATATTAATATATAAAGCAGTGTTTTTTTTCTTTCAAATTGTGAATAAAAAGAAACCCTCTGATATAAATTTTATTTGAATTACTAGCTTCTGCCCGCGACTTCGTCCGCGTTAAATTTCTGCTTCCCCCGACCCACCCCGTCGCAACACATTGCCTGCCCGTGCTTTTACTTCGTTTTCGCATAAACTTTCATTTAAAAAAAATGGTGTTCTAGTAGAAATACATCATATGTGAAAATTTCAACTGTTTAAATATCACGGTTCATGAGATACAGCCTGGTGACAGACGGACAGACAGACAAACGGACAGCGTAGTTTTGGTAATAGGGTCCCATTTTACCCTTTGGGTACGGAACCCTAAAAACTAACTCTTCAGCTTTAGAATAGACTACCTCGCAGAGTTGATCATTATTTTGCTGCGGAGTTATTATAAAACAGTTATATCTCCTAAGATATTCATTGAAATTAAATGATGATGATGAACGTATTTATTTGGATAAGGATTAATACCATGTTTATGAAAACTCCTTCGCAAATAATGCATTAATTTCGAACAAATTTGATTACCATAAAAAATGGTTATAGTGAGTCAATCTTAAAAGATAGACATATGCTGTCGCGGACTTTTTTTTAGAAAATTTAAAGAGGAACAATTCCATTATACATGATATTTGCGTAACTTAAACCGTTTACGCAGCGCACGCAACGGAAGCTCTCAAAAAGGAATAATTTTTCCCGTTTTAGCAACATTGTTCATTTATGCTCCGCTCCTTTTGGTTGTAGCGTGATGTTATATAGCCTATAACCTTCCTCAATAAATGGACTATCCAACACAAAAATTATTTTTCAATTCCAACCAGTAGTTCCTGAGATTAGCGCGTTCAAACAAACAAACAAACAAACAAACAAACAAACTCTTCAGCTTTATATATTAGTATAGATCAAAAAAGTACGTGAAGAATGGTCTTGAAAGGGAGAACACTGATCTGTAGTATGCCGCTCTCTCACAATGTGTCACTGTTATTATATAATTATGTTGAATAAGAAACTTTTTGTCAAAGAGAATGCTACTAATAGCCATCTGGTCTGGCTGTTTGTGTATGTGAGTTTAAATGTTTGTAAATGCACCCACGATACAGGAGAAATTCCTAATGTGGGGCAACGTTTAAAAAATAAAAATTTTCTTTATTTTTCTTGCTAAGTCTAATTTGTGACACACTAGCTGTGTTAGCCGCGGTGTTACCCGAGAACACTACATTCTTTCGGGATAAAAAGTAGCCAATGTGTAAATCCAGGCGGGATTCGGTCGTGGTCCACCTGCTTGGTTCACCTGGGTGGACCATGGGAACTTTTTCTTTCTTAATGATGAGGAATATGCAAATAAAAAATGTCTAGTAGCCATGGTCCACCTAAAATTAATTCCACGGAAATAAAATCCTCTTCCTGATCCTGATCCTGTCATTTTGCTACAATTAAAAAATGAATGCCGAAAGAACAAATGAAAATCGAAAAAACAAATTAATACGGAAAAAAACTTTAATTCATAAAATAATGATTTATCATTGAGACAATCAACGTAACTTTTCCAAAGCGCGTCGTTCAGAAATTTCTTTGTTTAACAATTCTAATTGTATTTCTATTATAAGTCATCATCAGTTATATATTTGGTTTTCCTTTTATTGGAAGATCTGAATTCAAGACTCTCCATTCAGTTAGAAGGCGCAAAATGGTGGTTTTCTTTACTTTTTTTATTCAGTTTTGAATGGAAAGATTCCGTAACATTATTTGTGCTGTCTTTATAAAGGTGGACCAGCAAGAAAAAGGGGCCGTGGTCCATCTAGGTGGACTGAAGTGATCCACCGGCAAGAAAAAGTGCCCGTGGACCACCTAGGTGGACTGAGGTGATCCACCGGCAAGAAAAAGTGCCCGTGGTCCACCCAGGTGAACTAAGCAGGTGGACCATGACCGAATCCCGAATCCAGGGTGTCAGCTACGTCCATACCATACCTAATTGGTCCAGCCGTTTGAGCGTGAAGAAGAGACAAACATACACACACACTCACAAACTTTCGCCTTTATAATATTAGCGTGATACACATGACCGTAAAGGGATTTTGTAATCATTTTAGAACCTTATTCATTATATTAAAAGCCGTGTATTGTCACAAGTTGTTGGAAACAATGTACAATATAGTATAACATTGAGTGCATACTACGAGTATCCCATACTATGCACATGCAGAAACTAAAGTGACGTGGGGGTGTATAACTAAATTATGTTCTCTCTGCACGTACAAACTTCTGAAATGCCACCAGTTCTCTCAAACGATTTATGTCTCCGTGTTCACAAACGAGTACATAGAGGTACTAGTGTAATAATGCTTATAATGCTAAAAGGGCCTCAGCTCAGGCTAGATACACGTAAAAAAAAGGTACACACCAATATTGTTCTTTCCAGAAGCTTACTTTGTAACGTTAAAACTGTGTTAAACTAAACTTCATTTTGTTTATTAACTAAACAGTGAATATTTGATGGAAAATCAAATGATAATTTGATGGAAATCAATGAGAAAACCTGCATTGACGAGACCAACATATGTTTAGACTTTTACTAGGTAAGTATACCTATCTAATTATGAAAATAATCCAGTTTATTCTATGTATCATAACATCATTATGTACAGTCAGTGACCTGCATAACTCGACCCTTCTTCCCATCTTCTTCTTTGTAAGAGGGGTCAGGTAACGCAGAGCACTGACCGTATCTATTGTCTTGCTACAAGAGTGGGCACGGAGATTATCATAGCGGAGGTTGAGATGGAAGCGCAGAGCTTGACTTCAGAAGCGGAGGTCGAAGAAAATGAAAAAAGAAGATTAATTAAACATTTATTAATAGTAGTTTATGAAACTGTTGCATATTGAGGGGTATTAAAACACATTGTTTTTAATAGTATCATACGAATGTTTTAATACCTAGTTATGTGCAGTTTCATACACTTACTTTATTTACTCTCATACACCTCCTAAAAATTATAGAGATCAAAGTTAAAAGCGTAAGAAATTCCTACAGCAAAATATATGGCGCCAAAAGCCAGCACATCACCGCGCATGGCGCTAAAGCGGGGGCTACCACAGACAAATAAAAATTGGAATCTAAACTTTTTTGTAATGCTATAAAAATGGCGCGCCTAGTATATTCGTTCCATAAAGCTGGATCCACACACAGCCGACGGCCTTCCGCCAGGTGCCACACATATAGAAGCCGGACTGTGTGTGGATCCAACTTAAGGCATACATTAGAAAAAAAATTGATAGATACTTCATGGTTAACTTTTTTGATTTGCCCTCAATCGTAATAGTAAAAAAAATTGTTTTATAACATTATTTTGTTAGAAAAAATGTGTTGTAATATGATTCTATTTTTAAATTTCGGTATTGTGTTTAAAAAGTATGTCAATATAAACTCGTTTTGGAGTTTATAATTCGATTTTTACGTTATGAGAGTAGATAAAGAAAAATATCTACTTATCAAAATTGAGAAGGGGCAAATTATATTTAACAAACAACAGTTTTTTGGCTCTGTCACCTTCTAGAAGATTTCGATGCGATTCATAATTTAAACCTGCTCCACTAAACAGTTGTTCACTTGATACTGAACCTGGTGGTGGAGACAAATAAGTGCGCACAATGGGAGCAAAAACTTGAAATTTCGTGTTGTATTTCCACCACATTAAAGGGTCTTCGTTTAGTTGGAGCCGATTTTCTTTATTATAGTCATTTATTAATGATTTCCATTTCATGAGGTTGCTATTTGTGACAGTGGTGTCATATCCCACTTCCTCTTCATCATCACTACTGTTTTTCAGCAGGTCCTTCAGATTTGAATTTACACTTTGCATCGGCGGTAAAACCTGGGAGCTTGTGCACGGTTCATCGTCCATTCGATTCGATTTAATACTGGATTTGTTGGGAGCAGAAGCTCCGCCATCATTAATTCCACTTGCATCTGTTGCAGAACTCAAGTCATGCACCGTTAACAAACGTAATAGTTCGAACAGAACTTGTTCCTTAATTATTTCGTTAAAAAACTTTAACTTATACCTAGGGTCCAGATACGTCGCAAGTGAATACAGTGTATTGTTTTGAAGGTCACAGAATCTCGAATTAATGTCTTCGATTATTTTTTTTATCATGTTTTTGAAATCCAGATTTGTGCCAGATTTGTCTCTTTCTATCTGCAAGGTATGCTTCAGTCCGTGTATCAATGGGATCACTGATGATATGCAGGTTTTAGTATCACTTAGATTCCTTATTATTTCTTCGAAAGGATTCAGTATTGCCTCTATTTTACTAAGACACACCCATTCTTCTGGGGAAATTTGTGGAATACTGTGATTGCTGGTATACTGGCAAATAGAGTCTTTGATCCTCAACAGCCGCTCGATCATAAGGAAAGGGCTGTTCCATCTAAAATTAAAGATAAAATGAAATTATTGTAATAAAACAACTTTAATCGGATAAGATAGATAGAATACTCTTTATTGCACACTATAGAAATTACAGATTTTTATGTAGAAAATATAATAAAGAGTGACACAATGGTAGGTCTTATCGCTAAAAGCAATCTTTTAAGGACAACCTTTGGGTGGATTAAGGGGGAAGGAAAAACATTACTGCAGGTAGTTTGTGGTGTACCATTTACTTTTAAACAATAAATATATACATAATAAATATATAAAACATATTATACTTATAAATAAATACAATAATAATCATGAAGCAAGAGCAAAATAACAAAACAAAAAAGAAATTATGGTTAAGGACAGAGATAGTGTTTTTAATCATAATTTTAAAAATGGTCAAAGATTGGGCACGCCTTATCGACACGGGCAAGGCATTCCATAATCGCACTGCTTGAACTGTAAAAGATTTATCATAGAATTTGGGGCCCAAGTCTGCTATTTTTATAAGTTCGTCACTCCAACACGATCCCATTGTCATTTTGCTAAAAGTTCATAATCTGCTAATTTCATAATGGTCGATCATTGGTCGGTCAATGGTCTCGTAATAGAATTGTATTACAATGGGATTTTGAACATTTATTCATGCCAGATTTCATTTATATATATATTTTTACATATTATTTATTAGTGTTATAAGCAATCTGAAGTAGTAGGAAGTTGGAAGTTTAGTAGGAAGTTTTATTTGTCATTATGTACGAGATTACCAATTCTTTCAATGGAGTGTCAGTGGCTGACCATTGGAAAGTCATTATATTAGTAGATTACCAAACTTGTCACAATCAACAATTATGAAATCAATGATTGACCATTCTGACACTATTGTAATAGCAGACTTGAGGCCCTGGTGGAATGCATCTCTAGTCTCAAGTTTTCTGATGACCTCAGATATCTATTACGTGTGCGGATAAATGACCGCGCTACAAAATATCATTACAGTTAAGAGATGAATAATAACATAAATTCATTCATAATTAATTTTAAAAAGGTATTTTGGATATTGGTTATAAATAATTAAAAACATACCTGGTACCGCAGTCCTGAACCACGCGAAGTGCGGGTTGATTTAGTTGCTCCGTTTGAATTTTAATCAGCTCATCATGGGCTATTTGAGAGTGTATAAAGTGCCCCGATATCCTCTTGCATTTTGCAATTAAGTCGTTTGCTTCACGGTTTTCGAGAGCAGAACGAACACACATTTGTAATTGGCGGACTGTGCAATTGACATCAGGTATATTGGCCATGTGCATTGCTCTGTTCATATTTGAGCCGCCATCATGAATAAAGCAATGCAATTGCTCGACATCAATGTCCCACCGCAGCAGCATCATTTTGAAATGGTCCCAAATTATATCGCCGATATATCGGTCATAGGATGAGCAGCATTCTAAAATAATCTGAATTCGAGTGAAGTCTTCAGTAATTCCGTGTGCTGTTAAACTCAAAAGCGACGCATTAGCACATGGCTCAGACCATATATCGGTGGTGAATGATAGTTTAGGAAATTGTTTGAGCATTTGTCCGATTTTTGTTGCCACTTTTGTACATATTTTGTTACAAATATGCTCAGTAAAAAATTGACTCCCTCTTAACTGGTAATTTGGCAATGCTGTTTGAATTACGCGACGAAAACCAATGCCTTCAACAAAATTGTATGGCAGATTCTGTAATGCAATCATTTCTCCAATCAAATCGTCCATCTTTTTTGCCTTACCATGTGATGTATTCCAGAGTAGATTTTTTTTTGGCGATTCTTCTTTGGTCCCTTGTTTTTCTGCTTGCTGTAATGAGGTTACCGTTGATGATATCCGATTCACTTTTAATATTTCTCGTTGTTCTTCCAATTTACAAAATTCTTTATATATTTCTTTATGCATAGATTTCAAATGCCCTTTCAATGATGTTGTAGTCCGTCCTTTTCTTGAATAGTTTTTGCAACAGATTTTGCATTTTGCATGATCATTACCTACTTGTACAAAATACTGCCAAATGTCACTTGTTTTTGGTTTCATCACGCGATTTAAGTGAGTATAACAGCTATTTAAAACGAAACAAATTCATGCGATTTATCAACACAACGCGATGTCGAGCGAGCCGAGTGCACATTGAGGTCATGTGACGTCCCTCTCCGCCCGCTCCCCGCACTCCCCACCACATTTCGGAGCGTCTCGCGCATGCGCAGTCGCATAGCGTCGCACGCAGACGTAAAAAACTTCCGTTATAACTGCCGTTGACCTTGCGGAGTCGGAAGCGGAGGTGGAGGGACGATTGATTGCGGAAGTTCCGCATTTGTTGAGGTCGAAACGAGTTTCTTTTACAACCGCGCTTGCTACCATTCTCAAATCAAAGAATGCTGTCTTCGATTACGCTCTATTTATGTTTTTTATTTATGTATTTGTTTATTTTATTTCTATATCTATTCTGTGGGTCATTTTTATCTTTGAGCCAAATATTAAATTATAAATCCCGCTTCATACACATCTTTTTAGGTTTTTGATTGGTCCAAGGAAATGTATTACGTTTCCTAAAACTGCTTCCTACTAATTGTGAATTTACATTATGGTAGATATACATTATTAAAGCTTTTAAGTATATACTTAACTATTTAATTTGGGCACCTGTATTCAAGAGATATACTCCAGTCGATATTATTTAGTTCACTGTGCACTCGGCGATGATCTATCTTAGTTATTAATTGACTAGAAGTGCGTGAGTCATTCTTGCATAGCGCGCTCATTAACGCACAACCGCGGCTATGCAATGGTCAAACTCAAACTCAAATCATTTATTTCAATTAAACCATTTACAGGCACTTTTGAATTGTCGAGGAGTCGGTCAGTAAGAAAAATGAAGCTACATTCCCATTCCAAAGCCGGTGTAGTAGGTACCTAGGTCGGCCGGTGAAGTGTTTACAACAGATGTAATTTTATTTTTAAAGCCCCCTGCCATACCTTTTACACGTGCAGCCTTTGGGTAAAGTATACTCAGAGAGCCTACAACGTCCTGCGCGTTCAGTATAATAATGGTTTTAGGATGTTGATGGGGCTTCCGCGCTTCTACAGCGCTTCGCAGATGTTCGCGGAAGCCAATGTCGACGATTTTCATGCCATAACGAGAAAGATGGCAACGTCAATTATGGGTAGGTTACGCGGAAGCTCCAACAGCATCCTAAAAACATTAAACGACAAGGTGCATAGCCCCTTTATTAGGCACTGGGTGCGGAGGCACGTGCCAACATGTGTTGAGCCACGAAGCTATTAGTTGTTGTTAGGTTAGTTTGTAAGGTTTACTAAAATAGTTTTTTTAAGTTGTTGTTACTAATACTATATGGATTGTGTGTATTTTTATATGTGATCCGAAATAAATGAGAATAATAATAATGATAATATACGCACTAGCATTTCGAATAAACACGTGATTATACATAACTTAGAAATTATGTCACCGTATTTTTCAATGCACGTATAAGAATTATACACGCATTAATAAGTTCCTGGGTGCACAGCGAATATAAATATTTTTTTAAGGCGGAGATTTCTTGAAAACGGTCAAGAAGTGTTTTTTTTTTAAAGCAGTGTATGTCTTAAACCGTAAATAATCTTGACGAAAACTAAAAATGATATTTTCAAGTCTTATACGGTGATGGAACTCAAATCATAATTAAACATACATTAATGCATCAAAATTGTCTTTAAAAGCAGTTTATCCCTTCATTAACAATAATAATTATAATTAAAAAATACCATAAAATGTCTAATGCCAAACTCCATTCAGTGATGGATTATTTATCCATACTAATATTATAAATGTGAAAGTAACTCTCTTTGTCTGTCTGTCTGTCTGTATGTTACGTTTTCACGCCTAAACCGCTGAACCGATCATCATGAAATTTGGCAGAGATATAGCCTGGGATATGGAGAAGGACATAGGCTACTTTTTTACGCGATAACCGACATCCACGCGGGTGGAGCCGCGGGCAAAAGCTAGTTTACTATCCATACTAATATTATAAATGTGAAAGTAACTCTGTCTGTCTGTCTGTCTGTTTGTCTGTATGTGACATCCAAGCGGGCGGAGCCGCGGGTAAAAGCTAGTTATCTATAAAAACGGCAAAAAAAAAAAACACGTTGGTTGTATGGGAGCCCCCGTAAATAGTTATTTTATTCTGTTTTTTTGTATTTATTGAATAGAGGTATGAGGAACAGGGTGTAAAGTTCACTCATCCTCTATTGAAAAGGGAGGATCCTCCGACCAGACGGGTGTTGTGTCTGGTGGGCAACTGCCCCACGGTTGATGTCGGGATGTTGTATATATGCTAGTCGCGCGGTAAACTCTGATTGCGCGATGCAGGATTTGTGACGTCATGTCTTTCATGCGTAGTTCGTATGTGGCGTTGTAGATACACGGTTACCATACAGTTGTTATAGTGGCACGGACAACAGTTGGATAGCGGAGTCTTAGTAATAGGAACCCGTTTTATCCTTTGGGTACGGAACCCTAAAAATGGCACTAAGCGAAAACAAAGTAATAGCACGGGCGGGGAATAATTTCACGCGGACGAAGTCGCGGGAAGAAGTTAGTTTATAATATGTGTAGAACATATAGACTCTGCAACCTAAGTTTCATTCCGTATTTAATAAGCCAGCTTATCACACATACATTTATTCAGCGAGCTCCACAAGTCCCATCAATGAAATATTCATATATTTCCACGGCTAACGCAATTATTAATGACTTATAATCAATCTCTGTCGCTCGAACTCCTATTCATTGCTCTTGCGGCTTTGTGAGCTTATCGAATCCTAGAATTTGTCAGCAAGCCTTCAGTTTTGTACGTTTTATTAGGTGATTAGGATTTGAACACGTAGCCTATGTAAGGCAATCTTTTTTAGCATCACGCCTTTTTTTAACATAGGTTGTCCCGTTTCTGGGCAAAGGTCATTACTTTTACTTTTTAATTTTAAATCATAATTTTTATCTTATCCTTACTCCTGGCGCAACATGGTTTCGTCGTCCATACTTCTCTAATCACTTTACGTGTAGGAGAGATACCCTAAAAAATATTTCAAGATTTTATTTTACTACATTGTCGGCGTGATTAATATGTATACCTGTTATATAATATGTTTTTGTTATATAATATGTTTTTTGCTCCGATGGTGTAATTGCTATATGGGGTTCCAGTGAGAGGATGAATCTAAGGCTTATTCCCAAAGTACTCCAAAAAGAGTTCCCAAACTACTCCAAATAAATGAATAAAAGTCGGCCAAGTGCGTGTTAGACCACGCACAATGAAGAATTCCGTACTTAGGATGAATTTATCCCAAGAACAAACTTAACATTATGGTTGAAAAACATGATCATACATTCCAACTGCAAATGTAAGTTGGTTGACTATTACTCGTTATCTTGTGAAGCCTACTTCTCTGTTATAGTTTTTACCACTGTCAGCGTGATTAATATGTAGATATACTCATGCCATATTACAGCTTTTTAATACAGACGCCATACGGACATGGCGAAACTATATGGGTTCCTTGTTGACTACGGAACCCTAAATAAAATACCATTTAAAAATCTCAGGGAACTTGATTGATAAGCAATGACTATCAGCTTAAATTGCCCATTATTTCAAATCACAACTGTCATACTTTGTTAAGAGTCTATACAACCTCAGCACCACCTCACTCTGTATCTCGCTCGCACACTATTGCTACCGATCACGCGAGCAAGCGAGACAGGGCTGCAGGGAAAAGACTCCAAGGCGCCGATAGTTTAGGTAATTTCGTTTTACAGTGAAAATAATGGTCATTTAAAAAAAGTTAATAACATAAGACCAAAGCAGGTCTTATGTTATTTACTTTTTTTAATTCGTTCAGTTAATATGCAAAGTTTCATTATCTAACTTGAAGTATTTTTTGAATAACAGCGGTTTATTGTTCGGTTTGGAGGTAACTTTGGATTTTTTTTGTATCGAGAAAATTTTATGGAATTGTGTTTTCGGCTAACATAGTACTTAACATTAATCCTCAACTTTACCATAAATTTATTTCAAAATTAATGCTGCAGTATTTTCGACATAACGGAGGATCATGCTAAGCCATTTGAGGTAGTATAGGCCCTTAACCGTATGATAAAAATTTTCGTTTCACCAACAATCGTCTTCTACGAAGTCCGTCTCACCGCTCTGGTTTTATTCACTCCTCTTTCTTTGTCCAAGCGGTCTTTCTTTGGAATGCGCTCCCTCTGAATATCAGGATGGCAACCAGTCGGTTATCATTTAAAGTGAAGGCACGTGAACATATTCGTAAGAAGTTGGCTGAATCATCCCAGCGCTGATTCGTTTTCTCCCCTACCAGTCGTTATTTCTCCTGACACTGTTTATTTTACTTATATTAATGTATGTATGTATTATTATATATTAATTTTTCCTTGTCGAGTTATCTATCCCTTATGTTGCACCTGCCATGTTTTGTCGCTTCATCACCCTAAGGTTGACTGGTAGAAAATGCCTCTGGCATTAAGTCCGCCTTTGTACAGTATTTTATTTACTTGTGCATAAAGTTTTGATAAGAAAAAAAAAAACAAAAAAAAAAATATATATATGGCTATGACACGGCAAATTGGCGTAGTGTGTCAATCTGCTGAACAGTCAAGTTCCCTGTCTGTACAATATGTGACCTACATTGCTGTCAAAAAGTTTCCAACGCGCCAAAGTTGCTTGACCTTGAACAAAATTGATCAGAACACTCATTAAGATGGAAAATTGCAGTCTTCCTCAATGAAGCTTGAGTATCCTTCGGTAATTAACTAGTAAGATTATCGAAATATGAATCTGGTAACATTAATAGTGGCGTTGGCAGAGATCCAAACACTTAATGTAATTGTTTGTATATGGAAGGGGACGTTGCCATGTACTCTGTGCCTTTTTTGGCAGTAAAATGGCGGTATTGGCTTAGATTATAGAGAGCTGGATAAGTTTTAGTGACCTTGGGTGTTAAAACTTAAACATGAATTGGCTGTTATAACTAAAAGAAAAAAAAAAACTTACTTAATTCAGGCACATTACCCATTATGTGTTAGTATTACTTAAACTATGTTAGTATAATTAATTAAGACAAACAATAACAAATCAAAAAAATAACAATATAACACAAACTAAGGAACACAATATATATACCACTGACTACCTTGTTTTCGCGCGCGTGGAACACAACACGCCGTCGGCGTCGGTCCGGGCCTGGTCCTTACTGGACGGCAAGCTGCCCATAGCTCGCCGTTCGTAAGCCCGCTCAGGGTGTCTCTTGCAGCGACTAGGGGCGTGAGGGCGTACAGACTGCCGCTCCCTCACGCGTTCCGCCTCCTCCTTCGCGGGAATTACTGCTTCGCAGAAGGAGGTGACTGGCCTCCCATGCACTCTCGCTCCGGACCATGACCTGGACCAGGGCCGGACGCGAGAGATCGCCGCCACCGATTGCCTCCGTGAGGACACGGCGGTAGTCTGCCCAAGCCGGGCAGACCTCCACCGTATGCTCCACCGTGTCCTCCGGGCGATCCACACAGTGGTAACACCCGGGCGTTTCCTTCCGCCTAATCCGAAACAGGAACCTCCCGAAACACCCGTGTCCGAGGACCTGTGTCAGGCGGAAGGTGAGGACGCCGTGGCGCCTCTCTAGCCACTCCTCAAAATTGACAGGAGCCTGAAGTAGGTTTATATAAAAACTGTATGGTCAATGGTCTCCAAAGCGGTCCGGTCTTTTCCCAACTATAATATGTTGGGGTTGCCTCCCAGTCTAACCAGATGCAGCTGAATACCAGTATTTTAAATGGAGTGACTGCCTATCTGACCTCTAAAACCCAGTTACTGGGTAACACGATACCCCTTGGTAAGACTGGTTGTCAGACTTTCGGGCTTAAATTACAGCAGTAGAATTGGTTGTACTCTTGCAAGTGAGTACAACCGATCCCACTTCTGTCATTATCACTACATATTATAAAACAAAGTACTCCGCCGCGTCTGTCTGTCTGTCTGTTTGCGGTAGAAGGTTTTAGTTATAATTTGCTAAGTTTTTTTTTATAAATTTTTGTATACATTAACGATATTTGTGTGAAAAAAATGAGCCGTTTGGGAGCTTTCAACGAAAACTCCCAAACGGCTCATTTTTTTCCGACACCTCCAACAAATATCGCTAATGTAACATCAAACAAAGTCAAGTCATTTCTTCGTTTTAGGGAGTTTATCGTTAAATCGAGTGGCGTTAAATGGAGTTTATACTATATATTTTATTTGCGCGTAGACAAATAAACTGCCACAGTCAAATAGCTTTTGAAGGAACGAAGTCTGTCGGGTCAGCTAGCTAATACTAAAGTGAGCAAGGAACAAAAATCTACTTCTCCAAAAACTTTTCAAATCCAGACTTCAACATTCTAAGTACTGGCCATTTTCCTACTTGGCCAATACATACTTGCTATCATAAGTGAAATATATTCAGGGTCGACATGCTACATCTGACAGGAACTAAATCTCTGAAATATAAGAATTCTATAGATTTGGCTAACAATGGCATTTTTGGGACGTAGGGTAAAAATCGTAATAAAATAGCGGTTATTTGTTAAGTACCCTCCTTCGTTATGTCTTTTATAAAATGTTGGGATAGAAGGGCCAAGAAATATTAAAGTTTAATAGTGCGTTTAATGTATGATCTTTTCATAGTATCGCCGGGTAGCTTATACGAGCAACAATACATTAGTGGACGGATATAGCCAATCCTCGATGCGTCGTGATTACTCGTGAAGTGTCAAACTGAAAGGCCATGGTTGAAGATAGTAATTATTATACTTTTGACATGGACTTGTTTCAAGAGGGCATAGAAAGAAGAAAGAAGATAGAAAGAAAAATTGTTTATTCTGCACAAACAAGACGCACATTAAATGAAAAATACACAATATACACATACTAATACAAAATAACCAAAAGCCTCGTATTCAAAACCTTACATGTAGTGATGTGCATAGGGAGAACATTTTGGCGGAATTTACTTACATTAGTGTCTGTATCAAAATAGCACTTCCGGAAATCTATAATATAAAAATGAATCGCAAAATGTGTTGGTAAGCGCATAACTTAACAACGCCTGGACCAATTTAACCAATTCTTTTTTTTAATGTTCGTTGAAGTCCAAGGATGGTTTTTACGTTTTTTTTTTTTTTTATGGTTTTTACGAAAAATTTGGGTAGAGTAGAGTAGGGTAGGGTAGGTAGGTAGGTAGATAGGGTAGGGTAGGGTAGCGTAAGGTAGGGTAGGGTAGGTAGGTAGGTAGGGTAGGGTAGGGTAGGGTAGGGTAGGTAAGTAGGTAGGGTAGGGTAGGGTAGGTAGGTAGGTAGGTAGGGTAGGGTAGCGTAGGGTAGGGTAGGTAGGTAGGTAGGTAGGTAGGTAGATAGGTAGGTAGGGTAGGGTAGGGTAGGGTAGGGTAGGTAGTTAGGTAGGTAGGTAGGTAGGTAGGTAGGTAGGTAGGTAGGTAGGTAGGTAAGTAGGTAGGTAGGTAGGGTAGGTAGGGTAGGTAGGGTAGGGTAGGGTAGGGTAGAGTAGTGGAGTTTATACTATAACTTTTGACAGAACGAAGTCTGTCGGGTCAGCTAGTATGCTATAAAAAACAAGCAACATCTATGGAACACGCACGATGAACGCCTTAAAGTTAACGTTCCGATGGTTGACGTTATGGTGAGCGTTCCTACAAACGTCAACGTCACAGTGTGTACTTAGTGCGCGGACAAAATTAAATAATTGTTTTAAAAGTGATAGAAAAGTAAGCGAAATAAGGTAAAGTTTTTCTTATAATTGGTTTATTATAATATCACAGTGTGGAATGTAATTTGGATCAATGGGTTTAATTTTGATAGTTCATCAACATTCATTGCATTATTTACGATATCGAGCCGACACAGTTTTGGAATATACATATGAAGCAAAGGATTAGCAATAGCCTTTAAAATCATCCAGATTGTGAGTGATACAGTGTTCTTAATTAGTGTGCAAGTTCAGGTAACAATTAGGAGATAGTAGTACAGCAGGCAGCACGACTGTGGTAAGAACGTGGTGTTCCGTCGCTTCAGTGGACAAGTACCACTGACAGCTCATAGTCAAGATAGTGCAAAGTGAAGTGCTACTAACATAGTTTTAAGTCTTATTTACAAGTTTACAATAAAAATATCATCATTATCATCAGCCTATAGCAGTCCACTGCTGGGCATAGGCCTCTCCAATTGCACGCCATTCAGCTCGATTCTCGGCAACTCTCATGCAGCTGCTACCAGCCACCCTGCGAAGATCGTCGCTCCACCTAGTCTGAGGGCGTCCTACCTTACATTTGCCAATTCGCGGTCTCCACTCAAGAACACGTCTACCCCAACGGTCATCGGTTCTACGACTAATATGGCCGGCCCATTACTACTTCAGCTTGCTTCAATAAAAATTATGTATTTTGGTATTTATGTATGGGCCTGCGTCGCATGAAAATAAATGTTTTTATTCTATTTTTTAATAAAACCAGTATAAGCTAGCGTCGCATTCCATTGAAATTCCGTGCTACGCTAGGCCAGCTCAAGGTCAAAACGTTACCTATGAGAATACCAGCGTTGCGGTATTTATTTTTTTAATATCGCAGCATTATGTTGAGATGGAAGCCGTTTTTGCCTCGCATAGGTATTTTTTATTATGTTATTTTTTTGTTTTTAATGTAAATCTTGTTGGTTTTAAATGCTCCTTTTTTACTGTTTAAATTTCCTGTGCGTGTCCCAAATAAAAAAAATCTTCTCTCTTTCTTTCTTTCTTTCATTTTTCTTTCTTTCTTTCTTTATCACCGACGCCGGCGTGAGGTCTTCTGACCTACCACGCTGGGCAAATGAATTGGTGAAAGGACGCTCAGTCGTTGAATCTTTGCAGTTGGTATCGACCTCAGCCAGTCGTTTGACTGCTGCTGCTGAGTCCAAACACTAAAGTTTACGACGACTAACTACTATTGTATTGTCTGTGGATGTATTATGTAGATTGTAGTGTCGACTACAATCTACATAATATTTCGTAAAATAACGTTGGCAAATGACCTTGGAACTTGACAGTCAGGCTTAAATAAACAACTCGTTTCATAATGCGTTTGTCCTATACAAAGAACATAAGTATTTCCTCAATCCTTTCCAGATTATGGGTCCAAGTTACTGTCCTCCCACATAAAAAGCGAACTTTATTATATCCGAGACCCTTTACTTTTTAAAGTGATAATTTTTCCTTTAGCGGCCTTTCTTTAAGGGAGACCCACATCAGCCCTAAAGCGGCCTCTACACCTGCAACAAGTTTACACAATGTATTTATTGCACAACTAGCTGATGCTACATGTGTTGCAATACTTTTTTTTTTTGTTATGATCCTTCTCCGGCGCGTACACAAAAACTCATCAAAGTTTTGTCACGATAGGGATGTGTCCTGGGTAAAAAAATAAAAGAAAAACTGTTTAGACCGTCAACTCGATAATTAAAAAAAATTGGACACGTATTTTTTGCTTTATCATATTAATAAAAAATGATTTAGATAAAACACATTAAACTTGGGGAATGGGGCTTGTTACGTCACAGCTACGTATAAAATCTACTGAGAAGTGACGTCATGCCACATTTGAAGTCAATGTATCGCCGTAATGTTTTGATTAAGTAAAAAAATAAAAAACACGTGTCCAATATTTTTTAATAATCTACATGACAGACAAAAAAAATTTTTTTAGTCATCATCCCTATTGATCGAGCTTTTTAAAGTTTTTGCGAGACTAACGAATGGCAATTGTTTTTTTATATAAATAGACTAGCTGACCGGACAGACGTCCTGTTTCCTAGAACTTGATCACAGCGCTACCTACTGGGTCCAATTGTGAATCTAGACCATTCTCGAATGCCCTTGAACTCCAAAAATTTCCTCCAAATCCAGCCGTTTAGGAGGAGTTCAGTCACTGTATACACCCGCAGAAAAATTATATACATGGTGGAGACGACAATACGACAATAAACTGCGTATATCTAATGATTTTCCTAGTCTGTATAAAAAAAATTTAAACATATTTATATCCAATATTTTAGTGACTATATTGGCAAAACCCATAGTCGGCCTATTACTACTATTTAGTTTGAGAAAATCACATTTTTTATTTCGATGTTAGGATTTATTTAATTGTTCCAAAATACTTTTAGATATGAGTATTGCCAGCGTTTTCATTTATTGTTGTATTTTTGTCTCCACATTGTATATAAAGATAGATATTACAATTGAATCACTCCTTGCACTCAGAACAATTATTTTCACACAATAACATTGACGGCCCATGGGCTTCAATGTTTTCGCGTGAGCAAGACCTGCCTGGAGTAGGAATAGTAAAATATTTCGAGGGATCCTACACAGCGCAGTTAAAATATGGTACATTATTATTGAAACCCGGACAAAGGAGTGACGTCACTTTGCGCTGATTGGTGTTTGAATTCACGTAACTTATATCTTACTAGCTGTGCCCCGCGGTTTCACTCGCATAAGTTTCGATTCCGTAGGAATATCGGGATAAAAAGTATCCTATGTATTAATTCAGGTTATAAACTGTTTGCCAAATGTCATCCTACTCCGTTTTGCCATTTTTTCGTGATTGAGTAACAAACATCCATCCATCCTCACAAACTTTCGCGTTTATAACATTAACGAGCTTTATACAGTGTGAGTCTTTATAATGTGCACATATCGAAATGAGGGAATCTATGCTTAATTTTATCTACGGAAAAAATACAAAAAAAAACCAAAATTTATTTTTTATGGAATTTATATTTTTTAATTTATATTTCAAAATTTCTCAATACGACGCCCCCTTATTGAGAAATTTTACAATAATTGTAAAAAATGATGAAAAAAAAAAAAAATTTTGCTAAAAAAACATGTTTCTTTTCAATTAAGGGTAGTTTTTTCCCCAATTTTATGAGGACGCCTAATTACTTCCAATCATTATGGAGTTTGTTTCATCGTGATAGATCATTAAGTTTAAAAGTTACACCGTTTTGTTTACACTGGGAACAATTTTTTTTAAATTCCATAATAAATAAAATAAAATATTTAGATTTTTTTAAAATATTTTTGCCGTAAATAAAATTAAGTATAGATTCCCTCATTTCGATATGACACTGTATAGAATAATTTTGCGTTTATAATATTAATAATTGAAATATTTTATGACAAAATCATTAAAAATCATTAGAAATTATTGACATAATTTCTCATTATTATGGTGCACATTCCCGTTCGAGATATTGCACAATATTATTGTAGGTGTAAAGGTCCGCCTAAGATTGAACAAAAAACCTTCAGTTACGTCGACCTCTCCTTAAAATCATTCCGCTTGGCTGGATTCAGTCCAGACACTACAATAGTTTTCATCTTGAGTTCCATTAACGCTAAAAGTATTATATATCATCTGTATTAATGCAGCTGCCATTTTATCTTTACGGTTTGGTTAACCGAAATTAGGGCTTTATCACACTAGCGAGTTGCGAGCGAGTGGAAAGCGAGGCGAGTACATAGCGAGCTCGCCGCGAGTTCGCAACGTGTGCGCGGCGAACACACCGCGAAGACGCCGCGGGTGCGCAGCGAGCTCGCGGCGAACGGCGCTGTCGACGCCATTTTATGAATGGCACTGAACGTACAACTGGCACTGAATGTACAACGCGGATCGTACACCGGGAACTCGCTGCCCACCCGCGGCCAGCTCGCTGCGCATCCGCGAAGAGCTCGCTGCGCACCCGCGGCGTGTTCGCCGCGCACACGTTGCGAACTCGCGGCGAGCTCGCTGCGCACTCGCCCCGCTTTCCACTCGCTCGCAACTCGCTAGTGTGATAAAGCCCTTATTGGTGATAAAATTAGGAGTATTCTTTTTTAATAATATTTACGCAATATGGTGCTAAATGCCAGTCATTAACGCTAAGTGTTGGCATTACTAGAAATCGTACTCTCGTTGAAACAATAAAAATAAATCTCTTTGCACTTAGCTGAGACCGTTATTTGGTAGGCCAATATTTTCTTTGCACATAAAAAATATACTTTTTAAATCGAGTTGAAACAAAAGCGTAAAAAAGTGATGCAAAATTCATCGTTCTCACTTATTTGTGCCTATATATATATATATTGAAATAAGATTAGACATTTAAATTTAAAAAAATACAGTCCGTTCAACCGATTTTAACTTCTTTTGCGTTGGTGGCATGGAAATGGCAGCTGCTGTAAACAATTGTCTTAACCGCCTCTGTGGTCTAGTGGTAAAACCACCTGTCTCAGATCCAGAGGTCCCGGGTTCGATTCCCAGCGGGGGCAAAAATATCTGCTCGGTTTGGTTGGTGGTAGGGCTTGTTCTAAGTCCGCCTGGCTAGCTACCACCATCTTATCTAAGTCTGTCGCCAAACAACAATGTTAACAGCATTTGTTGTGTTTCGGCAGTTAGAGGTAAGATAGCCAGTTCCTCTGTGGTTGAGGATTCCGGGTGAAGCTCGCTTCCATCTTCGGCCTTATCATCACTTACCATCAGGTGAGATGAAGGCCAAGAGCTTCCCCATTGTATGTAAAAAAAAAAAAAAAAAAATTGTAACCACTTTTCTGCTTTTGATGCCATCCTTATACCTTTTTTTTTTTTTTTGGGATAATCTTTTGAAAAGCCACACACCTTCAAACGCCCGGGCTTTGGGGTTAAGACTGGGAACTGTGGGATTTTATTTTTACCTCAATATTGTAGTATAAGGGGATGTGTGATAGTTAGAAGTAGGAAGTGAAGTAATAAGTCCCAAGTACACAAGAAGAAGAATGAAAGTTTATTAGATACACTGACACAGGTGTTCACACACAACTACACAAGAGTTACACTTAGTTAAGAAGGAGTGGTCTCAACTCAAACTCAAAGCATTTGTTTCAAATAAACCAATTACAGGCACTTTTAAATTGTCAAGGGTCGGTCAGTCAGAAAGATGAAGCTAGTTGCCCATTCCAAAGCGTAGTAGGTTCCTATGGAGAAGAACGGGCAAGAAACTCCACGAACACTCTTTTAAAACAAAATATTGTTACAAAATAAGGGTTACATCATCCATGTTGAAGTTATACATGTGAGAACAATGTAGAAAGACGTGCACGTTAGAAGCGTCCGTAATAAAAACTATTCAAAAATTAAAATAAGCAGTGGCAGCTAAGAGATGACCAGTCCCAACTGACGGCACCCGTTCACGAACATGACGCATGGATCAGCACCATTTAGTAGGTAGGAACTTAATAATCCAACACATACGCCACCATCAGCGAGACATTTCAGTGAGCATACTCTCAGCCGCCAGGGCACATTCAAGTCAATAAAAGACATATTAACCGGTAAATGGTAGCTCTATTCACACCCTGTGCTATGGAATTATATATTTCGAGGAGATTAAGTTTATACAATGCAAAGATAGTCTTACAATCTTCAGCAGCTCCAATATTTTCAAATGCTAATCAATTCGTGGTAGAAATGCACGGATAGACAGTTAAACGAAGTACAAGGTTTCAAGGGTGAAACTATAGTAAAATTATTAATTCACTGGAAGAAACAGGACAGGTGCTAGGCTGTCACATTGTTAAATAATAAAGAAATATGTATTGTATTCTAGACTTTTACACTTATACAATACATATATTATACATTTATTTTACATAAATCAATTAAACTAAACGATCACCATTACAATAAATATGACCATTTTATTACACAAAGTGAAAGCTAGGACATGTCAGATTACTCCAGTGAACACTACTAATTTGCAAGTCACGGCGCACGCGCGTCGCCTGTACACTGTACAGCGCGGGTGCATGAGCGCAACGCACGATGATGCTGTCCCGCTCACGCACACGGCTCGTACATGAAGTAGCACGAGCGACCGGTTGTCGCTAGAACAATAGATGCGTCATAGCTGCGCCGGCCAACTGATAAGTAATTATCTACTAATTCAATGTTTGTACTTGTCTGTTTGTTCATTGAATATTAAGGTAATTAATGTAAATAGTTTAAATGGTGATCTATACTAATATTATAAAGAGGTATTTGTTTGTAAGTTTTTATGTAGGGGGTAATCTCTGGAACTGCCAGTCGGATTTGCAAAATTCTTATTGCATTTTATAGCCCAATTCTCGAGGAAGTTTATAGACTATTTAACATAAAAAAAACCGAGTTATAAGAAAAAGTCAGAAACAACGCTATGTGAAAACAAAATAATATGGATCGAGGAAACAATAAATTTTACACAGACGAAGTCACGGGTAGACGCTAGTTATCAATAAGTCTAGCTTTAAGTTCTCTTGTAAATATGTATATAAAGTTTATGATTAATTTTATTTAAGAAATATATAATTTATATTTAATTTTGTTTTATTTTTATTTTAATAATTTAACTAGACTTAACTATGTCTAGTTTAGTAGGTCACTACACTATAACCACTCCAGTGAGCACTATCAACACATGGAAGGGCACCGTTATCGCTCAAAAGACAAGAATCGTGATCAACAAGATCCGTTCACCAACCCCCTCTGTGCAACGCCTGTTAAGGGACATCTCTGGGGAGACTGTAAATTGGTTTCCCCGAAACCTGACTGCCATTTTTTGGCAAGGACACTACCAGTAGTTTCGTTTACAATTAATGACACTACCAACCCTATTTTGGATTTAATGTACAGTCAACAAAGAAAAGATTTTTTTTTTTAAATAAAAACGATTCCCCTCACTTAGAATTTCTCCTGTATTGTAGGTGCGTTTACTGGAGGAGCTCGTGGCTAAGTCATAACAGCCGCACGGGTCGATCCGTCAGGTTAAGCTACGCTTGCCGGGGTTGGTCTGTGGATGGGTGACCATCTTTACATACCGAGACTCCTCCGTGCCTCGGAAAGCACGTTAAGCCGTTGGTCCCGGCTGTCATTCATGGATCTTTGACAGTCGTTACGGGTCGTCAGAAGCCCAAAAAAAATTCTGACAACCAGTCTTTCCAAGGGGTGTCGTGTTACCCAGTTACTGGGTTGTGGAGGTCAGATAGGCAGTCGCTCCATGTAAAATACTGGTATTCAGCTGCATCCGGTTAAGACTGGAAGCCGACCCCAACATAGTTGGGAAAAGACTAGGCAGATTGATTTATAGGTGCGTTTACAAACATTTAAACTCACTTAATTACATAAAAAGCCATATAATTCTTTATTTATTACTAAGTAAATCATGAAATAAAAGAAACAGCAAACAGAAATGTATTTATTTATTTAGCTGTGCCCGCGACTTCGTTCGCGTGCATTTCGGAAAACAACAATGTACTTAAATATATATATATATTAGCGATTGTGATTGGTTTATTAATGACATAGCAGCCAGTCACCCAGACTTAATTTTCAGCCACAAAAGAATCGAAATCTTCAAAACCATCCTGGCATTTGCAAGAAACTCGCCCCAGATACTAAACCCCAATTCATATCCCTTTCTCTACAGTATAAAAAAACATAGTATCATAAAATCGAACGTATTCATGGGAAAATTCACCCTAACATCCAATCCTATGGCGTGTATCGTAAGAAATGGGTAAATAATGGCGGCGTCGGACCAGGGTTCGGGACTTCGGGTGGCGATGCCGAAGAGGTCTCGTAAGCAGGAAAGGCATTCTCGAGCCGATGTCTTGACGGCGAATGCTTAGGTAGCAATGCAACGTTTGAGCGGTAGCGTTTTTGGGGTTCTATATATACGTATGAATGAAAAAAAAAAAACTTACTTTTATAATAATAACAATAATAACCCCACTGCCGTATCTCTACGTTGACGTCGTGGTGGGGCTTGCGCGCTCCGAACTCTGGGTCTGTGCCGGTAGAGTTTACTTTACCGGAACATGTCTAGGGTGAGGAGCCAGACCAAGAGAGATACAGAAACCCGCAGGGCAGCATGTGGCGAGCTGTTGGGCAGTTGCGACCCCACGGACCCTATCTCCCGGGAGAAGTCATGTTCCTCATCTCTAGCTTGCCTTTATTCGCCGGCTGGAGTGAACACTGACGAGGAACTGAGCTCTCACAGGAAAACCTAGTCTATGGTCTTGAAATAACATGGTGAATATCTCAATATTGTACGAACAAACTTACGTTTGCAGTTGGAATGTATGGGAGAACTTGTTTTTCAACTACAATGTTAAGTTTGTTCTTGTTTTAATATCGTTACCGGCTACAATAAGTTAAAACATGACAAGTGAAGCTATGGTTTTACAATGTTGGCAACATGTTTAGGTTTGAACGAATGGACTAAAAACATATTTTACTAACTGATTTGGAAGTCAGCCATGAAAGAGCCCCGAAACAAGACCATGATTTAATTCTGTTAATTCGGATTGTTATTTATTTCTTACCAGATCATTCCCTGACAGTTGGTTTTTGAATAAATTTCTATTCGCTGGAATGTAACATCACCGATACAATATTCGCATATTGTATCGGTGATGTTAGATTCCACTTCAAATATTAGTAGTAAAAAAAAAAAAATGTTTCTTCTAAGACGTTAAGTCTGTTTCTAAATTACCCGATATCGCTCCCGCGTCTCCTATGACCAAACCCTGGTGTTCACATCTATATACACATCACACACACATTTGTATACATCTATTGAATTATTCAAGACCGTTGGTGAATATTCGGCGTTTTCAGTTGAAGCCTTGTAAATCTGGTTTCACAGTTTTGGATCTGGGGCCCAAGTCTGCAATTTTTATAAATTCGTCACTCCAAAACGATCCCATTGTCATTTTGCTAAAAGTTCGTAATCTGCTAAATTCATAATGGTCGATCATTGGTCGGTCAATGGTCTCGTAATAGATTTGTATTACAATGGCATTTTGAACATTTATTCATGCCAGATTTCATTTATATATATTTTTACATATTTATTAGTGTTATAAGCAATCTGAAGTAGTAGGAAGGTGGAAGTTTAGTAGGAAGTTTAATTTGTCATTATGTACGAGATTACCAATTCTTTCAATGGAGTGTCAGTGGCTGACCATTGGAAAGTCATAATGACACCATTATATAGTAGATTACCAAACTTGTCAAAATCAACAATTATGAAAACAATGATAGACCATTCTGACACTATTGTTATAGCAGACTTGAGGCCCGGCAGTCTTGTTAGCATAATGGCGAATAAACTGTTCAGATGCCATGCTGTGAATTTGTCAAGGTTATTCCGTGTGAAACTTTTCAAAAATATCAGAAGCAGAATGTTTAAAAGACTGCTTTTTTTGGAACGTAGTTCTTATCGCTCGTTATACTCTGCACACTTGGTAAATGAAAGCTATACCGAAAAAAGTGTAACATTTTGACAGCCATGACACTTTTCCTATAGTATCTATGTAGTTTTGTGTGTTTCCACAATTGGCGAAGGAGAGCTAGACCGAAAAAAGTGTAACATTTTGAACGTCACGACACTTTCATTATAGTATGTGTGTTTGAGTTTTTACCGTTATAAAAATGTTTGCAAGCGTATGTCTAAGTATAGAATGAACGGACTTCGGTCCAACTGGGTGTCCCACGACACCTATAGAACATTATTAATCGAATAATGTTTAAAGACGCTGATAAACCTGAGCATTTCCTTGTTCAACACGACATGAGCATTTGACCGAAGATGGTGTTCTACAAAATCAGCAAGATGTTGGATATAAACTGAAAAGACTGAGAACCATTTGTGATGTGATATTTAAAAGGAGAAGTCTACACAAAAAAAGTTAAAAACTAAAACCTAACTACATCAAAAACGCCAGCTAAAAAGAAATAAACGACACAGATACACAAATAAAAAATTACATCGATCTTCGTATAGGACGCATATGTTATTAATAAATGTACAGTGGCCACACAGTGGTAAAAGCAAATCAAGCTACACGAAACTGTCAAATTTCTCCAAATGATTTTAAACTTTATAATGTTGACTATTAAGTTTATGATCAAACGAAAAAATTTGACTGTGACTATAACTTGATGTGCTGGCCACTGTATATACAGATTACGTGGGACTCCGGTTATTTATTTATTATTTATTTATATATACTTTATTGTACCTACACCAGATTACACATTACAAAAGAAAAGGAAAACTTATACACTATAAAATATACAATAGGCGGCCTTATCGCATCCGGTTATAGGTCCTTTGGCTTCGCCATAGTCTAGAGTCATAGAATCTTTATTGCACTCCATAATGTACACAATTACAGGTGGTAAGTATTAATAAATAGGCTAATAATAAGCTTGAGATTGAGCTGCTCGCTCTGCTAAGCCTTGTGATAAAACCGTAAAACTTAACATTTTAATCATTAGACATATACCATTTTATATATGTCGGAGAACGGAAGGTTTCTCTCATTAGTATCAGCCATTTTAACTAGGTACTGTGGGCGTACTCTGGGAAGTGTTGGTTTTTTGCGTAATAGAAAAACCGAATTAAACTCAAAAGTCATTTACTCAACCTGAGAACCTTAAAGTTTACATAAGATAGTCCCCCAAAACGCCCATCTGTTTACCACTTCCTAGTGCTTTAGCTGGGAAGAAGAAGTAGTGGAACAAACTCCCCAGCAATACATCTGTCTGTTCAGTTAGAAGAACTTGATTCTATACAGTAGGTAATGGGTATGTAAAGTAATTAATAACTTCGGTACACGACACAACTATACCGAACTCGCGACAGTTTCTAGACGTCTTCACTGCTTGACCGCTACCGATGAACTTCACATGTCGAAATTGTCGACCGTGCGGCGATCACTTGGCACCGGTCGAACGTTATGTTGTAGACTCTGTCATGCGCCTTTAAACAGCACTGGATGGCGTCCCGATTAGTCAACAATCGATGGCGCGAATTCCAATAACTCCATCGAACGCCACTAGATGGCGTTGGCGTACTGGATACAACACTTACATATTCGTCTCCGACATATACATATTAAAATTGCTAAATTGTATACAAAATGACAAATGAATATTTACAATGAAAAGTATTAAGTAGTTATATTACTTTAATTATTGTGAATGTGAGCACTATATCATTTGTTTCCTTTTTTATTTTCTTTTTTTCTTTCTCACTTAGTTTTAATGATGGTTTGGCATTTTGAGTACTTTATGCGGCCTAACCAAATGTCCTTTCTTTAGTATTGTTCTTCGAGTCGTTGAGCTCCTTACATCCTTAGTTGAGCTACACGATTACTGACAAATACTTGCACTGTCTGGTCAGGTCCACTCAAATTGGTGTGGTTCTTTCCTCAAAAGACCACTTCAGACATGGATCTACATGATCTGACCAAGATTATACCTGGACTTTAAACGAGTCTTTAACCCCTGACTTTGTTTCGCCATTTCTTCTCAGGGGTGTTTAGATAGGAAATTTCGACTCCATCTAGCTTATTTTTTTACGTAACGTGTAAAAGTGATTCCGATATCTTATTTACAGAATAAACGATTTCTTCATAGAAAAACTTATGGACACGACGCGACGGGGCACAGCAAAATTTTGGTTGTACGTTGTTTCATAGCTTATAGTTTTGTAGAATTTCGTTTCACATATTTTTTTCTCATATTTTCGTTTCATAGAATAATCAATACGCAGAATACTTACTTTGAAGATTTTTTAAATCATTGATTTTTGTTTCACATAAAGTTTAATGTTAGAATAGTCATATAATAGAATAACAAATCAAATATTCTTTATCCATAGATTGTTTATTTAATATAAAACTTATTAAAACAGCATTTTTTTTTTGCATTTTGTATCATGCAAGCAAGCATGCAACATGCAGCGTGCAAGCAAGCATGAAGCATGCAAGCGAGCATGCAATATGCAGCAGGCATGGTTTCTGTCACGGCTCCGGCGCTGCGGGGATCCGGCGGTCCCACGCGAGCTTATCGCCGCAGATGGCATTGGCTGTGCCGGCTAGCCTCAGCCGCGGCGGCGAGCGTTAAAACCACCTGCTCCTCATCTCGCGGGCCGCCTCGCCCCTCCGTGCCTACGCGGATTTAAATTACACTCTAGGGGTAGGGCAGACAAGACTACGTGGAGTCGGTTTTGCAGTGATTCGTTTCTGTCACTAACTTATACCGAACAAACAAAATTTATTAAAAAATAATTCTACTGTTTGATAAGTTTGTTAAACAAAAAAATGTGATTAAAAATTCGTTGAATTGTGAAATATTTTTCATTCAAGTAAATAGTCTTTGAAACAATAATATTCGAACTAAAAATACAAGGACCAAATATTATATGAAACATTTTCTGGGAAACGAAATTCTATGAAATTTCTGTCTGCGAAATAAGGGGACACCCAAAATTTTATATAAGTAGGAGAGAGGAAAAGCGCTTTGATGATTTTCCTTGTTACTAAATATTTAAATTATTTTCTATCAAGATATGATATGTTTTTTTGCAACGGTATTAGCTTATGCAAAGTAAGTCGTTTCCGACGACCTTTAACTTACATTCACGTCTAAGACTATGAAGAATTATCCTATTGGATAGAACCAATTTTGCAAGAACTACTGGTTGGGGTACAACAATGTTTCCTTTTAATTCTACGCTACGGAACCACAAACATACTACCGTACCCTGCTCACTTCTATTTCCAGTATTTTCTTTCAGTTTGCGGCCATTTTCTCGAATTGAAGGATTTTCTTTAATTCCCTTTGAACGGAGTAGGAAGAGGAATTGTGTTGTCTGAAAGATATACTCTACCGTACTATACTACTGCGTAAAATAAAGTGCAGGAGAAACAAACAGCTTTGTATTTTATCTTTTAAGCACTTAAAAAACTGGCAATTCAAGCAAAAATCTACTCTTCTTTATCAGCCATAATTAAATGAAGATTGTTCATAAATAATATGAACGATCTTCATTTCATTATGCTTCGACTGATCGAAGTATTGATGAGTGTTTTAATCCCCTCACATATTTATTTGAATCGTAATTAAATAAATATACGTAGCTACCGAGTGTCGTGATGGCCCGTTGGTTAAGGCCTCGCCTCTCATGCATGAGGTTGTGGATTCAAATCCGGGCAAGTACCAATGTGACTTTTTCAATTCATATGTACTTTCGAGTTTATCTTGGACATTACTGACATCGGTGAAGAAAAACATCGCGAGGAAACCTGGACTTATAGTTAATATAAGTCTGAAATCGCCAACCCGTCTTGAGCAAGCGTGGTAATCAATGATCGTGCCTTCTCTGTATGAGAAGAGGCCTTTGCCCAGCAGTGGGACAGTTATAGGCTGGTATTATTATTTATTATACGTAGCTACCTACATAGGTGTATTTATACGTACCTATACGTAGCTATCTGCGTTTATTTACGTACGCATATAAGATCGTATAATAGAATTATACTGCTACAGGGTGGGCACGGTCCCCACGATTACTGGCAGAGTTTTGTCTGCTTCAGATCATGAGTCTTCCCATTATAGTTTGCAGGCAAGGTCAATGTGGCAGTTGGTGCTTAACATGCTATAAAACTGCATGACAAATCACTTTTCGTCTTCAGGTAGTATGATCCGACAGTGAGCGCGCTTACTAGTTTATTAATCTATGGGAAACATAAAAAACTTATTTATTAAACTCTGAAAAAAAAAAAATACATTTTTGGATCTGGCGGACGTGCAACCACTTTTAATAACACGATTAGATTAACTTTGTTGGATAGAAAAAAATCCCAGTTACCCCTTTCCGTAATGTTTAATCAATCTCATAGCTTCAAAACAGACGTTTGTTTCTTACTTGTTTATATTAATAAATGAAAAGACAGCAATAATGAAAACGCGAAACAGATGAGGCTTATACCAAGCAATAATGAGTGTATGTTATTGTAG
This sequence comes from Dryobota labecula, assembly GCA_947523025.1. Taxonomy (NCBI): domain Eukaryota; kingdom Metazoa; phylum Arthropoda; class Insecta; order Lepidoptera; family Noctuidae; genus Dryobota; species Dryobota labecula. The sequence goes on along the minus strand of OX383295.1, from coordinate 22,604,597 downwards.
AAAACATAGCTGCTGTTAACTTCCAATCCAATTTTAATTAGCCGTCCGCCGACGCGAGGACGCTTGGATCAAAATATTTCCTACAACATATATTAAACTGGGTCAATTTATACTATTATTTTAGTTTTTAGAGGTTATTGTTTGAGTCGGGGGTTTTTTAAATATTGAATACTTTTTTGTTAATTTTTTTTTGGAAAATCATCTACTTTTACAATGTTTTTAAATATTTGAACACCATGTATCTATCACATAATTCATTACTTCACTTTTAATTATTTTTACATATTGTGGTATAGTAATTTTATTGTAGGTACATCGTCTTCACATAATATAACGATTATACCTATATAAAATATTGTTAACATTTTAAAAGAGTAAGCATGGAGTTTCTTGCCCATTCTTCTCCATAAGTAACTACCTTTTGGAAGGGGCAACTAGAATCAATTAATTATTTTTGTCATTTTAGACGTTCAAAAGTGCCTTCTATGTGCCTATTTGAAATAAATGATTTAACTTTAACTTTGACACCTCACTACAACCTTACTTAACCTAAGTTTTCACGATGAGAATTTTAAAGAATATATTGGCTGCTACAAGTGTGTATGGTAAGCCCCCAAGTTTTCCCTGCACCAATTTCGCTGATGCCTGCCACCTGCATATAGTGACAGCTTGTAATAGTACATAACTATCATATCAGTTGTGAGTTGTTATGAAAACTCAACATAGTGAGATGGCTTCAGGCACACTCAGTGCATGATGTAACAGTTACAGAGCGCCTGCAGCTTGAATTAATTAGGTAAACCTGTAATTTGAGGCTGTGATTGTTTGATGATTCAGCTATTAAGGTAATAGGTACACACTGTATCAAACCATTCATACAAATATTTGATAAAGAAGATAGAAACTGCATAGAGTTTGCGTCAATAAAATGAGAGTAAATAGGTAAAGGGTGTTTATTTCTGAGGCGGAGAACTTTATACTGAAATAAAACACAGAAAAATGATTTTAATATCCAGGAAATTGAGTTTATCTGATAGATTATTTTATGGTATTAATACTTGAATATGATTTTGGGAATAATAGCCGTAGGGCTGGCGCATACATGGCGTAATCTGGAGGTCAAATTTTCGCACACACTCTTCGCAGTAAATGAGGCTGTATTTCGGACGTTCAAACTATAGCATAGACAAACTGTCACATAGGAAATAGTAGATTGCACATCAAGTTCATAAAACGCACCATTTTACGCGAGACGTTTATCCATCCGAGCGAGCTTGCGAGCAAGGATGGATATAAAGTAGAGTGTAAAATGGTTTTTATGGACGAGTTATACAATCTACTATTTCCTATGTGACAGTTTGTCTATGCTATAGTTTGAACGTTAGTAAAGTTGAATTTGATTGCCTTCTGGCAAATATTTTTTTGAGTCGTATGAGAGCAGCAATAAACACGCACGTTAAGCTGTTGATCAAATCTGTTCTTTGTGGATCTTTGACAGTTGTTACGGGTCGTCAGAAACCCGAAAGTCTGGCAACCAGTCTTACCATGGGGTATCGTATTACCCAGTGACTGGGTTGTGGAGGTCAGATAGGCAGTCGCTCGATGCAAAATACTGTTTTTCAGCTGCAACTGGTTAGATTGGAAGCTAACCCCAACATAGTTGAGAAAAGGGTAGGTAGATGATGATGAGAGCAGCAATAAGACGTATTTTATAAGAAGGATGGGAAGTAGTATTCATAATTATTGACAAAAAAAGCCTCTGAACAACAATGTGTTTTCATTTTACATAGAAAATATTGGCTTTAAAGCATAGATACGGTACTTAGTAACAGTGCCTGGTCCTATAAAACTAAGGGATGGCCCGTAGTTGGCACTCAGTCGCGCACGGGATATCGTTGATCAAACAGCTCCATAATTACAGTTTTTTTGTGATAAATACGCATTAAAATGACTTCTTGTGCAGCTAAACAGTGCTTTAATAATACAAGGAAGACAAATAAGACACACGGGATTACTTACCACTCGTAAGTACAGCCAAAAATCAAAATTTGTTGAAAGTTATAATAATATTTAATGTTTGCTTCGCCATGTTTGTGCTACCACATGCAATGTCATTCATAATCGTAAACATTCGGTCAACATTCGGCAGCTAAAGCGATTTCGCACGCACGACAGCGACGTCTCCTATCTTTGTTCTTGTCTATCGGTAACTGTAGGTTTGCGACTGTGATCACACTGAACACAGATGTGTGAGTTTTGGTGCACGTAGTTGTGCGTCGAGCCCTGGGCCTCAAGTCTGCTATTACAATAGTGTCAGAATGGTCTCGCCATTGTGAGTATTTGACAGTGTTTGTATGGCAAATCTGTCAAAAACTCACAATGAAGAGACCATTCTGACACTATTGTAATAGCAGACTTGAGGCCCTGGTTTACTGATTGCGATGTTAATGCGTAACATAATTATCTTCCGCCTTTTAATATATCAATGGCTTTACTCACTAAGCCACTTTACGCATTCTGCCCATAACAACAAACCCCTTATCTTAATAATTCAGTCTATAAATCAAAATTAATTTAGCTAAATAATAAGATGAAATCTTCTTACATTACGAATAATGAGATTCTTATACTTATTTTTTATCACTTTTCAACTAAGCACTCATAAACTTCCGGGACAAGATGTTGAGAAAAATATTATATTATTAAGTAGGTCTCCAGTGGCACTAATTAAATCTACTGTTTAAAGACACAGAGTACGGAAAGCAGTATGACTATGATTGTTGAGACCGCTCCTCTTAACATCGCCGCGCGCTGGCGGCAGTGAACGAGGGGTGCGGGGACAGCGGGGAGTCCTTAATTATTTAGTAAGTATAATCCATTTGAAAAAAGATTAGACAGTTAAAAAAACATTTTTTTACACTCTGTTCATCCGATTTTGACTTCTACTGCGAAGGTGGTGGTACAAATGGCAACTGCAGTAAACAGTTAGTATTGTAACCAGTTTTTGGCAATTTTTCATAACCCACTAAAACGGTTTTTGCCTTGAAATCGAATTTTACTCTCTTTTTAAAGTGTTCTCAATTCTGTACCAAGTGATAAACTCATTTCCGAACAAGTCTGTCTATAACAGTACTAAATTGACCCTCCAACCTTAGGCTTGGTAACATAATCCATACTAATTATTATAAATGTGAAAGTAACTCTGTCTGTCTGTTACGTTTTCACCCTTAAACCGCTGAACAGATCGTCATGAAATTTGGCTTGGTATATGGAGAAGGACATAGCTACATTTTTACGTGATAACCGACATGCACGCCCGCCCGCGTGGAAGTCGATTATCGCGTAAAAAAATAACCGCGGGCGAAAGATAGTAATTTTTTTAAAATAGCTAAATATTAATTATATTTTAATATTTTCTATATTAACTAATTATATGATTAAAAAAAAAAACCTATAAGGATGATTATAATAATTAGGTACTACTAAAATCAACTGAACTTTGCTACTCTGTGTCCTTCCCGGCTGCATTAATAATAACTTGTCACCCACTTCTTTCCTTATTGGCCGAGTCGTTTCCCTAATGAAAACTTTTGAAGGATCCTTCCAACCCTCTTCATTACAAAGTTTGAATGAATAATGTTTATAATTTTATGTTTTGGTGAACAGTGAATAATCCCATTCTTTGTTGTACTCCCCAATCTCGGAGTTAGGAATAAGTGATTTAATTTAAATAAATATGCTTTTGTGTATACCCCAAGTCTCTAATTCAGATCATTTATGTAAACAAAGGAACGTCTAGAAATGTCACTGTCAAAATGACAGGACAGCGGTCATCATCATCAACATCATTTTTTTTAAAATAAATATTCATCTATAAAATTAAAGTGAATTTATTATAAGAACTATGCAAACATAATACCGTTGCCAAACCATGTTTTGTGTAGTGTGTCGGAGACACGTCTATGCTCGTCATAACATAATCAGCCCTTTTAAGTCCACTGCTAGACGTAGGCCTCCCAAAAGCGATTTCCACTGGGAACAGCAGGGCGGGTCTCTAGTCTATACTATTATTATAAAGAGAGAGTGCGAATTTTAGGAGTTTGTGTATATGAGGAGGGTAATCTCCGGAACCACAGCTCCTATTTGAAAAATTATTTCAGCATTTGATAGGCACAGTTGCCAGCGAATCAAGTTACTACAAAGTGTAAAATTTTCTCATTCGATTTTAAACTTTACATTCAACATTTTAAGGTTAAAAACCGTTTGAAGAAATTTTACAGTTTCGTATAACCTGGGCATCAAGTCTGCTATTACAATAGTGTCAGAATGGTCTCTTCATTGCGAGTTTTTGACAGATTTGCCATACAAACACTGTCAAATACTCCCAATAGCGAGACCATTCTGACACTATTGTAATAGCAGACTTGAGGCCCAGATGAGGTGGCGACTGTACATTATTCCAGATGGACATTGGCGATTTTAAATTATATTATGTAAATGTATTCAAAAAGAATTTCTTAAAAATACTATCTGGAATTCAAGCAAGCCTAGTACTTTCTGTTAGGTTACTGCTCAGAACTTGTGCACAACGTGTTGTTAACAGAATACCGTCTTCACATGTATTAATGTATAATAACCGACACGAGTCGTGAGCACAGATGAGCAGTAGTGGGGGCAAGCTCGCGCATGTACACTTTCGACTAAATAAAAATGACACGCGAGAGTCCAATATAGACAACGAATATCGACTGACGAACCAATCGCATGCAGCTCGGCGCCCCCCGGCTTCTTCATTCCGCCAAAGAGACCTAAAAATTTACTACTGCGCAGGTGTTAGTTTGTGCTCGCGACTCATGCCGGTTACTATACCCGCCCGTGCGAAGCCGGGGAGGGTCGCTACTATTTTATGAAACTCTCGAGTGATTTAAATCAAAATCTAACTAAAAGGTACAAAAAACCGGTCTTAATTACGTTAAAAAGACGTGATAATGAAAATTCGTAGGTACTACATTGACATATCTATTTAATTAAGGCCTTACTACAATTTTATCAGGCCGGTTGTAGACTGCGGACATTAGGTTAATTAATTAGCCTTGGAACTAGCTTGGAACTGAGACCTCTGTGCTACGGAAATATTTGGTGGCAAAACAATACGGCTTTACCATTTAAAAACATTTTGAGTTGTTTGGTAATGGTGCCGATTCCCTTGTTCACAAACTGAACTAAATTTGAGTTCATTGCATCTTTTTCTTTCTATTTCATTTATGTTCACAGATGCACATGTAGATTGCTTTTACGCAACAATGCGTAAAAGGTGCGCTTCTCTGGTGCGCATGGTGGAGGGCAGCTCCAACAGTATCTTAAGCTTGGTTGCGAGTCGCCTGGACTGTATTTACGTGGGTCACTGTTGTGCCGTCTCTCATGGGATGTCACAACGGTGACCTAACGTTATTGATTGTTAATCGTATTGTTTTCCTTGTTTTTGTTTAGTGTCTGTGCTTACTAACATAGCCGTAAGTTTTACTAACATTCTTGTTGAGTCTTGGTTACTCCAATAAAACATATTCTATTCTATTCTATTAAGAAAAGGGCAGAAGATAAATTTTAGTTTAGTCTGGTCAAAAGAAAATATTAATAAAAAAACCTTTCAGTTGAAAACATCCACTAGAATTTTACAGCTTCATCTGCAGATGTTTTTATTACAGGTTCCCCCAGGTATTTCTACACCCCAATAACTGTAATACAGAATGTTTCCACAAAATCTGAACGTTGAGGACACCTTTAATTTCCAAGATTTACATACCACGGCTAGGTGTACTCGTAAAATGGATTGTAATTCGACCTCAGAGCAATCGCGTTGCGGTCGCATTTACAGTTATGTAGGTACTCGAATTTCCGTTGTAAAACTCAAGGAGGCCTTGTTCTGTGGGCCTTAAGCCCACAAATTGGTAATTGGACTTGCGATATCATGTTTGTACTAACGGTTTTGGGTAATGGGTCCATTATGTCACTTGACTAATTTGATAATGAACTGCTTTTTGGAGTACATTTTACAGTGGCGATAAACGATGATAAATCCAGGTTTCAAAGCAACTGGAAGTGGTGGTTAACATGGCTCTCAAGCAGAGGTGGCACAGAGGTATCAGCCCTGACTGACGAGTTGTAAGGTCGTGAGTTCGAACTCAGGCAAGCACTTTACTTTGTGTATTTAATTTCATCACCACTGTTCTTTAAAAGGTGAAAGAAAACATTGTTAAAAAACCGGCATGTCCTAGAACAAAAAAAATATAGGCAGTCATAATAAGAACTGCCGACAGAAGTGAAAACTCAAAACTTTTGTTTTCGTTGTAAAAAAATATATGTCCAGTTGCAAAAAAGCGTGTTGTTTTTGTGTGATAAACATTTAATTCTTTAATTTGTTTTTTACTATTTCCCACAACTGTATTGAAAATCGTCGTGTGATACACGGGTGTGTAGGTTATTGCAAACTGGTGTCATTAAAAACCCTCGCTTGTTAATGACACCAGTTTAAAAATAGTACTTTGTGATACAAAGGTGTAAAGTAGGTACTTTACTCCCTTGTATCACAAAGTACTATTTTGTTATGAATACCGTATATAACTTCATATGCATTTAGTATATATATGTTATTTTGACATTACAAACAGACACTTTAATTTTATTTATTTCTAGTTTTTTTTTGGAAGTCGGTTGTTTTTTCGTAAAATGTTTTTTTACAGTATTATTTATTACAATGATAGTATCACTAATTTCTTTATGATATTTGTACATCTACTACTTAGTTTCGTGTTGGACGACATTCGAATGGAATATAAATATTGGTATTGAACAAATAAGTTGATAGATTGCAGGCTAGCTCAGTAATTATTATGCCGGGTATTAGGTAATCGGTATTAGTGTCGATTACCTAATACCCGGTTCCTAATATGCCGATAAATTTTCTGAATATTAACTTAATCGAATGACTACCCAAGCCAGCATAAATAGCTTAATTGATATTTTTTCACTGGTCAAATTTTACAAACAGACCGGTTCTCACAGTTTTTTAAATTCTTTACTAGCATATGTTACTGAAATTGAATAGAGCATTTTTATTGACATAACATCACTCTAGTGTCAGACTAAAAGTATTATTGTATTCCATTGACTTATAAATTACTAGGTATTCACAATATAGGTTCTCCAAATATTATTATTTGTACTAGTGACAAGTATCTGTCAGCTGTCACAGACACGTAAACAGTCTTGTATTTTTCGTCTGGTAACATTGACAGGTACCCATCACTAAAGTAGTAATCGACTAATTTAATGAATATTGTTTTTGAATGAGAGTTGAGACATTTGCCACGATTATTTTGAAAGTGTGACAGTTTTGACTTTGGCACGTTTTTGCAAGGCACTTGGGATTGAACCGTTGAACAGAGCATTGCTATTTTTGCTGTGAGTATTATATTTATTTTATTTATTTATTTAAGGACAACCAATAAAGCATACACCAAAAATACATTTTAAAATACCCATATTTTTTTTACATTTTATAGTGTAGCGTTTATTAAAGGCTGCCACGGCATGCATTAAAACATAGTAGTAGGAACTGCAGTTACAAAACATTTAGAAAACTTATTTTACTTATTTAGATAGATTTAGATAGATTTATTTATGTAAGTGAAAAAGACAATAGAAACTAAAATAAAATAAAATAAAAACGTTTTTATGATAATGCCCTATGCAAGTCAGACTTGACTTTATGTAAAGAGTAAGACATATCAATATCTAATATATAATACGTTGGGTGAGTGTGACAGCCGACAAAATTGAATCTGCATTCTGTTAATGGTAGAAAAATGACCCAGATTGGTTTTAAAGCCCTTAGCACGAAGCAACTGATATCTAGACTTACAAGCAAGCCTTTTTTTTTTGGGTGAGAAATTATCAAATAATTTCTCTCGCTCTGGGCGGAGCGGGAGGGCGTGGCAGACTTTTACTGACTAAAACCCACCCGTGTTCCTTCAGTTGCCTGTGTGCCAGGGCCACGGTATCCTTTTCGGACAAACCCGCAACCCTGGCAGGCACCAGTCCTAGCGGACCCCGTCAGTGAGTGCTGACATCTCTTTGAGGCGCACGTGGAACACAACGCGCCGTCGACCTGGGCCTGGTTCTTACCTGATGGCGAACTGCCCACAGCTCGCCGTCCGCAAGCCCGCGCCTACGGTGGCCGGGAATCGGCTACCGATTCCCGCCGCCCAGGGCGTCTCTTGCGGCGACTAGGGGCGTGAGGGCGCACAGACTGCCGCTGCCTCACGCGTTCCGCCTCCTCCTTCGCGAGCATTACTACTTCGCAGAAGGAGGTGACTGCCTCCCATGCACTCTCGCTCCGGACCATGGCCTTATCCATGGCCGGACGCGAGAGATCGCCGCCATCAATCGCCTCCGTGAGGACACGGCGGTGCTCTGCTCAAGCCGGGCAGACCTCCACCGTATGCTCCACCGTGTCCTCCGGGCGATCTACACAGTGGTAACACCCAGGCGTTTCCTCCCGCCTAATCCGAAACAGGAACCTCCCGAAACAACCATGTCCGGTGAGGACCTGTGTCAGGCGAAAGGTGAGGACGCCGTGGCGCCTCTCTAGCCACTCCTCAAAGAGGGGACTTATCGCCACAATTGTGGCGTGCAAGCCTGTAAGGCACATTCAAAATTTGACTCAATAACCGCGGACAATCAATATGAGTGTTCATTGTTTTGTATAGGAACAGATGATCTAGGATCATACGGCGATTTTCCAGACTCATAAGTTTGCAATGATTTAAGCGTGAGCTGTAGCTAATTAGATTTCTGGCCATATTGCAGTGATATGACAAGTGCCAAAGAAATCTTTTCTGCACTGATTCTAATATCGAAGAATATCTGAGGCATCTAATTTCAAAACCAGCTACAACGATTTTTCTGGATTTTGAGTTATTAATGAGTTTTAAAATCAATAAAATGTAATCGCACTCTTTGGTGCACGACACATTCACACAATTAGTCTCCATTGGTCCGCCATACTAAACATTATTCGTAAAGCAAGCGCTGTGATTGATTGTTTTCGTTGTAGAGGAATTTGAATTTTACCCATGCCATTTATAGTGTATTTTGTTACCAAGCATAAGGTTGGAGGCTCAATTTAGTACTGTTAGAGAGGGATTTGCTCGGAAATGAGTTTGTCACTTAGTACAGAATTGAGAAAACTTTCAAAAGAGAGAATAAGGTCAGTTTCAAGGTAAAATCGTTTTAGCGGGGTTTGAAATTAGACGCCTCATCTATACAATCGTTGTTTCATTTCTGAGTTGAGGTTGAGTCCTTACAATAGTAATCCCCGAAGGCTTAGCCAGAGGCGTAGACAGTACACGGACGTTTCGCCAATTGTTTAAGTCCCATATGGGGCGAGCTAACTGCTATCAACCGGGCACAAATCCAGATTCTGGGAATCAAAGCACAAATCCAGAATTTGTAATGTTGCCAAACTTAAGTGGCAGTGGGTAGGGCACATTGCTCGCAGAACAAATGGCCGATGGGATCATTTGTTCTGCGAGCAATGCGAGCGATGGGGATGTGTGGATTTTAATGTTATTTATTGACAATAGTATCTAGTGCATGTTTAGATTAAATTATATGCCTGGGTAGTGGACATTGTCAATCAACTCAGCCTATCGCAGTCCACTGCTGAACATAGGCCACTCCCATGCTGCGCCACAACACCCTGTCCTCCGGCTTCCGCATCCAGTCCTAGCCAACTTTTTGAGGTCGTTGGTCCATCTAGCTGGGGGTCGTCCCACACTACGCTTTCCGATACGCGGTCTCCACTCCAGGACTCGTCTGCTCCACCGGCCATCGGTGCTTCGACAAATATGGCCAGCCCACTGCCACTTCAGCTTGCTTACTCTGTAAGCTACATATGTCGGTAACTCCGGTTCTCTTCTGGGTAAATTATTTTAATACATTGTATTATTGATATTGGAAATTAAATGAAATTACTAGGTAAGTATTACTGACATATATATATTTTTTTCTCGTTTACTTTGTTTTATATTTTGAACTTTTATGAATGTAAATAATATTAACGTAGGGATATAATGTGATTGTGTAAGAACTAATTTAATTCTGTGTTTAACTTGTTATTATTTTAATTATTTGCGTAGGTATCTTTGTAAAACGTTCAGACACAATGTAAATAAATAAATTGAATTAATGAAGTGAATGAAATGAAATGTTGTATCACAGGACAAAAACAGTTGACCCTTTCAGAATACAAAAATACCTATTCACGACATTTCGGTAATAACGGACTGGCATTATAAAAAAAAAAAAACTATCTAAAAAAGAATTTTTTTTTGAATTTCCGAAGGCCAGGTAGGTACATTAAAACGGTAAAGCTTGTAACACCGAACACATTCGTGCCAGTCCGTCCGATGTTTTACGATCGGCGTAAACGACAGCTGTACTGTAAAAAGTTTATTCAAATTCACCTTTTTTATTGTTCTGTTATCTTTGTGTAGGTATGTTGGCTACGTTATATGAAAAAGCGTGAAAAAATTGGTTGTTCTTTTTCGGCCTGGTATTGTATTGGCCTTTTGCCAATTTGCGTGAAATTTCTAGTTCCTCCGTTCCTCAATCCGTTCTCGAGATATCGTCAAAAAAGCCATTCTGTACAAAACAGATTTTTTTTGTGAATTTTTCTCTTGTAATAGTTATTAGTCTGCTATTCGGGGCGAAGACAAATCCAACAAATCTAAGTTCATAAAAATCATTCCAGCCGTTCTTGAAAAGGGTGTAAATAACCTGACTTTGTTTTATATAATTATTAAGATGAGAAAGTAGCTTTATCTGCCTGTTTGTTACGTTTTCTCGCCTAAACTGCTGAACCGATTTACGCGATAACCGATATCAACGGGCGGAGCTGCAGGCAAAAGCTAGTAAGAAATAAAAGCCATGAAAATAAGTAAAAAAATAGATATTATTGCTACCTTTCTATGGCCTTGTAACCCCCATCCATAATGCTAACAACACACTAAATACAGTACAGGGACCCAAAAGTTTGGTGTCATAAAAAATCCATTTGTATGGAGTCCCTCTCGTTATCATAATGCGGGTAGAAAAACTATTAAATGCTGTTGTTTGATAACCTTACCAAGATTTATTTATGTAATGGTTTTATAATGCAAAACGGTTGGAGAGATGAAGAATGAATCTGAGCTCGGGATTGGGTAAGGCCTAATTATTTTAGAGTTATCTTTCAGTCTGACTAGATTTCTAGATCATCACCATTTTCAGGCCGTAACAGATGTGCCTGAATATCAGTTAACGTTTTATTACGGACTGTGTGCCATTTGACTTTGGTTGAGGCGACGATAACCGACTTTTAATGATTTAATACTGAAGATCACGTCTAAACGAGTAGTGTTAATGATTTGGAAAAATATACCTATGTTATAATAATAATAATAATAATACCATTTATTTCAGGCAACATAGGCCCATAGAAATATACCTTAACCTAAACATACATATTTTAATATAAAACTTAGTACTTCACTTAGCACTAGCTGCACTTTGTACTGTCCTGTGGAACTTGTCCGCGGAAGCGACGGAACACCACGTCCTGCGGCCAAAAGTCTTCTTCCATCACGACGGGCAGATACAGATTCGGAACACGCACGATGAACGCCTTGAAGTTGACGATCCGGTGCGATTCCAGTAACTGCACCCTCGGCATGTACGTTGTCCTTTGGCGCACGTACTCCACGATGTCCTCCGCCTTAGTGGTGTAGTGCAGGCGGGAGATGTACACCGGTGTGTTCGGCTTTGCGGCACGTAGACTCACTTCGGGCTCCGGAGGAGCTTTGCCACAGCGGTTCTTGTTCGTTCGCGAACGGCGCTTCCTCCTTTGCACCGTCACGAAACCATCATCATTATCAGCCCTTTTCAGCGCCTTTTCTGGCATGGGCTTGATACTAGGAGCACCAGGGGCACTCGCGGTGATGCTAGCGAAATCCCTTTGGAGGGGTTTCGCCAGGGCTGCACACACTGGCAACGGGACGGGGTGATGGGTTCGGGAGGCGCTGCGTGAAGGAGCCGCGGTGACGAGCACGGGGCTGCAGGGCGCCCCAGCGCGGTTTTCTGCTAGCTCAGCAATCACCGGATGCGCTGGCGACGAAACTGCTGACGCGGAATTCGACGACGATATATTGAGGCCGGCTCCGCGACACGTGTTTAAGATTGACGCATCGACAGGTGATCTAATTACCGCCACACTGTTGCTTAACTCGCTAACTTCCTTGCGCAAATCAGCGACGGTGTTTTGAGATGCATCCAATTTCGTCAGCACATCCGCGAGCAGAAGAGCATTTTCTTAATAACGTAATATGTAAATATTTTAGATTATGTTTGAAATTAATTTGTATATTTATGTTTAACGCGTATAAAAAACTGAGAATCCCGCAAAATCTATTAAGCGTATTTTTCTAAAACCATCCCATTTTTAAAGATAATTTAATTATTAATCTTATAGTATACGTTTTTTTATTAAAATACCTTTTGTTTTATGTATACCTAATAAATTAATAATGCATCTTATTTGGGACAGCGCTCCTGGATGGGCGAGTCCTATTACTGGCTGGACGTACGACGCGTTGTGTGAGCTCAGTACAGAACAGAGAGAACAGAGAGTTGGTGGTAGTGGAGTGGAGTGAATGTTTAAGGCCCAGATATATCTGGGCCTTAAACATTTATATGTTGGGTGAATTACTGAACAACATTGCCTTGAGCGATAAGAAGAAAGATTGTTAATTTTTTTTAATGTCTCGCTGGTTGTGGCATGTGTATTGGATTATTAAGTTCCCTTCAAAATGGTTGAGCTAAATGGTGCTGATCCATGCGTCATGTTCGTGAACGGGCGCCGTCAGTTGGGACTGGTCATCTCTTAGCTGCCACGGCTTATTTTAATTTTTGAATTGTTTCTATTACGGACGCTTCTAACGTGCACGTCTTTCTACATTGTTCTCACATGTATAACTTCAACATGAATGATGTAACCTATATTTTGTAACAATATTTTGTTTTAAAAGAGTGTCTGTGGAGTTTCTTGCCCGTTCTTCTCCATAGGAACCTACTACGCTTTGGAATGGGCAACGTAGCTTCATCTTTCTGACTGACAGACCCCTTGACAATTCAAAAATATTTGTAATTGGTTTATTTGAAATAAATGCTTTGAGTTTGAGTTTAAAACATGTACAGAAACAGGTCTTGTTTTCTCCAATAGCGAGATACCTTATGATTTCTTTGACTAATTGGCTCTATTCATCATAGTTTCTGTTTTCGCCCAACTTCTGTTCCTAGTATATTCTACAGTTTGACATATGAACACAAAGCTGTCGGTAATTCATTAATTAAATAATATTATACCCATGACACATAATTTCATTTCAAGAACAGCAACTTGCTAACGAGGGATTTGTCCCTTATTAACGAGTTACCTGTATGCTTTGGTATGAAAGGACTACGGTATACGAAGTTACAAACATTATTGTGGGTTTAAATTATCTGTACCAGCAAGCAAGCTCTTTGGTACGGAATGGCTTTTGCGCTAACTAAAATATTTGGAACCTAGTTTATTTTATGATGGTAGAGACCCACAGTACCACTGTACTGACTGGACTTTTTTTTGGCTGATTAAATCACCAAGTCGCTGACTTTTTTTTTGAGCAAGAAAAACTAACGTCTTCTATTAAAAATAATATAAAAACATCAAGCATAGAAAAAATATCACAACAGCCACTATTGGTCTTCATTTTTTTTTTAAACGTTGCCTAATTTAGGAATTTCTCCTATATTGTAGGTGCGTTTACAAACTTAAACTAACATACACACATCAAAAAAAATAATATTGCGATCACTTTGAAAAATCGAAATCATTTTTGTTAGGTACGGTAGATTATATTATGATTCGGCTCGCCTGACTTAAACCCAATAGAGCACGCGTGGGATGCTCTTAAGCGAGCTGTTTGGAACCGTCAGCCACGTCCCCAGACAGTGCCGGAGCTCAGGGAAGCCGCTATTCAAGAATGGGACAGTTTACCCCAAGAAATGCTGGATAACGTTATTCTCAGCATGCCCAGGAGGATCACCGTGTGTTCGACCCAGGGGAGGAGTTATATTGAATATAAACCTTTTATTAATAAATTGTTGTTTAAGTTTGGTTAAACAGTTTTTTTTTCTTTCTATCAAATTTCTGTTACAATTACGTTATGATTAATTACTCAATTTTATTTTATAAAAAAATAATTCAGGCGAGCCGAATCATAATATAATCTACCGTACCTAAAAAAAAAGATTTCAATTTTTCAAAGTGATCGCAAACTTTTTTTGATCTGTGTACACAAACAGCCATACCCGTAACAACTACTTATAGGTTATATAAATATTTGTTCCGTGCGGGAATCGAACCCACGATACGCAGCGCAGCAGGCAATCCCTTAACCACTGCGCCAAGCGGTCTGTCTTCTTCGTATCTACCAGACACTGCCGGCTGATCTACGGTTGACGCTACTACAGCGTCCGTTGAGTGCCTTACCGCACCGTATACCACCTGGGCCTTGAGGGCCGCTCTTGAGCCTGCCTTGAGGGCTGGTCTCGACACTACCTACCGCTATACTACCAGCACCGAGGGCGGCGAGCGCCATTTGCTACCTGCCTATACTGCCTCTGCGGTGCTAGCCGGATGGTCCAGCCCAGGACAGTACATTCCCCTTCTAATTTCTGCCAGTGAAGGAACTCTTAAACTAAGAACCTACACCCTGAATCTGTGTACCTAAATAATAAACGTGATAACACGTGGTACCCGTCTCTTTATTTTAACCACCAAATCCACTACGTCACAGTGGCAAGTAATCATTTATTTTTATTTATATTTATATGTACCAGGTCGACTGTTCACCACTGAAGTTTAAATACTAAGGCGTATTTCGGTGTGTTGTTACGTTGGACGGAGATAAAAAACAAAAAAAAAAAAAAAAAAAAAAATCGCTCTTATCGTTTTTTTTTTGCTAGATTTCGCTGTACCACCTATGGGTAGACACCTCCTTCCACTGCTTCCATTTTCGTGACCTCTCGCGTCCTCCTTCTTGTTTTGACGGCACCTATCTCGACCATCTCCTCAGAGATTGCCCCAGATTCACCATGGATAGCATACAATATGAGGCAATCTCTAAGAGATTTGGTATCACAGCATACGACATCGGGATGTGAGCAACCCGATGTCGTATGCTGTGATACCAAAACTGCAACAATAAAATGCTGCTATTCTTATTAACTTCAGTGAATAAAGAAGGTTCTGAAAAGCCTCCGCAAATTCCCGACTTCCTACAAAAGTAATTTGCCAAAAATTCTTCTACACAAACCCTAATGTGCTCCGAACAAATTACCGAATGCCTGAGTGACATTCATCAAGACATTACTCATGAAATTCAACGATCATCACATGTACTTATGGCTTTTAAGCAAATTATGTGAACGTCGTAAGCTAACATTTTAGTGCAGTGGCCCAGAAAACATCTTTTGTCAACTCTATTCGTTCGCATCGCTGTCAATATGGTGGTCTATTTTGCGTACCGGTTTTTGTGATGGAATTGCGTTTTAGTTTTATGAATAGGTAGTATTTATGATAGGATATGAACTTTAGATACCCAAAGGAATCATAATCATTATCTTCTCTGTAACATGGTCTATACTCCATTTGAAATAACATTAACCCTTTTTTGGAGTCTGTTCAATCGATTTTGACTTCTATTGCGTTGGTGGCATGACTAATCGATGGCCCCACCGAATAAACGTGCAATGCTTCTTACACGATTTTTTTTGTACATTTTTCGTTTCATTTGCCTCTCCTGCACCCATGCATTTTTTTTATGAATTTTAGACTCAAAACACGCCTATTATAATAATGAATTTCTTTATTCTAGGGAAATAATTAATTTTAAAATTATAGGAATAATAGTTTATGTTATAATTACATGCTTTTTGAGTCGTCAAAAAATTAAATATCCAAGTCTATAGCTTATTTTTTTACCAATAATTCGATTATACATTATTTATACCTATTTACAATGAAATAAGCGTTATTGAAGTTTAAACGATTTTATTTTTTGCTGAAAAGTTGTCATTTTTCTCTTATACGTTTATTCAGTGTGGCCATCGAAATAGCAGCTGCAGTAAACAGTTGGTATTGTAACAACTTTTTTGCTTTTAATGCCATCCTTATGCTTACGGAATAGAAGTCAAAATCGGTTGAACGGACTGTAAAAAAGGTTTTTTTTAATGTCTAATGTGATTTCAAATGGAGTATAGGTTTGTATATAGTCCTGCACCAACCATCGTCAAAACCACCGGTCTTGCGCTACCAGTATCCAGTGGATTGCCACGACTTTCGCCAACGCTTCGACCCACCTCATAGTATGACTTATCATGGGCCTACTGACGACGCGACGGTATGTCTGATAAATGATAAACGATTTTATTTCTGTAAGTAAGTTTGTACAAACACTTTTGCACGTCAATCATATTTTAAAACTAGAAGAGGTCGGCGTTTCGTATCTGGCTATCTAAAAAGAAAGGCCGAAACAAATTCGGAGGTCACAGTCTCTTTAAAGTCCAGACATAATCTTGGTCTAATGATGTGAAGATCATGCAGATTGGTGTCTAAAATGGTCTTTTGAGGAAAGAACAAACACATATTGAGTGGGCCTGTCCAGTCAGTGCACGCTTTTGTCAGTAATCGTGCAGCTCAACTCAGAACATAAGGAGCTCAACGAATCGACGAACAATACCCAAGACATATAGGGCCGTATAAATTACTCAAACTACAAGACTATAGATTAAAACAGCTAACAACGAGAACAAAATCACAACGACAAGTAATGTTCCTTCACGAGTCTTTTAAACACAGGCAACGATTGCGCGCGTTTTATTGGATCTGGCAATGCATTCCACAAACGAGCGGCCTGGACAGTAAAGGATTATTACTATACCTGTACCGTAATCAATACCCAATCACTCAGAAATTAGTCGCATCACATTAACTGCGGATTGCGGTGTGTGTTCACTCGACTTCCGACCAATTGTTTGTTGATCAACCGATTTGTTGATGAGACGGGTTGATTGATATATAGTTAATTGGGTAATGGTTTGCGTCCATTACGAGTATAATGATGACAGATTCAGGATAGTTTAATGTTATGTATAAACACATCCGTACCTATTGTTCATTAGGGTTATAATATAATTGTACTTAAGTATGTAAACTTTCGAAACACGACTTCTTGTCACCTTTATTTCTGTACTAGCTGTTGCCCGTGGCTTCGCCGCTTAAATAAAAGTAAATCAATTCCGTTGATCCAACATTCCTATTATTATAATCAGCACCAATATTTATGAGAGGTTATAAAACCTATGAGTTTTAAACCTTAACATACCGCCCACCAAGGAATGAATGCATAATGGTGCCGATTCCCTTGTTCACAAACTAAACTAAATGTAAGTCCAGGTGCATCTTTTTCTTTCAATTTCATTAAGAAAAGGACAGAAGATAAAATTTTAGTTTAGTCCTGTCAAATTAATCAGCGTCTGTGACTACTCCATACAAGTTTAGACGTGATTAAAAACTTGCCTACTAAAATTACGTCAATTTACATACGTCAAGCGCTGATTAATTTGACAGGACTAAACTAAAATTTATCTTCTGTCCTTTTCTTAATGAAATAGAAAGAAAAAGATGCACTGAACTTAAATTTAGTTTAGTTTGTGAACAAGGGAATCGGCACCAATGTCTTTCAAACCAACCAACATGTAACAATCCAATGTAAGGAATTATTAAAATAACATTGGTTTTGACTTGTTATGTGCAAAGTCTTTTGATTAAAACTGGCACTATTTGCGATATAGGATTATTTTTTTGTGTAACTGAGTGTTACTTTTTAAGCCATTTTTATTTAAGGGGGAAGCGCTAAGGTTGGGACTGGTCATCTCTTGACTGCCAGGGCTTATTTTTAATTTGTAAATTTATATTTTGAATTGTTTTATTAGTTTTTACATTGTCTCACATATAGAAGCAACAAGAATAATGTACCCAGGATTATGTAATATCTTGATTTAAAAGAGTGTCCTTGGAGTTTCTTGTCCGTTCGTCTCCATAGTGATCTACGTATTGGAATGGGCATCTAGCTTCAACTTGCCGACTTTGACTAACTGACCGTCTCTTTGACAATTCAAAAGTGCCTGTAAATGGTTTAATTGAAATAAATGCTTTGAGTTTGAGTTTTGAGTTTGAGTTTTGCTATTGGTTATCACACTAACGCAAACACTGCGCTTGTCACTTACACACGCGCAAAAGCAAATAATTTCTCATAAATGTTACAGCGACCAAAAGGTCGATTATTTATATTGATAAAATTACAGTAATTTTGCTACTTTCAGTTTTGAAATTTTTCGCTTGAATTTTTCGTATAAATAGTGTGAAGTAGCGAATAATTGTTTATGACAAAATTGTCTGCATTTATTTCTATGCTAATTAATGTAATTGATATTGTACCGTGTTAATTAACAATAAATAAATAAAAGGGGGAACATGAAATATAGCCGAGAAATTCAAATTTTATTTTGTTTTTAGCTAATTGCAGCTCTGTTTAAAGTCATAATTATTATTTTACAATAAACAATAAATGGTAGTGTATAAACAAAGTTATTATAATTCTAATTTTACTGATAATAATCATTTGTGTTCATACACGTACGTTTATTTGTTTTTTTTTCTTTTCATAAGGAGCCTGTCTTAAGGTGTCACTTGTTTGTTACTCTATGGGTCACAGCAATGAGGAATAATATCCCACTGTAATACAGTATCTGTGATGTATACTGTGTTACTGTTACTGGCGGCCTTATATGCGTGGATGTCGGTTATCGCGTAAAAAAGTAGCCTATGTCCTTCTCCATATTCCAGGCTGTATCTCTGCCAAATTTCATGACGATCGGTTCAGCGGCTTAGGCGTGAAAACGTAACATACAGACAGACAGACAGGCCCACAGACATAGAGAGTTACTTTCACATTTTTAATATTAGTATGGATGTCAATAGTATACTTAAGGTAATAAAATGTGCACAAATAAAAAAATAAACACACATACCTAAATTAACGCATCAAACTCAAAGAATTTATTTCAAATAAACCAAATATAGGTACTTTTGAATTGTCAAGGGGTCGGTCAGTCAGAAAAATGAAGCTAGTTGCCCATTCCAAACCGTAGTAGGTTCCTATGGAGAAGAACGGACAAGAAACTCCACGGACACTCTTTTAAAACAAAATATTGTTACAAAATATGGGTTACATCATTCATGTTGAAGTTATACATGTGAGAACAATGTAGAAAGAAGTGCACGTTAGAAGCGTCCGTAATTAAAACAATTCAAAAATTAAAAATAAGCCGTGGCAGCTAAGAGATGACCAGTCCCAACTGACGGCGCCCGTTCACGAACATGACGCATGGATCAGCACCACTTAGCTCAACCATTATGAAGGGAACTTAATGATCCAACACACACGCCACCACCAGCGAGACATTTGAGTGAGCATGACATACTCTCAGCCGCCAGGGCACATTCAAGTCAAAAAAAGAGCGACAATCCACATCACATAAAATATGCCGCCATCTTTAACAATTACATTAGACATGACAATTAGTGATGTCCAATCTTTCAATAACATGACTAACATACATGAGGTAATATGACTTCCTACCTAAGTATAAATAAATAAAATAAAAAATAAAACATTAGGATAAAGTCGTTTGCATTGAAGTTAAATAAATAAGTACTTATTTACCTACCTACCTACTTTAATACAAAAACTAGAAGATTTACCAAATACCTAATAGGTACTTAAGTAAATACTTAAATGTTTTTCTGATTCTCTTAGCTTAATTAACCACGTACAGGAAATATAAATAACAGTGATATGCATTTATTAGCATGTATTTCGAAGTATTGAAAGGATTGTTTCTTACTAAATATAACCTCAATCTCTTTGTTTTCTTTTGAAATAAATCCTTTCTGCAAGTTGTCCGTCATTAAACTTTGTCTTCATGGGCTTATACTTGTAATTTAGAACACACAAAGTAATTTTCCTTTGCTGTTGGTTCTGGGGCGAACGATGTACGGATGCAGAACAATCTCCTTTTCTGGGAAGCGGTCTAAATGGCTGAAGAGGAAGTGCATCTTGATGCTCATGTTACATCTTAGTCTTTGAAAGTGCAACATGAGCTGCTCAATGTGTTGAATGTAGTCTGGAGACTAATGACTGATTAGTTTCTGGAGTTATCAGATTTCTTTCTTTAAGCCGCGAAGCTAGAAGTTCTGATCCTACTTTTGATAGACCAAGATCTCTAATCAACTCATCTAGGTCATTTTGATTGAATGGTTTAGGTGAGGACGTACTCGGGAAAGAAAAATCACTATCCTCATCATCACTGGCTTCTGAAAGAACTTGTCGTGTTGTTACATTAGAAGTACTAGGTTGCGTATCGGCCACAGGTTCTTCGCTGGTATTTAGAATTAGTCTAATAGCTGATTTTAAATTCGGGTAAGTCCATTTGGAACGATTTTTGCGGTTTATTCCGGTAATATTCACAACACAAAAATAACAGTCATCGTGATGATTAGTCGGTTCACGCCAAATCGTAGGACTTATGAACTTCAATGTAAGTCTTTTTTTACTAGCCCATAAACGCAATGATGTTACGCAACTACCACATACAAAATTTGGGATTCATGGCTTACTAAACACTTATAATGGCGTCCCCCTTTTTTTTTTGGAAAATCATATACAATGTTTGTAAATATGTGAGCACCATGTACCTATCGCATTTATTATTTTTTCTGTCATTACTTCACTTTTCATTCTTTTTACCAATTGTGGTAAGTAATTTTTATTTTTATTCTAGGTACATCGTCTTCACCTATAATTATTAATTAATGTATACAAACTATAGTTAACATTTTAAAAGAGTAAGTATGGAGTTTCTTGCCCATTCTTCTCCATACATAACTACCTTTTGGAAGGCGCAACTAGAATCAATTAACTATTCATGTAATTTTTGACGTTCAAAAGTGCATCTTCGTGCCTATTTGAAATAAATGATTTGACTTTGACTTTGAGTTTGACTTTGACCAAAGAAGACCAAGTAGGCCATTTTTATAAAGTCAGACGCACTTAAACGACATTCTCGAAACATATATTCACTACAAAGAGCACAAAAACTATTTGGATCTTTTAAGCAAGATCTTATTAATGTAGACATATCGATTTATTTATGGAATTTAATAATTTATTGCACTAAAATAAAATATTACTAAGCCGCGTAACGAAATTTTAAGAAGTACCTGTATCACAAAAACTAGAGCTGCTAGAAAAAAACTGAGGGTAGATATGAAATCAGGGAACTCAAATTACTAAGAAACAGTTTAGAAACTTCATAAAACAAAACAAAAAGTTAAATTTTGTTTACCAGGGTAATCAAAGGAACATCTTCGAAAATAATTCATTATTCAAACCTATTAAATTGCTTAAAAACATCCGGACTAATAAACAAATCCAGTAAATCGCAACAAACATTCTCTTCAAAAGGTTCCTAATAATCTTTTTGATCTTAAAATTCTTCAATAAGAATTTCTTGGTAGGAATCCCATTGTGCTGGCAATTCGAAGTTAATCTGAGGGTATGTCGGGGCCATTCAAAGCTCTGTTGATAAAAATACTGTGGAAAGTATCCGGGACTCTGCATTGTGGAGATTAGGTAGAAATATAGAATACTTATTGAAATATTTAGGTTTCGTTGTGAAATAATGTTTAGTATTTTTACGTGATATTTTTGTTCAGGTAAGAAAGAAAAGGCAGAACGCACATTAAAAAAAAATTACACTATATACACTTTTACGGCTATTGGGGTACGTATCCAAAAGCCTCGTATTCAAGCAATAAAAGTTTGTCAATTTTGTCTATTGCTTTATGTCAGGGGGGCCAGGGACCAAAGACAATAAGGTAAGGTTGGTAGTATTTGTAGTAATTTCAACTCTAAATTCATCATTATTTCAGTTAAAAGACGTCCACTGCTAGAAGCCTTGCGACCAGATATTCCTGTAACACGAATACCACTTTTACCAAACTAGTAATAATACGAAACTTTTATACTTCTTCGTTTAATCTTCTATCACGATTATACCTAGCACATGATCGCTCAACACAGTTTTACACTTCATTATCATGTACGACTTGATGGTTGGCACACGAATGCCGTCCGTAACTTAAATCTTATGATTATGACGTTAGTCAAATGAGATACTTTAATCGTAGCAAAATAATGTTACGTACTTCCGTTTGCTAACTGACTTCAAACTACTAGCTATCATTTAATATTAATAAACGGAATTACTTATAAAAGAATAAAATAGAATAAGTAGGTACATAAGAATGTTTATCCGAAAAAAAAAATACTTCAAGTGCTACAGGGTTCCACATGGCCAAAATCGGAATTAACGCCACCATCTTGTTTTTTTTTTTTTAATTTCACAAAACATTTCCACAAAATGTTTACCAACACCGCCCCCATGTCAACGTCGTTTGAAAACCAAAATATTCTACGTAGGAATTAATAACTTTCTTACTTATACAATAATCTTCACTGAGAACAGAACACAGTGTTTTAATCCAGAACGAAATGAGATCATAGTAATACTGCACTGAAAGCTGATCGTAAAACGCAATGAGCTTTGACACCCACATTATAACATTGTGTTTAGTTTCTGTATGTAATATCATACTAATAGGTAGCAAGAGTGGTTATACTCACATGCTAAACACTTTTTAGGGTTCCGTACCGCGAAAGAAAAAAACGGAACCCTTATAGGTTTGCTCGTGTCTGTCTGTCTGTCTGTCCGTCTGTCACAGCCAATTTGCTTCGAATCTACTGGACCGATTAAGTTGAAATTTGGGGGATAAATTTTAAAATTAAAAAAAGAAAGTTTTGCACTTGGCCGGTTCTATTTTTTGGAGGACATAACATACAGGGGGTAAAAAAACTCATTACCATACCAAAATCTAAACATTCTGTAGGTAAAGTCAAGAAAATTTACTTTAGGTTAATATGCATTCGAATATCCGATCTCTAGTTATCACTAACGTGCGGTCGCCTGCACCTATCTGTGTTAGAGTTTCTTTCTGAAGTTCGATGTAGATCATATGCATAAAAGCCAGTAGAAAAAGGAGAGAAAGGCATAGTTTTCTCAATGGCAAATGATAAAGGATTTTATTTCTGTAAGTAGGTTTGTACAAAACTTTTATTCGTCGAATCATATTTAAAAAACTAGATGAAGTCGGCATTTCCTATCTGACTAGGTACTCTGAGAAGAAAGGCCGAAAGAAACTCTGTTTTAAAGTCCTGACATAAGCTTGGTAAGATTATGTGAACACCCTGTAGATTGGTATCTGAAATGGTCTTATGAGGAAAGAACGTTAGACGAAGAAGTAGGTAATGTCAGTAATCGTGCAGCTCAACTCAGCTTAACAATATCAAATAAATACTCAGTACTTTAAACTTCAAAAATGTCTATCCAATGGCTAAAATACTCGTAAAATCAATAAAAAAAAAACTTGAAGCCACAAAATAGCATTTAGTACTTGAAACATTGTAGTCTAAAAATAAAACTACTATGTAAAGCTATGTTATGTTGAGCTTGGAGAAAAAAAAAAACCTTACAGCAGAATAACAGAGTACCTACTTTATTTTGAGAATGTAATAAGAATTCTAAAGTAGTGTAATGTTTTAATACTGGCTTACTGTAGGTAAACAAAAATGTTTGTGAACTTCACTGTATAAAACAACGTTTTTAATGAACACATAACAACTTAACACGTCTGTAAATCCAACTTTTGCACCTGCGCTTACAACTAATCTCATTCTTTTTAAGGCGGTATGACCCGACACAGACCGCGCTGACCAGTTTTTTCAATCCATGGGAAACATAAAAAAACAGTGCTATAATCAAAATATTTTATTTCACATAAACCTACAGTATGGTGCAAAACTGAGTCAATGTTTTTAAAAAGACAACAACTATTATTTTCTTTTGTTTTTATATCTGTTGTTACATATTAACTTACTATACGCATTTAGAAAAGACGCGTACTATCTTTCAAACGAAGCAACAACATGTTTGAACTTGTTTATTTCGTTAAATATATGACTCAGTTATGCACCGCAACTTGACAAGAGAACATTATTATTTTATTAACGTTAAAATAAAACAATAATACGCAGATCCATGCCGCAAACTGTTTGTACCTATCTTATTAATCAATATCTGTTACAAATAAATACAGTTTCAACAGATTTTAAAAATGAAGCGACTTTCGAGTTCCCTTCGTAATACAATTAAACAAATGTTAATGAAAGGCCATAGTACGCGTCAAATTGCTAAACTATTTAATGTGAGTCAAAGTACGATTCAAAGAACAAGAACGACGTGCAAAAATACTTTGAAAAGTAATCTTGGTGGCCGGCCGAGGAAATTAAATACCAGGGACAGTCACCGTCTTATTAAATACTTGGCTACTAAAGAAGCTCTATCGACGTCTCACGCATCTAAACTTCTTCAACGGGATACTGGTAAGTCAATTAGTAAGTGGACAGTACAGCGAGAATTAAGGAGAAATAATTTTCGAGCTATAGAGAAAAAAAAGAACCATATTTGAGCAAAAAAAATGTAAGATCGAGATTAGACTTTGTAAGAAAATATGAAAGCTGGTCAGAAGAGGACTGGAAGAGGGTAATCTTTTCAGACGAAACTAAGATTAATCGATTTACAACTGATGGTCGCCAATGGAAATGGAAAAGAGAAGGTGAGGCAGTAAATCAAACAGATTATATTCAGACTGTTAAACATGGAGGAGGGAACGTTATGCTTTGGGGGTGCATGTCAGCTTATGGGTTGGGTCCTATTCACAGAATTGTTGGTAAAATGAATAAAGAAATGTATTTAGATATTTTAAAACACAATTTAATTGAAGCAGTGGAGAATATGCCTTATCCGATAAATAATATAACTTTTCAACAAGACAATGACCCAAAGCATACCGCGAAGATAGTGAAGAACTGGCTTGTTTCTCAAGACTTTCAGTTGCTACAGTGGCCGGCCCAAAGTCCGGATTTAAATCCTAGAAAAAGAATTGGAATTAGGTTTGTAGGTATATCGTCGACCGTAGGTTCAATTGAGGTAAGGGACAAAATACGATTTTTCAGGAGAGGCCGACAAAGTTTTTTTTCGGACTAAATCGCGCATAACTTTTTTTGTTATTAACCTTTTTCGGATCTGATTTGACACATAATCTTGTATTTTAGTGCTCTATCTACCTGTGTAACATTTATTTAAATAAGTTATCTATTTAAGAAAATAGACGTCCCTTACACCAACGTATTTTGTTAGTAATGTCCCTTACTGACCAAGTATCTGGTAGTCCCGTCCCTTACATTAAATTGACCTCTACGTTAGATCAAAAATAGTGTAAAAATAGTGAAAAAATAGTGTAAAGAGATTGTTGACAGAAAATTGAGTACACACTTTTGGCGTTTGGATATCTTAAATTTGGAAATCGTTACCTACCTTACCTTATTTGATTCGATTGGCGGCGGTAATTACACCATTTCAAGTTACTATATTGCATGGTTTTTCAGATACATTGTTATTACGGGGCCGATTCGAAATTTGTATCCAAAAAATCAGTAGGGTAAGGGACATTTTTCTTAAGCTAGATTTTTTTCATATACACCATTCGAAAGAGCGAAAAATTCTGAACAAAACTGTATACTCAACTCATTTTGGGTATTTTGTCCCTTACGTCAATTGAACCTACGGTCGACGATATAATATTAAATAATGAAAAGATTATGTCAAGGAAGTATGTAAAAAAATAAAATAAAAAATACACATCATTATTTGGGAGCAGTTTATAGACATTTACATAGTAATGCCGTTTATGAGGTACCAGGAAGCCACATGTGCAGAAGAAATTATTGCCAACGGCTTAAAGTGCTTTCCGAGGCACGGACGGGTCTCGATATATAATGGATGATCACCCATCCACGAACCGACCGCGGCAAGCGTAGCTTAACCATTAATTGACCCATGCAGTTTTTAACATTAAGCCACGAGCCCATCACGTATGGTCCACCAAACTACAAATAATAAAATCACTATAATTTTCACCCTACCCAGGTTACAAACTAAATAAGTCAACACCATCTTATCGATCGCTGGACTTAACACAAGGCGTTTACTTAAAACTTATTATTTCTCACAACACAAACAATTTGACGTTGAAATGTTATGACAACGCAGTTCATTCAATTATCCCTAATGGCTCCCGTAGCTTAGTTTATGGGGTCCATGGGTAAATAACACTTAGTTGGTATAAATCCATAGGCTTTACAGAATAAACAAGTTTAAGCGGCAATGCCCTTGGCCAGTGACCATTTATGAGCGTAGAAACTTATTTCAGTGGTATAAAATTTGGTGTGGGGTAGGTACCACAGATCAAAAGTGAGAAATGAAAACCTTTGTACAAAAAAAAGTCTTAAAAAAAAAAAAACTAAAAAGTAAAACATTAATTTCTGAAGTCAGTGGCAAAAAAAGAAAATATAGAACTAAAGACACAGACTTCCAAAATTATTGTAGATTGTACAGCTAGTGCATAAAATAATCCATTTTACCCCGAGACGTATATAGTTAAAGTCGAGGGGTTAAATGGCTCGTTTATGCCCGAGTTATACACTCTGCTTTTCACTCCGATTGCGAGAAAATGAAACATACATAAAGTATATAACAGTATTTTTAAATTTTCAACATTTGTCATTCGACTTGGGTACTTCATACTGCCAAATCATAAAAACGTTTCTTTGCGTTTTTAAATAATAAAGACAACTGTTTTATCTGGTTTTATTAAATTAACGATAGAAAACAGGGAAGTGATATAAATTAAAGCAAATAAAATAAAATAATGACTTTAATTATTATACTATTCTATTCTATTTCTATTCTATTCTATTAATTAATCTGCGATGATTTATTGTGCTATATGCCTGATTATCTCAGAATTAGAAAAAAAAAAAACTTTATACACTAGAGCATAAAAAGTGATTTTATGTCGCCTACGCACAGCATAAAGACCCCCCCTAGCTATAATCCTGTATAGTAAAAAAGTTATTTTTCACTATAAGGGTTTTTTTTTTTTGTAAAAAAGTTTTTTTTTTTTTTCACTTTTTAGCTTTTTATTTTCCTGTTGACAGCGATGCGGAGAATTTTTTGATGCCCTTTGATTCTTTCCCCTCCCTGTTTTATATATTTGTACAAATTATTTTCTTAAAAATTCATTTATTGAAATCATATTTCGTGTAGGTATTATGCTTTTTAGCTGATTTGCGATGTACCTATTGACTGTGATGTAGGGAAGTAGATTTATTGTTTTAAGTATTTTTTTTATTTTGACTGCCTCGTTGGTCTAGCTATTGGTAGCAAGCGCTATTGCTGAACCTGAGGTCCTGGATTCGATTCTCAGGTCGTATAAAGTGTTATTAGATTTATCCATCTGGAATTTCTAAGTAGCAGCTCGGAGTCTGGATTTGTGCCCGATTGATGGCAATAGGCTCACCCCTTTTACATGGGCCTTAAACATAACTGGCGGAATATGGGTGTACTAAAGGTACACCTCTGCACAACCCTTCTGGGAATACAGGCGTGATGTTATGTTAAGTGTTATTTTTATTTATTAGATTATAATTTTAAAAGGGTTTGATCAGTATGACCGTGACAGGATCATAAGCTCTCTTAGAAGTTACAGCTTTAATTTTTAAATAATTACATACTGTATAAATTACATTATTTTGCGCTGTTCGTGTTTGTAACTGACACCTCTAAACAAAACAGTTCATAAAGGCGGGTAGTTTTCTTTTTATTTTGTTTAGAGGTTTACTTTTTGACTTACAAAGGTATAACAACGGTACTGTATCGTAATTTCTAATTTTAATTTTTTATTTTTCGTGTCTCCCACATTTCTTCATAGTTTACATAGAACAAAGTGTACATCGAAATGGCATATAAAATCAAGGAAATATTTTATGTACAATTTATAATTTTATTATACTTAAATTTTAGGTGAAATTAAAATAAGTTTTTGTATTTATTTAGACCGACTCACAGATCACAGGTTTCGTTCGGAATCGAATATTCGTCAAGAAATACTCAGACAGTTAGCACGAACATCATCATCATCAGAACCAAAATACAAAACTGGCTATATAATTAGGACTATTCCCGTACAGAAGACCTTATTTCTAAAATAATATAGGCACGTAATATTAGTCATTATTATTCTACAAAAACGGATACAAATACTCTTACAAAATCACACCAACACACCTTACACGACTACACACACACCACATGACACCCCAATCCACTCACACAGCCATCCCCCCCTTTTATACACATACTCACCCATTCATATTCATAGATAAATCAGGTCATTATGGGTTTATTAACACACATAAATAAAGGTTTCTTTTGTACACGAAGTTACAGTAGAACACTGACTCCTAAGTCACAGGGTTCCCCTGGTTTAGGAGGCGGGGTTTATCACTATTTGTGCAGCCTTTTCCCAAAATCCATGTAAACATGTGAAATGTTTTGGTGTTGTCATGCAAAGGTATTTTGTGCCAATAAACTTTTTTTTTTTTATTATCCACAGCCCGACTTCACCCAATGCTGAGCATAGGCCTCTCTTTTCTTGTGCCAATCCCCACGCTCCTGTGCCAGCCTCATCCAGGTTCTACCCGCGATGGCAACAATGTCGTCCACCCATCTCGCCGTTGGACGACCGACACTTCGTCTTCCAGTCCTTGGACGCCACTCGGTCGCTACTTTACTATGGAGTAAAGTAAGTAAAGACAGATATAGATGGCTTTCATTACTTCGCCTTGCCAGGTGTCCTGCCCAACTACATTTGAGTTCCATAACTCGTTTTCCGATATCGAAAACCATCGTACGTCTGCGAACCTCGACGTTTGGGACTCGGTCTATAAGACTTAGCCAAGCATGGAATGTTCCATGGCTCTCTGTGCAACTCTCACCCTATACACAGCCTCCTGCGTGAGCGTACAAGAACATAGTATATAATAATTACATGCATTTTAGGAAAATAAATCAAAGATTAATTTTATGTGATTGTACATATTCCGACACGTTCCTAAACCATTCATCCGATTGCGGTGAAACTTTATTAAGTTGTCGTACGCACACCCACGCTGGTACCGGGAACGAAGTCGTGGGAAACAGCTAGTTAAACTTTAAATTCAATTTAACCACAAAACTTACAGAAAACCAATATAGAACAAAAGTTTTCTGAAAAATAAACTATGTTACGAAAGCAGATCGTAATTAAGTAGCGTACCTACTCAGTTTTCCTCAGATTCCCAGTCTAGAATATTCAACGAACATGAAATATAAGAAAAACATTTTCTAATAAGATTCTGCAGAAGGAAAAGCCAAAGATACCAGGGATTTATCGGACAGCGGTCTTACAAGCTTTAAGCGATATCCGAATATTTTCATCTGCTTTTACGAAGCTCCGCAAGTAAATTTTAATAAGTATGCAGGTAGGGAGGAAGGAGGGAGGGAGGTATATGATAGCATGTGAAATTGGATAACTAACAGAGCCATTTGTACCATGTTTTAATGCAAATGAATATATTATATTACATTCTATTGAATGAGATACTCATTCCATACTTCTCTAGCGTTCTGTTGAACGCTAAAGAAGTATGGAAGAAAAGACATGTTGCACTGTCCCCTAATAAATTGGGATTAGGGCAAGAGCATGAGAATGACAGTGAGAGAACGCGCCCTTAAGGAAATCAAAATTAAGAACATCTATGTGATTTTCCGCCCAAGTTGTTTGCTGCAAAATATATCATAATCTTATGATTATGATATATGTATTTAAAAAGTAAGCACGATTTATGGGTTCTCCCATAAACCCTTCATACTTTATTCAAGTACAATTTTTAAATAACTCCGCAAAAACCTGCAATATTCGATATCCTTAATTCGTTCCTATAAGACTACATGTTAGAGTGAAATATACTATATAGAGTAATATATTACGTGGCGTTATCGAGTCATTCGTATTCTGGATGCCTACTCTATCGATCGAGGCGAAACGATTACTCGCTCCATGTTATTGGGCCAAGCAATGTCTTTATATTAGGGTTACGTTGCCGTCTACTGTCATATTATTAAATGTGTTATAAATTGACGATTGATAATGATATAGACTTATCATCTGCCTACAGGGCCGGATTTAAAGGAGTGGAGGCCCTGGGGTGACCAAGAAGTTGAGGCCTCGAAAAACTTTAAGAACTAACGTTTTTCAGTTTTTTATAATTTACTAGCTTCCTCCCGCAACTTCGTCCGCGTGAAATTTCTTGTTCCTCCTACCCACCCCGTCGCATCACATTGCCTGCCCGTGCTTTTACTTCGTTTTGGCTTAAACTTCCACTAAAAAAAATTGTGTCCTAGTTAATAGGAATGTAATCCTTCCTCAAGAATTGGGCTGGGTAAAATGCAAAAAGATTTTTTCAAATCCAACTCTCAGTTCCAGAGATTAGCGTGTTCAAAAACAAAAAACCTGCCAAGTGCGAGTCCGACTCGCACACGAAGGGTTCCTTACCATGCATACTAATATTATAAATGTGAAAGTAACTCTGTCTGTCTGTCTGTCTGTATGTTACGTTTTCACGCCTAAACCGCTGAACCGATCGTCATAAAATTTGGCAGAGATATAGCCTGGGATATGGAGAAGGACAAATGCTACTTTTTTACGCGATGACCGACATCCACGTGGGCGGAGCCGCGGGCAAAAGCATAAAAACGGCAAAAAAATCATGTCCGTTGTATTTTTTTTTTCTGTTTTTTAGTATTTGTTGTTATAGCGGCAACAGAAATACATCTATGTGAAATTTTTTACTGTCTAACTATAACGGTTCATGAGATACAGCCTGGTGACAGAAGGACAGACAGACAGACAGACAGACGGACAACGGAGTTTTAGTATTAGGGTCCCATTTTACCCTTTGGGTACGGAACCCTAAAAACTTACTCTTCAGCTTTAGAATAGACTACCTCGCAAAGTTGATCATTATTTTGCTGCGGAGTTATAATAAAACAGTTATATCTCCTAAGATATTCATTGAAATGAAATGATGTAAGGGCAAATTTGTTCAAAATTAAATACTTGTGATGAATAACGTATTTATTTGGATAAGGATTAATATCATGTGTATGAAAACTCCTTCGCAAATAATGCATTAATTTCGAACAAATTTGATTACGATAAAAAATGGACCATGAATGAATCCAGATGCGCGAAAGACACTTGCGCGAATCCACTTGCGTGAAAGGAAAGTTTGCGGGAGAAGGATAAAGAAGAGTTAGCGATAAGACTGTCCATTGTGCCACCCCTTGTAAAATTTCTACATTTATACTGTAATTCATAATGGTGAACTTATAGAGGTATGAGGAACAGGGTGTAGAGTTCACTCATACTCTAAGAATCCTCCGACCAGACGGGTTTTGTGTCTGGTGGGCAACTGCCCGAAGGTTGATGTCGGGATGTTGTATAAATGCTAGTCGCGCGGTAAACTCTGATTGCGCGATGCAGGATTTGTAACATCAGGTTTTTGATGCGTAGTTCGCATGTGGCGTAATAGATACCGCTACAAAGTAATAAAAAGTATTCCATTCTATTTTTTATGATAAATATGTACTTTAATAACCTATATTACTAGTAGCAATCACTAAATTCGATAACATATCTTATCAGTGTTACAAAAAATATGGTTGAATCATAGAGTAAAGAAACGGAACAGAGACAAAGCTTCTAAAAGCGTGGCACAGGAGGATTAAACGAAATTAATTAATCAAGCAGAACGTTAATCATCTTACGTGTTTCAATTTATAAACATAATTATTCAGTCACTATTAAGGTCTGTTGGTATTACTTACGTATTTTAAATCATAAACACCAATCACCTGGCATGAATTGTAAAAAAAAGTTCTCAAATAGTCTTTATTTTCGATCTTGAACGCACCGTTTACGAGATAGGTAGGAGGTACCTATTCTGTGCCACTTACTTAGAAACCACTAAACAATTTTCGATCAATACCAAAACTTTTTTGCAGCCGGGTTGAGTTTTATTTCGATCATGTGATAAGAGGTACCTATATAATTACTATAAATTATAAATAATAAAACATAATCAAGTTCAGTCATTAAAAAAAAAAAAACTTTTTCTTCAACTATTGTTCATACACAGTACAGTAAACCGTATTTACACTTTTATATGTATTAAAAAACTATTATTGTTTACTCACGAGTCATGTGCTATGATTCAATTATTATTTTAATTAAAAAATTGTAAAGCGTAAACAAACATGACGCGCGAGGCGTACGCGCAGCCCTAAGCGATTCAACTGGCCGAGCCGGTATAAACCGGTTTCTCTTCGTACGCGATGAAGCCGCCAGTGGTACGCACAGACGCCTCATACTTATATTAGTGTATCTATCATAGCGCGGTTGTATGAAATTTTGTCTCTGTTCCGTTTCTTTACTCATGTGGTTGAACGCCTACGAGCTTCCTGGAGAAAAAAAAACATGTCGTCGACCAAATAGAGCGATAGGAATGGTTTAGGTAATGAGTATTATGTTTACTATTTTATTCTTCTTCTATTATTCTAAAATTTGAGATATAGGCTTGGGTTTTTTAGGGTTCCGTACCTCAGAAGGAAAAAAACGGAATCCTTATAGGGTCACTCGTGTTACTGTCTGCCTGTCCGTCTGTCACAGCCAATTTGCTATTTGAACCTAATGGACCGTTTCAGGGACTAACCACACGTATTCTGCTCTGTTCAGCTTTTGTCCATAGAAAACCACGATTTTGTATGGAGATGCTTACTATACGTTCTGCTTTCCGCGTCATTCAGATGCGTATGCATCTCCATATTAAATCGTTGTTTTCTATGGACAAAAGCTGAACAGAGCTGAATAAGTGTGGTTAGTTCCTAAGTTGAAATTTGGTACATACGAGTATGTCAATTTGGAATGTATGGCAGAACTTGTTTATCAACTACAATGTTAAGTTTGTTCTTGGGATAAATTCATTCCAACTACGGAACCCTTCATTTTGCGTGGTCCAACACACACTTGGCCGGTTTTTGATTGGAGATTCGCAAGAACAACCGTGCTCTTAGGAAGGAAGTATTCCTGTAAGTGCTGGTAGGGATGTTCTGATAGCCGTGAAATACCTCTCCAGTCATCAAGCACCTCAGGATATGTTGCCTGCTTGTCGCTACGACACTATGTGCTAACGACCGTTTTCGGGGGCCCAGTATTGAGTGTGTAAGTCACCCCTTGCCATTTTATCTGTGTATTGTATATAAAACATTGGTCAGGCAGGGGCCATAGTCTTTCCATAGTTCTGGGTAACCAGTCCATTTTAGCCACCCAAACCCATAATCCAAAATATTTGTTTCCATAACTTGCAAAAGTCCTGTCCCAACTGGGGCTTGTCCTTGGGCGCACATTCTTTTTGCATACAGGGATAATCGTAGGTTGGTGCCTCCTCATCATTTAAAATAGGAATGAAGACCAAAAAAATTTTTGGTTCGTCATGTAGATTATAAAAAAATATTGGACACGTATTTTTTATTATTTTACGTAATCAAAAAATTACGGTGATACATTGAGTTCAAATGTGGCATGACGTCACTGCTCGCTAGATTTTAAACGGAGCTGTGACGTAACGAGCCCCCACTCCCCAAGTTTAATGTGTTTTATCTAAGTCATTTTTTAATAATATGATAAAGCAAAAAATCCGTGTCTAATATTTTTTTATTATCTGATTGACGGACTAAACAGTTTTTCTTTTTTTTTTACCCAGGACCCATCCCTATTGTCGGGGCGTCTACGAGTTGGCTTCGGCCCCTCGTTTGCCTTTTAAAAGTCCAGGACACCAGGGTAAAAATACAGATAGAAGTAGAAGAAGGAAGTAGAGATATTTCAAAGACATTAAAAAAAAAGAACAATTTTATTTTTAGGGTTCCGTAGCCAAATGGCAATAACGGAACCCTTATGGATTCGTCGTGTCTGTCTGTCTGTCCGTCCGTATGTCACAGCCACTTTTTTCCGAAACTATAAGAACTATACCTACTGTTGAAACTTGGTAAGTAGATGTATTCTGTGAACCGCATTAAGATTTTCACACAAAAATAGAAAAAAAAAAAAAAACTATAAATTTTGGGGGTTCCCCATACTTAGAACTGAAACTCAATTTTTTTTTACATCAAACCCATATGTCTCTATGGATAGGTCTTCAAAAATTATATTTAGTTTTCTAATATCATAATTTTCTAAACTGAACAGTTTGCGCGAGAGACACTTCCAAAGTGGTAAAATGTGTGTCCCCACCCCCTGTAACTTCTAAAATAAGAGAATGATAAAACTAAAAAAAATATTTGATGTACATTACCATGTAAACTTCCACCGAAAATTGGTTTGAACGAGATCTAGTAAGTAGTTTTTTTTAATACGTCATAAATCGTAAACCGCAATTTATTCTGGGCTGGTACGGAACCATCGGTGCGCGAGTTCGATTCGCTCCTTGACCGATTTTTTTTATTTTACGAAATATTTAAAAATGTATTAAGATAAGATTAAAAAAATAATAAGCGACATAATAATCATAAATCTTTATTTATCTCAACATCATAAACAGGCACAGGTTAATAAAATGCACAATCTTAAATAGAGAAAGGTGTCTGAGGTAGGAAGGTCCTGAGTTACATTATACTTTAACATTATATGTTAAGCTACATTATACTACCATTGTTAAGAACTTTTGTAACCATATTTATCTGCAAATAAATCTTTGTCTTTGACAGATCACCCGGGTCTCTTAGATAGAACCAGGGACCATACAACTCCGGTTAAGAGGTAAGTCTTTCGAAGGGAGAACCTTTATCAAGATGTACCTCGATATATGTTAATTTACAAAACAGAGTCAAGATATTATAGTTATAATAAAAGTCTGAAATTGCAATTAAGTATAAGCAGAACAAAAATACACCGTGACACTTTAGTCGTCTTACAAAGACAGCCCACTTCATGTATCCAATGACTTGACTAATTTTTTTTTTATTAATTATGACGCATGACATAGTTTAAAGCACCCTGTTACAAGTGCAGTCCGAGCCTTGTGATACAAGGGCGCCACAGAATGATTAAGTTTAAGTTGCAATAGTAAGAAACACATTTTTGCGTTAGGGTGAATGAACTAAAGATTTCGCCGCTCCATTCCGCGGCGCCCTTGTAACACAAGGCTCGGACTGCACTCGTTACAGGGTGTTTTAAACTATGTCATGCGTCATAATTAATAAAATAAAAAAAGAAATAAAAAAAAATTCGAATGTACAAAAAAATTTTTTTTTTTTACTAGTGTGATTTGTAGTCATTGGATACATGAAGTGGGCTGTCTTTGTAAGACGACTAAAATGCCACCGTGTATATTATATTATATAATCACGACAACATTATATTTTCAAGGTCCGAAAAACTTGGCAACTACAAGCAAAACCATAAAGTTTAGGTCTTTTCTTAATTTTGTATACGATAGCTATACCTTATATCTAAATTCCTCGTTCCCGAAGTTAGTGTAATAAGCTGACCCTTTTACCCGACAGTCCAAAGAGGAGAGTAATGTTTTCTGGATGTGTGTATGTTTGTGACCTCCTGTAGCCTAAACAGTTTTAATATTCGAAAGTGCGATGTGTTTCATTTCATAGCCTGCTTGTTATGAGTGCTATGATACAAAAGTGATCACAAATATACAATGTGTAACTGATTTGATGATGTGTCTGACTGGATGTGAACTGACAGTCTGACTGATGAAAGTAGTTTGTTCAAAATTGTTTATTGAATCCATTTCTGTAATTTTTTATATATACCTACGTATTTTTTATCTCAAAAATAAATGAAGACTACGTAATTTTTTTTTTTTTTTTACACACAACGGGGAAGCTCTTGGCCTTCATCTCACCTGATGGTAAGTGATGATAAGGCCGAAGATGGAAGCGAGCTTCACCCGGAATCCTCAACCACAGAGGAACTGGCTATCTTACCTCTAACTGCCGAAACACAACAAATGCTGTTAACATTGTTGTTTGGCGACAGACTTAGATAAGATGGTGGTAGCTAGCCAGGCGGACTTAGAACAAACCCTACCACCAACCAAACCGAGCAGATATGAAATTACTGTAACATTTCCACTGTACAGTCAAAACAAACCAAAATGGACGAAGTACCTACTACGCTCTAGCGTAACTTACTTTTTTTTTGGACAGCTTATAATCCGTTAATATGAAAACGTGCCGAAAATGAACAAAAAACATTTAAACTTCGGATTTCGAACGAAAACTCATTATAATAGTATTTACTTTGAGAACATAATTTAGATATTTTGTTGCTTGTGATTTCTGAAATTCTGAGTAAACGTCCTTCAGTAGTTTAGAACGTATAGACATGCATTGGAAAAGTTTTTTTTTTTTTGCGATTTTTGACATTTGTAATGGCAATAAAAAAATAAGTCTCATTTCCTGTGAAATGTATGGGAAAAGTTTTTTATTGCGATTTCTGACTTTTCTAGTACTCAAACCTCAGTTGGTCCAATAGAGATTTTTGATTCGTATACATCAAACAAAGTTTTTGCGAAAATGGCAAATTTCCTTGCTGACTGTAATTTTTTTTATTTCAAAATCTTTGAACGAGGATTTAAAAATTCTCAAAAAAATAAGGACCTTCTCCTTAGATCATTTTTCTGTAATAACAACGGTTACGGTAAGTACCTACCCTTACTGGTACTTCTCAAAAATCCAACCTGTATATAGGGTGTATCTATTCAAACACGAAATATTTTAAGATACACTAAAAAAAAAAATATATAAAAAAAAAAGAAATTCAGTTTGAAATATTTTACATTTTTAGGTGGTAAAGAAGCCATGTAAATTATTATTTTTTTCTTTTGGAACAAAAATATTAAATCGGTTATTTAGAAAAATAATATTATTTAAAATTACTTGATTATGATTAGAGATCGGATATTCGCATGCATATTTACCTAAAGTTAATTTTAAGCTATGAAAGTTTGGAAGCGGATTCTTAAAATATTTGTTTTGTTTTTTTTTTTCTGGAAAAAAAAAATCCCATGTGTCCAGAAACAACGGAAATGCATAACAAGTCGAGTGTGTAGTATGAAAGCGACAACTAACAAAATATTAATAAAAAAAAAAACCCGGTATTCTTGGATCGCATCGCTATATTATTTAAAATTGGGATTTTTACGATCGGCACATAAGTGCATTCCAAATAAGCCAACATTTGAAAGTAAGTAAATATACATACGATTCTATAATCAGAAACCTAATTTTGTAGATCCCAGAACCGCGAGATTTTTTTTATACAAAAGCGCATTCTATATTAGCCAACATCTCAACTTTAGGTGAATATGCATCCGAATATATCGGATATTCGAATCTCTAATTATGATGATTAATTATCAAAATTCACCACGCTCGTGCCGCCACCGTCGCCGTGTAGCCACGTCCGGGCGGGTTATTCATAGAATTAAATTAAAGGTTTTTTTTTTGCAAAATGTCTAAAGCAATTTTAAAATTATAGTAATTATGTAAAAATATAAAACACTTAGATAAAAAAAAAATCCGCTGCTATGGCTTTTATACCACCTATAGATGTTTCTCTTAAAATATTTCGTGTATGAATAGATACACCTTATATAATCACATAATATTCTTATTGGCATATTTGGTTTGCGATAGTTCCAGGACATGTTGTATACAAATAAATATAAGTTCTATTCATCGTTGGACGGCATTTCTAGGGCCACCCGTAATAACCAGTAGGCGCTGAGCAAACGATGGACAATTTGGAATCGTATTGAAATCCCGGTAGTCTATTTTTCCTACGTGTGCGTTATTGTATAGGTTTTTTGTACGTTCTATCGTCTGCTCAGCGTTTATACAGGAAAAAATTTAACCAGTGCGCAAATTTTTTTTGGTGGATCAGTATCGGTAATAGAATACATTTCCATTATTTTTTGTATAGTTTTTTTTTTAATAAAAATTAATATAAAATTGCGATTAATAACCTGCTTAAATACCTACATCGGCGAATTTCGCAGGTACACAGCTGATAGGTACCTACAACTGCGTTCCGCTTCAATGTACGCGCCGTCGCGTGGCGTGTATCCAATAAACTAGTTTCAAAATAGATATCTTTCGTTAAATATAACTTAATTTTTTTGTACTAAACGTATCAAAATAAGAAATAGGTGGTTAATAAAACTCATTTAAGTTTAATTTGTCAAAATTTGCGCACTGATTAAAAATTTGTCCTGTATAGCACCTTAACAAAATTTATAGGCAAATTTCACTGTGTTATGGGAGAAAGTATCTTATAGCAATTATATCATGATATAAACTAGGAATTGTGATGAAAGATGCTCCACCATCTTCGAAAATTTGCATACATACTTATTTGTTTCACAAGATTAGTATCATTGATTGCTTTACACAGTGTGCACATGTAGTCAACTTCTGGCGTTTCTTCTAAACCATGGTATGAATAGTGATTGGTCCATTTAAAGAAATCATAATACATTTCCTTGTTTTTTATGGATTCAACTATTTTTTTTACTGTCTTCGTTATACCAAGTGTACTTATATCCAGATAGGATCCTTCTGGCAGAAATCTGAAAAATTTAACTAATTTATTTGCTGTTTCTTTAACTTACTTTATGCAGGTGCACATAGAGGGGTATTTTAGACCAGTTTTAGTTATTATGATAAAAGCCAAAAGCCACACGGAATTGATAAAAACTTGCTACAATTCGTATAAAATTTAATATGCACTATACACATTCGTAATCAGCCTATACCCATTGTTTCCATCGCTGCAGCTGGGACACAAGCCTCCTCTCCGAAGATGATAGATGTCACATGTCTCCGTTTTTTTTTTGGTTCTAGGACATGCTGATTTCCTCACGATGTTTTCCTTCCCCGTTTTGAGAGCAGTGGTAATGAAATAATTTACACAAAGTTAAAGCTTATGACTTGTTTCGAACCTACGATCCATCTCGTAAGTTGCGGCCTTTACCTCTGGGCCACCACTGCTCTCTGCGCACTATACACATCTTTCTAATATAAATAAATTCATAATCATTGTGTGAAGTTATGCATTGTAAAAATTTTAAAGAGTAGTAGCTATAAATACAATATTTGCCAATCACAAATACAGTGAAGGAAATAGTGCAAACGAGGACAAGACGAAATAAGTAATCTAACCTGGTATAGTTAGCTCCACCGTAGACTATTGGCACGGCGATGTTCTGCACCGCATTGAGTAGCTTCTCGGTGACGTAGTCGTCACTAAGAGAATTCTCAAAAGATAAATAGAAGTAGTAATCTGTCTCTATTTTACGCAAGCACTTCGTTCCTGCTAGATTCGATTGTGGTTCCTTGGGACAAGACTTTATTCCATTCCATTCACAATATTCGCTGTATATATCTAGTACCAAATCGTGTTTAGCTAGTTCTTTCTGCAATTCTAATGCGAGCGTTTCTCTTCCGCTATTCGAATGACAATTTGATACAAACCAAGCAGCCGCTAGTCTTTTGCTCTTCAATTTGTTTCTGAAATCATTGTCTACAGCTTTCATATGTTTCACTTCCAACCAATGCATATTTTGTTTGGGCCCGATGACCTCACCTTTTTTGTTTTTAATTATGATGTAACCAAAATATATATCGGAATTCAGTTTATATGTATACGTCCAGTTAAATATTCCATCGTACCTCTGTGAATCTAAGGGATAGTAAGCTGGGGATTCTCTGCTAGCAAATACATATTTCTGGTGAAGTGATCTCTTTGGTGGAAAATACACATATTTTTGACAAAACTCAGGGCCATAAAACAGGATGGCATCAAAATCGGTCACACTATTTAATAAAGATGGGTTAGGGGTTATAAAGCAATTATTCACAGGACACCTTCTCTTCAAAAACTGTTCTTGTCCCTCACCCATAAGAATGAAGGGATCCGTTTTCGAATTTGTCCACTGTAGAATATATTTCATTTTGTGTTTTTTATCAACACTTTTGTTTTTATCATCAACAGTTGATGGATCTCTGGTAAAGAATATTAATAAGGTACCAATAAAGAAAATCCCAGCAAACCAGCGAAATTTTTGCATCACGTGACTTGTAAGGAATGGAACTTTCTGCCGGAATCTGGTTCCCCATATATGTAATCTCTTAGGCTTTGGACAGAGTGAATCCGCGTTGACTAGGGTGGTTGAGGGCGCGATATCATAGTCCATCGCGAGTTGCAGCGGGAAGTGGAGGCTAGTGTTTCCACAGGCTAATGCAATAGACGTTCGTTCGCTAGTAAGGTCGCTCAGTCCGTCTCACTGTGGACGCAAGCGGTGATTGCATCTGATGTATGTTTGATTTTTTTCATCTGCCTTAGCATCTGCGCAAGCTCCTCCCTGGAAAAGAGGGCAGTTCTCGTATTTTTAAGAATGTTCGCATCTAATCTCAGTCTCAATTTGTAAAAAATCGGCCAAGTGCGTGTCGGACCACGCAAAAGGAAGGGTTCCGTAGTTGGGATGAATTTATCCCAAGAACAAACTTAACATTGTAGTTGAGAAACATGTTTCCCATACAGAATGTAAGGAAGAACATGTTTTTCAACTGCAAATGTAAGTTGGTCGACTATTACTTGGTAATTAGTAAAGCCTCCTTAGCTGTGATAGTTTTCCTTTTAACCTGTTATATACAGCTGTGATTTTTTTCACAGCTGTGTATAACAAAAATAGGAGAACATCAATTAATAATAAATAAGTAAAAAAAATCAATTAATATAAGTAAGTACAAAATTTATAAAAATCTATCCAGAATGTCGACAGTAAAAACTTATAAGTAATGTAATGACAATTAGGTAAATCTATATAAATAAAAATCAATTGCTGTTCGTTAGTCTCGCTAAAACTCGAGAACGGCTGGGCCGATTTAGCTGATTTTGGTTTTGAAATATTTGGCGTAGTCCAGGGAAGGTTTAAACGGTGAGAAAATATAGAAAAAAAAAAAAAAAAACTATTAGTGAACGGTTGGACCGTTTTCGCGAATTATTTTTTTGTTGTGTTCGTTATTATCAGGAGAAGGTTGGACGGTAGGTAGGGTAGGTAGGTAGGTAGGTAGATAGGGTAGGGTAGGGTAGGGTAGGTAGGTAGGTAGGTAGGTAGGTAGGTAGGTAGGGTAGGGTAGGTAGGTAGGTAGGTAGGTAGGTAGGTAGGTAGGTAGGTAGGTAGGTAGGTAGGTAGGGTAGGGTAGGGTAGAGTAGTGAAGTTAATACTATATTTCCTTTGCGCGTAGACAAACTGTCAAATAGCTTTTGACAGAACGAAGTCTGTCGTCAGCTAGTACCAAATAAATATAAGAATGTCAAAAAAAGATGTCGTGATGACATTTATTGCATATTAGCTGAAGGAGGGATTATAGAACTGTCATCCAAATAGTTCTTTTTTGAGTAGTAACATTTATCGATTAAAATTTTCATAAGTACACTTTTGAATTAGTCCAGATTTAATGATTTTAATGTCTCAGGCAGCTTGTTAAATATTTTTGTGGCCATACAGAAAGTACTTTTTAAAAAGGTGAAGGTTTCAGAAAAAATACGCTTGATAGATTTTGCGTGATTCTCAGTTTTTACCCGCGTTAGACATAAATTTACAAATTAATTTCACAATGTAATATAAACATAATCTAAAATATTAATATATTAAGTTATTAGGAAAATGCTCTGATATTGACATATATAAAATCATTAATACTACTCGTTTCGACGTGATCTTGTATAAAAACATAAAAGTCGTTTATCGTCACCTTAAATAATTAGGAGCAAAATTGTTTTGATTTTTTTGAATTGTTAATTCTCATTTTTATTTATGTAGTAGTGAAGCAGTGTTGTTATAGCGAATGTGAGTAGGTACCAAAACAAACCATTCCTGGTACTAAACAAACATGGATCTGTATTAACCCTGTATGTATAAACAAATAACAATTGACTTTTTATCAATGGCATATATGTATTTATGTTGAAATAAAAAGAGTATTTATAAAAAAAAATACTAAAAAGTATAAACTTTTACTTTTAAAATATCATGGGTAACGAAAAGTAATCGAATCTAAGTGACCGTGGCGCTAACGTTTAACAGGTCTCACTCATCGTATTATATACAAAAGGAAATGTTACTATTACTAGGACAACTTAGGATGCAAAAGTGAGCGAAGCGAGCTTGGGACTAGGCAACGGGCACCTCGACT
This sequence comes from Dryobota labecula, assembly GCA_947523025.1. Lineage (NCBI taxonomy): Eukaryota > Metazoa > Arthropoda > Insecta > Lepidoptera > Noctuidae > Dryobota > Dryobota labecula. Next base: position 22,561,940 of record OX383295.1, on the reverse strand, counting down.
CGGACAGGTTGGGTTCGAAATGGATGGCGGGTTGTTTTCGCTTACTAGACTAAGCGAAAAAATACCCCGCCATCCCCTTTGTGGTAATTTTTGTTTTAATCATCCAGAAAAAGGAGCCCCGCGGAGTCGTGAAGCGGGGCTCCACCGACTACGCCTTATTAATGCTCGGGCACAAATTTAGACCCACCACGTGATCTTCCCTGCCCTTAATACTCCCACTATCTCACAAATCCCGAAAAAAACTTTGGCGATTTAATTTGTCGTCACCAGTGGTTTTGCGCACTTTAAGGTTTTCAAAAATACACTGAAAAGGGTAAATTATAACCGAAAAAAAAAAACTGCTACTTTAAAGAATCGCCGGGTGTTAAAGTACAGTGATTTTAAATTACTCCATAACTAAGTTTGTTTGCAAAAAGTAGTAGCTGAATAAAAATAAATAAAAAAAAGATGCCAGTAATAGAAAATGTTTTAAAAAATAATAAAAGATCACAAAATCAATAAAATGTGTACCTTTGAAAGCGAAAAATATGCTTCCTTCCAAGATGCAGAACCTACTACGGTCTGTTTTTTTCTCTTTCACAAAACACTATAGTAACTTTTAATAACAATCAGAACTATTGAAATGGACATCATTTTTACAGAACTTGATGACTATTCTGAGTATATTATGTTACTGTGAATGTCAGAAGCGTAGTGTATACTATGATACTCTGGCGTATGTTAAAATTCAGTGAACTAGCTGGTGAATGACCGTAATAATTTATGCTTATCATCGGTCGGTCACCGAAATCGTCAACAATAGTCGTCGATATACAACCACGACGGTTAACTGAATCTTCATTATGAGCGAAACTATGATAATCATGAATACTCACTCAGGATTTAGAAAAAAAAAAATCTGCAGAAATAGAAATGATACAGAGAATATTAAAATAGAGAGAGAGAGAAAGTATTGAATTATTTCAGTACATTTGCGCCAACCACAGTAGAAATCTTCGTTCATCTCACAATCATCTTCTTCAATGTCCCACTCACCGCACAGACTTCATTCACTCTTCCTTCTTCATACAGTCTATCTCTCTGTGGAATGCGCTCCCCCAGGAAATCAGGATGGCAACCAAACGATTATCTTTTAAAGTAAAAGTTTGCGAGCACTTTCGCAAGAAGCTGGCAGTATCATCACAATGGTAATGTTTTCCCATTGTTTGTCTTATTTGTTTTAGTATACATATTTATGTGTATTTATTTGTGTTTATATTTATATATAATAAGATTTATTTATTGCATTTATAGTTTTTAATAGATATATGTATATCTTTATATTTAAATGAAAATTTATTCCTTAATTCTCGTACTGTTTGTCTCTGCATCACCCAAAGGAGACCGGTAGAAAATGCCTATGGCATTAAGTCCGCCTCTGTACATTTTTTGTGCTTAAAGTATTAAATAAATAATAAATTATGAGATGGTATAAAATAATGGTCGCCTTTTATTTTATATGAGATTTCTATTTCTGCAGATTTTTTTTATAAAGGCCAGAATGTTAAACAGTTTAACTTTCTGGTCTTTTCAAAGTTGGTAACTGAATGCGTCAGGCCAAATGGGTTAGGTTAATTTAGAACTGTGACCAACCATGCGCGAGCCGAGCGAGCGAAGAGAGCGGTGCCGCGTTAGCGGCAGTGGCCGGTTACTAAGCTAGGAAACATCACAAAATACGATCTAGTATATTATTAGCAAAGAGATTTAAGATACTATAGAGAGGCTTTCGGAAGAAATTTCATAGAAAAACTGTGACCTCATGTCTCAGTGACGCCATGTAGTGTAATATAGCAAAATGACGTAATAGTAGTCACTCGGACTCGGATCTAGTTTGTCACGATACACTTTTACCGCCGTGCTGGCACCAACCTTTGATTACGAACCTTACGATAGACACATTAGATACTTACATTGCAAAATATTTACGAAAATTAATCGTATTTAAATCCAGTAATTTTATCGCTATGAGATTTGGAATACTATAATGCACAATTTTTTCTACGAAAATAAATTTCTTTTAGCACACAATACGATCTGTCATGGATCGTTTGACACGGGACATAGAACTAAACTGAGCAAGGTGCGGCCTGTAGGCAGTTAATAGCAAGTAGATTTTGATGTTGTTCGCTTTGTACCGTCTATCGTAAGTTTATTTAAATGTCTTTATCATTAGGGAATCGATGAGTACGTAGTTTTAGGTAATTGAAATTGGTCACAGCCAATTTGCTCCGAATCTAATTGACCGATTAAGTTGACTGTAGGTAATTGTAGTCAGGGCAAAATTAATTACGTAGGTATGTTATAAAACTAAAAATAGCAAAACAAAACTGTTGTTTGTGTATTCTATACTACGGGCTTTACAAAAATAATAAAAATTTGCTGAGCATTACGATCAACTGCTGATCCCTCAGAATTTTCGCAATATTACTTATAAAAGTATTTTCGTTAAGGAATAGTAAAATAATATAGTTTTTTTTTTTAGATACAGTAAGAAATAGTTTATGCAAAGTAAGGCCAATTACAAGTTTCCACACGTAGTTTATAAAAAATATAACACATAAAAGAAAAAGACTATTTTACGCTCGAAGAAGCCATCAGACAAAATTTTCTTAAATTTAGCAACACTAGTATTGAAAATGTCGATATCAGCTTCAGGCAGGTTGCGTTGTACATACGACTGGTTCTTACCATGTACGAGTACGTAGTGGCTACCACTGGAGTGTGCAATAACTGAGGTCTATGCAACAACACAGACGGCACTCGCAGCCCGGTTTTGTCCAACAACTCGGAAACACCAGTTGTTTGTTGTTGTTGCTTTACTAGATATGACATAAATTATGTCAGTATATAAGGAAAGAGACAACCTAAGTAGGTACTGGCTTGTGTACCGAAACTATTGCGTGATTCTGGATTTGCGGCCGGTCGCACAACGCCAACTATCGAGCTCCGTGATAGCACCGGGCCAGGTTTGGCTTGGTAAGTTACATTAAACAGGGAAATTCAGGAATTACAGTGGAGAAACCAATGGCTTTTGTGATCATATACAACGATCCCCGTTTGTTAGTCGCGTACTATTGGTACATCTTACCTTAAAAGCAACATTTTGCTCGATAGAAGCCACTCGTTGATATGTTGATGTTAAGTACAGTCTAAAATAAGTTTTTTTTTTAAACGTTGCCCCATACTAGTAATTTCTCCTGTATTGTGGGTGCGTTTACAAACATTTACTCACATACACAAACAGCCAGACCGAAAAACTACTTGTAGATCATACAAATATTTGTTCCGTGCGGGAATCGAACCCGCGACACGCAGCGCAGAAGTCAATAGCTTAAACCACTGCGCCAACCGTGCCGTTCGTGACCTTATGGGCTATTTTTGTCTTCTTATAGCACGATAGTATCTGATTTACCGACTCAGCATTACATTTTAAGTCGTAATATCAATTCCGCAGAATGACATTCAGCCATCTTCTTTATTTGTCAGATACTGGTCAGACCGACGGTAAGCTCGAAGCTAAGATAGCCGTTGAGCTCCTTAAATCCTTAGGCCTGTGTTCACCAACATTCAAACCACCGCACTATGGGACCAAACAGTATTTTCCATCTCGAAAATGGTTTTGGCGAAAGTCGTAAATCCATAGATTTATTTATGGTTTGGACTCTCAAAGGATAGAACTTACGAATAAATTACAAAAAATAAAAATAACTTAGTTTTACATTTATAAAATGAACCTCAAACATTGGGCATAAATATTTTCATGCCAATTAAATTACCATTACGGAAGTTCAACACAAAATCATTCGGAAGTTTTCCAAGGAAGCATGTTAGTGTTATACAGCATTAGATAGCTTATAATGTACACTTTGCAACCACGTTCGGATTTTGTAAAAAATATGTATTTTTTATTTTTTAATAATTTTTTAGTAAGTTAAGAAAATTTCGTATTTATTTAATTTCAATTGGAGTTTTCCTTGTTGCCGAAAGCTGCCGGTGTCAAGTTAATCACTCCATTAGAAACCTTACCTATTCAGTAATATGAGGATTAAATAAAAACTTGCGCTTTTTTTGCGACAGTGGTGATTTAGAAGCAATAATATCAATCGGGGGAAAATAAAAATATCCCCAAAAATTACGGTTCGTCTTTTTTATTATAAATAATATATTAAAGTTTTATATTTTGATGTCTATCTTATTTTTTGCCATTTCTATGAAAGAATCTTCCCATGGCACTTTTGTTTGCGTTGATCACCTTAACCACAAGTATGATAAATATAACTTTTCATATAACTTTATCTTTGTCATTTTTTTACGAAAAATATATAATTTTTAAAATGATGATGTTTGATTTATTTTATTGCCTAGATATTCATAAATACGTGAAAAAGAATACAAGGAGAAAAATCACAAAACAACAGAGTTATCGATTTTTGAGATGGAAAATACCGGTTGGTCCCATAGTGCACCGGTTAGGTATTTAAACAGTTGGTTTATGTCAAATTTCCTAAGAAATTTTGAGTAAAGAACTGATTAAATATCTAAACAGTTGATTTAAATGTTGGTGAACACAGGACTTAGATAAGCTACACGACTACTGAAAAATGCTTACACTGCCTGGATAGGTCTACTCAGTGTGGTTCTTTCCTCAAAAGACCATTTCAGACACGGATCTACATGGTCCTCACATAATGTGACCTAGGTTATGTCTGGATTTTAAAAGAGACTGACCTCTGAATTTGTTTTGCCTTTTCTTCTCAGGGGTAGTCAGGTAGGAAATGTCGACGCCACCTTGCTTATTTAAAAAAAAATATATATATAATAATAAGCCGTGTGATTCTGATATCCCAATAATAGAATAAACGACTTCATTCCATTTCATTTCTGACTTTAAAATGTGATACTGATAAACTCAAATAATTAAATTAAAAAAAATTAAAAAAAAATCCTAAAATAGCCAGGCCATTAAAAAGGTCTTACGTTGATGTCAACTCGAAATTGGCCAAACGTGTATAAGCTATTTTGATCTTTGTTATGAAGTGGTTAAATTAAATATAGTTCTCTTTGCAATAGTCTGCTATGTGTATGATTCAAATGAAATGAAATCGTTTATTCTGTAAATGGGATAACGGAATCACCTTTATACGTCATATTAAAAATATATTTTTTTCTATTACAAAATAACCTAGATGGCGTCGAAATTTCCTATCGACCCTACTCCTAAGAAGAAATGGCGAAACAAACTGAAATGGTAAAACAAAAGGGCATGTAGGTATTTAACGCGGCGACAAACTAATCTGATTTAGGGTTTTATAAATAGTTAAAATGGGTAGCAAAAATAATTGGTTGGCAGTTTACAGTGAAGTAGCATTTTAAGTATAAAGTAGCAGCTTTATATTGAGTTGTAAGCTTTGTTTAAATTTAAATTGGCAGTGAATTTTGATAATTAATCATCATATCAAGTAATTTTTAATTATATTTTAATTTTTTAAATAATATACTTACTCAGATTAAAAAAAAAAGAAAACAATTTACATGGCTTCTTTACCACCTATATAGGTGTATCTCATAAAATATTTTTGAATAGATACACCCTATCATCATCATCTTCCTGCCCTTGTCCCATGTTACTTGGGGTCGGCGCAACACGTTTTCTTTTTCCATTCCCCCATGTCAACTGTCACTCTATCATTCACTCCCTTCTCTTTCATATCATTCTTCACACAATCCATCCATCTTTTTTTTGGCCTTCTTCTCCCTCTCCATCCATCCACATTTATCTTCATCACTCTCTTCGTCACATGCGTTTCCTCCCTCCTCATCACATGCCCATACCATGCCAAATGACGTCCTTTCAACTTTTCTATCACCGGCACCACTTTCAAACTTTCCCTTATATACTCATTTCTGACTATATCCATTCTCGTCACTCCACACATCCATCTCAACATTCTCATTCTCCGCTACATGCAATCTTTTTTCATCCGTCCTCTTCACGACCAAGCATTCCGATCCATACAATACGACAGGCCCTTTCACAGACTACAGACTTTAGATACACCCTATATATATAGGGGTTTATTTATAAACGCTGCTTAAAGTTAAGTAATGATTAGCGACTGTTTAACCATACATTTTTGACGTTTGAACGTCACTTAATTTTAAGCAACGTTTATGAATAAACCCCATAGACATTAAAAAATAGACGTATGATTAAGAATGTTACATTATGGTCAGTCATAAAATTTTGTCAACTAGGAATATTCATCAATGGTTTAGTTAGTAGTTGCTAGTCGCAATCAGTGTGGTACCGCATTGACTAGTCCCGACATGTTGCTGCGTCCCGCTATTCCAACGACGCAGCTGTACATCAGGATGAAGACCAAGTTGAGAGTCGAGAAGTTGGAGTCGCGCCGTAAGATTAACTTCAAATCTTTTGTGGTGCGGGTTCCGACCCATCACCTGGACACTTTTATGAAGGAGGAATTTTGGCCGACGGGTGTCGTGTATCGGCGTTTTCGCGGAAGGCTACATGACACCATGACTCAGCGCAATACGTCGCCGATCCAACGTAGCTACTGGTTTTTATAGTGATGTTTTATTATGTACCTATTAGTTTATTATTTTGAAATATTATCTTATGTATTTTGTTTATGGGCCTTAGTTGCCTAAAATTAAAGCAATTATTATTAGTAGCATTTGTCTACGTTTAAATTATGTCTTGTTTTAATCTTATATGTCAATTGGTAGCATAAAAAAAAAATCCATGCAAAGTATGCTCTTGTACATAAGGTCGGGTTTTGAACTTCTTAAGCTTAATTCATGTCGATATGTTGGTGTTATGGACCGATAGCTTTGTTCTGAAGCTTTTTTAAATAGATTACCGTTTTTCTTTACGAACCCAATTACCAGGTAATACGGCACCCCTTAGTTATCAGACTTGGGTATTTGAGTACCCGTAACGACTGTCAAAGATGAAGAATGACAGCCGGGAACAACGGCTTAACGTGCTTTCCGAGACGCGGAGGGATCTCGATGTACATGTTGTAGGTTAAACGAGGGATATATTTTATGGGAGTGTAGTACTCGTGAAAATTAAGAAGTTTTAAAATGGGACAATCTCTCACAAGTGAAAAAAAAAAATGCTGCTGTTCCTTTTCATTTGATCGCGTTGGTATTGCACTTTGCATATCTTATTGTAAGGATTTCAGTTATACATACATCTTTTTTCAACCACTGTCGAGAGTAAACGCGTTCACTGGCTAATTTTCTACAACCTTAAAAGTACCTAATTATTAAAATTGTATTTACCGACGAGATTCGAATCCAGCTCACTGTGCTGCCTATCTAACACTTTGCCGCCAAACTAACATACCGGAGCAGATTAGAACCAAATAATTACTGCTCGCTACGGAAACATCGGCTCGAGCCATTTAGCAACGCGGCATAGCTACTTCGCCCCACCTTCCGACCAGCCAGGGGTAACCAACCTTGCGGTATGAATTTCAATTGTAATAAATGTGCAGATGCGGTATCGGATGGCGCCCACTGTTCAAGATGCTGTCTGACTTTTCACATCCCTTGTGTTAGCCTCTCGAGGTCGGCTGGAAGAGATTGGGATCAGACAGAATGGGAACTTGGACCTGCCCGGAGTCCAAAAATGCTCCACTACTTAACTCCCCTTGAACCCAAATTCCGGAGAAATCGAGCACCCAAGAATACTCATCAGTCAACATTTCATCTCTTCAGAAGATCGAGTCTATATTACAAACTCTAATAAAGTTACCCGAAAAGGTTGAGCAGTTCGCGCAGATATAAACAATCTGGCATCTGGCCTTAAAACATAGATACTTGATGAGTTAAATACAAGGTTTGAGCAAATCGAAACAAAATTAGAAATTATCGAGATCCTTAAGAAGGAGTGCAATGCGTTGACGAAAAAATTTTATAAATATGAAGAGCGTGTATCTAGTATAGAAAAAAAAAAAAAAAAAAGATCGAGGACAGAGAGGAGCTAATTAAAGAACTGCAAATAAAAACCAACTTCCTAGAAAGAGAGTACAACCGTGGCCAACAGTAAAATCGATTCCCCAACATCGAAATAGTAGGGATACCGGAAAAATTTGATGAAGATCTACCACAGTTGTTACTAAAACTAGCTACATCAATCAACGCCAACATAACCATGGAATATATTGAATTTATAACACGAGTACAGCCACTGCAATCGCAAACAGGTAAACCTAAGCATAGTATTGCTAAATTTAGGAACAGAAGCGCTAAAGATTGAATAATTGTTAATTTTTGGAAAATCAACAATTCCATAGGCATAACTTCAAACGATCTAGGCTTCGCAGGTAATTTTTCAAAAGTCTTAATGAACGAGCACCTCACGATAGCTGATAAAATAATGCTTAATAATTGCCGTAAACGCGCGAAGGAACAGGACATCAAATTTGTGTGGGTAAAAACCTGCTCAGTCTACATGTGCTGCCACGAAAAATCACCACACGCTGCATTCACCTCGGAAGAGGATTTGGAGAAGTTTCTAATTTCTTTGCATGCTATTAAGTATTTTCTCATACTCGTCAATTGTTTTCATTGTTTTAATAATAACCACTTTCCTAATGTTTAACATGATACACTAACAAACTACTTACACATATTCATCATCACTAAATATACCCAAAGTCTCAAATTCAGATAATTTATGTAAACAAAGTAATGTCAACTAATGTCACTGTCAAAATATCAGAGCATTTTATCATTTAAAAAAAAATGTAAGTATGAAGTAAGTCTATGAAATTAAAGTGAATTAATTATAAGAACTATGCAAACAAAATACCGTTGCCAAATAATGTTTTATGTAGTGTGTCGGAGACACAGCCTATGATCGTCATAATCAGCCCTTTTAAGTCCACTGCTAGACGTAGGCCTCCCAAAATCGATTTCCACTTGAAACAGTTTGCAGCTGTTTTCATCCAAAATGTGGCTAGATACGCTACATACAATATGAATGTATGAATGAGAGTTGTAATAGTAGTGTTGTTGAAGATGTAAAAAATGTGAAAATGTTTGGATCTCCCGCATTGTTTTTATCATAAAATATTTTATACCATAAAATCTCATTTTTTTAATAACTTTGTTCAAAACCGATTTTTTTTTAATAATTACGGTATGATTATTTTTTAATTATTATTTCTTAAAATCAGTACTTAAAAGAAAAAGGAACCCTTTTTTTGTCATTTTATGTGAATTACCATTACGAAGATATTTTTTTGATATCTTATCCCCTTTGTTTACATAAATTATCTGAATTTGAGACTTTGGGTATAAACACATCTATACCCAGACACAATACAATTAAAGTAAAAAACCAACACTCTTAGCGACCCTCTCGTTGAGAATCACTGGCTCGAATATTACTCGCTATTTATCGTTGGCCCGTTATAACTCGCGACACATACATTATGGCAAAATATATCCTAAGTACCCGCGTTCATTAATTTTTTTCCGGTTAACTACTTGTCACAATTTAATAATAACATGAACACGTTAAATGTTTATTATCAGAATACGCGCGGACTTAGGGCTAACTACCTTAGTTTTACCGTAATATTGAATCTCATGACTTTGATATTATAATTATTACGGAAAGTTGGTTATGTGATATTGAACGCAGAAATATGTGTCGATAGATATGATGTATTTAGATATGATCGCCCTAGCAATAAGAAGGGTGGTAGTGTTATGATCTGTATAAAACGCGGTTATTCTGCCGCAGCGAGGTCAGACATTCACATAGGATGCGCGGAATATATATGGGTAATGAATAAGAACAATGTTTTTTCTAAGTCATCACAAAAAGGCAACCTACACTTAGTTTATATACCTCCCAACAATAATTTCCCAAAAATGCTGAAGGACTTTAACCTTTAAATTCCTTATCTCAGTTGGTCGCCTAGGCCTATGGTTCCCCGACCAAATGGGTTTGATAAGGTTGAAAAACTGCGCGCGAGCCGAGTGAGCGAAGCGAGGGGTCTCGCGGTAGCGGCCGGCGAGCGCAAAATCTCTATTTAGTATTAGCTTTTGCCCGCGGCTCCGCCCGCGTGGATGTCGGTTATCGCGTAAAAAAGTAGCCTATGTCCTTCTCCATATCCCAGGCTATATCTCTGCCAAATTCTATGACGATCGGTTCAGCGGTTTAGGCGTGAAAACGTAACATACAGACAGACAGACAGACAGACAGAAAGACAGACAGACAGACAGAGTAACTTTCACATTTATAATATTAGTATGGATTTTGAGGACCACAATATAGGAATTATTTGAGGTTCACAAAAAGTGGCGCGACCATTATAATAGTGTGTGAAGTGAATTTTCTTTTTAATACCTTTTGCTTCGATCAATAATAGACCTTTTGTCAAAGCCTCATGAATGGAGATGCATACATTAAATTTATGTCATATTAGCTTATGTCTGCGGCTTCGCCGACTTGAATTGGAATGCTATTACGCAATTTAAAATGATATTAGCATTGCGTAATAGTCAGCCTTTGTGCTGCTGTAAAATATGTGTTTAGTTATAGGTAACTAGATTATGCACGCGGCTCCGCCCGCGTGGATGTCGGTTATCGCGTAAAAAAGTAGCCTATGTCCTTCTCCATATCCCAGGCTATATCTCTGCCAAATTTCATGACGATCGGTTCAGCGGTTTAGGCGTGAAAACGTAACATACAGACAGACAGACAGAAAGACAGACAGACAGACAGAGTAACTTTCACATTTATAATATTAGTATGGATTTTGAGGACCACAATATAGGAATTATTTGAGGTTCACAAAAAGTGGCGCGACCATTATAATAGTGTGTGAAGTGAATTTTCTTTTTAATACCTTTTGCTTCGATCAATAATAGACCTTTTGTCAAAGCCTCATGAATGCAGATGCATACATTAAATTTATGTCATATTAGCTTATGTCTGCGGCTTCGCCGACTTGAATTGGAATGCTATTACGCAATTTAAAATGATATTAGCATTGCGTAATAGTCAGCCTTTGTGCTGCTGTAAAATATGTGTTTAGTTATAGGTAACTAGATTATGCACGCGGCTCCGCCCGCGTGGATGTCGGTTATCGCGTAAAAAAGTAGCCTATGTCCTTCTCCATATCCCAGGCTATATCTCTGCCAAATTTCATGACGATCGATTCAGCGGTTTAGGCGTGAAAACGTAACATACAGACAGACAGATAGACAGACAGATTTACTTTCACATTTATATTAGTACTAGCTTTTGCCCGCGGCTCCGCCCGCGTGGATGTCGGTTATCGCGTAAATAAGTAGCCTATGTCCTTCTCCATATCACAGGCTATATCTCTACCAAATTTCATGATGATCGGTTCAGCGGTTTAGGCGTCAAAACGTAACATACAGACAGACAGACAGACGGACAGAGTTACTTTCACATTTATAATATTAGTATTAGTATAGATGGAAGTATGGATGTTTAGCGGTAAATGTATTCTTGTTATTAATGAAAAAGTACCTAAAAGATAAAAATAAAAATGGTATATGGGAGCTACATCTGCCAACAAACTGCTATGCAGGGCCTCAAGTCAGCTATTACAATAGTGTCAGAATGGTCTCGCCATTGTGAGTATTTGACAGTGTTTGTATGGCAAATCTGTCAAAAACTCACAATGAAGAGACCATTCTGACACTATTGTAATAGCAGACTTGAGGCCCTGATTGGCAGAAGTACATTTCTTTGTAAACGTCGACGATGTCACCACGAATAAACGCTTCTTTTTTTATTTGATCTTATCTTCATATAATTTTTAGAAGCGAAAAATGGTAATTATTAGAAGTTCGATTAAAATAAAAATACTTATGCCTTTATATTATTAGTATGGATTGCTATACCCAAAGTCTCTAATTCAGATAATTTATGTAAACAAAGTAATGTCAAGAAATGTCACTGTCAAAATGACAGGACAGTGGTACAAAACATTTTATCATATATTATAAAATTAAAGTGAATTAATTATAAGAAATGAGTAAATAAAATACCGTTGCCAAACAATTTTTTGTGTAGTGTGTCGGAGACACGGCCTATGATCGTCATAATCAGCCCTTTTAAGTCCACTGGTAGACGTAGGCCTCCCAAAATCCATTTCCACTCAAAACAGTTTTCATCCAAAATGTGGCTAGATATGCTACTTACAATATGAATCTATGAATGTGAGTTGTAATATTAGTGTTGTTGAAGATGTAAAACATTTGAAAATGTTTGGATCTCCTGCATTGTTACCAGTATCATAAAATATTTTATACCAGAAAATCTACTTTTTCTAATAACTTTGTTTAAAACCGAAAATTTATAAAAATAAGTACGGTATGATTATTTTTTTATTATTATTTCTTAAAAACAGTACTTAAAAGAAAATGAAACCTCTTTTTTCGCCATTTTATGTGAATTACCATTACGAAGATATTTTTTTTGATATGTAATCCCCTTTGTTTACATAAATTATCTGAATCTCAGACTTTGGGTATAGACGAAACCGGGCCAAAACTTTGTCTCACCAAGAATTCTGGATCACATCCAAATTCTGTATTAGACTTTCGAGAAACCATCTCGAATGCTACGAATTCGAAATTGGAATGTTTAACAAGTTTACGAAGGAAATAATAAAATGTAGGACGGTTCTGTGTTCCTTAACATAAAACACGCTGAGTTTGTGTTAGGGTATGTATTAATTTATTCCAAGTGCCATGTAATATATTCCAAGAGTATGTGTGTGTGTGTTAAATGTGTTATTGCATTTATTGTTGTTTTTTTTTTTTTAATACTTTTCCCCACACTAGGAATTTCTCCTGTATTGTGGGTGCGTTTACAAACATTTAATCTCACATACACGAACAGCCAGACCCGGAACAATCACTTGTAGCTCATACAAATAATTCCTCCGTGCGGGAATGGAACCCGCGACACGCAACGCAGCAGTCAATCGCTTAACCACTACGCCAACCGTGTCGTCTGAAACTCAAGAACGGCTGGATCGATTTGTGTAATTTTTAATTTGTTGAATTTGTCTCCGTGCCGAATAGCAGAATAACTATTAAAACACGAAAAATTCGCGCATTAGAGTTAATCCTTAATTTGTAAAGTGAGGGAAATTAATTGTAAAGCAAATTGACAAACTACGTAGATTTACTGATTAAAGGCGACGATAACATACTTTTAATGATTTGATACTGAAGGTCACGTCTAAACGAGTAGTGTTGATGATTTGGAAAAAATATATGTTAAATTAGAGCATTTTCTTAATAACTTAATATATGAATATTTTAGATTATGTTTATATTACATCATGAAATTAATTTGTAAAGTTATGTCTAACGCGGATAAAAAACTGAGATTCACGCAAAATCTATCAAGCGTATTTTTCTGAAACCTTCAACTTTTTAAAGATAATTTAAGTATTGACATTTTAATATACGTGTTTTATTAAAATACCTTTTGTTTTATGTATAATAAATTAATAATACGTCTTATTTGGGACAGCGCTCCTGGATGGGCGAGTCCTATTATTGGCTGGACGTACGATGCATTGTGTGAGCTCAGTAATACGCAAGCTCAGTGGAACAACACAGTGGACTCAAGGTCAGTGGAATATATCTGCGCCTTAAGGCGAGGTTCTTCAAGTTAACCTCTTGGAAATGTAATTTTAATGTCATTTTATTTAGAAATGATAGTGATTAAACACGTGAAAAAATTATATGTTGCTTTTGAGACCTTTCTGTAGGTACGTCGGGTACTCGTTACATAATTAAATAAAGTTCGCTCGATAGAAAAAAAAATACAAACATACCCTTATTTTGTAGATTAAAATCTTTATATATTATATACCACATTATGTATTGAAAATCACATCAAAATAAACGTCTATGATGATGTAATGTCCGTCGGGTTTAACATTGTTAATATCGTAAAACATATAATTTTCAACCTAAATTAACGAAATTCACGGCACAATTTACTCGCGTCCAGCTGCCACCTCTATAACAAAAATGCATGCTCGAAGAACCTCGCCTTAAGAGTCTATACAACCTCAGCGCTACCTCACCTTGTATCTCGCTCGCACACTATTGCTACCGGTCACGCGAGCAAGCGAGACAGGGCGGCAGGGAAAAGGCTCCAAGGCGCTGACAGTTTAGGTAATTTCGTTTTACGGTGAAAATAATGGTCATTTAAAAACAGTAAATAACATAAGACCTGCTTTATAGTTAGTTCAGTAAATATGCAAAGTTTCATTATCTAATTTGAAGTATTTTTTGAATACCAGTGGTTTATTGTTAGGTTTGGAGGTAACTTTGGATTTTTTTATCGAGAAATTTTTTTGGAATCGTGTTTTCGGCAAACGTAGTAATCGTCAACTTTACCATATATTTATTTCAAAATTAATGCTGCAGTATTTTCGACATAACGGAGGATCATGCTAAGCCATTTGAGGTATTATAGGCCCTTAATGTCTAAGAATGATGGCTGTGATACGGATAATTTACTTTGTAGTCAATTTCCTTAAACATTAATTGCTCTGAATATATGGCTTTATGGCTCGTAACAGATTATATTTTATGATTCGTTACCTAAAAATGCCCTTCAGTGCAGTCTTGCTAGTGAGCATAACAACTTACTACTACTTACTAATGACTTTCAACCCTCGGCTTAGCGACGAAAGACGAAAATCCAACAGTATGCTTTTATCCAGGCATTCAGTTAGGTGTCGCCTAGTGTGAGGGAAAACGGGCATTAAAGTCAAACAACTGGGAGTGTTAACTTCCACATGAGTATTTAAATTGAAGTAATTAAGAACTCACTCAATGTCTTTAAAGTCAAATTAAACTTGGGAATGCATGCATTATGCTAACACTCATGTCTCGCGCTAGCGGAGAGCTACATAATAATTGTCTGTCTGTGTTTATATGGTTAGACACTAATATTTTTTATGGGAATTTATTGTTAGGAAACATTTTGTAATGTTACCTATATTATTTTCATGCTTATGATATAAGCAAAACATGTATGCTATAAAATAATGTCTTTTTAAAACAACTATAAGCACCATGTTTTATGCAAATGAATATTATTTATATTTCTATATTTATTTACAGCCAGGGATTTTCATTGTTAAGCAAATTGACAACATACGCCAATTTTCCGTTCTATAGCCATTTTATACTGTCAAAGAATGATCATTGTTATTAAAATATCCGGACAATTTAAGTTGGTAGTCAATTTGATAAACAATTAAATCCCCTGACTTTAAATAATAGTGTCAAACTCAAAATCAAAGAATTTATTTTAAATAAACCAATTACAGGCAATTTTGAATTGTCAAGGGGTCGGTCAGAAAGATGAAGCTAGTTGCCCATTCCAAGGTTTCTATGGAAAATAAATCTGACTTAATTTATTAATTTATTTTATTAAAACAAATAAATAAATTAAGAATTTAAAACCAATTACAAAACTTAAAGAAACAGCTTATATACACATGCACATAAAATATAAAATTATAATTTCAGGTAAAAAGATAACAACATTTTCAAAAATCCCTCTCTTAGTACTTCTGACATATTATAATAGCATCTTCGTCCATTCATCCGCAAACAGGGCCTCAAGTCTGCTATTACAATAATGTCAAAATGGTCTATCATTGATTTCATAATTGTTGATTTTGACAAGTTTGGTAATCTACTAATATAATGGCGTAATTATGACTTTCCAATGGTCAGCCACTGACACTCTATTGAAAGAATTGGTAATCTCGTACATAATGACAAATGAAACTTCCTACTAAACTTCCAACTTCCTACTACTTCAGATTGCTTATAACACTAATAAATAATATGTAAAAATATATATAAATGAAATCTGGCATGAATAAATGTTCAAAATGCCATTGTAATACAAATCTATTACGAGACCATTGACCGTCCAATGATTCACCATTATGAATTTAGCAGATTACGAACTTTTAGCAAAATGACAATGGGATCGTGTTGGAGTGACGAATTTATAAAAATAGCAGACTTGGTCCCCAGATCGTTTGTTGGATGAGAATCCAAGCGATCATTAAGTGCGGCCAGCGTACGAGGTACTGGGGACTTAACACGTACAACGATGTGACATTAAGGCACAGCAAACAGCCTGTGTTTTCTGCCGCGGCAGGAATTGTTAGGGGCAAAGAAGCCAGCCAGCACAGCATGCAGATCAGGCCTTTCATGCTATTATGAGCTAGTCTTTTGCTCGCCTTACCTCTAACGAGTTATATCCGAGACATCAAATCTGTCTTAATACGCAGATATATGCTAGTGACCTTGAGTGGTTAGCTTGCGTGTTTTGTACTGAGCTCACGCAATGCGTCGTACGTCCAGCCAGTAATATAACTTGCTCATCTAGGAGCGCTGTCCCAAATAAGACACATTTTTAATTTATTATACATAAAAAAAAGGTATTTTGATAAAACACGTATACTAACATTACTAACAGAACAATAATTAAATTATCTTTAAATAGGTGAAGGTTTCAGGAAAATACGCTTGATAAATTTTGAGTGATTCTCATTTTTTTTATCCGCGTTTAATTAATTTCACTATGTAATAAAACATAATCTAAAATATTCCGTCATGGAAGCCCGCGAAATTAAAATTTTATTACATTTTTTGCAAATTCCTGACCAGATCAGGTTGTATTTGAACAGAATATGATCGCGACCGTAACTTATATGTATTTAAAAACCGGCCAAGTGCGTGTCGGACTACGCACAATGAAGGGTTCCGTACTTGGAAAGAATTTATCCTAAGATCAAACTTAACATTGTAGTTGGTAAACATAATCTCCCATACATTCCAACTGCAAATGTAAGTTTGTACGCACAATATCGAGATATTTACCATGTTATTTTAAGACCATAGACTTCTTATATATTTTCCTGTAATCTATAAGTATAGAACTATTTTCTGTATTTTTTTCAAAATTTTAGGTTCAGTTCAGAATGGTCAATTCTCGCCTATTTTCACTTATAACTAAAAAAAAAAATGATTTTAAAATTATAAAAAATATATATTTGAGATCCTCATTGTAAGCCCTTTCATTTGATATGTAACACGGTACAGTTTGCAAACCTTTTTTTTTATTTTCTTGTTTGCTCCCCAAAACTGACCTCAATATTCTTAATTCATTTATTTACGATTCACGTCCGTATTCGGGTCACTCAAATTGATATGTATACCAAATTTCAACATAATCGGTCCATTACATTCTGAGCAAATTGGCTGTGACAGACGGACAGACAGACAGACACACGAGTGATCCTATAAGGGTTCCGTTTTTTCCTTTTGAGGTACGGAACCCTAAAAATTATAATAATAAATATCATGAATTTATGAATTAAGTCCAAGTTGCCCTCATCACCATCATTCATCATTTCAGCCAAAAAACGCCCACTGCTAGACATAGGCCTCCCCTAATTGGGGGGTTGTGTCATAATGGCCACGCTTGGCAGGCGGGTTGACGATCGCGGTATGGTGTTAAAAATGCATAGAGAAAGCTGCTGCCCATTCTCTAGTAAGTCCTTTAGTCGCCTTTTACGACACCCACGGCAGGAAATGGGGCCAAGTTGTATCGAATGACTATTTCATGAAATCATTATTTTAGGGCAATTCTAACTTATGAAGTTGTATTGCTGATTCTAATGATTATAATTCTGTAAATACATACTTGTTACGGTCGCGAATTATATTTTAATCACCATACAACCTACCACTGACCTGCAAATTGCAAGAAAAGTAAGAATATTTGAATTTTGCGGGCTACCTTAGCACTTCCCTCTCCACAAGTCTGTCTTAAATCTATATTTATGTACTAGCACAATTCAGCTGGACTATTACACTGCTTTGTATGCAAATAGACGATAGTACGACACTATACACATTGACAATGTAATTATGTGACAGAGCCTAATAATGCTCGTAGCCTCACGCATAGCTATGTCAATCTCGACAGATCATCGATAGATGGCGCTTTGTATGCAAATCGCTTTGTATGCTGTAGCTGATGGCGGCTATATTAGATTGTCTATTGGAGAGAATTTTTGACAGATGAGTCATTAAATGTTTGGCATTTATCAAGATGAGTTTCTATACAGTTGAGCAGCGCGTTGAAATGATTAGTGTATTGTCAAAACGGCAGTTCAATTCGTCAAACGTTTCGCGTTGTCAATTTATTGAAAGAGAAATTCAATGATCCCTGATCTCAAGATTCGGGGACAAGACATGGCCTCCAACATCATGTTATTTAACGCCCCTTGATTATTTTTTGTAGGGTTATATGAAATAACTTGTGCATGCGAATAAGCCAAGAACTGAAAGACCCAAAAAAGTCTTTAGGTCTTTAATGTACAAGCGTCATTAATGAAAATTGGACCTCTCATATTCACGCTTCAATACGAAACCGAGGTGATTTAAGTTATATGGTATTTCATACATAGCGCCAATAAGGCAGCCTTCAAAAAAAGAAAATATAATCTTCATCATTATCTCAAATACAATAATAATAATAAATAGCTGTTGCAGCATGTCAAATTTCCAAACACTGATCGAGCTGCACGGCTGAAACCCCCCGCACCAGCCTGGCAGTGCAGGATTGAGTGTCGTATTTATGAGACTAGAGTACTCACCTGCTTCAGGGAGGGCATTATACGCCCAAGGGTGAAAAGCCCTTGGTGAAGATATCACATGTGTACAGCAAGTACAGGGTTGGGCCTGACACACTTCCTTGTGGCACCCCAGCTTTTATAGTTTTTAGCTCGGAATATGCATCCTCTTGTCTTATTCTAAACATTATGTTACTTATTTAAGATTCTAGAATGTCTGCAAATTCTGAAGGTGGCATGCGTCTGAGTTTAAATATCAGACCCTCATGCCAAACTTTATCAAAAGCTTTCGTGATATCTAGAAATACGGTGGCGCAGACTTGCTTGTTTTCGAGTGTCTTCAATAATGTTAGTTACTCTGTGTACCTGGTCTATGTAGAGTGTTTTTTCCTGAAGCCAAATTAATGGTTTGGTATTAGGTCTTTTTCTTCTATTATTGGTTTTAACCGTTTAAAAACAGTTTTTCAAATAGTTTCGATAAAACAGGCAATAGGGAAATGGGTCTATATGATGATGATTCATAGAGTGGTTTCCCAGGATTCGCAATGATAATAACTTCAGCAACCTTCCATGGCGTAGGTATGTGCATGTTTAAGCATTAATGCAGCATTGATAAGTCTGGTCAGCTTAACTATGGCTTTGAGTGGGAGTTTTAGAATTTCTACTGTTATGAGGTCATAACCCGGGGATTTCTTCGAGCTAATGTTGTTTTGAATTTCTCTCAGAAATTCTTTAGGAGTCACAAGCCGAATTCTTTGATTATGTGATAACTTTAAACTCTCAAGTATTTCTATGGAGCTCTCATTGGGTTAAAAAGTGTCTTCTAAGTATTGGGCAAACCTAAAAGCTTTTTGTTCATTGCTTATGGCCCATTTTCCGTCGCTGTTTCTGATGGGCGGTATTTGCACAATCGGCCTTTTTAGGTTTCTTGTTGCTTTCCAAAGAGAGAGATCAGTTGATTGGTCGTTGGTTAGCTGCATAAGGTTAGTATTCAGACATTCATCCTCAAATGGTCGATTTTTCCTCTTTAATCGTTTAGTTGTAGTTTCTTGTTTGCTGCCACCACTTTTTTTGCTTTTTTTTCGCAGATAGTAAATACACAATTTTCTTGGGATAGATAATGTTCCTTATTTTACGTTTTAACTGTGGCGTGTTGTCATTGTTGGATATTAACAACTTATGTATTCGTTTACTTCCGAGTCCAGCTGATCTTGATTTTGTAACGGAGTTTTTAGGTCGATAATATTATATAGATCAAGTGCAAAACTGTCCCAGTCTGTACACTTATTAACCAGGGTGAAATGGATTTCTCTTAGCAAGATTTTTTGACTAAGTCTTAAGATATTCGGGGTGTGGTCCGAATTCATGTGAAAACCTTCCTCCAAGTTAATGTAGTTAGTGGATATACTTTTGCATATGAAAAAGTCTATAAGACCGGTATTTTCTGGTGGTCAGTGGGCCAGTATGTTGGTTTGCCTGTGCTCATAACTTCACAATGTGAATTTTTAACTGCATTTAAGAGCTGCCTTCCCTTTATTGTAGTAAGTCTAGATCCCCAGTGCGTATGCTTGGCATTGAAATCACCGCCTAAGATGAATCTCTGAGCCTAGAAATTCAAAGAATCGTAAATAATATCGCTCGTTCCTTATTGTGTGCCATGGAGGACAGTAGGTACACGGCTACTATGGAAACGTGTAAAAATTTAGTTTTAACAGATGCTGCCACGGCTTGAATGACAGGTTCTTCAAATTTACTCTGCTCGTAATGATTGATGTTTTCTTTGATTATAACCGCACTACCTCCTTTGGCGGAGTTGTCAGCAGCTTTTCCAGATCAGTTTTAATTTTTACCTTTGTTGCCGCCATTGTATAATAATTAAAAACTTCACATTCACAATTGTTTAAATGCACTATTTACACTATAATTAATAACTGGGCCATCGCGGCGACCTTGATAAACCGATTTCGCAACGCGGTGACGGCGGTGTTATTGTGATGCGCCAGCGAATTACTCTAAAGTGGAGCACCCGCGCTCGAGTGATAGATATCCGTTCTCGATAGAAGCCAAACACGGAACGATGTTACCGACATGAAAAAATCATTGAGGGAGCGCTTCTTTGGCCGTCTGATTAAAGTGTTAAATATTCTTTAATCAGGCGGAAACAAGGTGCGTGCCTTCAACGGTTGGGTCATGCCGGTGTATTCTTTCGGCATACTCAAATGGACACAGCCGGAACTTGTCGCTCTGGATAGGAAAGTTCGTACATTGCTGACGGCATATCTGATACATTACCCACAGTCATTAGTGATAAGACTGTACATGCCGTGGAAGTGTGGGCGTCGTAGTTTCGTAAATGCTAAAACCTTCCACAACCGCGAGATATATAGTCTCAGGGAATATTTCCTTCAAGCTGACGTGGAGATGCCCCGAGACGTGGTTACGGTGGACAAAGGCCTCACCCGGCTCTCCTTGGCAAAAGAGAACTGGCGCAAACCTGCAGTACTTGATACTAACGATCGTAAGGAATTATGGCAAGGCAAAGAGCTTCACTTTTGGCGTTTGTATTCTAGCTGCATTTTGTTGACCGCTTCGGGGAAATCTCGTGTGTTGCCTGTGTGGTTATGGATAAAGTTATCATAACGAATAATTATCGGAAATACATTATCAAGGATAGTACGGTTGACATCTGTCGGGCGAATCAATCCAACATATTGTTTCTGGTGGTTCTCGTCATGACAATGGCGAGTACTTGCACATACACAATCTAGTGGGTACGATTATCCATTAGCAACTTGCCTTTCAGTACAACCTTGTGGAGTCCGAAGTAATATAATACAGGTATGTGCCCGACCCAGTTCTTGAGAACAGTCACGCCACATTGTACTACGATCGATCTATCATTACTGACAGGACCATTGTAGCCAATAAGCCTGATATTGTGGTAATAGATCGACGATAGCACCGTGCAATGATTGTTGATAATTAACGGTGATCTCATGACGAAAATCACATGAAAGTTGAGAAAAAAAAAAAAAAAAAAAAACAACTAGTATCTTGAATTAGCACACGAGCTTGTCGACATGTAGGACGTGGACTCTGCAATCACTGGACCGATAATGGTTATAGTTAGTGGCCTAATAGCGGAGAGCCTTGACCTTCACCTCAGGAGGTTCTCATTGCATTGCTGGGTCAAGGGCTTGATTTAGAAAGCAGTACTGCGTGGACACAGTATGCTTAGTGAGGAGGTTCCTTTATTTAGAGCCCTAATCACCGGCAGCTTGGACCCTGTTCCTGATGCCGATGGGACACACTATATTTATATTTTTAAATGTTTTTTTTTTTATAAAAATATTTAAAAATGTAATTAACATTGAGTATGTAAGTGCAATAAAGGAAATAAAAACTTATCGTAACAAATTATAAATAAAAGTGGTAAACAAGTATGTAAATAGGTTATAAACTTATAATACACATACATACATATTTACTATAATTTATACCTACAATATGTATATAAATTCAAGGAAAGATAACACAAATCGAACACCAAATCGGAATAGGAAGAGTAAAGCTGGAAAGTCTACCCCAAGCAAAGAAAACAATTCTTTGCAGAAATTCCACCAGGCGACACAAACTGATGATGTAACTTCACCTGTCAAAATATCACAACATCACGAATCAGCAGTACATTCTGAAGCAGAATCTCGCCATTGTTTACAGACACAAACGAAAACATCTACCCTCGACATGCAAAATAAAACAAAAACGCCTACCCCCAACAAGCAAAGTAAACCAATTACTTCAATAACAAATCCTAAACATAAACAAAGATTACAATTAGGAACGTCAGATTGTCAGATCGAGTACGAAGAGATGCATCTTGAGTACGAACAACAAGAACAAAGTAAGAAACATAGCAGAAACGACACTTACTAAACATTCTAAAAACATATGTCATTATGTAATGCCGAACTGTCAAACCGAACAGTTATTAAGTGACATTGACAACAAATTAAAAGATTTTACCTCTCATGATTTTTGTATTATATTGATAGGGGAGGAAGATTTCAACTCAACAAAGGACTATTTCGAGCTCGGACTGTATATTCGGACGGCCCTACAAAAAACCACACATACTAATATTATACTCTGTGCTCCGACATATAAATTTACTCACTTTAAAACTATGTACAATTTTAGGATCGAATTATTTAACAACCTACTTTATTTAGACACATTGACACATGAGCATGCATACTTTTTGGACTCAAATAAGAATCTGTCAAATGATTATACGATGTTTTCAAAACGCACTGGAATGATTAATAACTTTGGCATGCATACAATTTTCAAAGATATTGACAACTTTATTCAAGGACTAACAACATATGACCTATTTATCCAAACTGAAGGCACTTGTAAAATATGCAAAGGTTATAATTTTAATTTAAGTAAAATATGTAAGTGCAATAATGCTAATCCTGAACAAACATTAATGAATGATGATTTTATACAAAATACGACTTCTAATACTGATCCTAATTCTAATTTTTTTCTCGTATAACTATATATTTATTTTACATCAGAATATTAATGGTTTAATAAATAAATCGGACTTATTTGCCTATCACTTACAAGAACTTTCTCATGAAGGTAAGCCATTGGACATGGTTTGCATAACAGAACATAATATGAAGGATGGTGACGATGTTCACCTACATATACCTAACTTTAGACTTGCATCCTCCTCAAATAGAAATTCTCGAAATGGGGGGGCGTGTATTCTAATTAATCATAAACATAAATTTAAAACTATAGATTTAAAGGAATACTGCTGTCCTAATTATATCGAATGCTGTGGAATTGAAATAATAGAACACAGGCTAAATATTGTATGTATTTATAGATCACCAAAGAATAGCATAGATGCTCTAACCACATTTTTCTATAATTTCGAAGGTATGCTACAAAAAGTCTGCACCAATAACAATAAAAAAATTGTGATATGTGGTGATTTTAACATAGACACTCTAAAAAAAACACGCGTTGCATCACAATTCGAAAATCTATTATTGAACTATAATTTAAAATTGAGTGTTAAACAACCTACTCGGATAATTAGTGGTACATGTATTGATAATGTTATACATAGTATTAGAGGCAGTAAAGGTGAGGTTTTAGAGCTGGCTTTATCTGATCATACAGCACAAATCGTGAAATGTCCAGTAAAAAAAAAACATATACAATTACTCATTGGTACTCACTAAAGCGAGATTATAGCTTAGAAAATATAAACAAATTTAAAAATGCTATACATAGCCTAACCTTTAATAACGTTTATGAATGTCTAGACCCTGATGAAGCCTTTAACGAATTTAACCATTTATTTAAACTTTTCTATGATTTATGTTTCCCCATAATTAAAATTAGGATCTCTATTAGAAAGAAACTTAACTGGGTGACAAAAGGTATCAAATTGTGTTGTAAACGCAAGCGAGACATGTTATGGCAATTAAGAAGACATAAAACTCCGGAAAATAAAGAAAAACTAAAGTCATACACTAATCGGCTCAAAAAAATCATCTATCTCACACAAAAATCAAGAAATAACTTTTACATAAATAACTCCAACAATAAAATGAAAGCAACCTGGCAGACCATAAATAAAAATAAATTAAACTGTCCAAAAGAATATATTTCTAAAATAATTATCAATAACAAAGAGATAACGGATCCATTAGAAATTGCAGAAACGTTCAATAATTATTATATTGATTTAGTTCAACCGCTAAGTAATAGTAAAAATCCTGACTTATCATCTATTACCAACACAGCTAAGTCAATGTTTATGCCTGCTACAATACCTATTGATATACACAAAATTATCGGAACCCTAAAAAATACCAATAGTGCAGGTTATGACGAGATTATCACTAAAGTAATAAAAAGTGTAGCTGTGGAAATATCTCCTGTTCTCAGTTTTATTATAAATTTATGCATAGAAAATGGTACATACCCTAAAGAATTAAAGATATCTGTAATAAAACCACTATATAAGAAAGATGACAGACAAAATCCTAAGAATTATAGACCTGTAGCGTTAATTCCAATTTTCTCAAATTTTTTTGAAAAAGTCATTTATAATAACCTGTATCCTTTTCTTGAAAAACATCAAATATTTGCGGAAGAACAGTACGGCTTTAGAAAATGCAAAAATATTAATATGGCAATATATAGCCTTGTAAATAAAGTGGTAACAAATATGGACAGACGGACACCGACGACTGCCTTGTTCATGGATATGACCAAGGCATTTGATTTTGTAGATTTTAATATACTTTTGTCTAAATTAGAAAAATATGGAGTAAGGGGCAACGTATTAAAATTAATTGAATCGTATTTAAAAAATAGGTATCAAATAACGAGTACAACAAAGATTTGCCAAAAGACAAAATTAGAACTAACGTACCATTCAAAACCAAGAAAAACGAACTTTGGTGTACCTCAGGGTAGCGTCCTCGGCCCCCCATTGTTCCTCGTATACATAAACGATATGCCGAGAGTTATTCAACATCCAATGACCTTGTTCGCTGATGATAGTACAATTATTTTCACAGCACAAAATAGGGAGGCACAGTGTCATGAAATGGATATAAATCTAAATCTAAACAGGTTAATAACATGGTTAAATAATAACAATCTTAATGTAAATTTAGATAAAACTCATATTATGTCATTTAAACAAAGAATAAATCAAGATAAACTTAATATAAAATACGCTAACAAAACGATAGAAGAAACAAAGCACACAAAGTTCCTGGGACTCTATATAGACGAGAATATGAAATGGTGTAATCATATTGAACATTTAATAAAAAAAAAGACTAAATCAGTTCCAGTACGCTTTGCATAAACTCAGTAAAGTAGCAAGCCGCGAAACCGTACTGACTGCATATCATGCATACGTGACTTCTACATTACGATATGGCATAATATTCTGGGGAAATTCATCAGATAGGGAGCTAGTGTTTAAGGCACAAAAAAAGTGTTTGAGAGCTGTGTGCCAAATAAAAACTACTGACAGTTGTAGACCACACTTTATTGACCTAAGAATAATGACTTTTCCAGCCCTATACGCGTTTGAAGTAGCAATGTTCGTTAAAAAACACTTATATTTATTTGAAGCCCTGACTAGTAAACGTCACCAGGACAAAATTCACGCTGTGCCTCATAAAACAGCATTATATGCAAAAAGTTTTCTGGGCATGGCTCCAAAAATTTATAATATGATACCCACGACTGTAAGACTTGAGAAGGATGTTAACAAGTTCAAAAGAATGTTAACAGACCTTATGGTTAAAAAAGCGTACTATTCCATTGGTGAATTCTTAACAGATAAGTTGAATAAATAATAATTAGATATGTCAAATGACCGATTTATTTAAGCTTAATTCTATCTAAATGCAATTATATAATGTAATTTGAATGTTTATTTAGTATATATTTTTAATTTCAATAATAATTTTAATATTACAATGCATGTTAAATTATAAATTGGTAAGTTCATTCATTATTTGGACATTATTTATTCTGACATTACTTATAATTTGAATTTGTGACATTATTTACTACTATTTATTAATTTGAATGTATATTATTGCACAGGGTATTACTATTCTGTCGAATTTATGACATTATATAACCGATTAATTGGATTTTATGAAATTGTCTAACTATAATTTTTAATTTTGCATGCCTGAATTGGTAAATGCAGTGAACTGCGCATTCACTTAACACCTGGAAATGCATATATGTACTGTGTTTTGCAATAAATATTTGAATTTGAATTTGAATTTGAATTTGAATTTGAAAAGAGGTAATTGAGATAACATATTTTATTGTTCAGGCGCTCTTCTAACCAAACCAGTCACTATACTCACCCTGGGACTGCACACAGTTAGTATTAGTGACCTTAGCGGAGTCTTATGTTCCTTGTAATGGATTTGCTTCTATCACTATGTTTTGTTCGGTGTTTGAATCTCCAAATCACACAACACGACACAGCCAGACAACAACGATAAATTTTGTTACATGTTTGCACCACTTGTCTTATCTTTTAATATTCACTCGACTCTGAAGTATTATTTATTCTGTTACTGTTATTTCTTGTACGTTCATTTTTTTATCTGTATCAATACTTTGAATTTTCTTTTTTTAAGTACTTTGACCGTGTGGTGCCGGACGGTACTGTATGGTGCCGAAAGTAAAGAATAGCACCACCCCATTCATAGGTGTCGTAAAAGGCGACTAAGGGACTTACTAGAGAATGGGCACCAACGTTCTCTATGCATTTTTAACACCATGCGGCGATAACGTCGCCAGCGCTTGCGTCTCTTCGTTTGTCATAGACCATAGACAATAGTCTGTAGCATGGACAAGCGACGTCGGAGTATCGCGTGTGGGTCGATCGTAATAATTAATGTTTAATTATTATCATTATAATTTAAAATTATTATTATTCTTTAGTTTTTATTTACTTTTGTATTTTGTATTATACAAGTCCGCGACTTCGTCTACGTGAAATTTTTTGTTCCCCCGTTCCCCAATCCATTCTCGAGATGTCATCAAAAAAGCCAAAACTAAAATCAATTTTTTTTATTTGGCACTACATACCTACATTGGAACTTATGAAGCTAGGTGCATGGTTCCAATTGGTTGTTTTCTATGGAGAAGAACCGACAAGAAACACCACGGTTACTCTTTTAAAAATAATTGGCTTTTACCTTATTTTCAAATAACAGTGTTAATAGGTATGGGAGGAAGGTGTAGGCCTTTCAACAATTACCAGCCGTAAATAATAGGTTGGGGAAAAAGTTTCTTCGCATTTTTAAAGAAAATTTAAAACATTTTTTAATATAGTTTATTTACATTTAACTATAGTATGTAGGTACCATTTTGTTCGATAACTTTGTGCCATCTTGTAGGTAGGGACATGATCCCATTGCTATAGAAATTTTGGGACTTCTGATCAAAATACCGCGACAAGTGGTTTTGGCAGTCCTCTCATGATGTCAACCTGACACTGCCTAAAGAATTCTGAAGAGACCGAAACAGGTGGATATCTGAAGGTGCAAGGTCAGGACTATACGGCGGATGCATTAACACCTCCCAGCCAAACTCTCTTAATTTTTGCTGAGTTGCTAAAGATGTGTGAGGTCTAGCATTATCATGATGAAAAACCACACCCCTTCTGTTGATTAATTCCGGGCACTTTCTCTCAATTTCTTGCTTTAATCTCATCAGTTGTTCGCAGTAGAGTTCAGAATCGATGGTCCTGCCTGGTGGTAACAGCTCATAATGAATAATGCCCTTCCAATCCCACCACACACACAGCATCACCTTGTTGCGAGTTAACCCGGGTTTCGCCACAGTCTAAGCCGATCTTGCTCCACTTTTAAAAAAATGGCATCCATTTTATCCGTAATAGGGCAACCAGAGCAACGTGCATCTTTGACATCAAAATTTCCGGATTGAACTCTTAAACCAAATTTGTGCTACTCTCACAGACACTGCACTAGGTCCATAAACATCGAAATTTTTTTTCGCGGCTTGCGTTGCATTTTTACCTTTTTTGTAGTAAAAATTTAAAATGTATCGAATTTCTTCATTAGATTCACTCATCTTGACAATACGAAGAACAAATGAAAATCACACATTTTCCTAATTTGAATCTGGAATTATGTTCTTTAAAATTTAAACTTTCAATGATACCAAAACCAGCCAGATATAAATAGTATAGTCAAAGAGATTTAATACAAGTTCATACATACTATAATGCGAAAAGACTTTTTCCCCAACCTAACATTTAAATATACTAACGATAAACGGGACAAAACGAACAACAATCTACTTGTTATCCTACAGGATGTGGTGACCTACAAGGTCACACCTCCATCAGTTTAGTAGACTATGTCTGACTATGTGTTATACGCCCCACATGGAGGTCGCATTATGTGCAAAATAAAATATGCCGAATTGGACATTGTGGTAGTGGTATTCCAAACCTCGTAGTGATAAAACGACTAGACTTAACTACGGTCTATTTTCGTTAGTATTTTATAATTTTCCAAATATTGAGACAAAATAAATAATTTTCTTAGATAAGTCAAACTAGCGGCTTGCTGACGTAAAACTTGGCTATTATGTAATTTTGCTATATTATGCTAGATGGCATTATAGTTTTCTATGACATTTCTTCTAATAGCCTTTCTAGTATCTTAAATCTCTTTGGCTAGATCAAAATTAATAATCAAGGCGACCATTTATTTAAAATAATTCAAGCCATGAAAACTAGAACTATTCAAACAGGAAAACTTGTTAGAGTTTGTAGTTGTGCCGCTGGACACCGGCCAGAATTCTGGGCAGATTGAAACTGGGGACATTCGATACGTTCCCGACTGACTGCACTGTGTAACTTTGTTTATGTTGCCTATTTATTTCTGGATTCAATAAACGGGTATATTTATGTAAAGCAGATTTTCTAAACACTCTAATGGAAGAAGGCCTAACATGAATGAGCGACGTAAACGTAACATACTCTTAAAAAGTTACGGTATTTAAATAAGTATCAAGTAAATTCTTATAAGAAGATTCCTACACCGGTGTAGGTAGATACCTACACCGCGAGGCATACACGTGATCCGTCAGCGGCCGAACAAAATTTGCTCGCACGTCGACGGCCGAATTCAGCCGATCGAACCAAATATATGTAAAAGAAAATAAGTATATAGACCTTATTGGACGTCATCGGATCGTCACTTTCTTTTACATATATTATGTTAGTTTCTTATTTCATTAGTCATAAAACCAGATAGATATTAATAAAAGAAAGGAAGAAAGTAAACTCAGGTACAAACATACGCAATGTAATCGATACCAATGTGCACTTTATAGCTACGGGGGACACTAAACAATGTTTTATTACGACTACCCTCACTTTATGTTCCGATTGTAAGTGGTTTAGCGAGGTATTGTTTGTCTAGTTGCGGACGTGATCGTGGTTTTATAGGTATATGTTAGAGCTGTGTTACAGTGGGCACAGTTTCAATAATATATAAATAATATTAATATGAATAATGTTATTATTTTTATGTTTTACAGAAGGGATTCCGGTCCTTTGGAAGGCGTACGATGCAGCCCCTCGCCAACTTGCAGAGCCCCCTTAGACTATTTTAAATGGAATGAGGCACCGACCGACGATTATCCCTGTATGCACTATGCAAGTTCACTGTGCATCCAAGAACAACCCCCAGTTGGTGCAGGACTATTGCAGAACATGGAAGCAAAACATATTGGGCTATGGGTTTGGGTGTCTATAGTGGATCGGTTACCTTGAACTGTGGAAGAACTATGTCCCCTGTCTGACCAATGTTATAATTATAATAAACACGGATAAAATGGCAGGTGGTGATTTACACACTCAGTAATAGGCCCCCGGAAACGGTCCCTAGTACATAGTAATACCTATTAATATAGCGATTAATATGAATGTGGATGGATGGAGAGGGAGAGGAAGGCAAAAGAAAATATGAATAGATTGTGTGAGAAATGATAATTATGAAAGAGAAGGGAGTGAATGATAGCGTGACCGTTGACAGGGGAGAATGGAAAGAGAAAACGTGTTGGGCCGACCTCAAGTAACTTGGGACAAGGGGAGAAAAGAAAGAAAGAAAGAAAAATAGGTTTATTTGTCACAGAAACACGTGCATACAAAAATATATAATTAACTTAAGTAGGTAGGAACAACAAAAATAGAACAAAATTGATTTACATTATAATCACAAGCACAAAGCCGAAAATAGTCGGCAGCTGTATGTCATGACTGTGACAAGAAGGCTTCCACTCAGCATTATGCTGTGCTATGAGGGACCCACAGCACAGCGCTGATTTTCAGTGATGGTGGTGGTGGTGGTGGAGGCTTGTCGCAAGATTTGCATATTTTATAGGAAACATCAAACATCTTTTTTCCTCTTTCTCAAGTAGTTTTAATGATGGTCTGGTTTTTTGAGTACTTTATGCGGCCTACTTAAATGTCCTTTCTTTGGTATTGTTCGTCGAGTCGTTGAGCTCCTTAAATCCTGAGTTGAGCTACACATTTACTGACAAATGCTTGCACTGACTGGACAGGTCCACTCAAAATTGTGTGGTTCTTTCCTCAAAAGACCATTTCAGACACGGATCTACATGGTCCTCACATGATCTGACCAAGATTATGTCTGGACTTTAAAAGAGACTTTGACCCCTGAGTTTGTTTCGCCATTTCTTCTCAGGGATAGTCAGATAGGAAATGTCGACTTCCTCAAGCTTGTTTTTATATTTTTTATATGACGTGTAAAAGTGATTCCGATATCCTATTTACAGAATAAACGATTTCATTTCATTTCATTTCATTTCATTTTCTTTCATAGAATTAATTAGCAAGACAACCGCAACACCAATTTTATATCGTCAGCTCGACGTCCGTGTGTCTTTGCAGGGATCCAGCAGAATATCAGCGTCAGGTATATTTGCCTGATACATGCTAAGCTAGACTCCCATTTGGTGCAACCTTGAGACGCACACCGCATCTTGTATATTTGTTATCATTTTAATTGAATTATGTCATAATATTACACTATTTCTGTATGTTTTTCCTATTGTATTTTTTACCTTGTTTTATAATGTTCATGAAATTTTTAATCGTTTGTGCTCTTGTGTGTTAATGCTATTTCTTTTCTGTGCACTGAATAAATGTTTTATCTATCTATCTATCTATCTATCTATCAAGACTAGTTAGTACACAGGTAAATCTCGCGACAAGCTTTTATATCATTTATTATTTATTCCACCAACTCGCACTAAGCGTTTTCAAACGTCTTTTATAATGCGCGCAGCAAAGGAGTGGAATTCTCTGCCTGCGTCTGTGTTTCCGAACGCATACAACCCTAATCTATTCAAAGTGAGAGTGAACAGGCTTCTTCTGGGTAAGCTCACTCCATCGTAGACTTTGTCTCTGTCATCCAGACCTAGACTAAAGTCAAGAGCAAACTCATAGTAGAATTAAAAAAAATAAAAAATAAAAAAATTGTGTAATACATGTACTAAATTGATTAGTTTGATTTAATTTAAAGTTGTGTTCCACGCGCGCGTCAAAGAAATGTCAGCACGCACTGACGGGGTCCGCCAGGACTGGTGCCTGCAAGGGTTTGTCCGAAATGGATACCGTGGTACTGGCACACAGGCAACTGAAGGAACACGGGTGGGTTTTAGTCAGTAAAAGTCTGACACGCCCTCCCGCTTCGCTTCGAGTTGTATTATTGATTCTAATGATTATAATTATGTACCTAACAATGTATTCACTATAAGCTTTTATTTTCCCTCCAGTCTCGAGTCATTCTCTGTCACTGCCTGCTACAGTTCGGTCTCGAGTGCCTCACGGTGTGCTCAACTCTCACAAAAAAAAATATTTCGCAATTTTTCCGATGAAACTTTTATATAGGTACATCTCATCTCATCACTTATCCTATAAAAAAACTCAACAATGAAACGCAGTCTCAGTGTCCTTTCAAAAGCATTTTTACCACCTTAGACAACGAAAAAATTTCACCAGACTGCTTTGACCCCTCCCTTTTACTATTTTCAACACAATCGGCTCATACAGGTATATTTTCCATAAAAAATTGGCCTTTAACCCTGCGACTGCTACCACAAATTTGTATTCATCACGTGTGGGCCGACCACCGGGTTCGAGCAGCAGATTGGGTCTATTATGCCCCACACAATATCCTACGTTTTTCGCTAAAATTCAATGTTAGGAGGGTTAAAAAAAGGTTTTGTGAAAGGTATACACTTGAGGTCGTATTGCGGTTGAAATGCGGGTTTTACGCCCATATGTTTGATATCAGACAGTCGTGTGACCTTGCTACCTTATAGTTTTAAGATGGTCATTGATCGGAATTTGAATTTGTGTTTATAACTGGGTTGATAATAAGTACAGTAAATGGATTTAAAACCTTTCTTGCCATTGTGCAAGTCACCGGCTGTATGTGTACATTTTATGCAGTTTTAAATACACATACTTAAGACGTAGATATATACCAGTGACCCCTTGAGTGGTTAGCTTGCGTGTTTTGTACTGAGCTCACGCAACGCGTCGTACGTCCAGCCAGTAATAGGACTCGCTCATTCAGGACCGCTATCCAAAATAAGACGCATTATTAATTTATAATACTCAAAAGGTGTTTTAGTGAAACACGTATACTAAAAATCAATAGTTAAATTATCTATAAAAAGGTGAAGGTTTTAGAAAAATACTCTTGATAGATTTTGCGTGATTCTGTTTTTTATCCGCGTTAAATATAACGGCATTGAAATTGATGTACAAGTTATGGTCATGTTTTAGTTTAATTTTAATTTCATTTTGACATAATTTTGATTTAATTTTGTTTTGATTGAATTCTAATTTAATTGTGATTTAAATATTGATTTTAATTTAATTTTTGGTTTTGATTGTAATATTTTTTATTTTATTTTAATGCTACTAACATGTTTTTCGAAGTTGTAATACTAATACAATATGGATGTTTTCCTAAATAAATAAATGATTGAATTGAATTCACAAATTAATTTCACTTTGTAATTTCTTTAAATATATAAAAGAAGAAACTGACTGACTGACTGACTGACATATCAACGCACAGCCCAAACCGCTGAGTCTAGAGATTTCAAATTTGGCACGTAGGTTCCTTATGAGGTCTAGGGGTGCACTAAGAAAGGATTTTTGGAAATTGCACCCTTGAGGGGATAAAATAGGGGATGAAAGTTTGTATGAAAAATCTTATTCATTTGGTTGATTAACTTGAAACTTGGCACAAATACTTGCCTAAGTAAGTAATAACATTTTTCATTATTAGTTTTTCAAAACTACCCCTCAAAGGGGGATTGCGGGGTGTCAAAGTTTGTATGTAGGAATTTTATCGCGCGGTTTGATTAACTTGAAACTCAGTAGAAATACTTGCGACCAAAAATAAAGAATAACATGTATAACCATTGGCTAGGGAAGTATCCACGCGGGCGAAGCCGCGGGCAACAGCTAGTATAAACATAATCTAAAATTTTCATAAATTAAGAAAATGCTTTAACATATTTTTTTCCAAAAAAATTACACTACTCGTTTAGACGTGAGCTACAGTATAAAATCATTAAAAGTTGGTTATCATCGCCTTATGAACATAGTGTATCTTGTACAAGGCAAGTAGATAGCACGCTTTTGTCATGTTCACTATCGGAAGTTGGCGTATGGCACAATGGTTTGCAATCTTGCAAACTTTTGTACCAACCACTGGCATGTGTAGGTGTGTGTGTAGCTTTTAATTAAAATTAATAAACAGTAAACTGATATTCTACAAACAATTGCTCATCCACAAACAGCTTTTAGCTAAGTGGACCGTTACAGTATTATAAACGATGATATAATTAATCTTGTATTTTGAGAAGGGTCCAAACTTAATTGTCTTTGACGCTAATTATTAAGATATCAATTGTTGACCATTTAGTAACGATGTTCATAAATCATATAGATTTTGAAGGTGTCTCATGCAATGAAATAAGAATATTAAATCCACTAAGATTATTTTGAATGAATAATTACACTATCACACTATATAATATCACACTATTATTATAAAGGCGAAAGTTTGCGAGTGTGTGTGTATGTTTGTCTCTTCTTCACGCTCAAACCGACGCGTGACGGCTGAACCAATATTTATAAAATGTTGTATGGAGATAGCTGACACCCTGGATTAACACCAGAACTGGTGAAACCGCGGGTCACAGCTAGTCTTATATATAAAATTCTCGTGTCACAATGTTAGTTACCATACTCCTCTGAAACGGCTTGACCGATTTTAATGACAATTTTATATGCATATTCAGTAGGTCTAAGAATCGGCTACTATCTATTTTTTTTTAAGTTTTAGGTAGGTAGGTAGGGTAGAGTAGGGTAGGGTAGGTGGGTAGGTAGAGTAGTCTAGTGTAGTGTAGGGTAGGTAGGTAGGTAGGTAGGTAGGGTAGGGTAGGGTAGGGTAGGTAGGTAGGTAGGTAGGTAGGGTAGGGTAGGGTAGGGTAGGTAGGGTAGAGTAGGGTAGGGTAGAGTACCTAGTGGAGTTTATACTATAGCTTTTGACAGAACGAAGTCTATCGAGTCAACTAGTAAATACATAATATGCAACTATGATGAAGTGGAAAGATAGTGTTCTTGTTCTTTTAAAAACTGCAACAGTGTGGTAGTGTTTGGCGTGGTTTACTTTGGCATAGCAGTCTCGAACATTATACTAACGAGGCAGTCAGCAGTTTTAAGTATTTAAAACCATTTTAAATCATCCGCCTAGCCCTGTTCAGACGAAAAAACCTTTTAAAATTACAATGTTAGTCCTTCCAAGTAAGATAGGAACCACCAAATTAGGAATACATTCTCAACATTTTTAACACACGCAGGCGTAACTACGGCCTTTTCTAGACCCCTTAGACACCCTTACCGACCAAAAATTCAACACAATGATCTCTAACGATGGGACGGTACAATGTAAAGAATTTCAACGTTTTTGTGCTAGGGTGTGTTTAAGCTTGGAAACACAATGTGAAGTCAAAACAGTTTTGCTTTAAGAAAAAAAAAAAAAAGATTTTATGTGGGTACAACTCTGCCTTTTTTTTGGGTGGGTTTTTATAAAATAACTTCTCCCGCTCTGGGCGGAGCAGGAGGGCGGGCGTGTCAGACTTTTACTGACTAAAACCATCCCTTGTTCCTTCAGTTGCCTCTGTGCCAGGGCCACGATATCCCTTTCGGACAAACTCGCAACCTTGGCAGGCATCGGTCCTAGCGGACCCCGTCACTTCATGCTGATATATCTATGAAGCGCCCGTTGAACACAACGCGCCGTCGACCCGGGCCTGGCCGCACCTCTGCCTAACGGCTAGGCCACGACATTGCGCGAATTGCGGTGCGGCAAGCATTTTTTCTGTTTATTGCGCGGTCGAGACGCGCAACGCACTGTGGCTAGTTGGGATCACACGCAATGAATTAGGAAAACAGCTGCCGCTGCCGCCGCCGCGCGATGCCGTGGCCGGGCCGTAACCCTTCGAAAAATACCGTGGTGATGTTCTGTTATACTATGTAAATATTTTATATTGAAAAAAAAAAAAAAAAAAGTTTCGGGTATAGCCTGTGTTGTTTTTCGTAGGGATGAATGCGTAAATAACTGATTTTATAGATATAAAATCAGTTATTTACGCATTCATCCCTCATTCAACTCATATCATCTTTCTCATATTCCATTCAATGAAAACACGTCATGTAATCGAGTTAAGGTTACTTATTAACAGCTAGTTAACGCTGAAAACTATCACTGAAGGGCCCTCCCTTCCCCTCCTTCCGTTCATCAATAAAACAATTTTTATTTCTTTCTTTCTCCTAGGTTGCTGCACTAAGCTAAGGTCAAAGAAAAATTCTAATGTTGCCAGTATGTGACTACAGCCTTACGTAGGAAGTATTCAGAACCATGATGACCAAAGATATAATGAAAAACAAAAATATAAGGAAAGAATTTTAGTAAAATGCTCAAATTAGGGTGCGTCTACCTTATGCGTATAATTAGAAAAAAAAAAAAATAACATTGTGTCCTTTCAAATGAGGTATGCGTATCTCATCATCATTTCTGTGTTGTTCAAGCAATAAATCAAATGAATAAATACAGTATGTATTTGTAAAAAATCTTTTGTATCATTTTCTACGTCATTGCCTCTTCAAATAATTCCAATTGTATCTTTTTCAAATATTCAGAAGCTTGCATGGAAGAGTCATTATAGCCGACTATACTCAAAAGAAGAGTAAATGTTTTTGTTCCTTGTAGAATTTGGAATATACAGACTCCGCTTTTTTTTAATGAAGATAAATTTTGCTTTTGTGACATTTAGCGTAATAAAACTGCTAGATAGCTAAATAATAACAGCCGTCGCTAATAATAGACCTTTGATAGTCGTTACGAGTAGCCAGAAGCCCGAAGGCCTGACAATCAGTCTTACTGGGTTGTGGAGGTCTATACTGGTATTCAGCTGCATCTGGTTAGAGTAGAAGCTGACCCCGACATGGCCGACATAGCTAGGAAAACCTAGGCAGAAGAAGCAGAAGAGTTGGAATTCTTCGAAGCAAGGTAGGTACCGTCAACCTTTCCACGTCTATGGCAATACTTTGACTCTGACTCTGACGTATCTTGTAGCAGTAAGGGTAGTTTTCGAAGATCAAATTGTTACTAAGAAAAAAAGAAAGAAAATACGTTTATTTGCGGCAAACATGACGCAGAGAAAGAACACAAACACGAAAATAACAAGTTAGGGGAAAATATGCGCCACATCCACGCAAAACGGCCATCGCTCAGCATAATGCTGCGACCCCAAGACTGTGTGACTCTTGTGGCTACAAGAGTTCACCCACACACAAGCGGTAAATTGGTAAACCTCGACACCGGGCTGCAGGCAGTCCATAGAGGCTATGCCATCCCTAGATGGTAGAGTGACCAGGCGGTTATTACGCCTGGACAGGAATGGTCTGCGTTTGGTGACAGGGACCATCACGGGACACTGCTCGCTAAACAAAAATTTTCACACAATAGGGATAACGGACACCCCTCTGTGCAGGAGCTTGCATGGAGGTGGAGGAAACCATTGCGCACGTGCTCTTCGAGTGCACAGGCGTCACCCAGATTAGGACAGAAACCCTCGGGGCACCCTGAACCTTCACCGATGTTCTGGACAGACTGGAAGACATTATTGACTTCTAGAAGGAGGTGGGCTGGTTGGAATAACCACCGACGGCCGCTATGGCTCACGCACAATGGTCCGTCTGAAGGACTAAGTGCGGAAACCAAACCCACTAACATAGAACATAGATGCTGAGACCCCGTGCGAGACAGCCCCAGCGCTGGTTTTCAGCGACAGCCGGCGCTGACGTGATTACGTCAACCGGTGCGGTCTACTATCAAGCAGTTGACCGTAAGTACTAAAAGTTGATCAAAACCAACATTTAGATATATAAACCCCATGCATAATCAGCCTATATATAATGTTCCCACTACTGGGACACAGCCCTCCTCTCTTCGAGACGGAGTGGGCTGTAATTCTCCAGATGGACCCTGTGCGGGTTGGTAGATATCACATGATTGTCTTCGAATTTCTGGTTCGAGGATATACCGGTTTCTTCACCATGTTTCCCTTCACCGTTTTGAGAGCAGTGTTGTTGAAATGATTTACATAAAGTAAAGCACCTGTCTAGGTTGGGACCCAAGAGCTATAACTCATAACTCATCATTTAGCCGAAAGACGTCCACTGCTGGACATAGGCCTCCTCCAATTGGGGAGTTTGCCATGATTGCCACGCTTGGCAGGTGGGTTGGCGATCGCAGTATGGTGTTAAAAATGCATAGAGAACGCTGCTGCCTATTCTCTAGTAAGTCCCTTAGTCACCTTTTACGACACCCACAGCCTACCACTCACTGCACTCAAACTGCTTTAAAAGTACCGCTAGCTATAAATTAATAAAATCATAATTATACAGTCAACATTTCTGCTGCACTAACGAAAAATGCAATAACTCGATTTTGCCGCTTCCAAGGATTGTATTTTTAATTATTGAATTGTTATAAAGTTTTAGTTATTGCATTCTTGCTTACTGAAAAACCGAGTTCCTGAAGGATCAATAAAAAGTTGCTTAGCGAGAGTTAATAGATTTAGATTCGCTGACTCCAAATATATAACTCAACGAATATATATGTTAAAATCGTCCAAAAGCGAGTTATTGCATTCTTCGTTAGTGTGGCAGATTTGACCCCGCTAAAAAGAAATTTAATCTTCCCAGACGACTATCAAATGATTTATTGCTATAGCAACGTCGCCATTTTTATTCCGAATTCAAACGTCCTAGTTTCTAGTGCTATTGTTTTTGTCAAGTAGGTACTGTCGTCAAATTGATGAATAGGGATGATGCCTGGGTAAAAATAAAGAAAAACTGTTTAGTTCATCAATCAGATAATAAAAAAAATATTAGACACGTATTTTTTGCTTTATCCTATTAATAAAAAATGACTTAGATAAAAAGCATTAAACTTGGGGAGTGGGGGCTCGTTACGTCACAGCTCAGTATAAAATCTAATGAGAAGTGACGTCATGCTACATTTGAACTCAATGTATCGCCGTAATGTTTTGATTACGTAAAATAATAAAAAATACGTGTCCAATGTTTTTAAATAATCTACATGACGGACAAAAAATTTTTTTTTTGTCATCATCCCTATTATGTTAAATGATTAACCTACCAAAAAAAGTTAATCGTAAAGGTACGATTAATTTGTTTTCTGTTTTCTTAAGTTACTTTTTTAACAATGCCTTCAAATCTTCTTGTTCTTTTTCCTTTCGGGTGATTAGTGACTAACCTATACCCAAAGTCTCTAATTCAGATAATTTATGTAAACAAAGTAATGTCAAGAAATGTCACTGTCAAAATGACAGGACAGTGGTGCAAAATATTTTATTATATTTTTGTTTTGTAAATAGTCATCGCTAAAATTAAAGTGAATTAATTAAAAGAACTATGCAAACAAAATACTGTTGCCAAACAAAGTTTTGTGTAGTATGTAGGAGCCACGGCATATATGATCGTCATAATCAGCCCTTTTAAGTCCAGTGTTAGACGTAGGCCTCCCAAAATCGATTTCCACTCGAAACAGTTTACAGCCGTTTTCATCCAAAATGTGGCTAGATATGCTACTTACAATATGAATCTATGAATGAGAGTTGTAATATTAGTGTTGTTGAAGATGTAAAGAAATTAGAAAATGTTTGGATCTCCTGCATTGTTACCAGTATCATAAAATATTTTATACCAGAAAATCTCCTTTTTTTAATAACTTTGTTTAAAACCGAAAATGTATGAAAATAATTACGGTATGATTATTTTTTAATTATTATTTCTTAAAATCAGCACTTAAAAGAAAATGCAACCTTCTTTTCGCCATTTTACGTGAATTACCATTACGAAGATATTTTTTTGTTATGTTATCCCCTTTGTTTACATAAATTATCTGAATTTGAGGCTTCGGGTATAGTGTCAGAGTTTTTATGCCACCCATTGGTACTTGGCTACACATGCCGTCGAGAAATATCTTTTCTATTATCTTACGATTTTTTCCTTCACCGATTTTTAAGCAAGTGTTAATATACAATACGCACATGAATCCGAAATGTCAGAGGTGCGTGCCTTAGGTTCAAATTCGAGAACTATGACTTGGCAGTCCGACGGTCACATCACTTGGCTATTCGTTCAGGAAGATTAAATTTCTGGAAAATTTATTTGATTTGACACACAAAATCAACCTTCTAGTTTCATAAGTGAGCGAGATCGACAGTTATTTGCTCTATGGAAGAATAAATAATAGAAATTCCTTAATTTAAATCTGCCACAGTGCTTGACTGCTAAGCGTGTATTCCTGAGATGGGAATTCGACAATAAGCCCCCATGGCATGGGGCTTATTATATACTTACTAAACATAGTTGTCGAATATAGGTGCACCTCTAGGCTTCCTATTCTTCTGTGAATAAAAACTTAAAAATTATACACTTTTTTAATTATACGTTGATTAAAATGGCACGTATACAGTATGGAAACCACATATATACAATAAATTATACTACATACTTGCCTTTTCTGACGATATACAAAAAATAATATATAGTTTCCATACTGTATAAAGTATAATTTTAATCAACGAGTGTTTAATTTTTGCCTAAAAAGACCCATTTCTGCGAAGCTGCTTCCAATACAACCCTCCTCAACTAACTAATTCCTCTACCAACTTCTATTTGAACTCCATATTTAAGGCCCAGATATATGCCAGTAACCTTGAGTGATTAGCTTGCGTGTTCTGTACTGAGCTTACGCAACGCATCGTACGTCCAGCCAGTAATAGGACTCGCCCATCCAGGAGTGCTGTCCCAAATAAAACGTATTATTAATTTATTATACATAAAACAAACGGTATTTTAATAAAACACGTATACTAAAAGATCAATAATCAAATTATCTTTAAAAAGGTGAAGGTTTTAGAAAAATATGCATGATAGATTTTGCGTGACTCTCAGTTTTTTATCCGCGTTAGACATAACTTTACAAATTAATTTCACTATGTAATATAAACATAATCTAAATTATTCATATATTAAGTTATTGAGGAAATGCTCTAATTTAACAGTTTTTTTTTCCAAATCATTAACACTACTCGTTTAGACGTGATACGGTCTTCAGTATAAAATCATTAAAAGTAGGTTATGGTCGCCTTAATTTAATCCAAAACTTTACCCACCATTTAATTAACATAGAAACACATATTCACAATATCAGGGAAGTTAATATTTGCTGCTTCAACGCACCTGTGTCAACTATAATAAATATGTTTGTAACTTTGTACATGTTTACCTGTCAATCGAGATCAACTTGATCAAAATTAACGTATCTATGTGTTTGTAGTAAGTATATTGCGTGTTTTTGTCATAACATAGAAATATTTGAATGTTGCTTTAAAAACTTACGGACTTTCTAATGTTGCAAGCTTTTAAAATTAATTAACCTCTGAAACATTTCTTGGGCACCTTGTTTTTTAATAATAATAATAATAAACATTAAAAGACACAATTTGTGACATCACTGCTGCAAGGTAACAAGCCCAGCTGATACCCTGCAGCAGTGGTTCACAAACGCACAATCCAGCCTACTTGCTACCATAGACAGGATGCTGTTGGTACTGCCCCGTACCCTACTAACCAGGGTTGCGCACCGCTTCCGCATCACAATGTACAAGCAGTCAACGCGAGCTTCCACAAACATCCCAGATGCGCTGCAATATCGGGGCAACCCCAACAGCATCCTGAATGCGTTATTGTACTGAACAAATAAATGTGCCACTTTTTTAATGTTTTGGCCGTTGCTCACAATTGGTCTCAGTAGACAAGCTGGAGTACCCCGACCAAATGGGGCAGGTTAGGTTAGAACTGTGAGCAATGGCGCGCGAGCCGAGTGAGCGAAGCGAGCTGTGCTGCGGCAGTGGCCGGCGAGCGCTATATCCAAGTTGGTCGCAGTTACCTCAGACTCCAAAATAAGAATTATTTGAGCCTCATAAAAAGGAGCGCATTCATTATAATAATAAATAAAATAACATTAATTTAATTTAGAAATTTAAAAAAAATGTAAAACAGAAAATAACCACGTTAAGTTGTGCTCCACAAGACTAAACGTTATTTTATTACAAACAGTATTTTTAAATTGCTATGTTTTATTGTAATCCTTAAAACGGAGCTTAGTGGCCACTATTTTTCATTGAAGGCTTACAATAGAATATATATAACAATTTAAAACTACTGTTTGTAATAAAAATGACGTATAGTCCTGCATTTTCATTCAAAAATAAAAGAAATCACCGAAAAAACGATGAGGGCGACACTATGCGCTCGGTACCGTCTTAATTATCTTAAAACTATGTTAGTCATGACGCAATCAATTATATTCAGTGTTCAATCATAACTGTAGGAAAGCAAACTGGGAATTATTTGATGCTTGTGTTTCTTAAGGGGGTAGGCAGAGATTTATAGTATATTCACACGAGTTATTATACCTATATATATGTAAGTCGTAAGTGAAAGGTTGCGAGCCTACCTATGCCATTTACCGGGCATACATTAGAACCCCGAGCTGCTATAAAGAAACTTCTACTAGGGGGCTAGGTAAGAAATTAATCATCTTTCTTCATTGCAGCCGAAAGACGTCCACTGCTGGACATAAGCCTCCCGCAATTGGGGGGGTTTGCCATAATCGCCAGGCTTGGCAAGCGGGTTGGCGATTGCAGTATGGTGTTAAAATGCATAGAGAACACTGCTGCCCATTTTCTAGTAAGTCCCTTAGTTGCCTTTAA
This sequence comes from Dryobota labecula, assembly GCA_947523025.1. Classification (NCBI taxonomy): domain Eukaryota; kingdom Metazoa; phylum Arthropoda; class Insecta; order Lepidoptera; family Noctuidae; genus Dryobota; species Dryobota labecula. The sequence continues at coordinate 22,519,137 of OX383295.1, read as the reverse complement.
CGACACCCACCGGAGGAAATGGGGGAATTAATCATCTTTATTAACCCTTTATTTACCTAAAATTAAGAAGGATATTTAATACGAAATACAAATACAAAATAGTTTATTGTTAAAAATAAGAATTTCATTACATTTAATCGTGTTTGGAGCCTTCTTTTAAGCAAACAATGTTTGTATCAGAAGGCTCCGCTCTTTCACATCATTGTCGTACATTAATATACTAACTAGAGTAAATATAGTGTACTATTACCATAAGGGTAAATATGCAATGCCAGTACATTTTTCTGTATTTAGCTTATATATTTACTAAACTTAAGAAAATAAAAATAAAAATCTAAAAGTAAAGTTCCAATTTAAATTATTGACAGTACAAATAAAACATATATTATAAAACTTACTCTCAGTTAGTGCATGTGATGTGGTGTATTTGTCTTTATGAACAAAGAATTAGGTACCAGTTTTGTTTTGTTATTTAGTTATAAAGCTTCCAGCCGTTTTGACTTTTCTAACAAAGCTAAATATCAACGAATTATTTCGAAATTCAATTTTCGACAGCAAGGACCCAATCTTTTGTTTTTAAAAACAATGGTCACAAATAAAGTCAGGGAAGTTAATTGTTATTCAAATTGACTACCAACTTAAATTTTTCTTTTATTCCAAAAAATATCTCGTTGGTCTAGTAGTCGCAAGCGCTACCACTGAGCATGAAGTCATGGGTTTGATTCCCGGGTCGAGCAAAGTGTAATTAGGTTCTACCATCTGGAATTTCAGCGAGCTATGGAACGCGCTATGCTTGGAGTTTCTCTGAGGGATCGAATCCGGAACGAGGTGATTCGGCAGAGAACCAAAGTTGTCGACATAGCTCACAGCATAAGTAAGCTGTAGTGTCAATGGGCCGGCCATATTAGCCGTAGAACCGATGACCATTGGGGTAAACGTATTCTTGAGTGGAGACCACGAATCGGCAAACTAAGGTAGGACAGGTGGAGCGACGATCTTCGCAGGGTGGCTGGTAGCAGCTGGATAAGAGTTGCCAAGAATCGAGCTGAATGGCGTGCAATTGGAGATGCCTATGTCCAGCAGTGGACTGCTATTGGCTGATGATGATGATGATGATCTGGAATTTCTCAGTAGCGGCCCGGAGGCTGGAATCATGCCTGGTTGATGGCAATAATCTCGCCCCCTATTACATTAGACTTAATTATAACTGACGAAATGTTTAGTGTAGTCATTCACTCTATGATCGGCCAGACGCATCGAACAGATGGCGTAACCGTTGACTATGAGTACACCTCTACCTAACCTTAGCAGAATACAGGCGTGATGGTATGTGTGTTATAATATTCCAAACACTACCATCATTCTTAGACAGTTGCATCAAATGGCTATAACACGACCAATTGATATAGGGTGTCAATTTGCTTAGCAATGAAATTCCTTGACGGTACTTATTATCAAACGGTTTTTCTGAACTCACAATCTATTCCCGTTTCGTAGGCAAATTGAAAAATCTTCTAAAACAAACAGCCACTGGCCGAGTTATTAAACATTCCGAAAGAGAAAGGATTGCGTCGAAATTCAACACTCGACTCTCGTTATGAAAACTCTTTGTTTTTGTAATTTTATATCCGAAATAAGTTTTCTCTGAAGCCCGACAGTGAAATAATATTATCCTTTCTAACCCTTAGGTACAGATGGTGCAGACGGGCGACTTGTCGCTGTGACATATACATTGCAAATGGTGGTTGCTATCGATTACTATCGCCTAATCTTCACTGCAATATTGAATATTCACTGTCTAGAAAATTTCAAATATGAGGAAACAGAAAACCTATTTCGGCAGCGTTACATGATACCTAGTCACGTTCACCGTACACACCACACACGCACCCTCGCTCAAACACAAACACACACCCATACGCAAACATTATACACACCCATACACACACCCTTCTCACACACACACCTCACTCACATTCACCCTCACTCTCCACAGAACGCAGTAGTATTTGAAACTCTTTTATTATTATTATAACTTTTTTTCTCTTGTATAATTGTAAACCTACCTTTTAATGCATGCCAAACTATAACTCTATCTCATTTTTGTCTATCGCGTTTCTAAAACATATTCCCCGTAAATTGAGAGGTCTGGCTCTTGTGATACCTACACGAACTCCTCGTACAAGAGACTACACAGATGTTTGTGTCTTAAAAAACGCCGGTGGTGTAACTGTACTTGTCTCGCGCCTGCGCGCACGCTGCGCAGTGTGAACGATGCCTTATTCAATATTTGGGTGAGTCCTATTTGATAATTTTTTTCTTTATACCTGCGTATTACTGGCTTCTCCTCCTTGTGCTGAGAGAAAATCTAGAATGCTAGACTGTAGTAAAATACTTATTCACTCCTGCATTTGACTCCTAGTTTATAATACCTAATTGGGAACACTAAACTACTCAAACTAACCACATATCGCATAAGTGCCTATTACAAATCAAGCACATTTCCACTACTGCGCTGAAAGCGCTTTGAAAATTTTCCAGCAATTAGACAATTATTCAGTTTCGATATTCATATGGAGCATTTCTTGAAGTTATAATTGATTTATTTGAAGCGCTTACGGATACTTCCAGCGATCGCGTATGCAGAGTAATGAAGCGTTCGAAAGCTCTCTTTGAGCAATTATACAGTGTATGTAGACTTTGTCGAAAGCTTCGAGGTCATAATTGGCTCTGATTTTTTTATATAAAATCATACCTTTACATTTTTTGAATTCCGTGTTATCTACTTCCGATGATTATAGAACCTGCAACACCAATGTATGAAACTGGTGGATGCCAAGCTTCACAGCTTGGCTCATCGCCGCAAGGTTGCCTGCTTGTAGGACTTCTACAGATTGTACTTCGGCGAGTGTGCCCATGAGCTCCACGACCTCATTCCACCGGCCCCCTTCTACCATTGGACATCTAGACGCACTGCAAGTTACCACCCCTACCTAGTTGATATTCCACCAACTCGCACTAAGCGTTTTCAAACGTCTTTTATAATGCGCACAGCAAAGGAGTAGAACTCTCTGCCTGCGTCTGTGTTTTCGAACGCATACAACCCTAATCTATTCAAAGTGAGAGTGAACAGGCTTCTTTTGGGTAAGCTCACTCCATTGGAGACTTTGTCTCTGTCACCCAGACCTAGACTAGAGTAAAGAGCAAACCCATTGTAAAAAAAAAAATACTCCTGCGTTTTTTGTTGGTCTTGCGAGAGGGGTTTATGGCTAAGTAATAACAGCCACATGGGTCGATCGATCAGGTTAAGCTACACTTGCCGCGGTTGGTCCGTGGATGGGTGAACATTTTTACATACCAAGACTCCTCTTTGCCTCGGGAAGTACGTTAAGCTGCCTGTCATTCGTGGATCTTTGACTGTCATTACGGGTCGTCAGAAGCCCGAAAGTCTGACAACCAGTCTTAACAAGAGTTATCGTGTTATTCGGTTACCGGGTTGTGGAGGTCAGATAGACAGTCACTTCGGTTAGACTAGAAGCCGACACCAACATCATCTTCCTGCCCTTGTCCCATGTAACTTGGGGTCGGCGCAAAACGTTTTCTTTTTCCATTCTCCCATGTCAACCGTCACTCTATTATTCACTCCCTTCTCTTTTATATCATTCTTCACACAATCCATCCATCTTTTTTTTGGCCTTCCTCTCCCTCTCTATCCATCCACATTTATACTCATCACTCTCCTCGTCACATGCGTTTCCTCCCTTCGCATCACATGTCCATACCATGCCAAACGACTTCTTTTCAACTTTTCTGCCACCGGCGCCACTTTCAAACTAGAAAAAGCCGAAGAAAGAAGATTTTTGGAAGCTGACACCAACATAGTTGGGACAAGGCTAGGGAGATGATGACTCTTGCGTAAATCTGTAAACAATAATAATAAATGTGGCGTCAGAAAGTTAGAAAAAAGAAACAACGAGTACTGTACAATGTGCAGTATTCAGCTAACAACTAAATAAAAAATAAAAATACAAGGAATTGTTTTAAATAAAGTCGTGCGTCTGCAACATTTTTAGACATCAAAATAATAATAAAACACGACACTGAGATCATTCTCTAGAATTCCATTTTACTTTAGGTACTGAAAAGGTTTTTACTTAAGGTAAAAAAATGGGTAACGCTACCACTATCGGTAGACCATGGCCCATACGAGCCATTATCACAATCGCAATGAGCCTTAATAATAGCAGTCCACTGTTGGACAAATGATACAGTAAATTTGTTAAAAAAAATAAAAATAAACAAATAAAGTGAAAAATAACTTTAATTTCGGAAGTCAGTGTCTTTGGATCTGTATTGGAGTTTTCTGCTTCCGACTTCCGAAATTAAAGGTTTTTTTTTTGTTATAATGTTTTATAATTTATCTAAGTTATAATAGCGTAATGTCAACTTGCGAATCATCATCAAAAATCTTCTTAAAATATCGCTGAAATCCGTTCCAATTTTAAACATAACTGAAAAAAAAAAAAAAAAAAAGACTCGCTACGTATAAAGGCGTGATGCGTATAAAATCCATTTTCCAATTCAGTTCATTTTAAACTCACTATCTAGAATGCACTAGTGTTACGACGAGGTCTGAACTTTAGCTAAGCGAGAAATGAGCGTAGCTTGCTTTTTTAAACATTAACAGACTTTATCCATCCATACTTTCCATACTAATCCATACTAATACTAATAAAAATGTGAAAGTAACTCTGTCTGTTACGTGTTCACGCCTAAACCGCTGAACCGATCGTCATGAAATTTGGCAGAGATTATAGCCTGGGATATGGAGAAGGACATAGGCTACTTATTTACGCGATAACCGACATCCACGCGGGCGGAGCCGCGGGCAAAGGCTAGTAATATTATAAATGTGAAAGTACTGTTACGTTTTCACGCATAAACCGTTGAACCGATCGTCATAAAATTTGACGGCACGGTTGGCGCAGTGGTTAAGCGATTGACTGGTGCGCTGTGTGTCGCGGGTTCGATTCTCGCACGGAAATATTTGTTCCGGGTCTGGCTGTTTGTGTATGTGAGTTTAAATGTTTGTGAACGCACCCACAATACAGGAGAAATTCCTAGTGTCGGGCAAAGTTAAAAAAAAAAATTGACAGATATATAGCCTGGGATATGGAGAAGTACATAGGCTACTTTTTTACGCGATAACCGACATCCACGCGGGCGAAGCCGCGGGCAAAAGCTAATTTTGCCATCATCATCATCATCATTTCAGCCGAAAGACGTCCACTGCTGGACATAAGCCTCCCCCAATTGGGTGGGTTTGTCATAATCGCCACGCTTGGCAAGCGGGTTGGCGATCGCAGTATGGTGTTTTTAATTTTGTCATATATATATATATTTTTTTGGCAGTAGCCATACGCCCATAATTGAAAATGCCAACAACATGCTTAAAAAAAATGGAAAAATGTGGGTGTGCTATTGAACACTTCTGTCTACATAAGCAGCCTATAATATTCCCACTGCTAGGATACAGTCCTCTCTGTGAGAGGGAGTGGGCCATAATCCACCACGCTGGCCCAGTGCGGGTTGGTAGATGTCACATGTCTTCGAATTGTTGGTTCTAGGACGTTTTCTTTCGCCGTTTTGAGAGCAGTGGTCATGAAACAATTTACATAAAGTAAAACGCTTGTCTGGGTTCGAACCTATACACTACAACTCGTAAGTCACAGCCGTTACCACTGAGCCACCACGGCTTTTCTGACTACACCTTCTGGGAATCCAGACGTGATGCTTGGGTTTTATAAAAAAGCGGCCAATGTTATTAGTTTTATAAAAAAGCGGCCAAGTGCGAGTTGGACTCGCACACGAAGGGTTTCGTACTACCGCACAATAATTAACACTACATATTTCTACGCGACGCGACACAAAAACACCACTCGTCACGCTACACGCGGTGCTTTTGTGTCGTGTCGCATGTCGCGCCTGTTTGTAGCAGCCTTAACACGTTTCTTGTGTGGGGACCCCCTGTAATTTAATTTGAGGCTATAGCGGTCATAGTAGTGCAGTCTCCAGCACTAATATGTATATACTTAGCAACTTTTAAAATTTGGTTACGAATATAGTATTTTGGAACCCATCCATACTATTAAACTAATATTATAAATGTGAAAGTAACTTTGTCTGTCTGTCTGTCTGTATGTATGTTACGTTTTCACACCTAAACCGCTGAACCGATCGTCATGAAATTTGGCAGAGATATAGCCTGGGATATGGAGAAGGACATAGGCTACTTTTTTACGCGATATAACCGACATCCACGCGGGCGAAGCCGCGGGCGAAGCCGCGGGCAGAAGCTAGTATGTATGTACTTAGCAACTTTTAAAATTTATTTACTCCAACTATATTGATTGTTAATTTATTTGGTTACGAATATAGTATTTTGGAACCCATCCATACTATTAAACTAATATTATAAATGTGAAAGTAACTGTGTCTGTCTGTCTGTCTGTATGTTACGTTTTCACACCTAAACCGCTGAACCGATCGTCATGAAATTTGGCAGAGATATAGCCTGGGATATGGAGAAGGAGATAGGCTACTTTTGTACGCGATAACCGACATCCACGCGGGCGAAGCCGCGGGAAAAGCTAGTACTATTATAAAATAGATCTTTTCTCAAAGTTACAATCGTTATTTTACGAGAAAACCGTTTTTTTTATAGTGTTTACATATTAGTGCTTGTGACTGCACACACTCAAAATTCAAGTGTCTACCTACTAAGGTTTAAGAGATTCAGCCCAGTGACAAACGTATGGACCGACAGACAGCGGAGCTTTAGTAATAGGGTCCCGTTGGCAACCTTTGGATACGGAACTCTAAAAAGGGTAACTTGAGCTAAGCGATAAATGACACATTTCACAGTATTACCTCACAAAACCGCTTGTTTTTTAACAGGAACGAATATAAATGGGTCGTTCAGGCCGCATCAAATTATCCGGGTATTGAACAACACGTTACCCGGTTCTGTTGACCGGTTTAGAGTGGAATTTGATGGTGGGTACTCACGCTTTTATATTTTTGAATAATTTTGCGGTTTGTAACTTTTTCAAGGCAGATGTGAGTGGAAACGCCGGGAGAGGAGATTATACAACGTGTTTTTTTTTTATATCCCATAACTCTAGGGTAGTATTCTATAAGTAAAAATAATACAAAAAGTCCTAGAATATGTAGTCCAAAAATGCATAGTTTCGAAGATATTTATCATCAACCATATTAATTTAGGTTAAAAATTGTTACCCGTATGACGAATTGTTACTTTTGCGACGTTGCCAAACTGATGAAAATGAAACCCCTCGATATCTGCTAAGTTTCATTGATAAATACGAGCAATTCATTTTCATTCAAACCAATCATTAATATTTAAAGCTAAGAAAATGCGACGCTGTCATATTTCACGTAAGGGTGTTTTATATTAATTGCCTCCTTCCCTAAAATATGGCAAGGGGGGTAATGGCTGCGTTATGCTCGTGAACGCTGTCCATTGCTTCATTATTGTTATTAGTAATTAACTGTTTATTTGTTAAACTTCGATGGTACTAGTTTATCATTTGTGTTACAGATATATGAACACAATCCAGCATTGCATATGTAAGCAGACACACCCTTTATGCCTGGAGACTTTTATTTAGGTTTTAAGTTTTGTTTACTTTTTATTTATTTTTTGCTTGAGTACAGTTTTCATTGTTTTTTCTGGTAAAATTGGCTTATTTTAGCTGACATAGGGCAAATAAATTTATTTACTGTTCTGTCTTTCGTTATGTTAATTACTTTGAATACCAAATATTGTTTAGAATCAAGATTTTATATATGAACAGACAGCTGTGCTGCTGGGGAGTTTGTTGCGCTACTTCTTCGTCTCAGCTAAAGCACTAGGAAGTGGTGAAGGTTGGGCGTTTTGTGGGACTGTCTTATGTAATTTCATTTTGACGTTCGAAAAGTGATGATTCTCAGCCTAATTTGAATAAATGACATTTGAATTTGAATTTAATAATCCTGACTTTGTTGAATTACTTTGTATGAAAAAAAAAAAAAAAAAAAAAAAAAATCCAGTTCATTCTTTGATATGGTCTTATTCATACCCTAGAGTTATGGGATATAAATATTATAAAGAGGAAAGATTTGTACCTATTTTTGTATGTTTGTAATGAATAGGCTCAAAAACTACTGGGCCGATTTAAAAAATTCTTTCACCAATAGAATGCTACATTCTTCCAATTTGACATAGGCTACATTTCATTTTGAAAAAAATTAGGGATCCTTGGTAAAATTTGAACAATGTAACCGAAGGTGTAGAAAAATGAGTCTTAAAATGTCTTTCGTCGAATGCGCTGCCGATACTATTAGCGATAGAACAAAATAATGTACAACAATATTGAAGAACATCATAATGTCTACAAAAAACTACTACTACTACTACAAAAAACTCTACCCCGTGCGAAGCCGGGACGGGCTGCTAGTGGGATATAAAAAAAAAACACCTTGTATAGTGACCTAATTGGTGATGTTCTCCAGAAAGGTCAGGTTTAGGGCTTGGACACATGTCTACGGTACGGCACCGGCCACCGTTTAATGGCACGATGCCGCTACCGGGAGACGGCACCGCGCATGGTGCACCGTGAGCACAAGGCAGCAACCATCGTACAGTTTTTATTTTGATATGGACCGCGAAAGGCGTATTACTCTGCTCCTGTTACTAATCAAATCTCAAATCAATATTTTCACATTTTTATCTTTATAATTCTCCTTTGTTTTGTCCCAGAGAACGGAACGTGCTTCCACTAGTGAAACTAAATGGTCAGCCATTAGCATTAATTAACACGTGCGAACTAAACAACAACAAAACATTTTAGCACTCGCAACCGGCGTGCGTGTATGAACAGATGTATGAATGTAAACGAAGCAAAAGGAGTATAATAATAATAATAATTTATTCAAATTCAAGTAATATACGATAATACATTATAAATAAAACATCTTAAATGAGCTTAAACTAACAGAAATTCGACAAGACATCTGTGTCTGAACTAGATAAATAAATATCTGTATCTCAGACAACAGCGCTCTTCCCTAAATTATACATTTAAAAGCTTACAAGTTCAGATTTGCTTTAATTATACAGCGTTTTACGGAAAGGGTATATCCATACAAACAGGGTGAATGAAGAGTGTATCTGGTTCAGAATCTCTGTACAAAATTTCAGCTCAAAAGCACTAACTAGAAAATGCTTAATATTTTATTTTATTTCGATAGTTTATTAAATTTAAATCTTAACAAACGTGTTACCGCCGTTTCTTTGTGTGTAGTTTATTGACACCGATCAGCGGACTTGGTCTAGTGATGTGTAGAATTCAATTGGAAACATTTGATTTTCAGTTAAATGTTTCTTAACTTTTTATTTATGTAGGTATAGGTATTAAAAAATATTGCCCTGTAGTTTGTTATCACCAAAAGAATCCGTGCCTTTGATATGTATATACCCTTTCCGTAACACGCTGTATACATATTACATTATTTTTAAATCAATTAGTAGCAAACAAAATTAAAATACAAATAAAGTAAAATGAGGTAAAGAGGAGTGGGGACCTCCTTTTGTCTCGAATGTAGATGAGTGAGTGTGGTAGGAGGGAGTATGTATGAAGCGTAGCAGGTGGCGTTCTATAGTTTCTGCCTACCCCCATGCGAAGAAGGCGTGAGTTTATGTATACGTACATAACTTTTTCACGGACAAAGGCTTTGTCTCAACGAGCGTTGATGACCACGCTAAACCAGTGCGTGTTATGATTTCAGACAGAAAAAAGCAAGAGGTTCTGAAATCGATTTCCTCACTTTGTTCTTTTTCACAATCATTTGGTAGAATTAGGATTAACGAAGATATGGACGAATTATTTAGTGTGCAAAATTCAGCTAAGAACACAGAAAAAAAAAAAAAAAATTACTGCAGATATTTTAAAACAGCCACAATTATAAGGTCTAAAGATTCCGCTTCATATTCATTGCACATACACAATCTCAAACGCATTCTTTGTACATTTAGCTTATCCAATTTACTGTTATCTCATAATGCTACTGCAGAATAAAAATGGCAATACAATCATGCACTCATGGCTTTGTTAGTCAAACAAAAAACAAATTGTAAAAACCATAAACGAAGGCAAATGACAGACTACCAAGCTCTTAATATTCAAAATTTAATTTTTCTTAATAATCAAACTTTTTTTTTTCTCTTTAAAATTTTTAACTTAACTATAAGTAATACACCTAAAAATTTAAGCTATTGAATTTTTATATCTCAGTAGTCCGTTCGCGTGTTTTATTACATAACCTAGTTAAACAGGGAAACCTATGATTAGCCATACAATCTGTAATTATACATACTTTGTATACTATATTATGTATCACTGTTGGTTGCCTAAATAAATAAATAAAAAATATTTGCTGACATAGATTGCCTAATTTATTCACGGTATTTCTATTCGATTGAAAAAAAAAACATGGCTTCTGCATAATAATTTTTATTCAGTAAAAAAAATTTTGATTATAAGGGCAAATACCTCACCTATACCTATATTTTTTTACCTATTTAGTTTTATAATACAAAATTTTGTCGTTGTATTGTTTTTTATTTTATATTTTATATTGGATTTATGTCTATAGTCAAGTGTTTTGTTTTATTTATCAGAGTATATAATGTAGTATGTAGGGTAGGTTTTATGGCCATGTATAATACTATAAATATTCGTATGCTGCTTTTAGCGGCGGATGTGTCCTGAACATAACTACACTAACCAACCTGTCCCTACCATATCCGACGAATAAAATTGAGGTATTCGTCTCTTTGTCTTTGTGTAAACTATAATTATCATCACCAATGCCTGCGAAACGGTAAAGGAAAACATCGTGGGGAAGCCGTTATGTCCTAGAATCAAAAATTCGAAGACATATGACATCCACCAACTCGCATGGGGCGCGTGGTGGATTATGGCCCAGCAGTAGATAGATTATAATCTGACTATAATAACATGTATAATAAAATAAATTAAAAAGACTACCAGTGGGAATTCTCAGGCACGTTCTTCTCAATTAGAGCCTAGCTCGAGCGGACATTCTGTCGCCAGCCACGCTAGCCGCACCAGTCGCTCTTCCGTCATGGTCGCTGCGAGGAAGTCTGCAGCGGAAGTGCAACATACTCGTCGCGTAACTCAAATAGAAATTGCCCAAATGGAGGCAGAGATGCGCGCTAGGCAGGCGGAATTAGAGCGCAAAGCTGATGAAGCTGAATATCGGGCTGAGCTCGCCGCAATTGAAGCAGAAGGTAGTAACCACGGTTCTCGCAGTGGGTGAGGCCGCGCCATTGTCAAACAATGGCTAGATAATACGGCCCTCCCTACTGAAATATATAAATCTATATATATATTATATACTTAATATACTTAATATATAAAGCTGAAGAGTTTGTTTATTTGTTTGTTTGAACGCGCTAATCTCAGGAACTACTGGTTGGAATTGAAAAATTATTTTTGTGTTGGATATTCCATTCATTGAGAAATAAAATTACGCTACGATCAATAGGAGCGGAGCATAAATGAAAAATGTTATAAAAACGGGAAAATTATTCCTTTTTGAGAGCTTCCGTTGCGTGCGCTGCGTAAACAGTTTAAGTTACGCAAATATCATGTATGATGGAATTGTTCCTCTTTAAAAGTTCTAAAAAAAAGTCCGCGACAGCATATGTCTATCTTTTAAGATTGACTCACTATAACCTTTTTTTATGGTAATCAATTTTTTTCGAAATTAATGCATTATTTGCGAAGGAGTTTTATCAACATAATATTAATCCTTATCCAAATAAATATGTTATTAATCAAAAGTATTTAAATGTTAACGAAATTGTCATTGACATCACTTGATTTCAATCAACATCTTAGGAGATATCATAATTTTAAAATAACTCCGTAACAAAATAAGTAGTAAATTCATTACTTAAACCACTCTCTCTCTTAGGTGACGCAAACGAAGTTGCGCGGGTCAGCTATATTATAAAGCTATACAGTACAGTATAAAGAAGAGTTCGTTTGTTTGGTTGAACGCGCTAATCTCAGGAACTAGATACTGGTTCGAATAGAAAAATTATTTTAGTGTTGGATAGCCCATTTATCGAGGAAGGCTATATAACATCACGTTAGATCCTTAGTTCCGAGTGGTGCCGGACGTAAAGAATAGCTCCATCCCATTTCCTACCGTGGGTGTCGTAAAAGGCGACTAAGGGATTTACTAGAGAATGGGTATACGATGATGATGGGGCTCCCTTCTCCGTACTTAGACTCTTATTTGGTCTGTTGTGCGTGTAGAGAATGGGTAGCAGCGTTCTCTATTTATTTTTAACACCATACTGCGATCGCCAACCCGCCTGCCAAGCGTGGCGATTATGGCAAACCCCCCCAATTGGGGGAGGCCTATGTCCAGCAGTGGAAGTCTTTCGGCTGAAATGATGATGATGATGAGATCCTTAGGAGCCAAGCGAAAAGAACAAAAGTCAGAAAGAACGCTAAGTGATAACGAAGTTATAGCGCAGGCGAACGACGGGATGCGACGCGATGGGTGGCCCGAAATTTCACGCGGACCAAGTCGCGGGCAGAAGCTAGTAATATAATAAACACAATCAATAATGTCAAAGTCAAATAATTTATTTCAAATTGGCACATAAAAGGCACTTTTGAACGTCAAAATTTACAAAAAAAAAAAAAAAAAAATCTAATAGCCCCTTCCAAAAGGTAGTTACGTATGGAGAAGAATGGGCAAGAAACTCCATATTCACTCTTTTAAAATGGTTAAAATATTTTGTACATATGAATTATTAATAATATGTGAAGACGATGCACTTAGAATAAAATTACTGTACCACAATAGGTAAAACGAATAAAAATTGTAGCAATGACAGACAAATTAATTATGCGTTAGATACATGGTGCTCACATATTTACAAACATTGTAAAAGTAGATGATTTCCCTAAAATTTTAATATTTAATAACCTGTCAGTGTATGAGTTAAAGTATATTAATCATAGAAAATAAAATTAATATCATAAAAATTATAAATTATACAATTAAATTAGCAACCAGTTTGATTTAGTCTAGACTAAATAAATTGTCTCGTGGAGCAGGAACAGCATGTTTCACTAATCACGTCTCTACTACTCGTATAACTCATTACCACTCGCTCTCGATATGTACTCGTTAGAACTTCAGCTAAGGGCACTGAATGATTTACTACTCTTTTGCCTATTTTCGGCTATGTTACTATACCATATGGAGATGACAATACGACAATAAATGAAAACACTGCTAATATATAGACGAGTATTTAGGTACCATAAAATAAATCCTAAAGTAATAAAAAAGTGACTTTTTCGAACAAACTAAATAGTAGTAATGAAGTCGGTTCATCATGATTTTATCAATCTTTGAATCGCTTTTGTGATTAAACTATTGGATATATTTGGTTGAACTTTTGTGTGCAAACTGGGAACGTCATTAAGTACGAAGTTGTATTGTCGTCTCCACCTTGAATTAGTAACTTTTTAACTGACTTCTAAAAAGGAGGAGGTTCTATGTCCAACTGTATGTATGTTTTTTTTTTTAATCTATGTCCATCGATTTATCCGTCAATTGAGAACCGATTGAAAAAATTCTTTTTTGTATGGAAGAAAAAATCGAGTATAATTTATATGGGTCCATATAAATTTTATAGTTTCGGAAGTCTTTGAAACAGATCCAAAGACACCGACAGCCGATTTTTTTTTTTTACAATCTTTATCCGCCTGCAGCCGTTTTTTTTAATACGTTAATGTCGTCTTTGGTTCGACTACATACAAAGCGTTTGCAGCGTCTTACGCGTCCAATCCAACAACGCATACAGGGCGCTATTGGGGCTGCCACGCCACTGCAGCACATCAGGAATGTTGGACAGGCACATAGAGACGACTTTTATGCAGTGAAAGCATGTCGTCTCCCTGATGCATATCCTGATGACATATTTGGCAAATTATATACGTAATTTCTAACAAATTTGGATTTTATGATCTGGAAAATCAATGATTTGATTTACTAGAGCGTAATGATCAGTTGAAATAACTATTTATTTCATTACTAACACACTAACATACATCAGCCACGAAGATCTTCTACCTGAAGTGTTTCCAACAAATTTGATTTGTAAAAATCATTTATTCGCATAATACGTGGTAAATGAATATTACATAATATTAATAGGATATTTACCATCCACCATTATAACTTTTTCGCTTGCTGCGCACTGTTTCTAAATAAGATCGTCACTTTAGTTCAACCCTAAGCCAAAATATCTGTTAATAAACGGTACTAGCTTATTTTCTCCACCAACAAATCTATTTGTATTTCATCACTTCATCGTGAAACGGGAAAATAACTCGATACATTATATTCAATATATCCGCTGATTTCGAGTTCACTAGATGTTTCAAACCAATGTTACGGAACACCAACTTATTTTACACTCAAATCATTCAAAACTGAGCTGTATGCTCTTGAGATAAGATTTATATGAATTGGTAAGTCGTGTTGGTAACTGAACAGACTAGTAAACGCGTGACCTTGATGCATAAGTGCGTGGAAAATGGCCATCTTAGCTTTTTTATACATTTGGCATAGTTTTCGAGTGAATTTGCAAAAAAAAAAACTATCTTCGGAAGACTTAATATCTTGTGTGTAGACATGCTATGGATCGCTGAGTTGAGAAACTTCTCTTGTATCGAAATATGGTATGGTATGATATATATATCATTTGCTGAAATGTACGATGTCTCAATATCCTTTTTATTTTTAACTGACTTCGAAAAAGGAGGAGGTTCTATGTTCAACTGTATGTTTTTTTTAATGTTTGTCCACCGATTTCTCGGTTCTTTGTTTGAAAGGGTATACTTACGAGGTGGTCCCATTGTCACCAAATCATGACGGGATTCCACGAAAATCAAGGGAGATCTTAAATTTTTGTAGGAATTTCACCGATTTCTTTGTCAATTGTGTACCTATTTAGAAAATTCTTTTTTTCATTTGGTAGAAGCTTGTGCGGTGGTCCCATATAAATTTTACTAACTTTGTTAAGGTAGTTTTTCAGTCAGTTTCAAAAAACGTATTTAATTCACTTTGTGTATCTTGGTGATGTTATACCATTACAAAAAATAAAAAAGATAAAAAAAAACAGACTTCCAAAAAATCAAAAACTACTAAGTGAAATACAATACGAAAGTGGCAAAAAACTAAAAGACTGATTCAAAGACACCGACTTCCGAAATTAAAGTTATTTTTCACTGCAGTTTTTTTTTTATCGAGTTAACGTTATTTTTTGTTTGTTATAATAAAAAAAGGAGATGGTTTTGATACCAGCACCATAATTACGTAATACAGTTTCAATCACAATCTGTGACTTTTGAAGGATACTTATTTCTAATTCATTACCTCATATGTTTAATACATTCGTCTGCACAACAACATAAAAATAACTCAATAAAAGTGGCTGAACTGTAACAAATTTAAGAAAATGCGATCAATTGACATGTTATGTTTGTTACCCTGCTGAGGGCCAAATCCTGTGTTTTTAAAAACGTTCAAATTCTAATCTTAGTCTCAAACCATCAAAAATGCTTCAATTTATTTATTTTTTACTTTGCCCTACATTCGGAATTTCTCCTGTATTGTGGGTACGTTTACAAATATTTCAACTCACATACACAAACCAGACCATATATATATATAATTATATTCAAACACGAAATATTTGGTTATTTTTTATTGGTGATAAAGAAGCTATGGAAACGATTTTTTTTTTAAATCTGCCTATATTATTTAAAAAAATAAATAATTAAAAATTACCGTCGCGCGTCGCCGCGTCCGGGCGGGTCATTCACAGAAAAATAAAAAAAATTGTAAGGCCGCTTGTAGACGTCCGAAGTTTTCACCGGACGACGGACCGATTTTTTAGCCGGACTCACAGTGTTGTATGGCTTATAATGAATGTGTGTACATGCACCGGACGCCAGACCGGTGTCCAACTCATACAAATATGAAAAACACGGTCTGTGGTCCGATGGAAAAAACGGGCGTCTACAAGCGGCCTAAAGGTTCTTTTGCAAAATGTCTCAAGCAATTTTAAAATTATGATAATTATGAAAACACACACACAGACACATTTAGATTTAAAAAAAAAAATGCTACTATGGCTTTTTTACCACCTATACATGTTTCTCTTAAAATATTTCGTGTATGAATAGATACACCTTTTATATAGAGATAATAAGAGAGAATCTTTATTTGCTATGATTGTAGTTACAGGTATAAGGTGTTGTACATAAATTAAAGAGATCGGCTACAGAGAGATTGTGATTAGATTGGAGACGATTTTAATTTTTACGAGAATTGGCCTTCTGATTTCGATAATGTGATGTGAGAGAGATTAGGCGTTTTTCCATTGTACGGCACGGTAAATTCACGGATTTACTCCACTCATTTACGAAACATCTCCCTTTCATATTTCTAGCTTCAGTGGGCTCTTTGTCTAGCACACATGTCATATAGGTAGAAGATACCGAGTAATTAGTATATCTGGAGACATACTAATATACTCGGCATCTTCTAATTACTCGTACATCTGAGGCATAGTTAGTAGCTATATTGAGTAAGAGGTTCTCGTTCCATATTGGAAGATACTCATTCAACCATATTGTCAAAGGTGTTGACCGGACTATACCTACATACGACTCTCTAAGTGATGCTTTTGCTTGTATTGTATCTATAGTTATACAAATATCCTTTAGTGTTAGTCGTTCGGCTGTTGGATTTTAGGTAGGCTTTTACCGATACGGATTTCAGGATTTCAACTATTTATACTTTTACCCCTAGTTCTTCCTGTGGGTGTCGTGAAAGGCGACTAAGAGACTCACTAGAGTATGGGCAGCAGCGTTCTCTATGCATTTTTAACACCATACTGCGATCGCCAACCCGCCTGCCAAGCGTGGCGATTACGGCAACCTCCCCCCCTTCCTTTGGGCCTCCCCTATGTCCAGCAGTGGACGTTTTTCGGTTGAAATGATGATGACGATGATACTTTTACTCTCTCTCATCCCAACGTCCTTGATGTGTCACAGCAGTAGGAACATTATAGAAAATCGATTTAAAAGTATAGCATAATCAGGTAATGCTTTTAAATCGATTTTATTTGCTGTGTTTTTTTTTTTGTGTGCTAATTTTTAATATTTATTTTAAAGCGACTACTTGCACGCTTGGTGCATAAAGTGGAATAATGATGCGACATTATATCTACCGTTACCCGTTGGGTCAAATTTAAGGTCGCTCAGCGCGCTATGGAGCGGGCTGTGCTCGAAGTTTCTTAGAAGGATAAAATCAGGAATTAAATTATCCGGAAGTGAACCGGAGTTACCGACATAGCTTGCGGAGTAAGCGAGCTGAAGTGGCAGTGGTTTGTCGAAGGACGAATGGCCAGTGGAGCAGACGAGTCATGGAGTTGAGACCGCGTATCGGCAAGCGAGTGTGGGACGCCCCGCAGCTAGATGGACCGACGACCTCAAAAAGGTGGCTGGGACGGACTAGATGCGGAAGGCGGAGGACAGTGTTGTGGCGCAGCCTGGGAGAGGCCTATGTCTAGCAGTGGACTGCAATAGGCTGAGTTCATTGAACCTTTGGGTCAAAATAGAGGCCTTGGAAGGGGGTAAAATATAAATATTATAAAAAGTCGCTTTCGCGTCTGCGTGACAGCGCTGTTCTTTTAAGGTACACAACGAATTTTGATGCAGATTTCACCATCATTTAGATTTTTTTTTTTTTATATGCATAATACATGAATATTGAACTCACTTAATATATTATAATAAAGGAATTTCCATGTTTTGTCAAGTCGCAAAAACCGTTCGGAACAGGGGCTTATTTGTAGTAGGTATATTTTAAATTATAACTTCTTTCTTTCTATTTTTGTTACTTAAAAACTGCATCTTAGAAGACGTTCAATGCCTCATATATATTCCACATCGGATACTGCGCAGACGTCGCTCGATACTCACATCCGTTTGGAGCCAAACCCATGACCTATGGCCGATTGCCAGATGTCACAGTTCACAGTATATTCAACTCCGGATATCGCGTGTTAATATGTCTAAACCTGGTAAAATGTATATATACAGGACCCGTATTGTGCGTTCGCCGAAAAAGAAAAGTTCTACCAATCATTTGTCCTAATACTCGTAATATTTCGTTTGTCGTGTTTGGCTTTTACGAATTTTAATTTCTCCAGTAATGTGGTGTGCCGTTATCGAAAGAGTACTCATTCAAGTACCTTGGGCATGTTTTGACTACTACTTAGTCTTAAGGACGATAACGATATTGAGAGAGAGCGGAGGGCTCTGTCGGTTAGAGCGAATATGATTACCCGCAGGTTTAAGCGTTCTTACGAGAGAGGTTAAAAAAACACTTTCAGAGCCTTCTGTTTTTCATTTTATACCTTTGGCCTGTGGGTATATTTTACGCAGAAATCGTACAGTACAATCGATCGTGCAATGCTTTCAGGGTGTTGATAGGGCTGTCTCGCTTCTGTATCGTATCACTGATGTTCGCGGAATTACGTGTTGATTGTTTGTATGCATTAATGCGTAAAAGATGTCTGTCCTTGATGCGCAGGGTGCGAGCCAGTTCCAACAGCATCCTGGAAGTTATTGCTGACAGGCTGGACTTGCTGTATTGTAAGTCGTTGCTCCTGTATCTCAGCTGGAATGATGAAGCAATGATTATTTTGTTGTGTGTTTGTTGTTGTATTTGTATCACTAAGATAGTTTGTAGGTTTATTTTACTGTTACTAACACTGTGTGAGTTTCATGGTTACTCACAATAAAGGATTTATTATTATTATTAAAATGATAGGACCAAATGTTTACAAACAACAATCCATAGTTTACCAAACCTGACGATTTTGTAGTCAGATTTTACATTTTGTATAAACGTGAATCTCAGAAAAGTGGTAGGCTTGTAATTTTTAGACAAAATGCCAAATCTGACTATCTTGTAGCCCACACTGAAAATAGTAGTTTGGTTCACTTTGGGTAGTTATTTGTTACTTTCAGCACCTATGAAAATTGTAATCGCCTTCTAATAGACAGCCCGTATGGCCCGAATTTATCGAAAGTCATAAAAAATCAGGTTCAATATTTTAGTAAAAAAACTAACATTCCACAGTAAAGTTCTAAACATTATCCGGCATTGGCGTACTTCCAGAGATAACTGACTCCTGGACAATGCTCATACATAAATTACAGCTTCTGCGAATGCACGCCGGGAACGTTGCCATATCACATACCTAGTATAAAAATAATGGTGAGCTTCATACATTTTTCTCTTTTTATTCTGTTACATTTTTCGGATGGATTTATTGTCGTTTTTCATGGTAGTTGTTTGGGAGAGATAAATTAATGCAAAAGTTTGTTTAAAATTATGTACATGAAATTACTTGCAGTGTGGGTTCCACATAACTAGTACTACCTATTGTTACGATTACTGACTTAGGCGAGTACGGACTGTACAGGTGCACTTCAATCTGCGTGGTTCTTTCCCTAAAAGACCATCTCAAACTCTAATCTGCATGGTCCTCACATGATCTGACCAAGAAAACCTCGTCTTTAAAAGAGACTGTGACCTCTGAGTTTCTGTATTTCATCTTTGTCATCTCAGAGGTCAGGCAACATCGACGTCATCTACTTTTAAAATAAAATCTACCCAGAGCGGTGAACATCTATGAAGAATTCCACACGAAAAATAAAAAAAGGTTTCAAGGGCACAATCTCTCGCTCGCCAAAATGAGTTTAATAAGTTGACCATTGTTTAAAAATACTTTTATCTAAATTCAAAGGTAAATATTTTTATTTGATAATATTAAAGTTCCTTTGTGACCGTATAGAACACAATTTCTTTTGTTTGTTCGCTGCCACTTACTTTTCTTTTGTACGGTAGAGAATCAGTTTAAATTGAACTGAGATAATTAATCAATTAAATGTTAATATGACACATTTGCACACCATATAAAATAGTAGAATGTAATTGAGCCACGCTAGTCTTAAGTCCTTGATTTGTACCTACCTTCTAGTAAATAAATAAATTTGAATTTGAATCAGTACCAATATCAAACTATACCTAATAATTTGCTGACCCGAAAAATATTAACATTATAATGCTACGAGCTTGCGGTTCGTGACAATAAAAACTGCCGATTTACAAACCAAAAATGACACTTTAATTAATCAACACTGATAACAATTCGAACACACTAATTATAAAACACAACTGCACTACTGATCGCACTCGAAGATCGCTTGTTCGCTTATTCGCTTCGACTGTCCCAAATCGCGGTGCATACGGCCTTATATATTCCTTAGATTGTTCCAGAACCTTGTAGAAACATCTAGAATGTTCGAGTACATACCGGCCCCTACTGACCAGTGTCGAAAGTTCTAGAAAGTACTAGCATCGAATTCTCTAGAAGAATCTCGAGTCTACTAGTTCTGCTATTCGATACTAGATGGCGCTAGTGGTACTTAAACTTCTGTGGCGCGTAACAATAACAACTAGGGCTTTCAGTCTCGCTGCAGTCTGAGTCCCGGGAAAAAATAATCGAGACTCAGTGCGGTCTCGAAATTCCC
The DNA here is from genome assembly GCA_947523025.1 of Dryobota labecula. Taxonomy (NCBI): domain Eukaryota; kingdom Metazoa; phylum Arthropoda; class Insecta; order Lepidoptera; family Noctuidae; genus Dryobota; species Dryobota labecula. The sequence continues at coordinate 22,498,345 of OX383295.1, read as the reverse complement.
GGGAATAACGAGACTTCCGAGACTATTGTAAAAGTAGGTTTCCTACTTATAGGCTAAGCTTTTAAGCAGTCATAAAAAGATATTTCAATCAAGTACTTTATTACACATAGCAGTTACAAACTCATTATAAAACCAAAAACTATTTATGAGAGTTTTATATTTTTATAGTGGGTACGTAAGAAACAAAGCGCATCAGAGAGAACCTGAATTTATTAATAATAAAGGTACCTAACCTGCGTTAGAAAAAGCTCTCTCTGCTTCTACGCTAGTGGGAGCGATAGATAGTAATTATTACAATGGTTTTGGTATTTCCCTAAGCCATTGGACAAGTCTCAAAAGTCTCGTTATTCCCGAGACTGAAAGTATCAGTCTCGAGTCTCGAAAATACCAAAAAATCGTCGAGACTCTCGAAATTTTCGAGACCGAGATTCCCGGGATGAAAGCCCTAATAACAACCATATTAAAAATAATTCAACATGTTAATATCTGCAGCCTAACTAGGTGAAAACCTGTATCTCGGCATACGGCGCTATACCTCTCTGAATAGACTGAAAAAATGTTAAACAACATTTACAATTTTGTTAAATCTTACAGAATATTTATTAATAAACAGTATTTTTTTCTACTAAAAATAGAGAAATTGATTAGTTGAGTGTGGGCTCCCGGGAGTAAGTCGGTATGTGTCTCAGTGAGCGTGTATTGTGGGTGTTTGTGCGTGAGTGTGTATCAATAAAACCCAATTAGCGATTCTGAGAACCTAAAATTATGTACCTAGTCTGTCTGTTATGTCTGTTCCAGTAAGGAATAATAAATTATTAGTATACCATGTAAATCTAATGATTTTACTCTGTAAATATTAGATTTTTATTAAAACCCCATATTTATCATAATATAACACTTTTAGACAGTGTGCACATAAACAGTTTTGTTTTGTGTCAAAACGGTTTTTTCAATAATATTAAATAGTGATAATATGATAATGTGGCATCCATTATGTTACACTCAGAAAAAAATATTGTTGGCTATAACAATAAAACTTTAACAGGGGAGAGCCCACCATAGTGTATAGTTCGTGCGTCAATGTTTTTATTGTCATGAATTAAGTTGTCAGTACAACAATATTCCTTCAACAAATATATGTATTAATACTACAACAATGTTTATATTGTCAAATTAAATCTCAGTACAACAATTATGTGTATTGATACTACAACAATGTTTCTTTTGTCAAGAAGTAAATTGTCATTGCGACAATATTCTACAAAATATATGTATTGATACCACAACAATGTTTCTATATTGTCAATACAACAGTATTTTTTCAATAAAGTGTGTTTGGATACTACAACAATGTATCTTTTGTTTGTGGAACTAATTCAATTTAACTGTCACTTTGTTGTAATAACAATACTAAGTTATGAGCGCAACAGCTGTACTTTGTTAAAATAAGTATTCTGACTTTGTAACCACCATTAAAGCTTAGTCACGGTATTAAGGTTGTTTGACTCAAATCAACTCATAATTATCTACAGTAGCAAAGTTATTTGAATCCAGGAGCTACTCTACATCGTGAAAACAACAATGCTTCCTTTGTTATTATAAAAGAGCCTTCGTTCCAGTAGCAATGTTATGTAAATGCAGGAGCTACGCTACTTCGCGAAAACCACTATACTTCCTTTGTTAATATGAAAGAGCCTTCGTTCCAGTGGCACAGTTATTTAAATGCAGGAGCTACTCTACATCGTGAAAACAACAATTCTTGCTTTGCTATTATGAAAGAACCTTAGTTCCAGTAGCAATTCTATTTAAATGCAGGAGCTATCCTACTTCGCGAAAACAACTATACTTCCTTTGTTAATATGAAAGAGCCTTTGTTCCAGTAGCAATGTATTTTAAATACAGGAGCTACGCTACTTCGCGAAAACAACTATACTTCCTTTGTAAATATGAAAAAGCCTTTGTTCCAGCAGCAATGTAATTTAAATACAGGAGCTACGCTACTTCGCGGAAACAACTATACTTCCTTTGTTAATATGAAAGAGCCTTTGTTCCAGTAGCAATTTATTTTAAATACAGGAGCTACGCTACTTCGCGAAAACAACTATACTTCCTTTGTAAATATGAAAAAGCCTTTGTTCCAGCAGCAATGTAATTTAAATACAGGAGCTACGCTACTTCGCGGAAACAACTATACTTCCTTTGTTAATATGAAAGAGCCTTTGTTCCAGTAGCAATGTATTTTAAATACAGGAGCTACGCTACTTCGCGAAAACAACTATACTTCCTTTGTTAATATGAAAGAGCCTTTGTTCCAGCAGCAATGTAATTTAAATACAGGAGCTACGCTACTTCGCGGAAACAACTATACTTCCTTTGTTAATATGAAAGAGCCTTTGTTCCAGTAGCAATGTATTTTAAATACAGGAGCTACGCTACTTCGCGAAAACAACTATACTTCCTTTGTTAATATGAAAGAGCCTTTGTTCCAGCAGCAATGTAATTTAAATACAGGAGCTACGCTACTTCGCGGAAACAACTATACTTCCTTTGTTAATATGAAAGAGCCTTTGTTCCAGTAGCTAACTCTCCTTTGTTAAAACAACTTCACTTTCTTTGTTTAGACATAAAAGCTTTTGTTCAAGTAGCAATATCATTTACATACAGGAGCTACTCAACTTTGCCAAAACAATTATATTTCCTTTGTTCATATAAAAAAAAAACCTTTGTTTCAGTAGCTTTTATAAAAACAATTGTATTTTCTTTTTTACTGCGGATAAGGTTTTGGTTCAGTAGCTAATAAATATATTAGCAAATAATGTAATATATTTGCTACTGAACCAAAGGCTTATTCTTAGTTATAAAGAAAATACAGTTGTGTTATATAGAAGCTACTCGAACAAAAACTTTTTCATAATATGAACAATAAAAATATAATTGTTTTGACGAAGTTGAGTACCATAGCTCCTGCATTTAAATAATATTGCTACTTGATCAAAAGCTTTTATGTATATACAAAGAAAGTGTAGTTGTTTTAGCAAAGAAGAGTTAGCTACTGAAACAAAGGCACATTCATATTAACCTATGAAATATAGTTGTTTTCGCGAAGTAGAGTAGCTCCTGCATTTAAATAAAATTGTATTTTATTAGTGTATTGGTACCAGTAACTAATACTCATTGAATAAACTAGTTTGTCAACATACTTATATATTTCAATAGACTAGTTTTTGTTTGAAACACAAATGAGTATTAGATACATAGGTACTGGCAGTACAATAATACGTTAGTGAAACAAAGGCTTATTCGTAGTAACAATGGCTACTGAAATTAAATTCTAAACGCCTAAAGTATACTAAACAATATCAGCTAAGACAGAAGATAGGTTTTGAGTGTACCTAACAGTGGTCTAAATTATGATAAAAACAACATTATTTTTAAGGTATTTGTATTGTTAAACCGTAAATACAATAAATAACATATTCTCTTATAAGTAACATAATATAACATCACGCCTGTATTCCCCGAAGGGTTAGGCAGAGGTGCACCTATAGTACACCCACATTTCGCTCTTATAAGTAGGTACATAATAATCAGTTCAGTTATAAAATAAAATTAATTAGTTAAATTAATTAAATTTATGATTTCTTGCAATAAAATCTAACATTACCAGTAGTAACCCAAGTCTGTTATGTCCTAAGTTTTTTTTCGTTTTAGGTTCTTTGTATTGCGAGCCCGCAGTTTTGAGTAGACCTTAATATACTACCTAAGCATGGCCAACGACCACAAGCTATCACCCTAGTAGCATTTTTGTTGGCATTTAGTTGGGCCACTTACCTCTGTAAGTGGCCGAACTAAATGCCAACAAAAATGCTACTAGGGCAGTTCTTACATCAAGCATTATAGATAAAATAAAATTAAGGATTGCAATACAAAATCTGCGGGCACGCACAATACGGAAAACCAAAAACGAAAAAAAAAAAAATCTCACGACTTGGGGTACAAATCAATTCTGGTCAATACTTTGTATACAGGGTGTTAAAGAAATTGCGTGCCATAGCTTACAGGTGAGTTCTGTATCGATAAAGGAACCCGTAAAAAATACAAAAATTTAATACCTTTAAAAAAAGTTTTCAAAAACCGAATATTATCATAAGATGAACCTAATGTTAGTACCTACTAATTAAATAGCAATCTTTTAGAATTGATTAAAATATTACTTAAACGTAGTTTTTATTTTGTTTAAATGCTAATTAATAATTTCCTAGAGTCACCTACCTACTATCGAACGCAATGAAATACCTACGGCCGAACACTTCGATAACGCCGGGAGAAGGGTAGGTAACCTAGGTACGTAAATTACAATTCCAAGTATTTCTTCTTCCTACTTTAGCGTGCTTATCTCCTTCAAAATTAAAACCTACGTTCGATAGTAGGTAAGTAATTAAATCATTTAAAAGAAATAAAATAATTTCAATTCTACACGATTGTTATTTTAAGTTAGTAGGTACTAAATTAGGTTGATTTAGCAAAAAAAAAAATCCTGACTTCCGACAATCGACAAGGGTTATCGACAAAGAACCTACCCCTAAGCTATGGCACACAATTTCTTTGACACCCTGTATTAGAAAATATTATAGTAGGTATGATTACACAAAATGAATTAATCTTATAAGTAGGTACATGATAACAAGTTTAAGTTAGTACAGTTAATAAAAAAATTACGACTACACAGTTTAGCTATTGCAGCTTAGAGCCTGATTTTTATGATTCTTTTTTATTTAATATAATAATTGACTTAATATTATACTTGTTTCTTAACAAATTTACAGAAACTAAAAAAAGTTGCATCATCAGTTCTTATTAGTTTTAGGTGAGTTTTTTTACTCATTAAATTATTCGTTTTCAGATTATAATGAATAACAATGTTTCATCTCCTATAATATTCGTAACATATTAAAACTATAGTCAGTTGGTTTTTAACCATACCATTTTAGAAAAAAATTAATAACGTAAAATAAAATAACCCAAAGATCATTCAAAAAACACTCAGCCCATGCATGGTTCCAGTACGATAGTAAATCCGCAGGGGGCTTTTAGTGACAAAATACAAATACTAAAAAACATGCAATTAAATCATCTTAGTAGTTAAAATTACCGGTAGCTAACTCGAGCAGCTCAAGTGTAGTTTGATCTTGCCTGGAAGAACTTCCTTTCTCTGCCAGAAGTTCTAGAAGCTTTGTTTTAATAATCGGGAATTTTTCCTCAAAAATTTTGTCAGCATCTGGGTACACTGTCTGGAAATCCAGGGATAACTGCAACAAATACAATTAAAACATTGTAACATGTGTAAAAATAGAACTACATTATATGTAATTCAAGATGAGAGATTAAAGATAGGTATTGGGTCTGAGCGGAATATGTCAATTTGTTGATGAGATCAGACAGGTTTTAAACGTCTAATGTCTAAAACAAATAACTCACCAGTTCATTTCCATCGGGCAAAGTGAGGGCAGGAAACCAGTCAGTGTTATTTGTATGATAGACCTTCTGCTTTCAGTTTACTGTTTCGTAGTTGAAGAGTTGTAAGCCACTTTGTCACCACTGTCTCTCGGGGCGATGATGTTCCCCGCAATCAGTTTAAACATTGTTGTGGAGATGAGGTTGATTCAAAATCAGAGTCGGCAACAGTAAAACTTTCTGGAAGAGGCCTCACACGTTTGGAATTATTATTTTCAGAGCAGCTGCTATCGCTCTCGCTGCTTAAGCTCCTTTTTGTTTCTGAAGAAAGAAGTAGTCGTCGATGTGTAATCAACCTGTTGTGGAAGAGGCCACTGGCCTGCACGACTTTTCCTCCGACGACATGGTAAGCGACATAATACACTTCGGTAACCTCTCCCTTGAATAAAGACCACCTCACGTGCCCATTCTTGCCAAATATTTTTTCGAATAGTTGTTGAAATGTCTTGTGTTTTGCTATTAACGCACGGTCGCGCGAGGTGAGCTTCTCTGAATTGTCTGCTTCTTTTAGTAGCAATTGCCCCAAAGTCAGAGATGTCAACAACTGTCATAAATTTTTGCAGCCGTCTGTTCCAATTCGACTTTTGACTATCCAAATTTTCCAACTCTTCGTCTAATAGTGAATTCCAGTCCTGTACAAAATATATAAACAAGTCATTATTTATTCATTATCACCTTTCCAACAAAAAAAGAATAAAAAAATCATACGGTTTAATTGAGAAACCTCCTCCTTTTTTTGTTTGAAGTCGGTTTGCCTGAATTAAAACTAACTCAATACTGGTAGTTTTAATATGAAGTATGGTTTACCTGAATTGACGTATCTACTGGCCCATCATCCGTTACGAATAATATAGGAGATGAAACATTGCTATCCATTGCAATCTGTAAAATAAAAATAAATGAATAAAACACACACCTTTAAAACGAATAAGAATAATAAAACTGATAATGCTATTTTTTTTAGTTTCTGTTAATTTGCTAAGAAATTAGGCTTTAAGGCTCTAAGCTAGGAAAGTAGAAAGAGAGAAATTAATGGTCATCTCTTAGCTGCCACGGCTTATTTTAATTTTTGAATTGTTTTATTACGGACGCTTCTAACGTGCACGTCTTTCTACAAAAAATAATAAGTTGGTAGAACTGTAGTACCTATTATTTAAATGTTTTTATTAAAAAAATATTATAATAAAGTAGGTAGGTAGTTATCTAATAATTATTGAACCACCAAAAACATTTCCTATAATTTGTAAGATGACAATAACAACGTTGTGAAAACGACAAAATTACTTTGTTACGATCAATTCATTTAATCATTTCAATCAAATCTCAATGTAGGTAGTTATGTACCTACCTAGCTACCTATTTAGATCATCATCATATAACAGCCCGGAATCACCCACTGATGGATAGAGGCCTCCCCTTTTTTACCGACTTTTTTTTATCCAGGTGTTTCCCGCGACTTTGACGATTTCGTTGATCTAACGAGCTTTAGGACGGCCCTGGTTTCTATGGCCTAACCTTGGCCACCACTCGGTGAAAGAATACTTGTACAGTGACCAGCGTATCAAGCTACACGAAACCGTCAAATTTCTCCAAACGATTTTAAACTTTAAAATGTTGAATTATATTCAAAATCGAACAGTTTGTGGTAGCTTGATGTGCTGGCCGCACATCAAGCTACCACAAACTGTAGATTGTCTTGTACTTTACCGTACTTTAGATGATTCGGACCATCCTTAGTTCATCTGTGATAAAAAGCTACTAAGTAAGCAAATAATAAGGAAACTTACCAATGAAACTGTCCTTTAGATGGCCCAAACGGGCAGAATCGAGAAATTCTTCCATTTTCTTTATTATTTAATATTGAACTGCCCATGCGCACGCACTCAACACAAATGGCCGGCCGCGGCGGCCGGCGGGCGCCGGCAGCCGGCCGGCCCGAAGGAGCGAGACAGACGCACGCGCACACGGCAGCGGTCGGTCGATAAATATGGACCCCAGTGTTGCCAGATGACCGTCTCGCGTTCTCCCCAAACCTTATCCGAAATGCCCACAAAATTGAGGTTTTGAAGAAAAAATCCCCCACAACCCACCAAATATTTTTTTTTATAAATGAATACACGATTTTATACTATTTCAGTAATAGCTTCCATAACAGGAGCTTCAGACGACCCTCGTGAAGATGCTGATTCTGTAATGGAAGCTATTACTGAAATAAAATTGTATATAAATAAAAAATAATAATAAATAAAAAAAACTCGTATTTAATCGTTATTTAATCTTTACTCGCGTCGTCTGCAGTTCCGTACATTTTTTCCGAGTTAAATCTCTTTAGCATAAATTGAACTGGGTTTAAAAATGAACACATACTTCTATCAATGAATTATCTTATTTTCAAGATAAATTCAGCAATGTAAATGGCTAATCTGTGTTTATGCTTCTCTTTAATAAAATAAATGCCACTTGGAAGAAGGCTCTTTCCACAACTGCGTTAGAAAAAGGCAACGACAAAATTAAAAATTTAATATACTAGTAAGAAAAAATATTGTCTCTGTCTGTTTGTTTGTATGTACATACACGCATCACGCAAAAACAACTGGATCAATGTTGATGAGACAGTATTAGTTAGCATAAACTGCAATTTAAAACTTAGAATGGGTTTCATGCAGGTACTGTCATCCCTTAAAACGGGTATACAGTTTGTATGGATTTTTTTAAAACATGCATGAATGAACTTGAAATTTTGCATGTTGAAATATCGGGTTAAATAATTAGACACGGGCATGTTTATTTCCTGAAATTGAACCCTTAGCAGCATGAAAAAGAGAATTACTTACAGGAATATGTTCGGAACGTAATGTTGTACCTATTCATGTGTGATCATTAGCATTCGTTTGGGTTTTTTATCTATGTTTAGTAGTTAGTTTAATTAAATACTTTATTGGATTTGTGGTGGTGTCGGCGGTTGAATGAAACTAATCGGGGCGTCCATCAATAAAACCGTTGGCAACACCGATCCTATGCGCGGCCCCGCCCCGCGCAACCAACCGCAGCGCGCGCGACGTGTTTCAACAAGTTTTCTTGTCTTTGCCGTGAGAACAAAATGAGTTTTGTTAAATTTCCGAAGATTTTTGTCGGAACAATGCTGAGTACTTTTACTATAATATTTTACTTTTTGGATCAATGTATAATCGACTTAAAAAAAAAGGAGGAGGTTTCTTAATTCGACCATGCTTACTATCCTTACTTCCTTACTAATATTATAAATGTGAAAGTAACTCTGTCTTTCTGTATGTTACGTTTTCACGCCTAAACCGCTGAACCGATCGTCATGAAATTTAGCAGAGATATAGCCTGGGATACGGAGAAGGACATAGGCTACTTTTTTACGCGATATAACCGACATATGGAGCTGCGCGCAAAAGCTAGTATATTATACTTTTTTTATAATATGTGTTCGCGGATAACTTCGTCGTTTATGAACCGAATTTGATGATTATTTTTATGTTGGAAAGGAGATATCCCAAGGGTGGTACCATGATAAGGAAACCAGGATCTGATGATGGCATCCCAGAGAAATTGAGGGGAACCTACAACTAGCGACCCGCCCCGGCTTCGCACGGGTGCAATTCACATTACAAATCTTTGAATTTTTCGGCTTTTCTTTATTATAATATGTAATATGTAATGTAGGTATTATACATATTAACCTTTCTCTTGAATCACTCTATCTATTTATTGCTGAAAATTGCATTAAAATGCGTTGAGTAGTTTAAAAGATCTAAGCGAACAGACAGCGGAAGCGACTTCATTATGTAAAGATGTTCACATTGACACACTTGCAATGTTCCATTGTCACCACAGCGATATAATTATTGTATGACAAATGGTAGTTTAATGCACCGACTATAGTTATTTTGTAAGATTTATTTGCAATTTTCACATTGGCACACTCGCAACGTTTCATTGTCACTACAGCAAAATAAATATTGTCTGACAAATTGTAGTTTTATGCTATGACTATAGTTATTTTGTTAGATTTATTTACAATGTTCACATTAGCATACTCGCAGCGTTCCATTGTTACCGCAGCCACATATATATTGTATGACAAATGGTAATTAAATTCTACGACTATAGTTAATTTGTTAGATTTATTTACAATGCTGACATTGGCATACTCGCAACGTTCCGTTGTTACCACAGAAACATATATATTGTATGATAATTGGTAGATAAATTCGTTAGATTTATTTACAATGTTCACATTGACACACTTGCAACGTTCCATTGTTACCACAGCCACAAATATATTATATAATAAATGGTAGTTAAATGCTACGACTATAGTAAATTTGTTAGATTTATATACAATGTTCACATTGACACACTTGCAACGTTCCATCATTACCACAGCCACATACATATTGTATGAAAAATGATAGTTTAATGCTACAACTATAGTTATTTGTTAGATTTATTTACAATGTTGACATTGGCATACTCGCAACGTTCCATTGTTATCACAGCCACAAATATATTATATAATAAATGGTAGTTAAATGCTACGACTATAGTAAATTTGTTAGATTTATTTACAATGTTCACATTGACACACTTGCAACGTTCCATTGTTACCACAGCCACATATATGTTGTATGAAAAATGATAGTTTAATGCTACAACTATAGTTATTTGTTAGATTTATTTACAATGTTGACATTGGCATACTCGCAACGTTCCATTGTTACCACAGCCACATATATATTGTATGACAATTGGTAGTTTAATGCTATGACTATAGTTATTTTGTTAGATTTATTTACAATGTTCACATTGACACACTTGCAACCTTCCATTGTTACCACAGCCACATATATTGTATGAAAAATGATAGTTTAATGCTACAACTATAGTTATTTTGTTAGATTTAATAACAATGTTCACGTTGACACACTTGCAACGTTCCATTGTTACCACAGCCAAATATATATTGTCTGACAAATGGTAGTTAAATGCTACGACTATAGTTATTTTGTTAGATTTATTAACAATGTTCACATTGGCACACTAGCAACGATCCATTGTTACCACAGCCACATATATATTGTACGACAATTGGTAGTTTAATACTATGACTATAGTTATTTTGTCAAATTTATCAACAATGTTCACATTAACACACCTAAAACGTTTTGTTGTTACTAAATCAATTTTTTTATTAACTTTAATGTAAGGACAAAGCTAAATTGTTCCTAGCACATTAAACTACGGGCAATCAGCGCACAATAAAAAAGTTGCTAATCTCAACTAAGCTCTTTCTGTAATAGTAACAAAGAATTTAGTTGCTCCGACAGGAAATTATCAACAAAGCATTTATTGTGGCTTTGTTGACCCATTTTTCTCTGAGTGTACGCTATCATAATGTCATTACCTAGGATCATAATAATGTTTATGATCAAAACTCTGGTTTATATGATAGGTACCGACGCTCAAAAATGCATTATATTTCTGTATAACATTGTCGTGATCAGAGGTAGGTATCCTACTGCAGGGCAAACGCTGTTCATACAGAGAATCTAACTTCTATCTATCTTCCCTGTATGAGAAGATAAATAGGTATGATAGTGTAATATGCCCCTGATTGACAATTTTGACTAGGTATAAGATTATTTTGTTGCAAGTGTGCGCGCCATTATTATTGTCATAGAACGAAAAATCTGTCTAAAGACAGCCTTGATCTCCGTCTGGGTAAGAAAACATCGAAATCGGCAAAGTAAAAGAAACTGCGCCATAAAATAAAATAAAAAAATTCAACCGTTTTAATTCCTACTATTACAAAATATACTTTTGGTATTATTTAAATATCCTTTAACAGGTATTACAGTTTTTAATAACAGATTGCTTTGAGTAATAGCTGTGTAACTGTAGAAAATCTCAAGATTTTTTGTTGTTACTTTTTCGAGTTGATTAGAGAATCGCATGGCTGCAAGGTAAATTGAATGGAACACCATTTACCTGTGTTTATAGGGGTTGAAGTTGAATAGGAGATGAGTTATTTTACGAGGTAAAAAATGAATGAATGAATTTTTATTATGTTGTGGTGTTTTTATAATAGGTAAAATTCAAAACACGAAAACGAAAATGTTTATTGTCCGTGGTTCAACCGCGTAGATCTACGTGTACGGCCTGAGTGAAAAGGCGTGCGGTGGGGCGTTCTGCGTTGCGTGCACGCGACGCCTCGCTCGACGCAAACAAGCACGCTCCCGGCGGCGCCGCGCCGCTCGCCGCCACTCAGGACACTCACGAGGAATTGTATGTGTTTACATGAATGCCGCACGTGCCACCCCGCCGGACGCTCGAGTCGAGCGTGCACTCGGTCACTCAGTTCGAACACTACTAGTTCATCACGCCTGTATTCTTCAAAGCGTAGGGCAGAGGTTAAGCGCAGGGCGTAGGGTAGGAGGAAGCTCGAGAACACATACACAAGAAGTTGGCAGATTCGTCTCAGAATTAAGTTTTTGCAGGTTTTCTTGTTTAACTCACTTAACTTTTTATTTTTAGTTGTATTTATGTATTTATTCTTATATCTTAGCTATAAATATCTTCTAAATTGTTTTTCTCTTATTGCACCTACTGTGTATTATCTCTGCATCACCCTAAGGTAGACTGGTAGATAATGCCCAAGGCATTAAGTCGGCCTTTGTACAGTTTTTACTTGTGCATAAAGTTTTAATAAATAAATAAATAAAGTACACCTATTTGACCAGCAATTATTGAAAAGATTTTTATCATATTATTATTGCTTACAAAACAAATACGCGACTGCCCTAGCTGTGCGTACGCGCACAGTGTTTAGTGTTCCGCCGGTACTTCGTCAGGCGTCGCGGACTGGAGGGGAAACGCCGCGCACCTTCATACCGCACCCTCGCGTTGCCCCACCAGACGGCCGAGTTAACCCGGTATACCGTATAACTCTATGGTAGTATCGTAAGTACCATGGGCAAAAATATTTATATTATTTCTACTCATACTCACTTGTACACACCTCTGCCCTACGTTTTGCAGAATACAGGCGTCATGAACTAGTAGAACTACGTGGTCGAACCACGGGCACTAAACCAACGAAAAGAGGGCTTGTTATGTTCCAAAGAGCAGGTGTAAAAATACCCCTAACAAAGCCGAGAGTCACTTGTTCTTCCCGTTTAATATTTTTTTTGTACTGGACCATACCTGAGAACCTTTTGGTTACGGAGATATTGAAAGTCGAGGTTCCAACTTTTTTACGAAAACAAGTTTGAAATGTTATAACTTTAAGTGCTTCCACGATTCCTGTACTGTTGCATGTATAAAGGTATATAGAGCGGGGTGTAAGTTCAATCATCCTCCACAATAAAGGGAGGATCCTCCGACCAGACGGGTGTTGTGTCTGGTGGGCAACTGCCCCACGGTTGATGTCGGGATGTTGTTTGTATGCTAGTTGCGCGGTAAACTCTGCTTGCGAGATTTAGGATTTTGGGTGACGTCATTGTGATGACTAGTTCGCATGTGGCAATGTAGAAACAGCCACGCATGCACAATATTTTGCTGTTTTTCATTGCGCACTACCCCAATCGTATACCCCGTATATTTATATAAAAAAGATCGTCTTAAGAAAATTGTCATCTGATATAGCTGTCCACCTTATTTCCTCCCGTGGGAGTTATAAAAGGCGACTAAGGGACTTACTAGATGGGCAGCAGCGTTCTCTATGCATTTTTAACACCATACTGCGATCGCCAACCCGCCTGCCAAACGTGACGATCATGGCAAACCCATCCAATTGGGGGAGGCCTATGTCCAGCAGTGGACGTCTTTCGGCTGAAATGATGATGGCTGTCTCGAGACACAGATTTACCTAATTTGTATTGCTTACATCTTCGGAAAAGTCAAGATTCTAAGTCAAAAAGGCAAAGTAATTAATTTTCCGGAAACACGCGCATAGGATATTCATCTTATTTAAGAATAACTTATTCTCAAAAAAATCAAATCAAATCAAACGTCATTTATTCAAACTTGGCTGAGAATCAACACTTATTGAATGTCAAAATTACTTAAGAGAGTCCCCCAAAACGCCCGCACTACAAAAATTATAAAAACCCTCATTAAAAAAAAAACTTTTAAATTACATTAAAAAAAAAAAAAATGTGTCTTTCATGTTATCAAAATCACTTCACACAAAATTCTAGCAAAATTGACCCCGATAATGGTGCCAGAATTTTTATCAAGCACATTTTCTAAATAAGGTTCATTCCTTTTGTGACCTGCGCCCATTACGGTGACAATTCCCGACGTTAAAATATGAAAACTCATTGGTATTCCGGTATCCGCCATCCCCCACTTTAATACCGTTTATCTCGTTACTATAATATTTCCGGACGTTAACCTCGCTTGGCTTCGAGTAAGGCTTGAGACACACGAACGATTTTCCAGCGACATTAAAACTGTTTTTTTTTTTAATTAAAAATAATAATTCTATAGTGGCATTATACCGCTATATTGTGCGGTAGGTGGGATACTACGTGGACAGTGTGAGGTTTGATTCCAGATATCCGAGTATAAGGTTATGAATATGATACTAACATTAATTTTAGGTTTTCGTTACTAACACTGAATGGATCTCTGTAATCCGATAATAAAGTTTTTATTATTATTATTATTATTACAAACGAAGTGAAGCCCTGTCTCCTGCGCTACGCAAAATCACCTGTGTTACAGGAGCTTGAAAAATCGAAGAAAAGCTGCTATAGAATAGAATTTGTTTTATTGGAGTAACCAAGACTGAACAAGAATGTTAGTAAAACTTACGGCTATTTTAGTAAGCACAGACACTAAACAAAAATAAGGAAAACAAATACGATTAACAATCAATAACGTTAGGTCACCGTTGTGACATCCCATGAGAGACGGCACAACAGTGACCCACGTAAATGCAGTCCAGGGCCTCAAGTCTGTTATTACAATAGTGTCAGAATGGTCTCTTCATTGTGAGTTTTTGACAGATTTGCCATACAAACACTGTCAAATACTCACAATGGCGAGACCATTCTGACACTATTGTAATAGCAGACTTGAGGCCCAGGCGACTCGCAACCAAGGTTAAGACACTGTTGGAGCTGCCCTCCACCCTATGCTGTGCTATGGTTAAGTTGTCACTGCTATCGACGACTTTAGAACCACAGGTTTGTCCGGGTTTAGTTCGTAAAGTCTAAGTTGATGCACCACAAATTACAAGAAGTGCATAGTCAGCTCCGGGGTCCGCGGTCGTTAGTTCCCGTAGTTTTACCAGATCGGCTGGTACTGGCAGCTGTATATCCGAATTGTGGTTAGATATAGTAAATCTATATATAACGCAATGGATGCAAGTCCGAGAATTCGTATCCATTCGAACCTCTAGTCGATCGCTTGTCGTCGGTATTATGAACTCAAACTCAAACTCAAATCATTTAATTTAATTAAACCATTTACAGGCACTTTTGAATTGTCAAGGAGTCGGTCAGTAAGAAAAATGAAGCTACATGCAGCTACATGCCCATTCCAAAACGTAGGTACCTATGGAGAAGAACGGGCAAGAAACTCCATGGACACTCTTTTAAATTCTCTCTCTTTATAATTAAATTGTGACTTATGATATGAGTTATGATAAATTCTCTACTTCGAGAGAATTAATTTTGAGAGGTTTGTATCTATCACACATTGCAACTTAACCTGAAGACAAAGAAGCTTTGCAAGAATCTTTTTTAGGGTTCCGTACATCAAAAGGAAAAAAACGGAATCTTTATAGGATTACTCGTGTGTTTGTCTGTCTGTCTGTCTGTCCGTCTGTCTGTCTGTCTGTCCGTCTGTCACAGCCAATTTGCTCCGAATGTAATGGGCCGATTAAGTTGAAATTTGGTACACATATCAATTTGAGTGACCCAAACACGAAAGTGAACCGTAAATAAATGAATTTAGAATATTGGGGTCAGTTTTGGGGGCAAACAAGAAAATTTAAAAAAAAAGTTTTGCAAACTGTACCGTGTGACATATCAAATGAAAGGGCTTACTGTGAGGGTCTCAAATATTTTTTTTTTATAATTTTACAATAAATCGTTTTAAAGTTATAAGTGAAAATAGACGAAAATTGACCATTCCTCCCCCTTATCTCCGAAACTACTGAAACGAAAAGTTCGAAAAAAAATACAGAATATAGTTCTATACTTATAGATTACAGGAAAATCTATAAGAAGTCTATGGTCTTAAAATAACATGGTAAATCTCTCGATATTGTGCGTACAAACTTACATTTGCAGTTGGAATGTATGGGAGATTATGTTTACCAACTACTATGTTAAGTTAGTTCTTAGGATAAATTCTTTCCAAGTACGGAACCCTTCATTGTGCGTGGTTCGACACACACTTGGCCGGTTTTTTGTAGTTTACATATCGGTGGAAAGTCGTACGTGTATGCTAAGCCTAAAAAGTTTTAAAAGGAAAAAAAAATATCTGCATTTTATAAGTCGCTCTTTCAAACCTTACGTAGCTTTGATAAGGTTTTTAAACGCTTTTGAATGGGATTTGCCTTGGGATGATACTTATCCGTTTTTCTTTAAAAAAATATCTTTGTGTATGATGCGAAGGGGCGTGTCATCAAACGTATTGAAAATAATTGGGATATATTCTCAAATATTATGCATTTTGTATGTTGTCTCGTCAGGATTGAGACTATTTTTTTTTTTGTTTATTTACGAAAGTAATCTTAAATATGACCTACATATCACGACTTTTGTCGAGCTTTCAATTTTTTGTTTCCAACACAACTATTATGCACTATTATTTAAACCGACATAATTTTACAACAAATACATAATTGCTGCCACAAAACACATTTGTACTTTACTGTTACATCATAAAATACTGAAAGCCCCACTGATCTCTTATGCAGCAAAACAAACACACACACACTAACTAACATAATACCAACTTTAGTAGATAAGTACTTATGATGAAAAATTTCAAACATGTTTACAAGTTCCGCGATTGCTTTCAGCGTAGAGGGGGATTAAAAAGGGGGAGAGGAGGGGAAAACTTAGCCTGTTTATATTAACTGCATATTGTACGACAAATCAAGTGGATACGACATTTTATACGGCATACTTATGGATACCAGCTTTCGTAGTCATCTCGTAGCGATTCGTAGCAATTTCGTAGCTTCATAGAGAATTCGTAGCAGGAGTTTGGTTTATTTATTTAACAATAAAATTTATGTACACACATATAAACAGACAAGAAGAAAGGAACAGAAAAATACGTACAAAGTTGATGCTTATTTCTAATGAAATCTCTTCCAGCATACCTGCGATAGGAAAGTAGATATAGAAAAAAAAAATGAAAAAAAAATTATTATAATATATTATTTTTATTTATTATTATTTTTATAAATATTTTGGTTGTTGATAAATTTAAATTTTTGTACACAGTAGACGATTGTTGTTTTATTTCTTAAACCAAGCGTGATGTATTGGGTACGCTGGTTCATTTTTGATGCTGTAACTTTGAGGAAATGTTTCTGAATTAAGAACTGTTGACAATAACTGCACGATACTGAGGTAAAGTTAGTCAATAAGGCCCCTCGCCCACGGCGACTTTTTGTAGCGATGCTGTCGCGCGTCCGCATCGATACAGTCGCGAAGCGGTCGCTAGCTGTGTGCCCTCGCCCACGGGCTCAGATTCAGTCGCGATGCAAACGCGATGCTGTCGCGCTTCTGTCGCGATGCAAACGCGATTCAGTAACGGCACAAAAATGCCACAGTTGCACTGATGCTCGGTTCTCCACTCACGCGCCACCCTCCCTCCTTTCTCTCCCCGATGTGGTCCGACACGGTCGCGCGTTTGCATCGATACAGTCGCGATGCTGTAGCGCGTTAGTAGCGCGTTGGCATCGCTTCTGTAGCGCGTTGCAAATGCGACTAACACGCGTTAGTAGCGATGCTGTTGCGTTTGTACAAAAAGTCGCCGTGGGCGAGGGGCCTAAAATCCGTGATCATACTTAAAAACTTGTCATGTTATATATTGGAATACAAAAGTTTTTTATTGTATATGACGTAAACTTATTAAATTATTTATACACTTGTAAAATGTAACCTTAGCTTTCTCCTGGTCTCTGTAGCAATATCATTGTGCTCAAGTTATTCTAATCTTTTTATTTTTCTTGATCCCACAATATCCAACATTATACGATGCAAATGGCGACGTCTAGGATAACGCATGAATGCGCTAGACAGTAATATTGGCAGTATCAAAGTCAGTTGTCAAGACACGGGTTTAATTTTATCAAGTTCATAACCTGTCCTGTCTTGATTATTTATCTGTAGAAATATTTAAACATGACTTGGTTTCCGTACTTTGACAATTCAAAAGTGCCTGTAAATGGTTTAATTGAAATAAATGCTTTGAGTTTGAGTACGTCGTTTTCGGGTAACCACTGAAATCAGCGCTGTGCTGTGAGTCCCCCATAGCACAGCATCTTGGTGAGTGGAAGCTACAGTAACTTTGTCACAATCACGACGTCCAGCTGACGACTATTTCTGTTGTGTGATTATAGATGTGTTTTGTTTTTATATACGAATTAACTTACTTATCTTTTTATGTGCACGTGTTTTTAGGACAAATAAAATCAAATCGTTTATTTCGTAAATGTGATATCGGAATTACTTTTACACGTCATATTAAAAAAAAAAACCGGCCAAGTGCGTGTCGGACCACGCACAATGAAGGGTTCCGTACTTGGAAAGAATTTCTTCTAAGAACAAACTTAACATTGTAGTTGGTAAATATAGATTATATTTACCAACTACAATGTTAAGTTTGTACGCACAATATCAAGAGATTTACCATGTTATTTTAAGACCATAGACTTCTTATAGATTTTCCTGTAATCTATAAGTATAAAACTATATTCTGTATTTTTTTTTTCAAAATTTTAGGTTCAGTAGTTTCGGAGATAAGGGGGGGAATGGTCAATTTTCGTCTATTTTCACTTATAATTTTAAAACAATTTATTTTAAAATTATAAAAAAAATATATCTGAGACCCTCACAGAAAGCCGTTTTATTGATATGTCAAACGATACAGTTTGCAAAACTTTTTTTTTAAATTTTCTTTCTGACCCCCCAAAACTGACCCAAATATTCTAAATTCATTTATTTACGGTTGACGTCCGTGTTTGGGTCACTCAAATTGATATGTATACCAAATTTCAACTTAATCGGTCCATTACATTCGGAGCAAATTGGCTGTGACAGACGGACAGACCGACAGACAGACAGACAGACAGCCAGACAGACACACGAGTGATCCTATAAGGGTTCCGTTTTTTCCTTTTGATAAATGATAAACGATTTTATTTCTGTAAGTAGGTTTTTACAAACACTTTTACACGTCAATCATATTTTAAAACTAGATGAGGTCGGCATTTCGAATCTGACTACTCTGAGAAGAAAGACCGAAACAAACTCAGAGGTCACAGTCTCTTTTAAAGTCCAGACATAATCTTGGTCAAATCATGTGAAGACCATGTAGACTGGTGTCTGAAATGGTCTTTTGAAGAAAGAACCACACAGATTGAGTGGACCTGTCCATTCAGTGCACGCATTTGTCAGTAATCGTGCAGCTCAACTCAGAACATAAGGAGCTCAACGATTCAACGAACAATACCAAAGAAAGGACATTTGGGCAGGCCGCATAAATTACTCAAACTGCCATACCATGATCAGGAAAAAAAAAAAATATATATACTGAGAAGAAAAAAATAAAAATAAACAAAGACCCACATAGTCTTCACATTCACAATAATTAAAATAATAACATTATACTTCACAAGTAAATATTCATGTCAATGTGTATAAAGCAATCACAATAAAAAAAGTTTCAATATATAAAATTTGGAGCAGCTCAATCCCAAGCCTTTTTGTCCTCAATATAATCTTTAATGGTATAAAAGGCTTTCTGGCACAACTTACGTTTATGAATGATTTGAATTGATTAATGCTTAGATCTTGAGGTACGGAACCCTAATAATAAAAAAACCGGCCAAGTGCGTGGCAGTCCACGCACATTGGAGGGTTCCGTAGTTACGATGAATTTATTCTATGAACAAAGTTAACGGTTAAATGTAAGTTGGTCGACTATTACTCGGTAACTTGTAAAGATTACTTAGCTGTGATAATTTTCCTTTTAACTTCGTTATTTATACTTCTGCTGTGAATTTTTTCACGTATCCAAATACAACCATTTAGCTGGCAGGCCCCTTGACATTTGACTAAAAAAAGTAAGCACTTTAAAGCTTAATATTATGCAAATGGATCCCTGAATCGAAAAATGGTTTTCACAAATCCGCAATACATATTTTTAAACGGCCTATCCAAAGAAACAAAAAAAAAAAATATCCCCACTTTACGTGTACGGGAGGCACCCTAAATATTATTTTTTTCAAGATTTTATTTTACCATTCTGTCGGCGTGATTAATATGTATACCCCTAACAAATCACAGTTTTCTAGTACAAAGAGCTTTTGAGCTAAGCCGCGGACAGACAGACGCACAGACGGACATGGCGAAACTATAAGGGTTCCTTGTTTACTACGGAATCCTAAAAAGCCAGATGGAGTCGACATTTCCTATCTAACTACCCCTGAAAAGAAATGGCGAAACAAACTCAGGGGACAGTCTCTTTAAAGTCCAGACATAATCTTGGTCAGATCATGTGACGACCATGTGATGTAGATCCTTGTCTAGAATGGTCTTTTGAGGTAATAAAAGTGTTTATCTTTGTCGAGAATATCAACTGCGCCGGGCGACCGACTAGTTTGCCATTTGTTTTCCCTGGGCTTAAATCTTTATAATACAGTCCACTATAACAAGTTACCGGTCTTTTATTCCTCATACCACCTGGAGGATATACCCATTCTTCTGTAATCTTTCTTTCTTATCAAAAGTGATCAATTTTATTAAGATTACTGACTTGATAAGAGATGACTGAACTTGTAAATTAATAAAAGGACATGACTAGTTCCTGCTATTGAATTCGAAAACATGTGCAGGATTACAGTATTTCACTAAGATTTTAAAATAAAGATCTAATATGGCTATATTATTATTCCGACTAAACCCCAGGTTAAAATATCTGAAAAAAAAAAATATAATAACCTAAACTCAATAAAACTAACAAAATAAACAAAAATATGGCGTCGAAAAATTCCTCCTCATCGCTGTCGACTGGTAATGTACCCAAGAGACTGGCGGCATTGCCACGTTGTATAGCAATGCTTAGCCTCTGGCCAAGGTAAAAGTCAACCAGCCTTTTGGAGATTTCACTGAACAAAACATGAGCGCTGGGACCCCACGTGTGTTAATTGCTTCTGCTTTTCTCATTTATGCACTTCCCGATTTTGACGTTCCATTGTAGCCATAATCAACCGATAACCAAAATTAGTATGGGCACAATAAATTAAGAACGAGTTATTTTGGATGAAGAGAATTTTAATGACAAGGAATATGTATGTTTCGTTTATAATTAATCTTATTTATTGCTACGCCTACAGGTTAGGGTAGGGTTTTATGTATTTCTAAGAAGAGTATTTCAGACATGTGTGTGTATTTCTAAGATCAAACACCATCATCCGTCTTCATCCGTCAGGCAAATGACTTCACAAACATCAGTGCATTGAGGGCTTTGTATGAGGCTCTTGTGAGGAGTCATCTGGAATATAATGCGGCCGTCTGGAGCCCGAGTGAAATAAAATACAAAAATATGCTCGAACGGATACAGAGCAAATTCGTCAGATTTATTTATTTAAAGCTGTATGGGAGATACCCGGGATACCCGTTACTGTATCCTACCTTATTCTGTCTCGGTATGGTGGGCTACTACAAATTAGATATTAGGCGTGAAGTGGCACTGACAACGTATCTTTTCAAAGTTTTAAGAGGTAGTATACAAAACTCAGGTATACTATCAGAAATAGGGTTTAATTTACCGGACGGGTACGTGGCGCGGCGGCGCAAGCCGCAGCTGCTGGTGGTGCCGAGTGCGCGCACTAACCTGCTGGGGCGTGCACCGCTGACTCGTGCGCTGCGCACTCTCAACACGGTGGCGGATGCCACAGACATATTCACCTGTACACTGGGTGAGTTCACGAGGGCCACGTACTGTGCACTGTGTAGCATGTAAGGTATAGTTAAGTAAAGTTTAAGTTACTTTGTCGCATTAGATTTTATCTGTAATGGCACAAGGAAACATGTGTGAAATAAATAAACAAAAAATAATAAAAAAAAACTGCGTATATGGGTGTATTATTTCTTTGAAAATGCATCTGACATTATTTGACGTTTGACGTTTTTAATAATAAGTAAGTTTATTATTTTATAGTTATGTAAATGTGAAGATTTATTTTGAATGAATCAGTTGGCATTTTATCATTTGAATTGTTATCTAATAAAACAACTTGGTTCGACTTTAGTGTATGACCCGTTTGCTCGTTTGCCCCCTTGATGGTATAAAAAAAATCTAGTATCTCGATGGCGTGTCGAATAGTAGAAAATCGTTCTTAGACTTGATAACCACAATGCTTAGCGCCATCTCATATCGAAAAGCAAAGTTATTTAGTGAAAACGTATCTCTATTTTTCTCAGTTTCCTGACCAGTTTTCATATTATTATTTTTTCAGTTTTCTTAGACTTGTGAAACTATTTTATCTGTAAACTATAGAATATAATAATGGCAAAAAAAAAAAAAAATACTGAACATTGATTTTCGCACCTAAACAGGCGCCCATAATTCCACTGGTCATGTCCTTTGTATTTATACATTGGTATAGGTAGGTACATAAAATTGGTTTACCCACAATTCAACTAGCTCAACGAAATCCATGTAACTGACCGAAGGAGAGTGTTACACTAAAACAGTTAGCAGATAATCCGATTCGGGACAACCTCGTGACGTCACTAGCACTAAATCTGACGTTAGAGGCTCTATCTTGAGCTGAAAGCCTCTTAACGTCGCATCATAACGTCTTTAATGTTTGTGTAAGGTTTTGATTATAGTTTAGCGGCTTTGGCAGAACGTTATTTTTAACTGTTTGGTCTTTAGTTTTTATAAGTTATTTTAGTTTAAAGGGAGTTAAGTTATAAGTTGTTATTATAGGCGAATATAAGTATTTTTTAGATTATTATTGATGGAGTAAAGGAATGAAGTAATAATTTTTGTCTTAAATTTAAAAAATAATAAATAATTTATGTAATAACTTTAAATTTTGACATGAAATGAAATTGACTCTGAATTTTAATAAAATTTAATTTGCACGAATGCGTTAATATACATAGGCACTCAAATACTATATATACTCAAATTATATTGTAATTAATTTAATAGTACCTACTCATTTAATCGTTTTTAATAATATTAATCATTTGTATGTCAAAATTGGCAAAACATAGCCCTGTATCTAATTTTTAAGATCTTTGTATGTAAATTTTAATTAAAAAAAAAAATACCCATGTGTTACAATAAACCATTCTCATTGTTTATTTATTTTATACAGGTTGACCTGTAATTCAACGTATTCCTTCCAGGGGTCACACTGGCACGTCCTGGAAGTTAACGTCTAATTACGAGTCACTCTTTATACCTAATAACGAACCGTTTGAGTTGGTTTTGCTTGAAAATGAGTTGGAGTTTATTCGATACAAACAAATAAATATTTCCTCTATATATTATTAGTATAATAGATAGGAATTTAGAAAACCGTCTTCTGGGTTATTTATTAGAAGCAACATGATATTTATGCGCTGCACACAGCAAGAATCTTCGGTCCGAGAATAAACGTCTTCTTCGTTGTCCTTCTCATCGCTCTGGTTTTATAAAGTCTTCTCTCTTTGTCCAGGCGGTTTTCCTTTGGAATACGCTCCCTCAGAATATCAGGACGGTAACCAATCAGTTCACATTTAAAGTGAAAGCTCGAGAACACATACACAAGAAGTTGGCAGATTCGTCTCAGAATTAAGTTGTTGTAGGTTTTCTTTTAACGCTCATAACTTTTTATTTTTTATTGTATGTACGTATATTATTACGTATTTATTCTTTTAACTTGGTTATAAATATCTTCTAAATTGCTTTCTGTTATTGCACCTACTGTGTATTATCTCTGCATCACCCTAAGATAGACTAGTAGAAAATGCCCAAGGCATTAAGTCCGCCTTTGTACAGTTTTTACTTGTGCATAAAGTTTTAATTAATAAATAAATAAATATTAAAAATAATATTCTGAATCAGTTCAAAAAAATATTATTATTTTTTGCTGCCGTTCGTAGTCAGGGCAAAAACACCGAAACTACTTTAACAATTCTTTCACAAATATAAAGCTACATTATCAGGAAGTAACATAGGTAGGTTATGTTTTTTTATTGAGATTAATAACAAAATTGAAATAATGTAACCTAAAGGAGCAATATTTTGCCCTTATAACAAGGAATCGAAACTTACGCGGGTGAAACCGCGGGGTGGAGCTAGTAATTCTATAAAACAGTCTGATTCCTGTTCTTTTAACACACCAATTCGCTCTTGTGAAATAAGAAAAATCACAAACACTTATACGGCTTACAATGTGGAGGCTCACTCGCGTTCGTAATCTGCCACTCGTCAAATACTCCTCTAGATTTGAGGATAAAAAGGCTTATATTTGAACACGATGTTAAAAATGGATGGGTGAAGATGTAAGTGGATTAAATTGAATATTTTTATTCTAATTGGAAAATACCCATTGATAATACCTACTTAATTTTTGGTTGTTATTTTAGACTTGTAGGTACTGTTTAAGGGTAAATAATACGTTTTAAACTGTCATGGTCACTAATATTATTATTAACACAAACGGGATATTTACCATGTTTATTATTTGTTTTGAGTTCCCGATATTTCGGCGATGATGGGTTTCAACTGTCGAGAGCCTGGAATCTAGTGGTTCCGCTGTGTAAAAACCGAAGAAGTACCGAAAAAAGTTCGCGAGCGGACACAGTGAGTTTCGTGTGTCGGGAACAGAATCGAGTGACAGTGGTAGCGGTACTGAGTGCAAAAAACGAACAAGAAAGAGGGTAGACCGTTTTGTCTGCTCATAAACACGCACCCGCAGTGACTTCAGTTTATCCGTGATCATGGTGCTTGCAACAGCGCCGAAATATCGGGAACTCAAAACAAATAGTAAACATGGTAAATATCCCGTTTTTGTTAATTATAATAAATAATACTTATTTCCGTTTTATTTTTGGGGTACTCTAAGTCACTTCTAATGTAAAAGGGCAAGAGGTGCGGCTTGCTTGGAATAAAAAGTAGGTGTCTTAGCTTATGATTGCGTGGGATTTGTGATTTTAAACTCATCATTATCATCATCAGCCTATAGCAGTCCACTGCTGGACATAGGCCTCTCCAATTGCACGACATTCAGCTCGATTCTCGGCAACTCTCATTCAGCTGCTCCAGCCACCCTGCGAAGATCGTCGCTTCACCTAGCCTGAAGATGTCCTACCTTACGTTTGCCGATTCGCGGTCTCGACTCAAGAACAACGACTACCTTAACGGCCATCGGTTCTACGGCTAATATGGCCGGCCCATTGCCACTACAGCTTGCTTATTCTTTGAGTTATGTCGACATCTTTGGTTCTCTGCCGGATCACCTCGTTCCGAATTCGATTCCTCATAGAAACTTCAAGCAAAGCCCGTTCCATAGCTCGCTGAGCGACCTTGAAATTATGGACCAGCCGTACCGTGGTGTCCATTTAAAATTCACCAAATATAAATGGTAGGCTAGCTCGGTAACTCGGTAGTCAGATAAAACAACACCCTTCCTGGGATCCAAGTCAAAATAAGCAGGTACACAATGTCTTGCCAAAAATCAAAACTTAGCAAAACCTACTTTCCACATAGCAAATGTGGCAAAGAACTTACAAACACTTAAATATCATACAATATCATAAGACTACAAAAGCTTTACACTCAACAACACTTACAAGTATTGTACAAAACTTCTTATGCAAGTGTATAGCATAAGTTGGCGACGAACTTGCAGGCGTAATACGCAAGTTAAGTTGTTCGAGTTAGTTACATTCGACTTGCTATTGGAGAGTTTACAAGTTTGTTAATAAGGCATTAATTGCTGGCTTTAGAGTTGGGTGCTGTAGATAATTATAGTTTTGATAAGTTCATTAAAACTGCAATCGACGGCCTTCAAATGGCTACTTGTGTATGTGTGACCGTATGGTTATGAACATCGTTAATTTATAATTTATCTAGCGAGATTATAAACTATGGATTGTGAATTGTAAGAAACCATTTACTATTTATCGCAAACCGACAAATTATGAACTCGTACCAAACTTGCAATCAAAAAATGCACCTTGCTTGTACTAAATAGCCAAATAATTGCGACCAACTTAGAGGAAGCGCTCATCGGACGCTGCCACGGCACCGCTCGCTTCGGTCGCTCGGCTCGTGCGCGTAGTTCGTAACTGTACCTTCTTTTTTTGTTCCGGGTTGGAAAATCCTCATGGATGTCCTCCGCCCTGGGGCAGGCGGAGGGGTCTGTCAGACTTTTGCTGACTAAAAACTATTTCGGCAGTTATGTCGTGTAATAGGAGAAAACTCTTTTGCCGTCCTGACATACATACCCAACACCACCAACGCGCACTGAGCCCGTGTGGTGGTTTACGGCCTACTCTCTCTCACAGAGTGGAGGCCTGTGTCCCAGCAGTGGGAAAACAAATTGTGGGCTGTTTATGCTTATTCATTTGTATTCTATCTCATTTTAGGATCCCCACTTAAGTAAGATACTTGAAATGACATTGTATATTATCACCTTACACTCAATCGGCAGTTTCGGGGTCAGCAAAAATCTTGTATAGTATTGTCTGACAGAATCGCAGTAACTCCGGCGTCGAGGGAAATCTACATGCGAATAAATTGATGTATTGTGACTGAATTGAAGCTTTGTTACGTCTGTATAGTATGGGACAGTTGCAATGGGTTTGAGAATGCCTTTTTTTTAGAGTGCTCGAATTCACACGAAGAAAAGAAAAAAAAAGAAAAAAAGACGTGTGGCACTCGGGGACTGCCGCGGTAAAGCCATTGCATAGCATTTTGTATCAACTTATGCAATTATAATTATTTATTTATTTTATTTATGCAGTATTTCTTTTTCTTTGATATTAATTCAAGTTACACTTTTTGAGCGTGGTGACCGATAAGAAAGTAAAGTCAATCCATAATCGGCCCAGAACATTGCTAACATACCTCAACAACCTTTCAAAAACTTTTGAATTACGATGCCTGCCATCTAGTGGATAAAACCGACAACAAAACACAACTGAGACCACCAACAGAGCAACGCTTGTCTCGATTACGAATCACAAGCCACGCCAATGTCACCTCTATTTAGTTAGTTCTACCTGCGATTACTAGATGGCGTTGCGTTGCGCGGTAAATCCACCACAGAGTTTCGTAGAGTCGTACAATACGTCTAATCGCACGCACACAACGCCGTGTCGAAGACTGCCGAACTGAAACGACGTTAGACGATGCACGGCCTTCAAGCCACACCTCCGTGCCCGTCGGAGTGGGGAGCGTGAGGTTTTTTCGTTACGGAATTTCTGGATTCGGTCCCCGCGCTCAAGGCCCGCGATAGAAGCTATGCAATAGCTTAAAACCCTTTGATAAGAAAAGCTCATTGCACGACGCAAATACTGGTCATCAGCTATATAGCCTTTTTTCTAAGAAACACCATTTTTAGGGTTCCGTAGTCAACAAGGAAACCTTATAGTTTCGCTATGTCCGTCCGTCTGTCCGACCCCAGCGTAGCTCAGAGACTCTTAGTACTAGAAAGCTATAATTTGGCATGGATATACATATTAATCACGCCGACAAAGTGGTAAAATAAAATCATGAAAAAATAGTTATTTAGGGTACCTCCTGTACCTACATGTAAAGTGGGGATGTTTTTTTTTTTTTTCGCCTACCCTATGGTGTGGGGAATTGTTGGATGGGTCTTTCAAAAATATTGCGGGTTTGTGAAAACAATTTTTTGATTAAGGAATCAGTTTCTGAAATATTAGGCTTTAAAATGCTAATTTTTGTTGGAGTTAAGTGTCCCCCCCAATCAGCTAAATGGTTGTACTTGGGTATGTTAGAAAAATCGAAACAGTAGTATATATAACGAAGTTAAAAGGAAAACTATAATAGCCAAGTAGGCGTCACAAGTTACCGAGTAATAGTCAACCAACTTATATTTACAGTTGAAAAACATGTTCTCCCATACATTCCGTATGGAAGAACATGTTTTTCAACTACGATATTAAGTTTGTTCTTGGAATAAATTCATACCAACTACTGAACCCTTCATTGCGCGTGGTCCGACACGCACTTGGCCGGTTTTTCTAAGAAGAAAACGCAACTATTATAAAGTCAATTTATTCATGCCATTAACAAAGAAGTAAACTGTACCAGAAGTTTCTACCGAGACCGTTCAGCAGTGCTATTCTGTAACCATCTCACTGTGAAAACTTAGGTGAAGTGAGAGTGAAGTGAGCTGTCAACAGTGTCAATCTTAAGCATCAGGTGGAATTACACGTCACTTCAAGCACACTTCACCTAACTTTTCACCGTGAGATTTTTACAGAATTGCTCTACAGATCTAACTATAGCTTTTTCTTATTTATGTTGGGGTAGACTACCAGTCTAACCAAATGTAGCTGAATACCAGTATTTTACATGGAGCAGATGCTTATTTGACCGGGTACTAAGATATTTTTTTGATACTTACTTGACATAATCTTTTCATTATTTGACATTATATAGCTACAAATCATAATTCCAACTTTTGGTTAGTGACTTTTTGTGGACATGATATTTTTTCAGATTGTTACCGTAGTTGTAATGACAATCATGTCATTTGGTTTAAATTTCTATAGATTCTTTTCAATTTTGTGAATTTAGACTGTAGATTTGTTGACAATTTTCTATTTTGTTAAGTACCTAGTACTTGTTGAAAGGCCTACTCTGTCTTCCCATATCTATTAACACTGGTATTTGAAAATATTGTAAAAGCAAATTATTTTTAAAAGAGTAACCGTGGATGAGTTTCTTGCCAGCTCTTCTCCATAGGAAACGACCAATTAAAACCGTGCACCTAGCTTCTGACGTTTCATTTTTATTAATATTTTTATTTTTATTTTGACCCCGTTAATACTGATGTTAATATGTAGACAGTTATGAAAATAACCCTCTTGAAACATCAACATACACACAAATATCTCATTCACACAAAAGACTCGTAGGTATAATACCCGTAATCAAGACGACCTAGAAGTACCAAGAGTGAGAACCCTGTGCGGCAGGAAAACTATACAGTATGAGGGGGTTCGACTATACAATAAATTACCTAAAAAAGTCAGAGAGTGTACAAGCATACCAACATTTAAAAAAGGCCTAAGGAATTATATATTAGATACATAAGTTTAGCTTTTTTTATATTAGACACATAAGTTTGGCTTGAACTGTTTTGCATTTTGTTTAGACTTGAGAACTAGAGTGTTCAGTTTTTTCGATGGCTTGAACGTCGTAATGTAAAACTACAACTTATTGTTAATTTAGTTAAGTTTCTCTTTAAGTGAACTGTAATTTGGTCTTTGAGAAATAAATGACTTTAAACCGAAATATTAACTCACCTTTTATTCTAACAAACAGAGAACCAAGGAAACTCACAGCCAAGTCATGATGTGTACTTTTCACAAAAACATTAAAAATAACTCCACATAAAAAATTCCATCCTAACAATTTCTCGTCAAGTTCACCACATAAACCCATTTACACCTTAATAATATGGTCAAAGGTGCTAAAATATTTAAGTAGTTCCTAAGAGTTTCATTGCAAAGATTACAGCCACATAAAAAACCTTCTTTTGTTTATTTAATCAGCCAATGGGCGGGGTTTTTGGGGCACAGAATTAGAAAAGTTTTGCTCTTATATTTACTCGAACAGCCGTGTTTAGTGAGAGGAGTTTAAATATTAAGTTTGTTTAATAAACCATGACCTTGGTCCGCTTTCTAAGTGGCGAAAGATGGCGGATTTAAAATGTCATTACTGAACGTTATTTGAAGATTAATTTGGAATGGATTTTTGTAATTAATGCTATTTTGATTAGGTAATAAGTCTATGTTCTTTATTTTGGGATTCGTATTGTAATAAATAGATCATAAATATTTTATTTCCGTCTATTCTAACAGTATTTTCTAGGGGGGTCTCAGAAAAGTTTCTATATGCTACCCTCTCTTTATGCGACAATAAGCTATTAAGGGGAAGCGCTAAGACAGACCGCAAAATGTTTTTTTTTTTACGATTTTTGCAGTTTGCAGCTCATTGTCTGGATGTACGTTGATTGAAGTATGATTTGCAACCGTAAAAAAATATGCATTTACATAATTAGAATCATTAGAAACAGTAGTAGCAAAATCCCTGTCAAAATAAAATATCTCTAAGCCATGCGTAATGTTGGTTATTTTATCTTAAAAAAGGGAGAAATACCTAAAATTGGAAACACTGCTGTCAGCACAGGCTTAGCAGGCTGTTGGAACTGTCCTTTTCCGTGCCGCCGGCATCTAGCGGCGTTAGCAAGCCGTTGGACATGGCAAGATTGTAGTATCGTGCAGATCCTCCACGCATATAGCACGCGGTTCAGAGTAGTATGCAGATTGTTAATGTCCTCCTCTCAGCCTGGACGTAGAATCCCTAGTTTGGGACACATAGAATCTTGAGGGTCAGGGAATAGCGAGTGCTGACTAAGCAGCGGATGTAGAAATGCCGAGTCTATTAGAAAACTATCGTTCCTTTTTTTTTGTGTTGTGCTTAGTAACAAACTAATTGTGAAATATTTAGCTTAACTCGACTATTTACCGTTCATCATTTCAGCCGAAAAACGTACACTGCTGGACATAGCCTCCCCCAATTTGGGGGATTTGCCATAATCGCTACGCTTGGCAGGCGGGTTGGCGATCGCAGTATGGTGTTAAAAATGCATAGAGAACTCTGCTGCCCATTCTCTAGTAAGTCCCTTAGTCGACTTTTACGACACCCGCGGGCGGAAATAGGATGGTGCTATTCTTTACATCCGGCACCATACGGCACCGCATTTACCGTTAAGAAGCCACAATGCTATAGTGTGTAGGTATACGTCTCATTTGTGCAGTTTTTTTTCTTTTTTCGGATGAGATAAAGCACTTCATCTATTACCGACCTATATCAAACTGTGGAAAATTAACAGAATGTATGATTTTGTCATATAAATCTGAACAAAACACTTAAAAATCACATTTATGTACTTGAAATTTATCTACTTTATTTACAGAATTTGAAAATATTGTAAAAGCTAATTATTTTTATAAGAGTAACCGTGGAGTTTCTTGCCGAATCTTCTCCATAGAAAACGACCAGTTAGAACCGTACACCTAGCTTCTGACGTTTCATAAGTGCCCATCTAGGTTTATAGGTATGTTTCTAGGTTCATAGTCAGTAAAAATGACTCTATTCAAGGCTTACTGCCAAACATTTTACACCAGCAGCCTTTGGGCTAATCATACCCAAAAAACAAACAATGCCCTGCGAATACAATATAATAATATCTTTAGGGTGCTGTTGAGGCTTCCACCCTATTGAAGTGCGTCAGGTATGCTCGCTGATGTGTACACTGACGACTATTTCGCAATAATGCGTAAGAAGGTGGCGTCGATGACGCGCAGAGTAGGAGGAAGCACCAACAGTATCTTGAGGGTATTTGTTGAAAGGCTGGATGGGCCTACCATGGGTAGGTTTATCAAGCTTCATGTATTACATGGGGCTTGATGAAACTATCTGTGGTCGATATTTATCACCTTTTTTTTTTCTTTTTGTTTCTAAGTATATTCTAACATAGGTTGTAAGTTAATTTAGACTCACAATGTGGGCCTATGTACACTGTAATAAAAGTTTTTTTTTTAAATGTGAAATAAAATACCTATTTTGATTTTGAAATCTTAATAGCCGGTCCCGTCTTTCTCGCTCAATCGAGAGAAACTCACAGTTTCTTTCATCCACAATATACATAAACCCGACACATCTGTTCATAATAAACTATTCAGAATCTATTCACAAACTTGTACAAGAGGCACAGTGAGCAGATTTCCATACTATTATGAGTTGTCTTGTTCGATATGGTATTATACGAGTAAACCGCACCTGCCCGTTGTGATAACTGAGTTAGTTTGTGTTTTGTCAATTTAATTGTGTGTGTTGTATAATGTATACAGCTTTACACGTTGTGGTTCTTACATAACATTATATTACGTCTTTATTCTCGTTCTTGGCTGTTGTGTATAGGAAGCCATTATTTCGTCTTATGTTGAGTTCATGTTATAGGGCGCGAGCATTTATTCGTTTAAACCGTTATTCGGGCACGAATTCAGAACGAAAAATAACCCTATAACCCCATTTGACCCGACTTATTAATCAATTCCAAAACCACACACGCTCAATAGTAACTTCAGTGATCAATAAACAAACAAACGAATAGGTATCTACTTAGTTCGTTGTTCTAAGTTTTTCTTAAAAAATATGAAATTATTTATTTAACAATGTATGTACACACATATAAACAGACAAGAAGAAAGGAACAGAAAAAATACGTACAAAGGTGATGCTTATTTCTAATGAAATCTCTTCCAGCATACGTGCGATAGGAAAGTAGATATAGAGATGTAGACAACGTGTGTAAGTGTAGAAGAGAAAAAATAAAATAAAAAATGTACATAAAATCAAAATAGCTATACATTAATATAAATACTTATAAACATAAGAGAATATACTTACATACATACTTCTAAAATAAATATCAATCAAATATATACTTAGAACTACAATGTAGTGGAAAATAATAAATACATAATAATATGCAACTATGACGAAGTGGAAAGATAGTGATCCTTTACTCTTTTTTAATTACTAGCTTTTGCCCGCGGCTCCGCCCGCGTGGATGTCGGTTATCGCGTAAAAAAGGGCTTATTCCACAAATCCCCCCCAAAATCCCCATTAGTAAGAAAAGTGGAATACATAAAAACCAGTCTAGAATTCATCCCTGCTTATTACACTAATCTCCCAGAGAATCCCCCTCAGTGGGGAAAACTGAACCCTAATGTAAAAGAATCACTTTCAGGGGGGGGGTCTTAGAATATTTATTTTTTATTTTTTTCAATTATAGTTTTCCGCCCTAAGCGGGATTATCAGGGGTGAATTCTAGACTGTTTTTATAGA